>CM053793.1:122547212-123249712 GCA_028749045.1 Cupressus sempervirens | reverse complement strand
AGCTTAGGGTAGGATATCTGCATGTAGTGATGGGAAGTGGCTTGCAATGGGGGCCGAGGCCCTAAGAGGCTGCCAGGGTAACTCATTGTAAGTTGGATTAATAAGTGATAACATTCACACCTAATACTAACTAAATGAACCTAAAAAGATAAGTATTTTTTTCTCACCCATGCCTTGAGTGCTTGTACAGGCTAGGATGGGAGTAGTGACAACACATGGTTGCGACCTTGCATTCTGTAGTATGCCTCGTTAGTATGAGAGGATACTAGTGGTTGCATGAGATTAGTATGGACTTGTGGAGTTTAGTTAATTGCCAGGGTAACTTGTATGTGATAAATGTGATGACACTTTTCCACTTGCATAGTAGGTTCCTACATGTCATTGTGTGCCTCTGTGGATTAAATGTCAGATTTTGTGTTTGGAACCCTTGAGTTAGTATACTTTTAGGATTCCTGGACTTATAGAGATTTGTGTTATGTGATTTTGTTAGCCTATTTGGGACTTGAGATTATCTCCTCAGCACAGTGGGAGTGGACCACTTAGTTACCACGTGGTCAGGTGGTAGTGTATTTTCCACTCTTATCATTTGAGATTCATTGAGACATCATGGCTGATGCGTCCTTCATGATGGTGGATATGTATCCTTTCATTGATGATTAGCATATGTTAGATGATGTTATCTTTTGTTAGATTACTTTCTAGATATGATGTTGTCTATTTTAGGAGTGACATTCCTACTATGTTAATACCGATGATCTCTTCAGTGATTTGGAATGTTAAGCACGGAGGGATGACTAGGATCCACGATGGTCTAATGATGCTATTAACGGTTGGGAGCAAACATGCACTTAGTTTATTATGTTTGATCTTTATGATGGATGTATATGTCTTCTATGATGATGATGTATCATGTGATTATCTTTACTTTGATGAATCATGGATTAGAATAGGATGATGTACCTTATTCTATGTATGTATATTCTTTGAGCTTGTCATACCCTGTGACATGTACAGTGGATGATTGAGTATTTGAAATGTAATGTATAAACATTGGACTTATCATTATTATTTCATGTTATTTTTGTACTAGATGGATTCATGTGTGTTAGTTAATTTGGATGTAATCCAACGTTAAGGGATCTTAAAGAATGTGATTTGTTATGTATGTTATGTTTACTTTTAGATGGACATTACTATTGCTTCCGTTATTATGCATAAGTTATATGTGGTATTTACTTTCATGTTAGAAAAAAAAAAATGCTACCAAACTTAGTGAAATTCTAGGTTAATTCTTTGGATCCCTTGGCAGGGCATTACAGGTTGGCTGTTTAATTCCCTGATCAACATCTCCTGTACTTTTTTCTCAATCTTTGCTTACTAGAAGTATGCATATCTATAGGATCAAACATTTATTGGCTCCACCCCTTTCTTGGGAGGAATACAATGCTCAACTTCCCTTATAGCTGGAAGCCGAGTGGGCTTGGAAAAAACCTCCTCAAATTGATTTAAAAGCATGTGCATGTCGGGTTGCATGTCCCTTGGTGCTATATCCAACGATAACTGCATGTGAATGGTGAACCCCATGTGGCCCTAACGGATTTCTTTGGAAATTCCTTCAGAGAAGAAGTTTGTAACTATTGGTTATTTGACCCTTGGAGTCTCTGAGGCTCATTCTCCCACTCAAATTCCATAGTTGACTACTTCCAATTACATGTGACCAACCCTAACATTTCCAACCACTAGACCATGAGTATGATGTCGAGACCTGCTATGGGAAGGCCATTAAGAGTGAGAAAAAATGTAACAATTTGAAGATTGACCAGTACCTTCTCAAACCTCCCTTGGCAGCTTAATTTCTCTCCATTGTCTACCTTCACAATGAATGGGCTCGTTGGTACAACTGGCAGTCAAAGCAAGCCAACAACTTGGGCACTGATGAAGTTGTGAGTTGAGCCACTATCAATGACAACCTCTACTTCCAGTCATCCAATCTTGGTAGTTACTCTCATCATCTTAGGTGAAGACCATCCTATGAGTGCATGTAGTGAGATTTTTGGTTCAACTTCCTCCTTGGTCTCGTCTTCCATCACTTTCTCATCTAACACTTCTTCACATGTGAAGGTTCTGATGCTTGTAGGTCCTTCTAGTAGCATCAGTTTTGGACCTTTGAATTTGTGTCCTATAGTAAACTTATCATTACAATTAAAGCATAGCCCCATGGCTCTCCTTTTTTGCATCTCCTCCCATGATAGTTGTTTGACTAGAGAAGTTATGTTGGGCCTAGTTGGTGCAAGGAGACTCAACAGTGATCGACTACTCTGTGGTCGTGCAAATTTTTGTTGTTGAGTTAGTTATTCATCTCTCATCCATGTAAGGCTGATGGCTTCCTTCAATGTTCATGGCTTGAACGTGCAAATTCCATCTGCTATCCCCAGTTTGAGACCCCCCATAAAAGTCCTGACCAAAGCTTTCTATGACCATCCTTCTACATGGTTGCCCAACCTTTCAAATTGTTCCTGATAATCTCTTAATGACCCTACTTGCCTAATGTGAGATATAACTTCATCAAAATCTTCCCCTTCTGTGGGTCCAAATCGAGCCCACAATTCTTCCACAAAAATTGCCCACATCACCTCCTTTCTCTCTTCTTTAAATGTTCTGATCATCCATCACCACCATTGGTTTTCCTCACCCTCTAAATGAAATGAGGCTAAAGAAACTTTGTGTGTCTTGGGTTGTTAGATAAATGTTTATTTCATAGCTCGGTAGCTAAGCATTAATTATAAAATCTAGAAGTCTCTATTGTATAATCTAGAATTCTAGAATATTCCCCTTCTTATGCTTATCATGACTATTTAGAACTTTCTAGAGGTATGATGAGAAGATTATAAGTTCAAAGTCTCTATGGTCTGTAAATGAAACAAGAAATACAAGTGTAGTAATGATTATATTCTTTATAGCTATCCTGTTTTACTTTCCTATGTTCTTCTCTTATATCTCGCTTTGTTTTATTTGTTTGTGCTGCTATTATATCCATATCTCATTATGGTATTAGAGTTTGGTTTTAGTTCTCTAGGATATGAATATGTGTATTTTTTTGGTGTGAATCTTTACACTTGCAGACTGTAACCAAGGATTAAGCATCAATTTGTTTTGGGGCAAAAGAAAACTATAGCAAGGAAAAGAATTCTTTTAAAATTTGGTGAGAAATTTTCAATTTCAATTTGGGCATCAAAGTTCATTGAAATTTCTTTCATTCTCATCCAGAAAGAAGATAATTTGACTATGCAATCACTTGGTGTTACTTTGCCCACTATTAAATTAAATGGGAAAAATTATTATGACTGGGTATCTCATGTTGAAATCACTCCAACTCTTCAAAATTGTTATGATATTGTGACTAGTAGTGAAAAAAGGCCTACAAATCCAAGAAAGGATCAAGATAATTGGGATAAAAGGGACAAGAGGGTAGTAGGACTAATCAAGCTTACACTTTTAGAAGAGGTTTTTCTAGAAGTTTGTAATGAGAGAAGTGGAGTTAAAGTATTGGAGATTCTAAAGGATCTATATCAAAATTCAAGTGATATATCGATTTTATCTCCCACTACTGAGTTATAAAATATGAAATTATGAAGATCACAAGAGATAGTCCACATTTAAGTAAGTTAAAGGAAAAGAAGAATGAGCTTTCTTCTCTTGGGAAAGATATAGATGATAGAGATTTTGTGCAAATTATATTACAAAGACTTCCAGGATCTTATCAATCATTTATAAGGGGTTTATATACTACAAAAAAATTAAAAAGTATTAAATCTGAAGAATTGTGTGCTAAGTTAGTTCAAGAAGAGAAAAGACAAGTTAAAGAAAAATAATCATTTAATGGTGAATCTCAAAAATTTGTAATGAAAGGAAAATAATATTATAAGAAGTCACAAGATAATCAATTTAAAGAAAGAAATTTGAAGTATGAAAATAAAGGTTCTTCATCCATAGATCATAATAAAAGTAAATGTAAATGTAATTATTGTGGCAAGATGAGTCATAAGGAAAATGTATATTTCAAGAAGAAAAGAGATATAGAAAAGAACATAAATAATTCTACAAAATTTGGTGATTCTAAAAGAAATGCATTTTTTGTTGCACTTAAAGAAAATAATACTTTCAAAGATGATTGGGTTATTGATTATGGTGCTACACAACACATGTTTCATAGTGAGAATCAATTTGAATCAATAAGTGAAAATAATATAGAGAAAATATATTTGGGAGATAATAGTGCTTTAGAAGTTAAAGTGACTACTGATGTCAAAGTTGATAATGGTTTGTTCAAAAATGTGAAGCTAGTCTCTGAATTAAAAACAAATCTGCTTTCAGTATCTCAAATTGCAAGTCAAGGACATAACATAGAATTCTATAATGATATGTGCTTAATCAAGTATGTCAATGATAATTATATAGTTATTAAAATTGGTAAAATGGAGAATGGATTATATAAGTTTCAACAATTTATTTCTAAATGTGGAGATTAACATATGTGTGCTATTGCCCAATATGATGATATGAGTAGGCTATGGCATGAGCATTTGGGGCATGTCAATATTCAAAGTCTCAAGCTTATGGAGATATTAAAAATGGTGCATGGGCTTCCAAAGATATCATTAAGTCCCAAGGTATGTGAAGGATGTGCAATGGGAAAACATGTGGAAAGTTTCCCTCAAGATAAATCATGGAGAGCAAAAACTCCTCTACACCTAGTTCATAGTGACATAATGGGTCCTTGTAAAACACCTTCAATTGGAGGATCAAGGTATGCTCTCACCTTTATAGATGATTATAGTAGAAGAATCTAGGTGTATTTTTTGCAAAAGAAGGATGAAGTTTTCCAAAAATTTAAGGAATTTAAAGCTTTAACAAAAAAACAAAGTGGAAAACATTTAAAGATAATAAGAGCTAATAGAGGGACTGAATACATGAATAAGGCATTTTTAGATTTTCGTAAAGAACATGGCATAAAGAAGGAATCAACTATCTCTTATTCAACCCAAAAAAATGGGGTTACTGAAAGGAAAAATAGAAGTATAATAGAAATGGCTAGGTGTATGCTTCATTCTAGAAATCTAGAAGCTAAATTTTGGGCTAAAGTATCTTATACTACTCTACATATCTTGAATAGAACACCTACTAAGGTAGTTTTGAAGATAACACTAGAAGAGGCATGGAGTGGAAGAAAGCCTACAATATCTCATTTTAGAATTTTTGGTTGCAATGCATATGCTCACATTCCTAATGAAAGGAGTAGACTTGAAAGGAAGAGTGAGAAGTGCATAATGGTTGGATATAGTGAGGAATCAAAAGGATATAGGTTATACAATCCCCAAACAAATGAAATATATATTAAAATAAATGTATGGTTTGATGAAGGTGTTAAGAATGATAACTCTCTGACATTATATTTCTTTCCAATTTTGATTGACGAAGAAAATTTTACTTCTACCATTGGTCAAAATCAAGGTGTGTAAACTACTATATGGGAAGAGACTCAAGTTGAAGAATCAAGTGAAAGTGATAATGAAAATCCAAGAAAATTTAGAAGTATCCAAGAAATTAATCAAGGAGGTTCTAGAAATATATTTTCTAACTATGCTCTCATGACCAAGATGATGCAGGTTGACACTTCAAGCACGTATGAAGAAGCAAAAGGAAAAGATGAATGGGAATTGACTATGCAAGAAGAATACAACTCTTTGATGAAAAATGGAATATGGGAACTGACAACACTTCCAGAAGGAAAAAATGTGGTTGGTTGCCAATGGACCTGTAGAACCAAGTTCACATCAGATGGAGCTATTGAAAAATACAAAGCAAGGTTAATGGCTAAGGGCTTCTTACAAGAAGAAGGTATAGACTATATTAAAACCTTTGCTCCAGTAGCTAAGATGGATTCCATTCGTACAATAGTTGCTTTAGCTACAGAGTTTGGTTGGAAAATTTTTCAAATGGATGTAAAAAGTGCATTTTTGCATGGGGATTCAAAGGAATAAATATACATGCAACAACAACTAGGATTTATTAGATATGGTGAAGAAAATTCGGTGTGTAGATTGAGAAAATCACTCTATGGTCTTAAGCAAGCACCAAGGGCATGGTACTCAAAAACAAATAAGTACTTTTTAGATGTTGGATTTAAAAGAAGCAAAGTTGATACAGATGTGTATGTAAAATATAGTGATGATAAATTTTTTATCATTGTATTGTATTTGGATGACTTGATCGTTATAAGAGATCACACACATGATATTGAGATAACTAAAGATCAACTCAAACAAGTTTTTGAAATAACTCATTTAGGACTAATGCAATATTTTTTGGGTATGCAAGTATGTCAAGAAGGAAGGATCATCCTTTCTCAAATTAAGTATGCTCTTGATGTACTGAAAAAATTCAATATAAGTGATTGTAAACCATGTAATGCACCATGTGAAGTTGGACTGAAGTTGAGTACTAACTCTACTCAAAAGAATGTGGATGGAAAAGTGTATAGGCAACTTGCTAGAAATATTTTGTCTCTTACTATAACTAGACTAGATATTGCATATGTGGTTGGTATTGTATCCAAATACATGGCAAATCCACACATTGAACATTGAAAAGCAGTCAAAAGAATATTAAGATACATTAAGGGTACTTACTAGCTTGGCATTAAATATAAATATGGAGGAGAGCCTACTTTAGTCAGATATATAGATTCTAATTATGCAGGTGACATTGATGATAGAAAGTCAACTTCAAAATATATATTCCATCTTGGATCAGGACCGATTTCATGGAGCAACAAGAAGCAATCAATGGTCTCACTTTCATCTACTGAAGCTGAATAAATTGGTTCATCAAAGGCATCTCAAGAAGCATTGTGGCTTAGACGATTACTTGAAGCATTGCACCATCCACAAAACTCTCCAACTACAATATTTTGTGATAACCAAAGTAGTATCAAGCTAGCAAAAAATCTAGTATTTCATGCAAGGTCCAAGCATATAGAAGTGCATCATCATTTTGTTCGAGATCTAATTGAAAGTCAAGAGGTGTAGCTTCAATTTTGTGGAATAGAAGATCAACTTGCTAATTTACAAAAGCATTATCTATTGTAAAATTTATGAAATTTAGAGATCTATTGCAACTTAAAGATGTTTCTATTCTCTCCAAATAAACATTATGGGGGTGTTAGAAAAATCTTTATTTGATAGCTCGGTAGCTAAGCATTAATTATAAAATCTAGAAGTCTCTATTGTATAGTCTAAAATTATAGAATGTTCCCCTTCTTATGCTTATCAAGGGTATTTAGAACTTTCTAGAGGTATGATGAGAAGATTATAATTTCATAGTCTCTGTGGTCTATAAATGAAACAAGAAATACAAGTGCAGTAAAGATTATAGTCTTTACAGCTGTCCTATTTTACTTTCCTCTATTTGGCTCTTATATCTTGCTCTATTTTATTTGTTTGTACTACTTTTATATCCATATCTCATCACTGGTGTTTCTTGGAACTCAAAGAATTGGTCCACCTAAGAAAACCATTTCATTGGGTCATTCCTAGAAAACCTTGGGAACTCAAGCTTGGCTTTTTGGAAGAAATGACCATATGACCTTTGTCAAACTCATCCTTTTTGTTGCATGAATGTCTTTCTTTTTCATGATGGTTATGGCTGGAGCTATCCTTGTTTGAAGACAGAATCTCAGACATACAACCAAGCCTTGACTCCAGATGACTAATCTTGTCAACCATTCCCAATTCCATTCGGTGCATGCCATCCTGAAGTCCTCCTAGCTCAGCTTCCAAGTTCTCAATTTTCTCTTTGTTGCTTGCCATGACAAAACAATGTAGCTCTGATACCAATGATAGGTCCCAGTCAAAACTACAATAGGTTGGGTTATGATTATCCTCTTAGGGTGAGAACAAACCACAAGGTTTTTTGAATAAAAATTTGCTAAGTCATCCTTATTCATGTTGGCAACTAATAAATAAGTTGTAGCTTAACAAATTGCTGAAATCCTAGTACACAATGCAACAGAATTGTAAAACAATAAAAAACATAACAACTATTCGAACTAGAAGGAAATCTGCCAAAAGACTTGGCCTGCGTGCAATGCTCCACTTCAAACTTCCACCTTGCATGCAACATGCAATGTCTCCATGTTTTAAGCCATCCCAAAATACTTGGGATTCTTCTTGCCATGTCTGCTACTTCTTCGAAGCACTGGCCTATCCACCCTTAAACATCACACACTAATGGTAGAATTAAGCTTGGAAAATAAAAGTCAACTTTGACTATTTAACACTTTTGGTCTAGGAAATAAGCTTAGTGTGTCATGTTTAAGCCGCTCCCTAGCCTATCAAACTATTTCCTAAATAATGAATAAACTAAAAAAGCAAAAGATGCCTTGCATTTTGGCATTTCATTCATTTTAGTTGTGGGGCAAAGTTGAGTGAAACTAGACGTGAAAAGATCGGGCAAAGCATTGAAAATTTATGCATGATAGTGAAAATCCTTCTTTTCTTACTACTTAATTTTTTTGTACTAATGGAGTGTCGTTGAAGAATTGGAAAATGCTTGCTATGCATTGGTAGTGCATCTAGAATAAAGGCTGGGAACAAAGTACCTACTCCAATAAAGCCCGTCAGCAGAATGTGGATCTTCTCCACTCGCACTCTGAGGAGGGAAAAAATATGTGCTCAAGAATTATTTTGAGTCATATCTAAACCCCAAAAATACAATACGATCTAAATTCCAATTAAAATAAGTATTACAAGAGTAATTACACCTAACACCCTAAAACACATTCCCAATAGTCACAAAAAGCATCACGAGCGCATATGATTGTCATTTATGTCTTGAATTTTTCTAAAGAGGCAGATCATAATACAACCCAAACAAATAAATTATGAACATTTTTTATGTTTGTGTTTTCTCCTTGCATGCATAAATTAAAATGGCAGACATCTCCACTTAAATCCTTCCTTAATGATTGAACTCTAAACATATTATGGAAAGCTGGAAAAAGTAGCCAAATATTTTAGGTCAAAATAGAAATTCAAGAGATACATATTTTGGATCCAGGTTGGCCGCCTGGCATAATAGGCCAACCCACCAAATTCTATCATATCTGAAAATAAGCACTTACAGACTATTTGTCATCTACAATATTGATAAATCAGTAGAGGAAAAGAATTAAATTTCCACACCTCAATCTGTGGATCAATTCAGCAAAGTGACAACTGTCTATTGTTTACAAGTTCCAAATAAACTATTGGAAATCTGGAAAACTAGCAGCACTCAAATAATCACCATATCAATGCCATGGTGGAAAACTAGTGTACTATTGTTGTGGTAAAGATAAGGGTCATCCTCTATGTAGCATATTGAGGTGATAAACCCTCCTCCAAAATTCCATTGGCAGGTGCCAATCAGTTCTGTGTCAAGTGCCAGCCAGCTCTGTGGCAAGTGGTATTTTTCACCCGGTGCAACTATGGTAAATCGGTTCTGTGGCACAATCACATAAATTTTTGAACTTCCGCCTAATGAACTTATGACCATAGATGCATTTTTGAAGTTTTTAAACTTCAGAGAGGGTACGCCTTCTGCGTAATAATTCCCAAGTAAAAAATGGTGTGCTTTAAATATTATCAAGTCAATATATAAATAGTGAAATAAAAAATGTTATTTGAGATGCATTTCTTTTCGAAAGGTATGAAATAAGTGGGGAAAGACAACATACTATTAGTAGTGCATATGGAGGGTTGAGGGGTTAGGTGAAAATAAGTTGCATCATAGCTGATGCCAGATTTCACACACTATTTAACACAGTACTTAATGAACACCTTAACTTCACACTCATCAAAATCTTATGTAGAAATTTCAAATCACTCCAAGTGAATATTAGCATTCTAGTGTTTAACATACCACAAAGTTTTTGAAGCTCACTTGATCAGCCTTCATATGGAAAGTTGTTGGTCTCAATCCTCCTAGTTCTTCTTTGTATCTAGCTACCTATACCCAAATGCTACTACCTAACCCATCCAACACCCAAAATTAAACCTCTATCCATCAAGCTTTTGTATAGGTCATCATTAGTGACATCCCATACAAAGAATCCTTTGACCCATTTATCCTCAGATGGCTTGATTCATGAGATGTAGACATTGTCTTACATATGGTACATGATGGTATATCTTTGCACCTTTCCAATGGTTTGATTTTAGCTACAGATTTAGAACAAATCCTACGTAGTTATGATCACTCATGGATCTAGAGGTTATCAGCTAGCAACATCGACAGTAGATTTATGTCTTGTATTCATCAAAAAGATTCATAATCATATCTAAATGTCCTAAAAAGAGCAAAAAAATTGCAAAAAGTGCTAAGAAAATATTTTAAAAATAGTAACATCTAATTCAAGAAAAACCGGAAAGCAATCTAACTCAAGGTACCAAGACACAAGTGACATCTAGACCTAGAGGCAACAATGACATGTACGAAATCTCCTATGTAAGTGGGCAAGTTTCATCACATGAGCCAACTCTAAGGTTGCCTAAGCAATCTGATTGGACTCCATCCCACTAATGACTCTATGGGGCACTAGTATCCTTTCATACTGACAAGGCATTCTAATGAAGAAAGGTCACAACCAAGCATCCTCTCTACTGCCATCCTAACCTATACTAGCACTAGAGGCATGAGCAAGGAAAAATAATGACTCTTATTAATTCATTTTACTCTCATTTAATGAAATGTTATCACTTATTAAAATAACCTACAATGGGTTACCATATAGGCTCTTTAAAGCCCTAGTCTCCATTGCAAGCCACTTCTTGATATCAAATATAGATAATCTACCCTAAGCTTGGTAAAAGAAAAAGGTCTCATACAATCATAAACCACATATCAGTTCTTAAACAAGCAACTGGAAAGTACTGAAATATTACTCATCAAAATTCACAAATTTCACCAATATGATCATACTAACAAGATTGGTCTAAAATCGAGTACACATAAACCAAATCCATGACATCACCTAAAAACAATAACTCATAATGACCTCAATCTTATACAAGCAACTAGGAAGTAATCCAGAGATAATTGATCGAAGACTCAAAGGTTATAACAAAATACTCAACAATTCACCTTAGTTTCACATAAGAACACTGGAAAGAAATAATCACCAATAGATCAAAATCATCATAGAAACACATGACACATCACCAAGGTTGGGTATAAAAGATCATATACAAAACATCACCATGACATCATAGAAAAACTCCCAAGCCTCTGGCAAAAATCTTGATACTAGTCAAACCCTAAGTCAACCCCAAACCCAACACACAAGAAAACATACAACTAATAATGTAGTTCATAATTTCTACTTGGTTTTGAAAACATAGTTTGAGTTAATAGTAAGGTTCATGTTTATGTTTCATTTTAATTTTTTGACTTGAGAAAGTTTACAACTTCCCATATAAAAGAACCCATATTCACTTTTAAATTTGATCACCCAATTATCTCTAATTCACAAAAATCAACGTCTCTATTAGGATTATATAAAAAATTAAATAATAATTATTAAATAATAATTATTAAATAATAACCAACAAGTTATTAATTAAATAATAAAATCTTACTAATAACCATATTCATTACTTAATAATAAAACAAATTTATTTAAATTTATTGAATAACATTCAATAACAATTTAATTAATTAATAATAATATCAATTAAAATAAATTAAAAAATCTAAAAATTTGATTTAAATATTTGTTAAAAAAATTAATTAAATTAAATTATAATATTTATTACATTAAAAAAACCTATTTTTAGAACAAATAAATTAACATGTTTAAAAGCTTGTTGACCTATGTAAATGCCACCACAACAGTCTTCTACGATTGCACCAATCTATAGTTGTGTCGATGATAGTACCTGCTACTGCCATATTAGTATACTGCTATGCATAGTAGCAAATGCCGCTGGTAATGAAGATGCCACTAGAATGGAGGAAAAAGGGAGGAGGGGAGGTGTGGTGTGGTGGCTTGCCTCCCTCTCACAAATCAATTTTTATTTAATGAAACAAACAAACAATACCACCCCCTTTATGATTTCAATTTAAATCAACTTTATGAAATTATATTATTATATATAATTTTATAATTATACATATAAATCTTTTTTTTTTTTTTGAAAATCTTTCCAAATAAAATCTAATAGAAGAATTATGGACAATCAATTGAAACTATAATAAATAATCTTGATTTCTTTTCAAAACCCTATTCAAAAACACAAATTTCTTAGTTGATTTTATCTACGAATTGCCAAATTAATCAAATGAGGTTTTCAAATTCACAAATCATATATAGATAATCTCAAAATGAAGAACCATGAATTTTACAAGAGATTCAACCCAAACTTAAAACACAAACTACAAATTTATCCAAACATGAAGAAGACAAGAATTTGAAGAATGAAAATCACTGTACAAATAAACCCATAAGATCTTACCTAGATCTGATGCTACGATGACAAATGCATCGAACATGCAAACAATTCCCTTTTTTTTAAACCCTTCTTCTCTAAAATTGCTCCTCCAAAACCTAATTATTGAGAAATAAACTCTAAGTTGCTAATAAAGAGTTTTTTTTCCAAATTTAAGGTTTTGATTGTGCAATCATGCAAAAACTCCTTTACCTTTATTATTTAATTATATTTTGATTTTCATGCACAACCTTTTAGCCATTTAATAAAAATATCTTTATTAAATAATTATTTTTCTCTCTTTAATTATTTCTTGAGACATTTTTGATAAAAATATTTATTAAGCAATAATAATATTTAGCATTTATTTAAAAATGAACTCCTAAATATATTATTATTAAATTAATAAATATTATTATCCCCAAAATTAGACTTTAACTAAATCTTTAAATTTAGTTTTTTTATTTAATTGATTTCTCAATTAATTAAATATCAAATTTTCCTTATAAAATTTTCATTAAATTAAATAATTAATTATTCTTTTAATTTGATTTAATTATAATAGAGAATAATCATAGACCCACAAGACTAAAAATGAAAACCCATAATAAAGCACAAAATATTAGATCAAGCTCAAGGGTTAAAATTATGAATTTTTGACACTTGATGAATTCGGAAGGTAAACAACTAAGGTACTTGTCCTACTTTCTGGGACAATTGGCTTAAGGATAGGATTCAGACTCAAGAGAATTCTCCCCTCTCTTACCATTAAGATATTTGAGATAGGGTACACTTATCCTAGCAACTCAGGGAAGTCAATACCTAGTACTTGCAATCTACATAAAATCCATGCATGTACATACGCATATATTCTAAACTAAGTAGGCAATGGTAGGAAGTGGTGCATCATGTAGATCCTAACTAGCAGGTGACTATGACTCCCTCCCTCAACCATATCAAAAACATCATACATAGAGTAAAACATATAGGTATTCCATACACATGCAAGTATGGGGTAAGTATCCATAGAAAACACATATAAATAATCCATCTAGCTATCATCATGAAATAATTGGAATCATTTTATACTATCATCATCATTGAAGAACAATCACATATACATGAAATAACTAGTATCAAGGTCATTCATCATTTAATAAATTGAGTATGAAATATTATGCAGCAATATTGAAAACAATGTCACTGATCATCAAGCATAAACATAAAGCTAGCATAAAAGAGTTTGGCAATAATAACTGAAAAGAAAACTAGGGGTAGGCATTGCATCTTCCGCTTCAATTGTAGAGTTAGTAAGAATTAATATTTTTTTCTTTGATCTCCATGTAATAGTAGCTGATCCTAGAGTTATCAAATAACCAAAAGTAGATAACCCATTCTCTTTGTCACCATCAAAATTTGAGTCAAAATAGCTAGTAAGATAAAAGCCTAAAACTTTTGAATACTTAATGTGAAGAGTTTGAGTTCCTTTTAGATATTTTATTACTTGTTGTGCTGCAATACAATGCCCTTCACATTGTTTATACATAAATAAAAATTCCTACTATAAAGGTAATGTCAGGACAAGTAGTGGTGAGATAAATCAAACTTTCAACAATTTTTTTATACTTGTTGGATCTTCAAAAGAATTTCCTTCATTGGATTAAATCTTCAAATTTTGTTCCATTGGAGTGGAAACAAAACTACAATCTTTCCTACCAAATATATGTAATAACTCTCCAATATATTTTCTCTGAGAAATAAAAATAAACTAAGGATTTTGAATGACTTCAATACCTAAGTAATAATGCAGTAATCCCAAGTCATTCATATCAAAACACTTTTTCAACTCTCTCTTAATGGATTCCATATAATCATCATTATTGCATGTGATGAGAAGATCATCAACATATACAACTAGATATACAATTGATCTACCAAATTTCTCGAAAAAGAGAGTTGGATCATCTAGGAAAAAATGCTTGTAGTCTAATTTAGGAGGTGCTAAGTTAATTTTTCATACCAAGCACATCGTGCTTGCTTCAAACCACACAAATATTTTATCAATTTACATATCATTTGTTCCTAACCTTTGATAACAAAACCTTGAGGTTGCAACATATAGACATCTTCCTTTAAATCTTTGTACAAAAATGTTGTTTTAACATCCATATGATGTATATTCCATCCTTTTTGTGCTGCTAAAGAAAACAATGATAGGATAGTTCCCCACTTTGATGTAAGAGAAAAAATTTCAGTATGATCAACACCTTTTGCTACAAGTATTTTTTGTGTTTTTCAAGTGAACCATCAACTTTATATTTTTTCCTTGTATACCCACTTACATAGCCAATAGGTTTGGATCCACTCAAAGGGTCCACTAACCTCTAAGTTCCCTTTTTTAGGAGAGCATTGAATATTGTCTTTGTATTGCACTTCTCCATGCACCATTTCTTGTTTCTTGAAATTAAAATAGTTCATCAATAATAGAAAAAAAAAAAAAACATTTTTGGAATTTTCTTGGTCTGTATTGATCTATGGATTGATTGTTATGACTTTTTCTCAATCTCAAGAGCCTTTGAATTAGATTCTTCACATGCTAGTTCATACTCTTTTTCAATAGGTTCTTCACAAACAATTTCAGATTTTTAAAAACTATTCTCTTCTCTTTCAATAGGTTCTTCACAAACTATTTTAGATTCTTTAGAATTATTCACCTTCATATTGTCTTCAATCTCTATAACCTCCAAAGATTGACCTAGAAAGGGAATCCCCCATTCAAGAGTTGAAATTTCATTATACCATTCATGATGGATTATTTTTATTGAAATCTATCAAGATGAGCAAGTTATTTGTCAATAGTGTGTGCATCTTTTTCAAATTCAAATATAACATCTCTAGAAATAACAGAAAAAAAATTGTTATCCAGTCATATAGGCAATAAGCTTTGGAAGTAGAAGAATATTGCCAAAAAATGCATTTTCTACTTTTACGTTCCAATTTATTTCTTAGCTGAGTAGGAATTAAAGCATAATAGGTGGAACCAAAAACCCTAACATGCTTGACACTTGGAAGATGGCCATGCCACATTTCAAGGGGAGTTTTACTTTGTAGTACAGTAGAGGAACTTATGTTCTTTATGTAGAGAGCACAAAGAACTACTTCTCCCCAAAATATTAATTTAACATTTTTGAAAAACATCATAGATCTTACCATATTTAGGAGTGTTCTATTCATACATTTTCCCATAACATTTTTCTGTGGGTTATAAGGAATAGTATATTGATGCTTAATATCATTTTCCTACAAATATTTCTCAAAATATTTAGAAGTGTACCCAACACTATTATCACTTCCTAGGGTTCCAATATTGTCTTGAGTCTCATTTTAATCCAAAAATGGAAATTTTTGAAGGTATCAAAAGCTTGAGATTTTTCTTTTAATAAAGAAACCCAACACATCCTGGTGTAGTCATCACTAAAATTCATTATGTATTTGTTTCCATTTACTAATGGAAAAGGCATAGGGCTATACAAATCTGAGTGAATGAGGCCTAGCTTTCTAGAAGCTCTAAACATAGAATCATGAAAAAGTTGTTTACTGTGTTTGTGTAAAATGAAAGCATCACATTGAGAAATTTGTTTTAAGATAGTGGGAAGTCCTCGAATTCCATTTTTATTCATAATTCTAAGACTATCATAGTTAATGTGACCAAATATTACATGCCATAACAGGCTGGAAGAAAAATTACCACTATGCCATGAAAAATTTATATAATTTTGAGATCTTGATGGTAACAGTTTACCATCTTCCACTCTAGCTATTACAATCATATGATGAACATCTCTTCTAATCTCAATAATACCATCAAAGATATGTACTGAATGACTTTGTTGTCTAATATGCACAAGTGATATTAAATTTCTCTTCAATTGTGGAAGATAAAGAACATTAGAAAGTATGTAATCAACAAGACCTGGTAATTTAAGTCTAATAGATCCAATGCATGAAGGTTTTAACTCAAATTTTTTAGAAAAATATACTGCTCCATCCACATGATCATTGAATGTCTCAAAAACATCTCTTCTAAATTTCATATGACATTTAGCTCTAGTATCTAATAACCAAGTATCATTGAAAGTAGAATTTGAACTACTAAAAACTTCTTCAATCCCAACATTACAATCTTCTATAACATAATGTGCAGATTTAGGAGGGCTACCTCTATTTGGTGGCTTCTCCTTCTTGTCACAAATCTTCTCCCATGGAGTTTGACAAAGATTGACACTACAACCCATTTTTCCACATCTATAACATTGTATAGATTGTCTCTCTTTTTGTTGATAATCTTTATGCTAGTGTTGTGGCTAAGAACTCTTTCTATTACCTTGATAATTTTAACTCCCCCTACCTCTAGAGTGTCTTCTTCCATTACCTTTGTTTCTACTATTATGTCTAGAAGACTTAGCTTTGGATGTTTTCCCCAATTGTTGTTGTGCAAGACATAAATTTCAGCATTTGAAAGTGATTCTTTCTTCCCAAATACTTTTACTCTCTCTATAATCTTCTTCACAAGTTTGTAAAATGTTATATATTTCATCTTTTCACTAGCTTGAAGAGATTCAAGATAGTGTGAATAGGTAAGATAAAGAGCTTTAATAAAACTAGTGAGTTGTAGATCTACTTTTACACCCATAGCTTCAATATCATGAAACAAAGCCCTAATTTCAGAGGCTAATTTCATCAGATCATTATCTTTCATTTCGAAGTTGAATAACTTCATTAATAATTGAATGATTTCAAGTTTTGAATGAGAATCATATAGATCTTTGAGTTTCTTTAATGCTGCAAATGCACTCTTACAAGAGATTATATGTCTACTTACCTCTTCAGTAATGGAGGCAGCAGTGAGAGCGTAAGCCATTTTCTCTTTATTCTTCCAGATGACAAGTTCTTTTTCGTCTGAAGGCTGCTCTAGCTCTTCATTTTAATCTTTGTTTTCACAAACAACATCCCACAAATCATTAAAAATAAGAGTATTTTTAATCATGGTAATTCTCTTTTCTAGAAAGAACTATCCCAACAATTGAAAGTAAAGAGTGCATTTGAATCATTGTTCAATCTAAATTCTTTCTTTTCTCCAACAACTTGGCTTTGATACTATAGTAACAAGTTCAAGAATATGAAATGAAATGCACACACACCAACTGATTTATTATTAAAAAGAAGTGAATATATACAACCTAAAATAATTCAGACAGTTCAATAAAACTATATAAATAGTTACATAATTTAACTACAAGAAAACTACTTCCTAAATAAAAATAAACCGCCTAAGGATTAGCTAGCAAAGGACGCCTTGCATTTTGGCATCTCATTCATTTTAGTTGCGGGGTAGAGTGGAGTTGCACCAGATGTGGAAAGATCGGGCAAAACATTGAAAATTTATGCATGGTAATGAAAATCCTTCTGTTCTTACTATTTAAGGTTTTTGTACTAATGGAGTGTCGTTGAAGAATTGGAAAATGCTTGCTATGCATTTGTCCTCTACTCCCAAATATCAAATTTATGAGTCTCAAAAGTTATGTGTTAGTGCTTCTAAAACGGAGGCTGGGAACAGAGTACCTGCTCCAACAAAGCATGTCAGCTGAACGTGAGATCTTCTCCACCCACACTCTAAGGAGGTAAAAAAGATGTGCTCGAATTATTTTGAGTCATATCTAAACCGCAGAAATAAAACACTATCTCAATTCCAATTAAAATAAGTATTGCGAGAGTACTTACACCTAACACCCTAAAAAGCATTGCGGGCTCATATGATTGCCATTTATGTCTTGATTTTTTCTAAACAGGAATATCATAATACAACCCAAACAAATTAATTATGAACATTTTTTATGTTTGTGTTTTCTCCTTACGTGCATAAATTTAAATGGCAGACATCTCTGATTGAATCCTTCCTTAATGATTGAACTCTAAACATATTATGGAAAGCTGGAAAAAGTAGCCAAATATTTTAGGGCAAAATAGAAATTCAAGAGATACATATTTTGGGCCGAGGTTAGCCGCCTGGCATAATGGGCCAACCCACCCAATTCTGTCATATCTAGAAATAAGCACTTACAGACTATTTGTCATCTACAATATTGATAAATCAGCAAAGGAAAAAAATTAAAATTCCACACATCAATCTGTGGATTGAATCAGCAAAGGGACAACTATCTGTTGTTTACAAGTTCCAAATAAACCAGTGTAAAACTGGAAAACCAGCAGCACTCAAACAATTGCCGTATGAATGCCATGGTGGAGAGGGAGAATCTGTGTGGTACTGTTGTGGTAAAGATAAGGGTCGTCCTCTTTGTAGCTATTGAGGCGATAGACCCTCCTACAAAATTCAATTGTCAAGCGCCAATCAGCTCTGTGGCATTTTTGCCCCAGTGCAATTACGGTAAATCAGCTTTGTGGCACGACGAGCAGCTTGCTACATTCAGGAAGGACCACTATCAGGCTGGGGTTCTATGGGCACCCACTTGCTTAAAAATAGAGAAGGTGTCGTTGAGCTTTTTAAGGAAAATTTAAAGGGGAGTGGTCCCATAGGCATTAGATATAAATCTGCTTAAAAAAATTAGCTCCTAAATTCAAGAAAGTGGGTGGTCCAATGAATTTAAAAATGAAATCAGCTTAAACTTTTAAATTTATGATAATAACATATAATTAATTTTTTTAATGTTATAAATAGTGTACTTTGCATATATATGAATTCTTTAGAATCATGATACTTAATTAAAAAATTTGAACAATGTCTATTGTAATTTATTTAAATATAGTAATATAGAAAAAATAATTGTTTGTATTGTTCGAAGAATATATGATATTTCACATTTATCAATTTTTTGTATTTATCTTCATACATTTTTGTTATATTAAACAACATGAAAAAACAATATTGCCACACATTCAACCAATTTTGTTGATTTGTGAATGTGAAGCTCATTAACACATTATCATAAACCTAAAATAATAGGTGCTCATGAAAGGTATAATGTAAATTGATTTGAATTGTATACATCAAAGTTCTAGTATTCATATAATAACTAAAACTTAAACAAAAATATAAACTATTTCAAAACAGAGTCAAATTCTCATTAACCTTTGATTTCTTAATAGCTCTACATGCTTACATTATTCATATCACCATTTACAAAAGCTATTAATACTTCTTGAGCAATTGTTGCACCTAGATCTACCCACTCATTAGTTGGCATATTTGTTCCACTTTCATAAAAAACATCATCACATGTATCATCTTCATCTTCCACATTTAATGTCATGTTATGCAACATACAACAACAAAATATAGTTTTTGGAAGTACTTCCAAATTTGGATGCCACATTTTTATTTCGAAATCTGCCATTTTTTTTAGCCTCCCAAATGCACGTTCTACCACAGTACATGTTGATGACAACTTAAAATTGTATTCTCTTTGACTAGTTGTTAGACCTCCATTGAAAGGTGTAATTAACCATGGCAATAATGGATATCCTCCATCACCAATAATGTACTCCCTCATATTCAATGATCCAATTGATACTGAATGCCCATTTAATCTCTCCATACCTTCACACATTCTATAGAACCCTAAGTTTCATAGAAGTCTAGAATCATTTACAAAGCCAAGCCATCCTATAAAAATATCCATGAAATACATATTGTTGTCAATGATTGCTTGTAATGACATGCTATAATTATGGTCATGATCAAACCAATCAGAAGTGAACTCATTAGGTGGAAGATGAAATTGAATATGAGTTACATCAATTTCTCCACAACAATTTGGAAATCCTCATTTTTGACGAAAACCTTCTTTCACATGCTCAAGTGACATCTAGTTATTAGGCCATTGGATATGATTTTGATATTGATAATAAAAGACAATAATGAATTTATTTACAATTCTTACCATAGTGGAATTACCATAGCCAAACAGTTCACTAATGTTAAGCATTGTCATTCCAGATGACAATCGTAAAACTGTAATAACAACCTGTTTCTCAACTATCAGTACCCTACTTTTTATGCTAGTAGAAACTGAATATGGTATTACACCTTGCTTCAACTCATCGTTCAAATTTTCACAAAGATTTTTAAACAATGCATAAGGCAACCTAAAAATGCTACGAAAATATTCATCATCACATCTAACTTGAAAAATATAGTGGTTCTACCAATGTAAGCATTTAGAGCTATTTCCAATACCACTCACCTTGAATTCTTCCTTCCCACTAAGAAATAGATAAATCATTTCCAATAATCTCACAATCTAATTGAATGAACGACTATTTCCATGTCATTTGAGTCCATTTTTGTCAATTGTATCATTTTAGAGAAATCTACTCTATGTTTCTTATAATTGTTCTGTATAATTTTTGAGCTTTGAGTTTCATTCCAAATTTGTAATGTCAACTAGATAACATTTGATGCAACAACAAGAAGAAATTTCATTTTTTTGGCTAAATTGGAAGTCATTATGTAGTAGTTAAGTCCACCCTGCCAAAAACAAAATACAAAAAAAATATTAACACTTCAAAACTTACATTAAAAATGGTAAGAAATACATTTTTAATATGAAGACATAAAAGAAAAAAATAGATCATAAATAATAGCTCCAAATATTATATATCAACATGGAATCATAAATCATTATTAACCAAAAACATACCCAAAAAAATAGCAATTATTTTCGCATTCCATGCCATTTAAGGTTATGACTTCTTGCCAGATTTTCTAAGCTACTAATACTTTATGAAATATATATTTCTTCATCCATGAATAAGTCTAATCTAAGTTTCATTATAATCACTGCAAATAGCTACATAAATAAGACATCTAACTCTACTTCCTAAGGTGCTTCCTAAAAATGCACATGGCAATTGGCTCCAAAATAATAATAAGTAATTGGACTCTATGTACCTAGGAAGAAACTTATAATTTATCACTTTAGTTCCTATTTTCAAAATTAGACTTAATGCTTTTTGACCTATGGCTATACTAGATTCAAATTTTATCCTTTTAGAGCTATGGTTGTACTGGTTTCAAATTTAATGCTTTTATAGCTATGACTGTACTAGTTTCAGACATAAATCTTTTAGAGCTATGACGGTGCTGGTTTCAAATTTAACATTTTTAGAGATTTTTCTATTTTAGAACTCTCACAATTCCCAACTCTATTCAGTAAAGGATTTAACTAACAATAAAACATTTTGATTTTACTTCAATGGATCAAAGCAAATATGTTTGCAAATTAATAGAAATCTACTTTATTTTCTTAGCATTAAACTTCTCCCCATATATGAACACTCCCAAAATTTCATCTGCAAAATTAAACTTCTCCCCATTTATGAACCATCCTAGAATTTCATTAATAGGTATACAGACAATATAAGAACACCACTCAATAGAGAAGCTTTCAAAAATATGACACCAAAGATCCCAATGTAGAAGAGTTGCTAACAGATTGAATTCCATGCAAGAACCATGTAATAGAATATTAAATTTTGAACTTATATTTAACTAAAAATCAAGGACAATTGTTCCATGAAAGTAGTGCACAAGACGAGCAAGTGAAATGATTTCAAATGTCAAACAAAATATTATTTGAATGTCATACAACACTATAACCTATATAAGTAATAAAATTAAGCTAAATGATTTTTCAATTGAAAATGATTCAGATATCTTAACCATTGCTTGGCCTATAGAACTAAGGGCAGCAACTAGGTTCATTTTTACATTGAGTTTTTGTTCTTCCAATTTGATAAAATTTTCATCATTTTTTTCTTCTTTACTCAACTTCTTTTCCATCAAACCATAGTCTTTTATGTGACACATCTCCATCAAAGCAGACTATTTTTCATGACATTTCATGTGGCCATCTTCAGCAAGTTGTAATGTAGAAACAACTAGTTTATTGTTTTCAAGAATTACATCTTTCATGCCAATTGTTTTCAAAGTTGCCTTTCATTTTTTCCTGGTTTATCCCTTTTCACTTTCATTTTTAGTATGTATTTTCCCTTGACATGTTCCATTCATTGTATCAAATTCATCCATTAGATAATTTTCATTTGGGATAGTGTTTTTGTCATTGGATGTATTGGTGTAGTAAGAAGTGTCAATAGTAATATTTCCTAGATCATTAACTCTATCAATCCCAAAATTTGTCTCCATTGCATCCAGAAGCTCCTTTGGGAAGTTTGATGGAAGTATTTTTTCTACTCTTTCCTTGGTTTTCATAGTCTAGTAACCATCATGGCCAAATGGAATATGCAACTGATAATGTCTTACTCTCTTGTAGTCTAGTAAAACATGCTCCCCATGGTCTTGACATTGATTTGTTGTTCGAAAGACTCCATGATGAGAACAATATTCCTCCACAATTTTCCACTTTTCAATGGATGTTGTAGCCTTCTTCATTGGCCCACCATTTGAAAGTGTGTCTTTCTCATTGTGCTTTTCTTCTATGAGGACTATGGTGTCCGAAATGATCCATCGTGTCCTTCCTTTCTGTGTAGAAGAAGGCATAAGTGTTTTCTCTTGAACTTTTGATTGTTGTTCAAATGAAGTACATGGTATTGTTTCCTCATTTTCCCTCTCTATATTTTGAGAAATATCAGAGCTAAATGTTCCATTCATTGTCTGAGAGCTTGGGGCAAAACCAATGAATTCTTTATTAATAGAATATATATATATCATCATCTTCTATATCATTTTGGGATAACAATGCTGTAAACCTCCTAAAACCACTCTTCGTTGGTATTGGAGGATGTATATTTCTATCCATTTCCAACAAAATATCTTGCTCCACACTACAAATAAATGATGATAATTTATATTTTTTTAGTAACAAGATTGGAGTGATAGACATAAGTTACATAAGGAAAAACTATTATGATTAAAAACTTTGAGTTTTGTATAACTGACAAGATTGTCATCAGAATTTATATAAAAAAGAACTAAAAGTGACAAACTAACACAATGTTTAACTTTAATACATTGGCACAGGCCTACTAAACTACAAAAAGAAGTTCCCAGTACCTTAGGCTCATAGCAATACTCAAGCATTTCTGCTGACATCAAAAATTGTCTTTTAAACTTGCTCACTAGGACCAATAATTCTATTGATCATTATTCAATCAATTTACTATTATGTTGATCAATTTTTAGCCAATCTAAACAATCAGAACTATAGGTTGAGATTTTCTTGCAAATTAGATTGTGGTTGTTATTATATAAATAATTTATTTACTATAAGATACATACCAACATTATTTTTGCAATCAAAATCACTTATTATTTTTGCAATAAAAAATCTTCAACACAAAACAAATATCCATCATTAAAATGAATTTTTCTTGGCCAACATCCCATCATGGGGAGTCCAACATCATCCTTCATTAGGTAAATCAAAATAATCATTACAACTCGAAGGTTTCTAGTTGAATGAATCATGTATCATCTTCTTAACTAGATTGGTAACTATTTGATTCTAGAGTTCATCTTATAATTTGACCCCTACCTTATATTATTTTATGCCTATCTAGTTGTTGTATTTCTCAAGGATTCTTGTTGCAATAAGAAAGGTTAGCTTTTATCAAATTTGTTCTGTATAGCCTTATATTGCCTCCTAACCTACCAATTTTTCAATGATTAATTCCATTTACAAGTTGGAAAACCTTACTAGAAGGTTTCCTAGGCTCTGACATATGTAATTACTCTATAATATTAATATGGTACATATTTATAATCATTTTCAGTATTTTGAATGAAGATATTCATATTAGTTGTGTGCCTACTATTTCAACACATTTCTATATGAGGGCTTGGTGTTGGTTCTTTTAATAAATCAACCTTTCTATTAATCAAAAGGCTACTACTTTTGTGTAACTTAAAATTTGAGCTATTTAAAGGTACCCAACATGTAGAGGCTCATAAGGACACTTGCTACTCTTTGTAAATAGTGATAAAAAATAGTGATTTCTCATATGGTAATCTTTTAAGACTTGACGGTCTTAGTATGTTGATTGTGCGAAGGATGCATGATAGAAGTTGTAGGCTTAAGTTGATGATAATTGTTTGTTATAGTAGAATGTGCATTGAAATAATGTACTTTCTCTACTTAAAAAAAAAAATCTTTTGATCTCTTATTTGACTGGGAGAAAGTGTATTGAAATAATGTACTTTCTTTGGTTTAAAAAAATGATGTTCAGGTCTATAATGCCCCGCCAAGGGATCCAAAAGAATTAAGCTAAAGTTTTACTAAGTTTGCCAACATTTTAAAAAAAAAGAATACAAGAAAGATAATCATATTCATCAAACACATAGTAGCAAAAACAATAACATACAATCAACTAAAGCATACATAATAGGTTACCTTTCTTAAGGATCCCAAGACGTTGAATTACATATAAAATTTAATCTAATACTAAGTCCATCAAAACCACATCCACATGAAAGAATAATTATAAAGTCCAATGTCCATTTAAATAATATACATTTGTTCTGAATGCCTCGTGGCAAATTAAATTCAGAATGCTCAGTCATCCATTGTACATGTCACAGGGTATGAAAGGCTAAAAAAATATTCATACGTAGAAATAGAAATACATCATCCACCTTGGATCCATGATACAAAGTACAGTAAAATACATGAAACCATCCACCATACATGATACATCCATCCATCATAAAACACAACTATCCATCATAAAATACAACTAACTAAGTACGAAATTCTCCCAACCATCAATAGCATCATAAGACCATCATGGACTCTAGCCATCCCCTATGTGTACAATCTGAAGCCACCGATCAGATTGTTGGTACTATCATAATAGGGACATCACTACTAAAAAATGCTACAACATAAGCATAAGGAAATCTAACATGCTAGAATAAAGCATAAGAAGATCCTACAAAGTAGATAACATCACTTGTCCCATGCTAATCATCAATATAAGGAAATGCATTAGTAAATTTAACATCATCTAAACATGATAAAAAAGTATCCCAAGAAGCTCTAGCCACAGTGACTATGGATGGATCTCAATGGTAAAAGTAAAAAGCACTACCATCTAACCACGTGGAACCTAAATGGCCCACTCCCACCGCACTGAGGAGATAGTCTCAAGTCCCAAATAGGATATTAAACCAAATATCAAAATAGGCTCTAAGTCCAAAAAATCCTAAAAGTATACTAACTCAAAGGTTCTGAGATAGATCAACATCTAATTCCCAGAGGTACACAAAGACACGTAGGAAACCTACTATATAAGAAGGCAAGTTTCATTGCATGAATCATGTTAGGGTTACCCTAGTAGTCTCTTAAGACTCCAAGGTCCCTAGTGATCCTTACGCGACCACTAGTATCCTCTCATACTAACAAGGCATACTATGGAATGTAAGGTCGCAACCAAGCATTCTCTCTACACCCATCCTAGTCTATACTAGCACTTGAGGCATGGGTGAGAACATACAGAGACTCTTATTAGTCTCATTTTAATCCTCATTTAGTGTAATGTTTTCACTTATTAGACAACTTACAATGGGTTATCCTCGGAGCCACTAAGGGCCCCTAGACCCCATTGCAATCCACTTCTTGAAACAACATGTAGATAACCTAGCCTTGGCTCATAACATCACAAATCAATAATCATATTCTAAAAAATCACCTCAACCATACACAAGTGATTGGAAAGCATCAAAAGATAATCATAATAATTACATCAATTCTCTACGAGCAACTAGAAAGCATCCCAAGATAAATCACAATATCCATCAATTCTCAACAAGCAACTGGAAAACATCAAAGATAAATCACATTATCCATCAGTTCTCAACAAGCAACCAGAAGTATCTCAAAATAAATTAGAACACCCATTAGTTCTCAACAAGAAACCGAAAAGTATCACAAAATAATGCTAATCGAAGGCTCTAAAATGGTCAAGTCAAACATGTCAAAATATGACATCATCAAGAACATAGCAACACTTTAGTCCTATCATAGTGACTAGAAAGTAACCCAAATATAACTCATCGAGGACTAAAAAATAGTTAAGTCAAATATCTCATAAACATACACCTTAGCTTCACACAAAAAGACTCGAAAGTAATAACAAACAATTAAATACAAACTCATCATAGAGCATATCATCACATTACCATGGTTGGGTTAAAAAGATCGAGATCACACATCAGCATGACATCACATGCACATAACCCTCGAGCCTCTAGTAACAACCTAAGATTGGTCAACACTAGGTCAAACCCCAAAGCATAGATAGTACATAGAAAACATAATGGTCTTATAGCTCGGTTTGATTTTAAAAAACATAAAGTTTTGATTTAAACAATAAGGTTTAAGTTTTCTAGTTTTCACATATGTGCGATTCGAGCTTAAAAGATTACATCTTAATCCTTATAGTTTAACCCATTTCCCATATTTGAATAAAAGGTACTATTACCCTAATTCAATTTAAGTCTATTATCCCAAAACAACCTAACAATATTTGTATGATTAAATCACTAAAATAATACATATTGATTTTGGAATAAACTATAATTTTATTAAAATAACATCATAATAATAGTTGAATAATCTAGAATTTTTTTTTAAAAATAAATTCTAATATTAATTAAATTTTAATTAAAATATATTTAATTAAATTAATTAATAATTATATACATAAAACTATATTATTCATAAATTAATAATTTATCAAATTAAATTTATAATTAACAATTTAACTTAAATCCTTAATAAAATTTATAATTAATAATTTAATTTTAACTTTTTAAAATAATAATAAAAATATATTAATAAAACTCTATTAAAAAAAACAAAATGGCTTTAAAATAAATGTTGAACCTTATAAATGGTAGCTATCGTGCAAGGTAGGCTTGCTAACACAAGGCCTGCAATAGACTTGTTGACACAGTCCCTACACTAGCAGTGACTATTGGTAGCATCAACAAAGGGATGTGTGTGTTGAGGTATCCCCCTCACCACTCATTACAAACTATATATATATATATAATTTTGTTTTAACATTAACAACCCAAACTTTCCCATATAGATATATTATATTTTTTTTTATTATGTATATAAATGTATTATTATTATTTTTCTTTTTTTTGCAAATTTAGTCTAATCGAAGAATCACTATCAACCATATGAATTTTCAATTTCAAATTCAAATCTTTCCAAAATCATCTGATAAAAAGTTTTGATTAACATTTGAATTTCTAAATCAAATTTTCTTTTAAATCTCAAAGCCTCCCAACTTTAAAACTAATTTCTTTCAATTTGTAGAATGAGGTTTTCTAAATAGTTTTTAAATCCAGATCTACAGATGGAATTGAATAACAAAAGATTTAGAACAAGAGAGCGATAGATTCATGCAACGAAATCCAAAAAATCAATCTCAACAATCACAAAGAAGATAGGATTATCTAAATAACATAATTTAATTGGGTGCATAAAAGTCAAGAACCTACCTAGTTTTGATGCTAGAATCGTAATGCCCAAAATATTTTTGAAGGAATTTGCTTCGATCCAAGAGCTTTTCTTTAACAATTTTCCAAAATTTCCATTCCAAAATTCACTTCCAAATTTGCTTCCAAAATTCATGTCCCACAAAAATAAACCGTCCAATTGTGATAAAGAATTCTCTCCTTAAATTGGGGCACTAATTGTGTGTTCACCCAAAAGAACTTCATGCTCACCAGACCTCAACTCCTATTAACTTTTATTTATCTTTCTTTTAGCTTTTCCATGCACATTCATCAATTAATTAAATTTATTTATTTACTTTTTACTTGACTTTTCTTTAATTTATTTATTAAATTTAATCCCATGCACACTATATGCAATTAAAATATCTTTATTAAATTCATTGGTTTTATCTTTTTAATTAATTTCCTATATTTTAATCTCATGCATGCATCATGCAAACTTAACACTTTTAATAAATTAATATATTTTCACTTTTAAATTTATTTTCAAAACTTAATTGATAAAATATTTATTAACTTAAATAATAATATTATTTAGCATTTATTTAAAAATGAACTCTAAATATATTATTATTAAATTAAATAAATATTATCATGTTCTAAATTTATCCTTATAACTCTTATCTTCAAATTTAATTCTTTCTATTTAATTAATTTATCAATTAATTAAATATTAAAATATCATAATAATTTTCCATCAAATTAAATTATTAATTTAATCTTTTAATTAGACTTAATTAATAGAAAAATCACCAAAGACTCATAAAGTAAACTATGAAAACCCATCAGGCAAGAGCCTACAATACAATGGTAACTTGTGAGCCTCTTATGTGGGAGGTCTTGGGTTCAAATTCACTTAACACATAAAATAATTAATTACAATAAATAACAATAATTAATCTAGGCTTCGACCATTTACTGATCCTAAAAAAAAATGAAAACCCATCATATAAAAATAGATACAACATCAAACTAAAGGGTTATATTCATGAATCAACATCATTTGATGCATTCGGAGGGTACTCAAGTCAAATACTTGTCCTAATTTTTAATTAGGACAACTGGATTAAAGGTTTAGGATTTGGACTCAAGAATTTATCTCCCCTCTCTTAGCATTGAGATAATGCGATAGGGTACACTCATCCTAGCAATTCAGGAAAGTTGGTACTCGGTACGTATAACCTACATAAAATCTACACATGTACAAACACAATATTCTAAGCTAAATAGGAAATGGCAAGAAGTGGTGCATCGTGTAGATCCTGACTAGCAGGTGACTATGAATCCCTTCCTTAATCACATCAAAAATGTCATACATAAAGAAAAAAAACACGCACACCATACACATGCAGTATGGGGTAAGTATCCATAAGAAAACACATATGATAAGAAGCCATCTAACTAATCATCATCAATAACTAAAAACATTGTAGTAATCATCATGCATACATGAAGTATAGAGTATCAAGTAATCTCATCATATAATCAACTAAATGTAAAACAATATCTAATAATCTCAAAGCAATACTAGTAGTAATCAAGCATAAAAATGGCCTAAAAGAGTTGGAAATGATAATAGAAATGCAAGCAAGGGGCAAGCACTATAGGATCTCTCATGTTATTGGAAATAATCTTTTCAATCAGTTGGGAAGAATTTTTGACATTGAAAATTTTCATTATAATTATAGGTATCAAAAACAGGGGTACCATGGTGAAGGATAATGATTGGGATGTTTGTAGGCTTGTCTAATGTTAGTAAATTGTAGTGTTGTAAATTGTACCCCTATACAATTTCACTCATTTGGGCTCAATCTGGCAATTTTCCCTTGTGTTTGCATCCACCGGCAGGAATTTGCTAGTGCTCCCACAAGCATTGTTTGCACCGAGAATAGTACATGTTAGGATTATCTAGGCCATATTATTAGGCTTTAAGGCCTTACAACCATGTAATCTATTACTTTTGTGAATCAACAATCTATAATTTTTTTTAGCTCAACAAATATAAGAGTGAAAATGACTTTGTCAATGTCTCATGCAATAATTTTTAGAGACCTATAGATGGCTTCCCACTCTCTCAATGAATGCAAACCTACTACTTTGAGGAACCTAGATTGCCAAGTTACAATTTTACATCCAAAAAGACAATTGGGTCTGTCCACAAAACTATCTGACAACAATAGTAGTAGCAATAATAATAATACTACTCTTTCTATTGGTCTATTCATGAAATTTGGGCTTACATGAGTGAAGGGAATAGGTACATTAGTATATACTAGGGCATTGATTTTTTTTTTTATGGCATGTGGCACAAGGCAAAGGATACACTAACCAAATAAATGAATCAAATCAAAAAAATCAAAACAAATCACATAGAACCCAAGTTGAAAACATACCCGCATAAAAAACCCACACTTAATACATTCTCCCTTGACAAAAAAATTGTAAATGCACACACATAAGTCTAAAAAACTAAAACATTTTATAGAGAATGCACTGTAAGGAGAAAGTAGAAATAATATACATTCACTAGGAGTGACACTAAATCAACGAAGACAAAAAAAATAAAATTAGCGGGTACCTTTCTTCTACTTGTTGTATCATTTTCCTTTCTGTTTTGTGCAAGCATGATCATGTACAAGCAACATTTGAATTATTAAAATTATAAATTATTCTATTCAAATTTTTTGGTACGATGATTTAGTTTGGAGGGAAAATGAAGTGTAGGTTCTTACCAAGTGGTAGAATTCTTCCCTAAGCTGGTGGGGATATTTCCAGCGCCACCCCATTTTTGTCTGCTGAACTAAAAAGTAGGGCTCCTATTCAATAGGAAAAGATTCCAAATTAAGCTTTAACCCCCCCAAAAAAATAATCATGTGACCTCCAGCTCCTTAAATATAGAGCTCAAGCATCCCCCCCCCCCCATGGGACCCCTACCTAACAACAAGAAAAATGGACTAATTAATTGAAAAGAAAGAGATAGATGAGTTCATTTTGGTAGTCTTACATTTAGCCTAATGAACTTTTGACCATAGATGAATTTATGAAGTTTTTAGGGTGGTGTGCTTTAAATATTATCAATTCAATATATAAATAGTGAAATAAAAAATGTTGTTTGAGATGCATTTCTTTCTGAAAGGTACAAAATAAGTTAAACAAGACAACATACTATCAAAAATGCATATGGAGGGTCTAGGAGCTAGGTTAAAATAAGTCGCACCATAGCTAGTACCAGATTTCACACAGTACTTAACCCAATATTTAATAAAAACCATAACTTCATGCTTATCAAAATCCTATGCAAAAATTTCAAATTGCTCCAAATTTTTTATAGTGGCTTATTTGATGAGGCTTCTACTTATAACTAAGGTTTCAAGTCCACATCAACCATTATAATATCACATCAGCATGCTTTTTACCAAGTTGTCCAAAACAACAACAATAAAAAGTGAGACCAATGGTTGTACATAAAGGATACCCATTCTTTACCATGACATCTATCAGTCAAAAAATAGAGTTTGAGCCTAATTACCAGCCAAGACTACCTCGTACACCATGTGACTCTAGCTTTTATAACATTTAAACACCATTTGATACAAATGACAAAAAATTTCTTATTCCTATCGAAATTTTTATTAGAGTCTACTCCTATGCACCCAATATTTTGAGGAATCACCTGAGAAGTTGATATTCTAGGACAATGAACCACATGAGATTGTTGCACTTCACATTTTTCACTAAAATTTGACTATATAAGTTAATTTATGAGATGACATATTAGAGAAGAGACTGTAAATTGCAAATTGTAGTGGGAATCAACCTTGGCAAGTAGTTTCTACATAGATTTAGACTAAAAGTGTTAGATAGTCAATTTTGACTTATTTTTTAAGCTTATTTTCTAACTTAGTGTGTAATGTTCAGGGTAGACCAATGTGGATTCATATTAAATAAGACACACTTAGTCAAAGCTTTCACTATTCAAAGAAATGTGGTTTGTAAAATAAAATCTTAATTTAATCCTCTTCATTATGAGAAAATAATTTTAAAAATAAAATAGAAAACATAAAATGAAAATTAGCACAAAGATTTATACTGCAAATATACCCATGTATTTTATCTTCAATGCATCTAGTTCTCCTCTGTTACAATCATCATCCATGATTATCTTTCTCCAAGCATTTGCACATTATTTATCGAATGTGAATGTTGAACTTTAGTTTCCCTTTGCAATTCCTTAGTTTATCATTTATGCCAAGCACACATGGGTACTAATCTATCCTAAGGGTGTATTAGATATTTGTAATTCATCAACTTTAATATTTTGATTAAAGTTCTAATAGGAGAAGAAACTTAGTAGTCATCAAGAGTTTGATGATAGTGAGGATTTGTGATACATATTCTCCAATTACCAATTTCAACAAGAGTTCTAATTGAGCTAGATTCTCTAGTTTTGTTCAAAATCATAGCTATAGCATAACATAGAAAGTATAGAGGCATAAAGAAGCATATGGAAGGAATCAAACCACTTTAATGATAAGAAAATAATTATTGAGAGAGGTCACTTATAATTTTATGTTACATATTTTGATTGTATTTAAATTAGTAAGAAGAATTTTTTCAAATATTTTTTTATTCAATTCTAAAATAATTCATTCTTCTTTTCTCTCTACTAAGAATAAAAGACCCAAAAGAAAAAAAATTATAGTAAATTGTAAAATATTTCATACATTATTAATTTCAATAGTTCTTATATACATCCCTGAATATAATTATTTTAAACCTATAAATAATAAAGAAGGGATTTATTTATTTTTAAAAATTTAAAAGTACAATGTGAAATGGAGAAAAATTTAAAATAATTTATTTTAAAATAGATCTATAATTTGAATTTTTGTTTTTTTAAAGATATGTAGTAATGTTTCTAACATATTTTAATTTAAATCGTAATGGTTTTTTTTGTGTTGGATATGATTTGAATTAAAATAGGTGCCTGGAGAAGGATGACTCTCGGCATTATATATATATATATATATATATATATATATATATATATATATATATATATATATATATATATATATATATATATATATATATATATATATATATATATATATATATATATATATATATATATATATATATATATATATATATATATATATATATATATATATATATATATATATATATATATATATATATATATAAGCTAGTAGCAGTCGCCACACATATGGAAGATACGATAATAATTTTAATATTATATATATATATTCTAATTTTTTATTTTTTATCAAATTAGTATCGATGTATTTGTTTATTTTTATGGTTAGGGTTAGGATTAGGGTGAGAGTAAGAGTTAGGGTTAGGGTTAGGATTAGGGTTAGAATTATAGTTGCAGTCAGGGTCAATGTTAGGGTTATGGTTAGGAGTAGAGATATAGTTAGGCTTAGGGTCACGATTATGATTAGAGTTAGAGTTAAAATATTTATTTATTAATTTAAAAAATTAATTTACATACATACATACATACATACATACATACATACATACATACATACATACATACATACATACATATATATATATATATATATATATATATATATATATATATATTTAAGGTAGTATCGATTTATTTGTTTATTTTATGGTTAGGGTTAGGATTAGGGTTAGAGTAAGAGTTAGGGTTAGGGTTAGAATTAGAGATAGAGTTAGGATTAGGATCAGGATTATGATTAACATTAGAGTTAAAAATAGGGTTAGATTTGGGGTTAGTGTTAGGGTTACAATTAGGGTTAGGGTTATTAATATGGTTAGAGCTGGGGTTAGAGTTAGAGTTAGAGTTAGAATTAGTGCTAGAGTTAGGATTAGAATTAGGGTTAGGGTTAGAGTTAGAATTAGAGTTAGGGTCAAAGTTAGAATTGCAATCAAGGTTAGGGTTAGAGACATTATTCTCATAGTACAAATATTTAGATAAAGTAAAATGACAAAATTATATCTCATAGTAAAATTAAATGAAATGAGAATTATATGTCATAGTACAATTATATAGATAAAGTAAAATGACAAAATTGGAAGATCAGAATTCACTACATGGATTAGTTTTAGGGTGATGGTTAAGGTTAGGTTTATATTTAGAGTTAGGGTTGTATATAGAGTTACATCAGGGTTAAGGTTAGGGTAAGGGATTGAGTTGGGGTTAAGGTTAGGGTAAGGGATTGAGTTGGGGTTAAGGTTAGGGTTAGGGTTAGGGTTAGGGCTATGGTTTTCGTCTAGATCAAAGTAAGGGTTAAGGTTAGTTAGAGTTTTGAGTCAGGGTTAAGGTTAGAGTTAGGGTTAGGTTACGATTTTAGTGAAGGTTAAACTAAGGATTAGGTTTAGGATTAGAGTCTAATTATGGTAGAGTTAGATTTATAGTTAGGGTTATATTTAGGGTTAGAGTTAGGTGTGGGATTATGGTTTTAAAAAAGTAATTTTCTTTTTGGCATATTGTAATGTAAAATGTTATAGTCAAACATAGATATATGGTTAGGGACAAAGTTACCATTACAATTAATGTTAACCTTAGGGATAGAATAAGGGTTAGGGATAGCATTAGGGTTATTCCTGGAGTTAGGGTTAGGGTTTGAGTTATGGTTAAGATTAGGGTTAGAGTTACGATTATGGTTATTGTTAGAGTTATGGTTAAGGTTTGGGTTAGAGTTATGTTTATGGTTAAGGTTAGGGTTAGAGTTATGGTTATGGTTAAGGTTTGGATTAGAGTTATGTTTATGGTTAAGGTTAGGGTTAGAGTTATGGTCATAGTTAAAGTTAGGGTTAGAGTTATGGCTATGGTTAGGGTTAGTGTTATAGTAAGGCTAGGGTTAGGGTTTGAGTCAAGGTTAAAGTTAGAGTGAAGGTTAGGGTTTGAGTCAAGATTAAAGTAAAGGTTAGGGTTAGGGTTAGAGTCCAATTATGGTAGTGTTAGATTTAGGGTTAGAGTTATGCTCATGGTTAAGGTTAGGGTTAGGATTAGGGTTATTATACGGCTCAAGTTAGGGTTATTGTAGGGATAGGGTTATGGTTTGAATCAAGGTTAAGGTTAGGTTTAGGATTAGGGTTAGGGTTTTAGTTAGGATTAAAGTTAGGGTTATGGTTAGGGTTAGAGTCTAGTTATGATAGAGTTAGATTTAGGGTTAGAGTTAGGGATAGAGTTATGTTTATTTTTAAATTTAGGGTTAGAGTTATGCTAATGGTTAAGGTTAGGGTTAGACTTATGGTTATGGTTAGGGTTAGGGTTATAGAAGGGTCAGGGTTAGGGTTAGGGTTAGGGTTAGGGCTTGAGTAAGGGTTAAGGTTCTAAAGTTATGGTTAGGGAAAATTTTTGAGCCAAGATTAAAGTTAAGGTTAGGGTTATGGTTAGAGTCCAATTATGGTAGAGTTAGATTTAGGGTTAGAGTTAGGGACAAATTAATGTTTATGGGTAAGGTTAGTGTTAAAGTTACGGTTAGGGTTAGTGTTAGAGTTAAGGTTAGGATTAAGGTTAGAATTAAGATTAGTGTTAGTGTTAAGGTTAGGGTTAGGGTTAGAGTTAGAGTTAAGGTTAGCATTATGATGAAAATTAGGGTAAGGGATAGGGTTTGAATTAGAATTAGGGTTCTTGTTAGGGTTAGGTTTACAATTAGAGCTAGAGTTAGGGTCAGGGTTAGAGTTACAGTTAGGGTTAGCATTAGGTTTAAAATTAGAGTTAGAGTTGGGATTAGAATAGGTTTAGAATTAGGGTTAGAAATATAGTTAGGATTAGAGATAGAGTTAGGGTTAGGATAAGGGTAAGAATTAGGGTGAGGGTTAGAATTAGGGTTACAAATATAGTTAGGGTTAGTGTTAGGGTTAGAATAAGAGTTAGTGTTAGGGTTAGATATAGAGTTAGAATTAGAGTTCGGATAAGGGTTGGAGTTAGAGTTAGAGTTAGAGTTAGAGTTAGGATTATGTTTAGTGTTAGAATTAAGCTTAGGATTAGAATTAGTGTTAGAGTTATGGTTATGGTTAGTGTTAGGGTTATGGTTAAGGTTAGCATTATGGTTAGGGTTAGGGTTAGTGTTAGGGTTATGGTTAGTATTAGCATTAGGGTTAGGGTTACAATTAGAGTTAGAGTTAAAATTAGAGGTAGTGTTAGTGTTAGTGTTAGAGGAACTGTTAGTGTTAGTGTTAGTGTTCAAGTTAGAATTAGAGTTTGAGTTAGGGTTTGAGTTAGTGTTTTTGGCCTTATTTTTTTAGGTGCTATTATTTTGGCATCCATTTGGCTTAATATTATTTTGGATAGCTATTATTTCAAGAATTTTATTTTATTTTATTATTTAATAATGATAAATTATATACTAAATATATGATTTATCTACTTTAAATAAATCATTAACTTTACTAAAATATAAATTGTATTGATATGGTGGTATTCTCATCTAGATTAATGATAAAATTATGCTTTGAAACATGAAAATATAAATACTTAGAAACATGCAAATGTAAAACTATTGTGAAACATTCAAATCTAAAACATGCAAACCAAAACTGTTTTGAAATATGCAAATCTAAAACTAATATGAAACATGCAAATATAAAACTAATTTTAAACATGTACTTTTAAAATATGTAAATGAAAAGTATTATAAAATAAATAAATCAAATAGATTTTGAATACAAATCTAAATGTAAATCAAACATGCAAGACTAAACTATTAAATGCAAGCCTAAATAGTTATGAACAGAATTCTAAATCTAAATGGAATTAATTAAAATTGAAATTTAAATCAAAGTAGAATATTATAACTAATTTTGAATTTCAATTTACATCTACATCTAACTCTAAATGAAAATGTAAATAAAAAATAGAAATCTCACCTGTAAAAATGTTACTCCAAAATTTCAATCTACTCCTATTCAAAAACTCCAATCTAATCCTCCAATAACCTCCACCTCTTCCTTCCTGCAAAAACATAAAATGAAAATGAAATGAGGAGCCTTGGTTTCATAACTTCTAAGAGGCTCCTCATATCCACCAATAGATGTCTCTTCACATTCCACAAATTTGTTTCAAATTCCCCCACTCCCCACAAAAAAAAAAAGCATGAATGTGCATGCAAAATTATATGTAACAAAAAAAAATCATATTGAAATTATTTCACCCCTATTTTTTCGGGCCCTATTTTTTGGTCCCTATTTTTTTGGGTCCTACCTTTTCAGGCCCTACTTTTTTGAGCCCTATTATTTTAGCCTCCATTTGGCTTCCCATTATTTTGGCCAGTTATTATATGCAAATCTAGACAATATTGAATGCAATTCTAAATCTAAATGAAACTAATTGAAATTGAAATGTAAATCAAAGTAGAATACTACAACTAATTCTAAAAATAAACCTACATCTAAATGTAAATACATAACTAAATCTAAAAGTAAATGCAAAACTAAATGCAAAATTAAAAAAATAAAAGTAGAAATCTCACCTGCAAAAAAAGTTCTTCAAAAACTTCAATCAACTCCTCTTCAAAAACTTCAATCTACTCCTCCAATAATCTCCACCTTTTCCTTCCTCGAAACACAAAATGAAAGTGAAGAGATGAGCCTTTTTTATAACTTGTGAGAGGCTCCTCATATCCCCCAATGGATGTCTCTTCGCATTCCACAAATTTGTTTAAAATTCCACCACTCTCCAAAAAATTAAAAACATGAATGTGCATGCAAAAAAAAAAATTAAAAATATAAATATTTAAATTTTAAATAAAATTATTCAAGCCCTATTTTTTAGGGCCTAATATTTTAGCCTCCATTTGGCTTCCTATTATTTTGGCCTACTATTATTTTGGGAATGCGTTGTAACCGCTCCATTTTCTTTCTTAAATTGATTTCTAAATATAAATTTCATTTGTAACTCCCATAAAATTTATTTTTTATTTCTATTTGCTAATAATTATGATTTTCAAATGGCATTACAAATTTTAATTTGGTTTTTAAGATTTTTGTAAATGCCAAATGGCATTTTCTATTTTAAATTGGTTTTTAAAACTAAATTTCATTTGTAACTCCTATTAAATATATTTTCTATTTCTATTTGTATAATTATGATTGCCAAATGGCATTCCATATTTTAATTTGGTTTTCTTTTTGTGAATGTCAAATGACATTTGTTATTTAAATTTATTTTTAAAAGTGAATTTCATTTGTAACTCTCATCAAATCTTTTTTCCTTACATGAATTATTCCTTGGAATATTCTTTGTGCTGGGAATTGTTGCTCCCATTGTATATGCCTCTTGGCATAATATTTTTAATTTTTTTTTTAAAGATATATATAGTAATGTTTCTAACATATTTTTATTCAAGAAAATCCTAATAAATGCTTTTATCATTATCATTATATTGAGATTTTGAAAACCTAAAATCTATTAAAAAAAAAATTATTCAAAAGGTCTTAAAAAAAGTTATAAACTTGGTTTAAAAAAAACCTTAGCAATTTTCCATAAATGTGCATGAATTTTCCAGAATTGTGCAAAAGTGTATATGACTTTCCAAAAAGCATAGTGTGTCAATCATGCTCAAAAGTTGACATAATTAAAGAAATTTTTGACAATAGATTTAGTTGATAAGGTGACCATCTTGTGCACATCAACGATTATATTTAATTATGAAACATTAAAAATATAAATATTTTGAAACAAGAAAATATAAAACTATTATGAAACATACAAATCTAAAACATGAAAACCAAAAGTATTTTGAAATATGCAAATCTAAAACTAATGTAAAACATAGAAATGTAAAACTAAATTATGTGCATGAGCGGGAGGAGGCAGCATTTTGGCAGACCAAAATTAAGATCTGGTTGAATAAATCTACAGGAAAAACAAAACCTAAGCAGTCATTTGCATTGCACTTTTTATTATCAGTCTGGTACAAAAAATTTTGCGAAGGAAAGAAAAGTGAATAAAGGCTAGTTAAATGTTGTCTAAAGATTCAGAAATGTAGTTGATGCTCTGCAATCAGACAATTATTGGAATCATACTTGCGCATTCAAACAAAGCGCGTTACATGTTAACTCATTTTTAGATCTAAAAAATCTGAATTTTCTAGTATTGCATGCGCTTTTGACGGTGTGACTGACGAAGCAAGCAACAAAACCAAAGTGAACATACGCAGGAAAAAGTAGCGATCGGAAGCAGGGAAAATCAATGTATGAATGCACTGATCGAACACAACATTCTAAAATATTGCAAGCGAAAGCAGCAAATTTTAGCAACGGGAGGAGGCAGCATTTTTTAAGCAGGGTTTGTGGCAGGTTTCCTTCGAGATCTCTGGTTCCTGGAAGCGTGGATATAGTTTATGGAGGAGAATGCTCTTCCACTTTGGTTTGAGTTTTCTCACCTGCTCTCATTTATTTTCAGTTATATATTTACTTTTCCTATGGAAACAGGCTCTGATGGCCCTATTAAACTTGATAATGGTATGTTATCACCTCCATCTCATGCTTTGCCCTAAAGTGACAATATTAAAATGTTGGTAAAACCTCCTTTAGGGCTTTGGCCTGCTCACCTAATGCAGTCTGTGAAGAAGTTTTTGCTTTGTCTTCACCCTGATGGATGATTATAAAGGAGGTTCCTCCTTTCTTAAGGAAATTTCTTGCTCAATTACTTTCACCGTTCGGATCCATTATCAGAATCGATGAAACCTCCATGCTTGTGTCTAATCTGGATGCTAGGATTTTAGTCTCTCTAAAACCATGAATTGATATCCCTCATAAACTTACCTTGAAAATTCATGGAGAAACTATTACCTACCTGATTGAAATCCTCGAGGGTCTTAATGCCTGTTACTTAAGTAAAAAAGAAGGACATATTCGAAAAAACTGCCCAATTATTAATAAGAAGAAGACTAAATTGACTCAAGGGGACATTGAGAGTAGCATCCCTAATAACAAAGAATTGGCTATTATTCCCTCTACCTTGAACCCTAATAGGAATGTTGATAAACTTTCTGGTCCTCTCACTAGAAAATGTGATGATAAACCCAACACTAATAACTTTATAGTTAATCAACCTAGTAAGATTCAATACTCTACCATCTCTGACCAAAGAAACACTTTGAGGGATAATGAGGGTTTTCAAGTTGTTAAAAACAAGAAACCTAGGAAAAAGAATGCTCAACAATTGGCCCTTGATCATTTCTGTTTTACCCCTAAAACTAACCCCTTTGCCACTTTGGCTTCTCCTTCTTTGTTGATTAAAGATGGACCCCCTATTGATAGTATGACCTCCAGTAAGAAAACTTCAGAAGACTAGAGCTTAATTCATGGTAGGTCTGATGATGCTACCATGAGCGATGTCACCACAGACTTGGGTAGTTGTTCTATTCTGAATGTTGTCTCCCCTTCTCATGATAACACCATCAACCCTCCCACCTCTACCCTTAACGAATTGGATGATGATTGCTTCATTGAAGTCATACTTGCTAACAAAGGTCTTATTAATACTAAATCTTTGAATTAGGTTAGTGCTAAGTTTAATGGGAACCTTGGACATTCTAATTGCATGATGACCCAGTCCTTGGATGGATTTCATGCTATTGGGGATTTCGACTTGTTTGGCCCCCAACCCAACTTTACCTAGACATTTATTGGTGAGAAAGAGGATGATTCCCTCATAGGATCTAATGGCTCTAAGAAAAAAGGCAGGCCCATAGGCTCTAAAAGTAAAAAGAAGAATGGGGAGATATCGGCTCCTTTTACTGGCCCTTCTTTGCATTCTTCATCATGAAGTGCATATCTTGGAATATAAGAGGCCTTGAGTCTCCTGATAGGAAATCTATCATTAAGAAATTTCTATTGGGGAATAAAAACATAGATTTTTTTATGATGCAAGGGCTTAAAGTTGTTAATTTTCTTCTTAGCTCCTCTCTAGACTTTATCTGGAGTGGTGCTATTAAAATTTTCACTAATCATCCTAAAGGGAAAGGTGGTGCTGCTTTACTCATCAATCCCTACTAGGGAAAATATATTAACTCACCTGGTTGCTCCCCTTGTAACCGAGCAGCTTGGGTTGTTATTCACTTTAAAGGTTCATCCTTTGGTGTCTGTTCTATTTACGCTCCTAATGAGGTTAAGGATAGGATCACTTTATGGAATTGGTTGTATAATCTTCCTAACATTACCTGGATCCTTGCCTGAGACTTTAACATGGTCGAGGATCAAGATGATAAGTTTGGTGGTCTTCCTTTTGCCTGGAAACATCAAGACAAGTCACATTGAGATCATTGTAAACATAAATTTAATTTTTTTAATCTTATGGAAGGGCGTAAAAGGGATACCTTTGGCCTTTGGTACACATGGTGTAATTTTCAATAGGGATCTAAGAGGATTTACTCCAGGCTTGATAGATTCTATGTGAACTCTGACTTTTTTTCTTTTTCTCCTAACCAACAACATTCTCCTATTTTTGCCTCTTCCTCTACTCTTTCAGATCATCTCCCTATAAGTGCTCTCATTAACATTAGAAATGCTCTTTCTCCTTGCATTCATCATAATGAAAACTTTATCCTTAATACTTCATTGCTTAATGACCAGGATACTTGTGTTGCTATTAAGATGGTTAGGTTGTTCAATCTTGCTAATAATTTTTCCTCCCAAGTTGATAGGTGGAATAGAAATTTCTCCACGTGGAGGAAAATTTTCCAAACCCTTGGCCAAAGGAAAGCAAAAAAACTATAGAAGAGTGGAAAGTGTATTAAATGAACGCCTTCATCTTGTTGAAATAGATGTGCAAGCTAATCCCACATCCATTCCTCATGTTGAACGTGTCTTAATTGCCAAAAATATGCTAAGGAAACATCAACATATTAAAACCATTGGAGCCTCTATTAGAAGCCGTCAGCAATGGTTGAAATATGGGGATAAGGGTTCTAAATTTTTCTTTAATTACCTCAAACAAAAGAAGAGTAAGGAGAAAATTGATAGAATTGTAGTTGATAATTAGGAGCTCAGTGATATTAATGACATTGTTGCTACATTCGAGAAGTTCTACAAAGCCTTAGTCAAGTATGAGGACAGCAAATAAGCCAAAGAGCTCAGAAGTAGATTTTAGAAGCTTATTCCCAAGAAAATTAATGAGGATGCTGCCTCCATCCTTAGGGCTAGGATCTCAGTTCAGGAGATCTCTAATGCTATATCAGCTCTCAAAAAAGATAAAGCACCTGGGCCTGATGATCTCCCTGCTGAATTTTACAAATCCAATATTGATTGGATTGCCAAGGACTTATTTGACCTATATTCAGAAGCCTATGATTATGGCATGCTTGGACATTCTATCAATATGGGGATTATCAAACTTAGCCCTAAGAATGGAGATAAGTCCCTTATCAAGAATTGGTGGCCAATTACTTTGCTTAATGTTTCATATAAAATTATGGCCAAAGCCTTGGCTTCTCGGCTTGTTAATGTTCTTCCTAAGTTCATATGTCCCGCTCAAATAGGATTTATTAAGGGTCGATATATTTTAGAGAACCTTGTCACCAGTTGGGAGTCAATGGATTGGGCTAAAACTTTGCATCAAAACTTTTCTATGTTTCTTCTAGATTTTGAGAAAGCCTACGACCATGTTGAATGGGAATTTATCTTCTCTATTCTTTAGGCATTTGGATTCCCTGATGAATTTGTTCGGTATATTCAAGTCTTGCTTAAGGACTCATCTTCTTGAATTGAAATCAATGGTTTCCTTTCTAATCCTATACCTTTGTCCTGATCCATTTGACAAGGATGTCCCCTTGCTCCTGCTCTTTTTTTCATCACTTCTGATGCCTTGTAGTATATCCTTAGAGATAACACTATTTCTCACAAAGTTAATGGGATTTCTCTCCCTAATAAGTATGAGCTCATTAATATCTAGTTTGCGGATGATACTTCTCTTTTCCTTGAACTATCTTGTAGTAATATTCAGCATCTTAATCTTAAACTTGACTTGTTTGAGACCATTTCTAGAGCTCGCATTTCCAAATCCAAATCTATTATGCTTGGTTGGAAAGAGGAGCCTCCTGATTGGTTTCTCCAGTTTGGATACTCATGGGGTGGACCTAATAAGCTTGTTAGATATTTGGGGGTTCCCTTTCCCATCTCCCCATCTCTTAAAGACATGTGGATTTGGATTAAGGATAAAATTGTTAAGAAGCTCTACAAGTGGGATAATAGGGTGTTGTCACTTGTTGGTAGAGTGGAGGTGTGTCAGAAAATCTTGTCATCCTATAGTATATACTACTCCTCTGTCTGGATGTTTAGTAACTACCAAGTGTTTGAGATTCAAAAAGCCATTAGGAGATTCTTATGGTTTGATGGAAAAGGTCACAGGAAGAAACATGCTATTAAATGGAGTTGTTGTCATATGCCAAGAACTCTGGTGGCTTAGGCCTAATTGACCTTAGGATCTGAGGAATTTCCCTTGCTGCTAAGTGGATCTTTCAGGCTCTTGATGGTCAGGAACCTTGGAAGATTCTTCATAGAAACAACATTCAGTCTGGTTATCCTAAGCAAGCCAAACATTGGAAATACCTTCCTTTTACTGATCTGGTTGCTGGGTCATTCCCTATCTCTATCCAAGGTTCCATGGTTATCAATTCTAGCTAGAAAGCTTGGGATCTTGTGAGGGGTTTCATCTATAATTGCAACTTTTCTAGTAATAACTCTATTCACGGTGAGCATTAAATCTGCATCATAATGGTAAGCCTCTTGCCATGACTCAAGGTTGTTCTGCAAAATTTTGGAACAACCTTGGCATCTAGAGATTTATTGACATTTTGGAGAATGATTACCTTGTTAGTTGGCAGGATATTAGAATCAAGTTCGATCTTCCTATCTCCCATAAACGTACATATAATATGGTTGACAATGCTTGTCGTACTTTTAATCCTCCCTCTAGGTGTGATGTGGACTCTCATAGATTTTTGAATTTTTGTTGGGATGATGGATCTCTCCTACATAAATTAAAGCTAAAGATATATATAAGGTTCTCAATAAAGACAACTCTATTATTTCTCACCTTAGTACCACTTGGTATATGAACTTGAACTCTCTTGAATGGCAAAAAATTCTTGACAGATTTTGGAAATCACATATTCCCCTTAAAATCTTACATTTTAAATGGCAGCTCCTTCTCGATAGACTTCCTATTAAAAGTCATGTTGGTGATGCTGAACCTTTTACTATTTGCAGGGTTCCTAAAAATTTAAGGCATATATTCTTTACTTGTCAATTTGCTAGGATTATATGGAAATTTTTTGGAATTTCTATAGCTGATCATGTTCCTATTTTAGATACCATTCTTGGCAACTTATTTGGTCTTAAAAAGGATGCTAATTTTTTTTGGAACATTCTATCCTCTCACATTCTTTGGTTTATTTGGAAATGTAGAAATGAGGACAAATTTCAAGATATTGGTAGATCCCTTACTTTGTTTCATTTGAAACTCATCCGTTTTAAGATTGTCTCATAGATTTGTTGCATTATGAAGCTCGAGATGAACAAGCTAAAAGGATTCATCCATGATGGGCTCACTATGATGTTCATTTATGAGATGAAGCATGGGATGGAATTGGCCAGCATTCTTGATAACCAGACTGATTTTGGAAAAGCTCTTAAGGAGCTACTCAAGGAAATACATGAGAACAAAGGCCCCTTTTCTAATGAACATGACTTCTTTTCTCACACTCTCGAGTAGAAGAAAGTCGTGTGGATGGAAGGAGAGTTGGGATGGACAACTTGGTTTGATGATCATGATGATTTTTTGGAATACCTTTTCTATCTCCTCTTTTTGTAATCTCACTCGAACCGCTACTTAATGTGTTAGTTGGCTATTTCTAGCTTATTGTTGGACTTTGATCTGCGTGGTTGAGGCTTGCCTCCTCCCCTCTTTTCATACTATACCTTTTTTTTGTTCTCTCAATTATTTAATTTAAAAAAAAATTATGTGCATGCAAAAATATATTTAACAAAAAGAAAATGTTTTATATTTAAACTTTTAATTAAGTTATTTCAGCCCTATTTTCTTGGGTTATATTTTTTTGGCCTTATTTTTTTATGTCCTATTATTTCGGCATCCATTTGGCTTAATATTATTTTGGCTAGCTATTATTTTGAGAATTTTATTTTATTTTATAATTCAATAATGATAAAATTTATACTAAATATATGATTTATCTACTTTAAATAAATCATTAACTTTAATTAAATATAAATTGTATTGATATGGTGGCATTCTCATCCAAATTAATGTTAAAATTATGCTTTGAAACATGAAAATATAAATACTTAGAAATATGCAAATGTAAAACTATTGTCAAACATTCAAATCTAAAACATGCAAACAAAAACTATTTTGAAATATGCAAATCTAAAACTAATATGAAACATGAAAATATAAAACTAATTTGAAACATGCACTTTTAAAATATGTAAATAAAAAGTATTATAAAATATATAATTCAAATTGATTTTTAATAAAAATCTAAATCTAAATCAAACATGCATGACTAAACTATTAAATGCAAGCCTAACTAGTTATGAACAGAATTCTAAATCTAAATGAAATTAATTAAAATTGAAATCTAAATCAAAGTAGAATATTATAACTAATTTTCAATTTCAATTTATATCTACATCTAAATCTAAATGAAAATTTAAATAAAAAATAGAAATCTCACCTGCAAAAATGTTACTCCAAAACTTCAATCTAGTCCTATTCAAAAACTCCAATCTAGTCCTCCAATAACCTCCACCTCTTCCTTCCTGCAAAAACATAAAATGAAAATGAAACGAGGAGCCTTGGTTTTATAACTTCTAATAGGCTCCTCATATCCCCTATCAGACATCTCTTCACATTCCACGAATTTGTTTCAAATTCTCCCACTCCCCGCAAAAAATAAGCATGATGTGCATGCAAAATTATATTTAACAAAAAATAAAAATCATATTGAAACTATTTCGCCCCTATTTTTTCGAGCCCTATTTTTTCAGGCCCTATTTTTTGGGTCCTACTTTTTTGAGCCCTATTTTTTTGGGTCCTACTTTTTTGGGCCCTACTTTTTTGGGCCCTATTATTTCAGGCCTATTATTTTGACCTCCATTTGGCTTTCTATTATTTCGGCCAGATATTATTTTGAGAATTTTTTTTTAATATTTAATTTGGAAGTTTGTAACTGCTCCCAATTTTTTTATTGACGAAGAATCTTTTTTGGCATATTCTCATGCTGCGTATTTGTGCTACGATTGTATTTGGAATGCTTTGTAACCAGTCCATTTTCTTTCTTAAATTGATTTCTAAATATAAATATCATTTGTAACTCCTATCAAATTTATTTTTTATTTCTATTTGCTAATAATTATAATTGCCAAATGGCATTGTCTATTTTAAATTGGTTTTTAAAACTAAATTTCATTTGTAACTCCTATCAAATATATTTTCTATTTCTATTTGTGAATTATTATGATTGACAAATGGCATTTTTTATTTAAATTTATTTTTAAAAGTGAATTTCGTTTGTAACTCTCACCAAATCTTTTTTCCTTACATGGATTATTCCTTCGAATATTCTTTGTGCTAAGAGTTGTTGCTACCATAGTATATGCCGCTTGGCATAACTAGCTTATATATATATATATATATATGCCAAGAGTCATCCTTCTCGAGGCACCTATTTTAATTCAAATCCTATGGGTTTTTTTTAAGTTTAGGATTTAAATAAAATAGGTGCCTCGAGAAGGATGGCTCTCAACACATTATATATATAACTATATATAATATAGTTAGGGTTAGAATTAGAGTTAGGGTTAGGGTTAAGGTAAGGGTGAGGGTAAGAATAAGGGTTTAGGTTACAAATATAGTTAGGGTTAGGATTAGAATTAGAGTTAGGGTTTGAGTTAGAGGTAGAGTTAGAATTGGAGCTCGAATAAGGGCTAGAGTTAGAGTTGAAATTAGGGTTAAAATTAGGATTAGGGTTAGGGTTAAAATTAGATTTACAGTTAGAGTTAGAGAAAGTGGTAGAGAAAGGGTTACTTTTAGGGTGATGGTTAAGGTTAGGTTTATATTTAGAGTTAGGGTTGTAAATAGAGTTACATCAGGGTTAAGGTTAGGGTAAGGGTTTGAGTCGGGGTTAAGGTTAGGGTTAGGGTTAGGGCTATGGATTTTGTCTAGATTAAAGTAAGGTTTAAGGATAGAGTTAGAGTTTTGAGTCAGGGTTGAGGTTAGAGTTAGGGTTAGGTTATGGTTTTAGTCAAGGTTAAACTAAGGATTAGGGTTGGGATTAGAGTCTAATTATAGTAGAGTTAGATTTATAGTTAGGGTTATATTTAGGGTTAGAGTTAGGGGTAGGATTATAGTTTAAAAAAAGTAATTTTCTGTTTGGCATATTGTAATGTAAACTGTTATGGTCAAACATAGATATATGGTTAGGGACAAAGTTACCATTACAGTTAATGTTAACCTTAGGGATAGAATAAGGGTTAGGGTTAGTATTAGAGTTAGGGCTGGAGTTAGGGTTAGGGTTTGAGTTATGGTTAAGGTTATGGTTAGAGTTATGGTTGTATTTATTGTTAGAGTTATGGTTATGGTTATTGTTAGAGTTATGCTTATGGTTAAGGTTAGGGTTAGAGTTATGGTTATGGTTAAGGTTTGGATTAAAGTTATGTTTATGATTAAGGTTAGGGTTAGAGTTATTGTCATAGTTAAGGTTAGAGTTAGAGTTATGGTTATGGTCAGGGTTAGTGTTATAGTAAGGCTAGGGTTAGGGTTTGAGTCAAGGTTAAGGTTAGATTGAAGGTTAGGGCTTGAGTTAGGATTAAAGTAAGGGTTAGGGTTAGGGTTAGAGTTTTATTATGGTAGAGTTAGATTTAGGGTTAGAGTTAAGGGTTAGAGTTATGGCTATGGTTAGGGTTAGGGTTATTGTAGGGATAGGGTTAGGGTTTGAGTCAGGGTTAAGGTTAGATTTAGGATTAGGGTTAGGGTTTTACTTAGGATTAAAGTTAGGATTAAGGTTAGGGTTAGAGTCTAATTATGGTAGAGTTAGATTTAAGGTTAGAGTTAGGGATAGAGTTATGTTTATGCTTAAGTTTAGGGTTAGAGTTATGCTCATGGTTAAGGTTAGGGTTAGACTTATGGTTATTGTTAGGGTTAGGATTATAGTAGGGCCAAGGTTAGGGTTAGGGTTATCGTTAGGGCTTGAGTAAGGGGTTCTAGAGTTATGGTTAGGGAAAAGTTTTGAGCCAAGATTAAAGTTAGGGTTAGGGTTATGGTTAGAGTCCAATTATGGTAGAGTTAGATTTAGGGTTAGAGTTAGGGACAACTTAATGTTTATGGTTAAGGTTAGTGTTAAGGTGAGGGTTAGGGTTAGAGTTAGAGTTAAGGTTAGCGTTAAGTTTAGAATTAAGGTTAGGGTTAGTGTTAAGGTTAGGGTTAGGGTTAGAGTTAGAGTTAGGTTAGCATTAGGATGAAAATTAGGGTAAGGGATAGGGTTTGAATTAGAGTTAGGGTTCTTGTTAGGGTTAGGTTTACAATTGGAGCTAGAGTTAGGGTCAGGGTTAGAATTATAGTCAGGGTTAGAGTTAGAGTTAAGGTTAGGGTTAGGTTTAAAATTAGAGTTAGAGTTGGGATTAGGGCTAGGGTTAGAATTAGGGTTAGAAATATAATAAGGATTAGAGATAGAGTTAGGGTTAGGGTAAGGGTAAGAATTAGGATGAGGGTTAGAATTAGAGTTAAAAATATAGTTAGGGTTAGTGTTAGGGTTAGGATAAGAGTTAGGGTTAGGGTTAGAGATAGGGTTAGAATTAGAGTTAGAATAAGGGTTGGAGTTAGAGTTAGAGTTAGAGTTAGAGTTAGGGTTCCAGTTAGAGTTAGAGTTAAATTTATAGATAGAGTTTTGGTTAGGGTTAGACTAGGGTTAGGGTTAAAGTTACCTGATTAGATTTAGGATTAGGGTGAGAGTTAAGGCTAGGATTAGGATAAGAATTAGGGTTAGTGTTAGAGTTAAAGTTATATATAGTGTTAGGGTTAGGATTAGGGGTAGGTTTTTAAAACTAAATTTCATTTCTAACTCGTATCAAATATATTTTCTATTTCTATTTTTATTATGATTGCCAAATGGCATTCCATATTTTAATTTGGTTTTCTTTTTGTGAATGCCAAATGACATTTGTTATTTAAATTTATTTTTAAAAATGAATTTCGTTTGTAACTCTCACCAAATCTTTTTTCCTTACATGGATTATTCCTTCAAATATTCTTTGTGCTGGGAATTATTGCTACCATTGTATATGCCTCTCAGCATAACTAGCTTATATATATATATATATATATATATATATATATATATATATATATATATATATATATATATATATATATATAATATGTCGAGAGTCATCCTTCTCGAGGCACCTATTTTAATTCAAATCCTATGGGTTTTTTTAAAGTTTAGGATTTAAATAAAATAGGTGCCTCGAGAAGGATGACTCTCGGCATATTATATATATAACTATATATAATATAGTTAGGGTTAGAATTAGAGTTAGGGTTAGGGTTAAAATTAGATTTACAATTAGAGTTAGAGAAAGGGTTACTTTTAGGGTGATGGTTAAGGTTAGGTTTATATTTAGAGTTAGGGTTGTAAATAGAGTTACATTAGGGTTAAGGTTAGGGTAAGGGTTTGAGTCGCGGTTAATGTTAGGGTTAGGGTTAGGGCTACGATTTTCGTCTACATTAAAGTAAGGTTTAAGGATAGAGTTAGAGTTTTGAGTCAGGGTTAAGGTTAGAGTTAGGGTTAGGTTATAGTTTTAGTCAAGGTTAAGCTAAGGATTAGGATTAGGATTAGACTCTAATTATAGTAGAGTTAGATTTATAGTTAGGGTTATATTTAGGGTTAGAGTTAGGGGTAGGATTATATTTTTAAAAAAAGTAATTTTCTGTTTGGCATATTGTAATGTAAACTGTTATAGTCAAATATAGATATATGGTTAGGGACAAAGTTACCATTACAGTTAATATTAATCTTAGGGATAGAATAAGGGTTAGGGTTAGCATTAGGGCTAGGGCTAGAGTTAGGGTTAGGGTTTGATTTATGGTTAAGGTTAGGGTTAGAGTTATGGTTTTTTTATACCAAGAATTTGAATTATCCATTTTATTCAATAATGCAAGAATTGTTTGATTCTAAAAATCATGAAAATTGAATCTACATCCATAATATGATTTTTTTTTGTTTTCAACATATAAGGAATCTTGAAATATTTTCCTAATTAAATCAACATCATTTCCATCCTATTTTTGATGTGCATCCATCTAATTTAAAATTACAATTAAATCACATGATAAACAATTATACTCAATCACCAATTTTATTGGCAAACCTGATTCAAAGGCTCAGCCGAGAAAGAAGCAGGTAGAAAACCCAGCTTCGTTCCCATTACAACAAAGTTTGAAATAAAAATTACATAGGATTTCATTCTTGAATTTACAACAATTTAATTGAATTTCCTTCATGGCCCTCATCAAGGGTTCCATAACAATTTTTGCAACACTTTTCTAATAACCATGGAGGTAACAGAATATGATCAGGTGACAACAAGCATGACCAAGAGACAATCAAATATACATATTCATTAAAGGTTTTCACAATAGGATTCACAATGAATCAAAACTATGGAAAGGTGGATTTTTCCAATAGGAGAAGTTAGGCACAATACCAAAATAGATGCCCAATCAAGGCTATAAACCAAGAACTTCCGCTCTTCCATTTTAACATGCCAAACTCATACAAGGTGTGTATTGACAGGTAGGGGCCCATAACACCCTACCCTCTCTCCCTCTTCTCATCCTGAGAAGAGACTCTACACTGGTTGGAGTCCATCTAAAAAGACCTTTCCAAAAATTGGTCACTTTTGCCCTATCCAAGGGTGAGTAAGACCAAAACACCCATACGAGAAAATCTCAAAATTCAAACATAAACATGGAAGGAAAACATTCAAAAAACATGGTTTTCAAATCTTCCCAACATACCCAACATACATACAAGCATCCAATTAACAACACCATAGCAAAGCATGAAACAAGCATGAAAATCTGAACAAGGGAGATGAAAATTCCTACCTTCACAAAGAGATAATGGAAAATGAATAAGTTTGAGAAGAGATTTTCCCTTCCTTTCTTCAATCTTCCATGACTCCTCTCTAAATGTAGAGATTGGGTAACAACCTAAACCACTCCAAGAAGGGCCTCTAAATAAGCCTGAAACTCAACCACTGAAAAGGATCAATAACTTCTCCCACCCACCTATAGATCTAGAAGTTCCTAACTCAACCCATACAAAGGTTAACCACTAAGTGGAGGTGAGGTGATGCAACTCATGGTAGCCATAGTCAATTTTTGTACAAAGGAAAAACAAGACTTTTTGAGTGACTCAAAAGTCAACAAAAGGAGATTAGGGGTTGGAAAAGACCCCCAACCCATACCCATACCCCTTGGGTATATATATTTCATGTTTTAAAGCCTTAGGAATAGGTTTGGAACCAAAAAAAGCTAGGAAATAATTAGGACCAACTAACAACTCTAAAATGCAGACTAAGCACTAAATCGAATTAAGGGTGACTAAACTCGATTAAGAACCAAATTAACAAAAAGGCACTAACTTAATCTGACTTAGGTCCAAAGGTTACACAGCTAACCCTAACTAGCATGCTAAAGAACATAAACAATTCGTGAGTGTCAAGCGACACTAAAAGAACATAGTTACAAACATCAACATTTACTGATCACAGAAAGACACATTCACACATCTCACAATAAAATACTTGAATTACGAACAACAAGGTTTCCACAATGAGCACATAGGGATTAGTTTTGTTCCTCCGTCGGATTTCTCGGCTAAAATATCTGCACACTCATTGCACACATTAGTAGTCTCATAAAATCACATGTACATATATATATACATATTAGAAATTCACATAAATTGAAACATACATCAATTAGGGTTTCTCTCATTTCTTAACCATTAAAATCTCTTAAATCAAAGTATCAATCCTACATTTTCTGATTTCATCAACATACATATACATGAAACATTAAATGACAAGCATCAAATATCTGAAAATAACATCACACAGCATGAAATAATATAATATGTTCTAAACCTCAGATAATGTCTCGACATCTTGAGTCCTGAGTATCAAAATAATAGTAATGCATCATTATGCTATGATGGGTCGGGGCGAGGCCTCACATCTTGTGCACATCAACAATTGAATTTAATTATGAAACATTAAAAATATAAATATTTTGAAACATGCAAATATAAAACTATTATGAAACATACAAATCTAAAACATGGAAACCAAAAGTGTTTTGAAATGTGAAAATCTACCACTAATGTAAAACATGGAAATGTAAAACTAAATTATGTGCATGCAAAAATATATTTAACAAAAAGAAAATGTTTTATAATTAAACTTTTAATTAAGTTATTTCAGCCCTATTTTCTTGGGTTATATTTTTTTGGCCTTATTTTTTCAGGTCCTATTATTTCGGCATCCATTTGGCTTAATATTATTTTGGCTAGCTATTATTTTGAGAATTTTATTTTATTTTATAATTCAGTAATGATAAAATTTATACTAAATATATGATTTATCTACTTTAAATAAATCATTAACTTTAATTAAATATAAATTGTATTGATATGGTAGCATTCTCATCCAAATTAATGATAAAATTATGCTTTGAAACATGAAAATATAAATACTTAGAAATATGCAAATGTAAAACTATTGTGAAACATTCAAATCTAAAACATGCAAACAAAAACTATTTTGAAATATGCCAATCTATAACTAATATGGAACATGAAAATATATAACTAATTTGAAATATGCACTTTTAAAATATGTAAATGAAAAGTATTATAAAATATATAAATCAAATAGATTTTGAATAAAAATCTAAATCTAAATCAAACATGCAAGACTAAACTATTAAATGCAAGCCTAAATAGTTATGAATAGAATTCTAAATCTAAATAAAATTAATTAAAATTGAAATCTAAATCAAGGTAAAATATTATAACTAATTTTGAATTTCAATTTACATCTACATCTAAATCTAAATGAAAATTTAAATAAAAAATAGAAATCTCACCTACAAAAATGTTAGTCCAAAACTTCAATCTACTCCTATTCAAAAACTCCAATCTAGTCCTCCAATAACCTCCACCTCTTCCTTCTTGCAAAAACATAAAATGAAAATGAAATGAGGAGCCTTGGTTTTATAACTTCTGAGAGGCTCCTCATATCCCCCAACAGACATCTCTTCAAATTCCATGAATTTGTTTCAAATTCCCCCACTCCCCACCAAAAAAAAAGCATGAATGTGCATGCAAAATTATATTTAACAAAAAAAAAATCATATTGAAACTATTTCGCCCCTATTTTTTCGAGCTCTATTTTTTTCGGGCCCTATTTTTTCGGGTCCTACTTTTCCGGGCCCTATTTTATTGGGTCCTACTTTTTTGGGCCCTACTTTTTCAAGCCCTATTATTTCGAGCGTATTATTTCGACCTCCATTTGGCTTCCTATTATTTCGGCCAGCTATTATTTTGAAATTTTTTTTTAATATTTAATTTGGAAGTTTGTAACTGCTCCCAATTTTTTTTTATTGATGGAGAATATTTTTTTGCATATTCTCATGCTGGGTATTTGTGTTGTGATTGTATTTGGAATGCTTTGTAACCAGTCCATTTTCTTTCTTAAATTGATTTCTAAATATAAATTTCATTTGTAACTCCCATCAAGTTTGTTTTTTATTTCTATTTGCTAATAATTATGATTGCCAAATGGCATACAAATTTTAATTGGTTTTTAAGATTTTTGTGAATGCCAAATGGCATTTTCTATTTTAAATTGGTTTTTAAAACTAAATTTCATTTGTAACTCCTATCAAATATGTTTTCTATTTCTATTTGTTAATAATTATGATTTCCAAATGGCATTCCATATTTTAATTTGGTTTTCTTTTGTGAATGCCAAATGACATTTGTTACTTAAATTGATTTATAAAAGTGAATTTCGTTTGTAACTCTCACCAAATCTTTTTTCCTTACACAGATTATTCCTTGGAATATTCTTTGTGCTGAGAATTGTTGCTCCCATTGTATATGCCTCTCGGCATAATTACTAGCTTATATATATATATATATATAATGCCGAGAGTCATCCTTCTTGAGGCACCTATTTAAATTTAAATCGTAATGGTTTTCTTGTGTTCGATACGATTTGAATTAAAATAGGTGCCTCAAGAAGGATGACTCTCGGCATTTTATATATATATATATATATATATATATATATATATATATATATATATATATATATATATATATATAAGCTAGTAGTAATCGCTGCAGATACGGAAGATATGATAATAATTTTAATAATATATATTCTAATTTTTTATTTTTGATAAAATTAGTATCGATTTATTTGTTTATATATATATATATATATATATATATATATATATATATAAGAGTATATATAAGTATATGTAAGTATATATATCTAAGTTTAACCCTAACCGTAACTCTATCTCTAACTCTATCTCTAACTTTAATTCTCCCCCTAACCTTAACCTTAACTCTTTATAATTCTAAATCTATGCTAATTCTAACCCTAACCCTAATTTTAGCCCTAACCCTAAGCCTTACTATAACTCTAATCCTAACTCTACTTCTAACTCTAAATCTAACCCTAATTTAAACCCATATTCTAACTCTAACCCTAACTCTAACTCCAACTCTATCTCTAACCCTAACCCTAACCCTACCCCTAATTCTAACCCTAACTCTAAATCTAACTCTAACCCTCACTATGATTATAGCTCTAACTCTAATTGTAACCCTAACACTAACCCTAACTCTAACACTAACTCTAACCCTAATCATACTCATAATCCAAATCCTTACACTATATATAATGCTAATACTAACCTTAACACTATATGTAACTGTAACTCTAATGCTAACCCTAATTCTAATCGTAAACCCAATCCTAATTCTAACCCTAACTCTAACTCTAAACCTAAATCTAACCCTAAATCTAACCCTAACTCCAGACCTAACCCTAAATCTAACCCTAACCCTAACTCTATCTCCAACTTTAACTCTAACTTGATCCCTAACTCTAACTCTAATTCTAACCCTAACCCTAACCCTAACCCTAGCCTCAATTCTAGCCCCAATTATAACCCTAACACTAACCCTAACACTAACACTAACACTAAAACTAACACTAATTATAACCTTAACCCTAATGCTAACCCTAACTCTAACCATAACCCTTATGCTAACCATAATCCTAGCCCTAATTCTAACCCTACCTCTAACTCCAACTCTTGTTCTAATTCTAATTCTATCCCTAAATCTAGCCAAAATCCTACCTTTAAATCTCACCCTAACCCTAACCCTAACTTTATTTGTAACCATAATTCTAGCCCTAACCCTAATTATTACCCTTACCCTAACTCTAGCTCTAACTCAATATGTAACCCTAATTATATTTGTAACCCTAATTCTAACTCTAACTCTAATTGTAACTCTAATTCTACCCCTAATCTTAACCCAAACCTATATAACCCTAACTCTAACCCTAATTCTAACCCAGCACGAGAATATGCCCAGCACATGAATATGCCAAGATTCTTTGTCAATAAAAAAGAATTGGGAGCAATTACAAACTTCCAAATTAAATATTAAAAAAGAATTCCCGAAATAATAGCTGGCCAAAATAATAGGAAGCCAAATGGAGGCCGAAATAATAGGCCCAAAAAAGTAGGGCCCGAAAAAGTAAGACCCAAAAAAATAGGGCCTGAAAAAATTGGGGTGAAATAATTTCAATATGATTTTTTTTGTGTTAAATATGATTTTGCATGCACATTCATGCTTTTTTTTTCGGGGAGTGGGGGAATTTGAAACAAATTCGTGGAAGGTGAAGAGACATCTATTGGGGGATATGAGGAGCCTCTCAGAAGTTATAAAACCAAGGCTTCTCATTTCATTTTCATTTTATGTTTTTGCAGGAAGGAAGAGGTGGAGGTTATTGGAGGATTAGATTGGAGTTTTTGAATAGGAGTAAATTGAATTTTTGGAGTAACATTTTTGCAGGTGAGATTTCTATTTTTTATTTACATTTTCATTTAGATTTAGATGTAGATGTAAATTGAAATTCAAAATTAGTTATAATATTCTACTTTGATTTAGATTTCAATTTTAATTAATTTCATTTAGATTTAGAATTTTGTTCATAACTATTTAGGCTTGCATTTAATAGTTTAGTCTTACATGTTTGATTTAGATTTAGATTTGTATTCAAAATCTATTTGTTATATATATTTTATAATATTTTTCATTGTTAATGGTGCTTGATGGGAGTGTTTTAGGGGTGTCTTCTTTTCTATTTCTAAAATATTTTGGTCCAATATGTACTTTCCTAACTTGATCTATCCATTTTCTTTTGATTCATGCATGGAGCCTCCTAACGCTATTAGCACATTGCTTGGACTGAATGGGGATGGATTAAAGATAAATGACTGACTTTGGATCTGGATATGCATTTGGAATTGGCTCTATTGTGGCTCCAATTTATAGGTTCCTTCCCGCTACCTATTCTTTCAATGGTTTAGTCTAGTTAAGTGCAGATTGAGAGGTTCTGGCTCATTACCACTAGTTTGTAATTTTGTCACAATGTCTAGCATGTGGCATTCTGATGGGATTATTTATTGGAAAATCGTGCAAATAATTATGTCAATGCAAAATGACTTGTCTAATGTGATAATTGCTCTAGATATAGAATGCGACCATGGTGATTTTCTCAGCAATACAATTGAAAAAAAGGGAAATCTGGTATTAACAAAATGTTATAGGAAATATCTGAGCAAAAATGCTCATAAATACATTCAAATTTCTTTTGTAAATCATAATATCAATCTCACTTTTTCTTGTGCTCCTTTAGTCTAAGAAAGATAACAGATTGGAGTAACAAATTGCTTCTGTAACGGCAGTTGTAGGTGCAATTATTTTAGCAATTTTGGGCATTCTAACTGTTCTTATGATGGGTACTTATGTTTTAGTTCTTAGATTATGTGATTTGGTTGTATTTAGAGTCTTTTTAATAATGTTTGAAACTACTATTAAATATAATAATAAAGATTAATTTAATATTAAATATAACATGCTACAACACTTATCAAAAATATCAAAAACACAATTGCTATAGCAAAATGAGAATGGAGAAAAAACTTCAATTTTTGTAACTCTAACTCTAATTCTAACCCTAACCCTAGCCTCAATTCTAGTCCCAATTATAACCCTAACACTAACACTAAAACTTACACTAATTATAATTCTAACCCTAATGCTAACCCTAACTCTAACCATAACCCTTATGCTAACCATAATCCTAGCCCTAATTCTAACCCTACCTCTAACTCCAACTCTTGTTCTAATTCTAATTCTATCTCTGAATCTAGCTCAAATCCTACCTCTAAATCTAACCCTAACCCTAACTTTATTTGTAACCCTAATTCTAGCCCTAACCTAATTATTACCCTTACCCTAACTCTAGCTCTAAATCAGTCTGTAACCCTAATTATATTTGTAACTCTAATTCTAAACCTAACCCTAATTCTAACTCTAACTCTAATTGTAACTCTAATTCTACCCCTAATCTTAACCCGAACCATAACCCTAACTCTAACACTAATTCTAATCCTAACCTTAATTATAACCCTAAATATAACCCTAACCCTAACTCTAACTCTAACTCTAACTCCAACCCTTATTCTAACTCTATCTCTAACCCTAACCCTAACTCTTATTCTAACCCTAACCCTAACCTTAACTATATTTGTAACCCTAATTCTAACCCTCACCCTAATTCTTACCCTTACCCTAACCCTAACTCTATCTCTAATCCTAACTATATTTCTAATCCTAATTCTAACCCTAACCCTAATCCCAACTCTAACTCTTATTTTAAACCTAACCATAACCCTAACTCTCTTTGTGCCTACTCTCTAGATACACCTCATAATCTCTTTTTCTATCTCTCTACATAAAACATGCCTCTATAAGAAACATAATATGAGCTCCTTCTTGTCTACATATATGCTCTCTCTCTCTCTCTCTCTCTCTCTCTCTCTCTCTCTCTCTCTGTGGGTGTGTGTATATACATATTATCACTTATAAAAAAAAAAATTTCTAGATACTTATATGTATAGGGTTAGGCTAAGGTATATAAGTTACTAAATGATTAGTATAATCATATATAGAGTAAGAGTTATAGTTAGGATCCAAGGTTTATAATTTCATTTATATGACACTGAGTGTTATTGTTAGGGTTAATAAGTGGTTAAATGTTACGCTAAAATAAGGGACAGGGTTAAGGAAAGTATGAGATTTAGGTGTAGTGTTGGAGTATTTGGACTACAACTATGGTCAAATTTGGGATATATGTTATACAAATGACTCAAATAGTGGAAAAATTAATTCATGAAAGGGAAGTTATAAGTCCCAACACAACAATTTAGATGATGTTAAAAGTGTGAAAGAATATATAAGAGTCAATTTTATGAAAATTATTTCTCCATGATGATGTGAGAACATTATATATTGTTGAATTTTTAATAATGTTAATGCAATTTTTATTGCAATGATTAAGAATTGTAATCAATAAATCTCCCTATCATTAAGGAATCTATTTAGACTTATGATTTTCTTTCTTAATTAATATATTTAGTAGCCACATATATAATCTAATTAAATAATGACAATATAAACTAAATATATGATTTGTTTATTTTAAATTAATCACTAACTTTAATAAAATACAAGTTTTATTGATAAGGTGACCTTCTTGTCCGCATCAACGATTAAATTTAATTATGAAACATTAAAAATATAAATATTTTGAAACATGCAAATATAAAACTATTATGAAACATACAAATCTAAACATGGAAACCAAAAGTATTTTGAAATATGCAAATCTAAAACTAATGTAAAATATGCAAATGTAAAACTAAATTGAAACATACACATTAAAAGTCTGCAAAAGAAATGTATTATCAAATATCTAAATCAAAAAGTTTTTGAATCCTAAATCTAAATCAAACATACAAGGCTAAACTATAGGAAACTTTAATCTACTCTTGTTAAAAAACTCTAATTGCTCCAATAATCTCCATCTCTTCCTCCGTGCAAAAACACAAAATGAAAATGAGATGACGAGCATCTGTTTTATAATTTACGAGAGAACCCTCATATCTCCCAATAGATGTCTTTTGACATTCCATGAATTTGTTTCAAATTCCCCCACTCCTTACAAAAAATAAGCATGAATGTGCATGCAAAAATATATTTAACAAAAAGAAAATATTTTATATTAAAAAAATTAATTAAGTTATTTCAGCCCTATTATCTTGCGTTCTATTTTTTTGGCCTTATTTTTTCAGGTTCTATTATTTCAACATCCATTTGGCTTAATATTATTTTGGCTAGCTATAATTTTGAATATTTTATTTTATTTTATAATTCAATAATGTTAAAATATATACCAAATATATGATTTATCTACTTTAAATAAATAATTAACTTTAATAAACTATAAATTGTATTGATATGGTGGCATTCTCATCCAGATTAATGATAAAATTATGCTTTCAAACATGAAAATATAAATACTTAGAAACATGCAAATGTGAAACTATTGTGAAACATTCAAATCTAAAACATGGAAACCAAAACTATTTTGGAATATGAAAATCTAAAACTAATATGAAACATGCAAATATAAAACTAATTTGAAACATGCACTTTTAAAATATGTAAATGAAAAGTATTATAAAATATATAAATCAAATAGATTTTGAATACAAATCTAAATCTAAATCAAACATGCAAGACTAAACTATTAAATGCAAGCCTAAATAGTTATTAACAGAATTCTAAATCTAAATCAAATTAATTAAAATTGAAATCTAAATCAAAGTAGAATATTATAACTAATTTTGAATTTCAATTTACATCTACATCTAAATCTAAATGAAAATGTGAATAAAAAATAGAAATTTCACCTCCAAAAATGTTACTCCAAAAATTCAATCTACTCCTATTCAAAAACTCCAATCTAATCCTCCAATAACCTCCACCTCTTCCTTCCTACAAAAACATAAAATGAAAATGAAATGGTGAGCCTTGATTTTATAACTTCTGAGAGGCTCCTCATATCCCCCAACAAACATCTCTTCACATTCCACGAATTTGTTTCAAATTCCTCGACTCCCCACAAAAAACAAGTATGAATGTGCTTGCAAAATTATATTTAACAAAAAAAAATCATATTGAAATTATTTCGCCCCTATTTTTTCAGGCCCTACTTTTTTGGGCCCTATTTTTTTGGCTCCTACTTTTTCGGGCCCTACTTTCTCGGGCCCTATTATTTCGGGCCTATTATTTCATTTGCTACTCTCACCAAATCTTTTTGATTGCCAAATGACATTCCATATTTTAATTTCGTTTGTAACTCTCACCAAATCTTTTTGATTGCCAAATGGCATTCCATATTTTAATTTCGTTTGTAACTCTTATCAAATCTTTTTTCCTTACACGGGTTATTCCTTAGAATATTCTTTGTGCTGGGAAGTGTTTCTCCCATTGTATATGCCTCTCGGCATAATAAATAGGTAGGGACTCAAAAAATGATAACATATGTACTAATAGTCAATAACACATGTATTCATAATTGATCACATGTGTACTAATAATTGATCCTTTTTAGCTTTCTTACTTGCTTGGTCTATTTGTACCAAAAGTACTAATTTTTTTGTGAGTTTCTATTAGAGGTGAACAAAATGGATGAGTGTTTCAGAATGACATTTTTTACCACATCGCACTCTATAGCCTCTATAGAGAGATCCATAAATGTCCAAATATTGAAACCTTGGCTTTAAGATCTTGGGTTACCAATGGAGGTATACCGAAAAAAATTAGCATAATTTGACTTACAAATTAGGAGATCTAGGTGTGCGAAGTTAACCTACGTAATTACTGGATTGCTTAACCAAAGTAAAAGTTATTACAATAATGAAAAAAGGTTTTAACTAGTTCATAGCTTTGGATCATTTTGGTTGAGAATTTTGTATGTTGGGATTTTTCAACACACAGTCATGGTAAAAGCTCTTTAATAAATAAACATTCCATCAAAATTATATATTACCTTCATATTATTAGAATTTGGTGGAGGATTATGAATGTATCAATTTGAAATATAAAAATGATACTTATTAAATGTAAAAGTTTGACATGAAAAAAAACTTTACCAAATTTTTAAAAAAAAATCTTATTAGATCATCAAAAGAAAAATAATATTAAAATTAAACATTTATCATTTTTTTTTTAAAAACATACATTTGATTTATGAAAACTAATATATGTTTTAAAAGTATTTTTCCATCTATTTTATTAATCAATAGTATTAATTTATTGACATATTTATAAATTGCAAATAAAAAATAGTATTTTACAAATTTTATGTTTATTTTAATTAAAATTTACTAAAGAAGTTATTTAAGATTTTTTTACAAATTTGAAATCGTCTCTTTGAGCAAGATTTTTTTGCACAAAATCTATGATGGAAGAGTATATGGGAAATGAAAAAATTGTTAAAAAGTTGTAAAAGGCGCAATAGAGAAAATTTTGATTTGTGTTGCACAAAATCTATGATGGAAAGGTAAATGGGAAATGACAAATTTTTTGAAAAGGTGTAAAATGTCTAGTAGGGAAATTTTGATTTTTTTATAGTCATGTGTGTTGTAATAGATCAATTGCTAAGCCCACAAATTTCTTAATGGAGAACTAATAGCTTCAACAAAATGTTTGAAATATTATCAAGCTCCATTACTAGTATTCTATTGTTATGTTTTCCATAAAAAGAGGGAGAGAAATAGGAGGAGAGAGAGATAGAGGAGGGAAATGTGTGTGTGTGTGTGTGTGTGTGTGTGTCAGAGAGAGAGAGAGAGAGAGAGAGAGAGAGAAAGAGAGAGAGAGAGAGAGAGAGAGAGAGAGAGAGAGAGAGAGAGAGAGAGAGGCGGGGGGTGGTCATTAAATAAAAGCCTATGAAAAGGTTTGGCTAGCAAATGATAAAAGAGGAGAGAAAATAGAAGTTAAAGATAAAATGAGAGTGAGAGAGAGGGGGCCAAGTGGAGCTAGGGAGGGTGAGAAAAGTGAAGTAAAAATAAAATAAACCATACTCTTTAATGTAAAAAATTTAAATTAAAAAGTTAAAAGTAAAATAAAACCTATTAAAAAAAAACACTCAACTCATAATTATTTATTTATTTCAATTCATTTGTGAATAATAATACCTATTAGTAGTATGATTTAAAAGATATATTTATCAACAAGTTACCATTGTTTACCTATATGTTTAGTTAAGATGTAAGATAACAGTATTATTGAAATATATATATATATATATATATTCATCAATAAAAGGATGAATTCCTATATTTATATAAATAAATAAATAATATTACAAAGTCTTAATTCAAGCAAGAAAACACTAGTAGGAAATAAAAGAGGAAGAAAACCTCCAGTCTTACCCGAGACCTTAGTCCTATTTTTTATATTATTAAAAGGGGCATACCTTAGTTAGATTTTAGATGAATTTAAAAGAAACAAATTACAAGGCCCCTAATTTAATAGGGGTCTTAGGAAGGCAGTCCTTCCTATATAGAAACACAACCATGATAGAAGTGATAAAATTTATGGAATAAACACTGGACCAAGATACTCCATAGTCTCTTGTAGCCCAAGATGTTTTCTTGAAAACTAATATGAATATGAACTGCTTGGTTAAATCTACAACTCTAGACTCAATCAAGAGGCATCACACTAAACAAGATGACATGAAACTATCAAAGTCTAAAATGAACAGATAGGTTAGAATGTGATAACTAATGAGGATTATTCTAAAAATTCAAAACTTAAATTTTACTTACCCATTTTAGATTGGAAACTAAACTTTCCATGAGAGGGATAAATTTTATGACTGGCTAGATTAAACAAATTAGTACTTGATCAAAAGGGCTAACCCAAATGATAGAGTCAAAAACACTTAAAGAATCAAGGAAATGAGCATAAAGAGTTAAACAAAGAGCATGATTAAAGCGTGACTAAATGAGAAGAAATAAAAAGGGGGAAGCTGAATCAACAGAGAACAAAACTCCAAATTATTGATAGATGGATAACTACTAGAAAAACCAGACATATCCACTCTAATTCCTACTAGTTAAATATTCTACTTACTATTGACAATACGATTTATGATTATGTAGCTCAAGATCTTTTTTCATATTTATGGTTATAAATTACAATTATCTTATGTTAAAGCATTATTTGAATTGAATATATCCTAGAATTAGTTTATCAAGGTACCAGATAGATTAACTCTCCTTATTTATAGGTTCAACGCCAACTTCCAAATTAATAAATATTGTCCACCATCCATCAACATAAAATATTGAACAAAACTAAAACATATCCAAAACCATGTTTTTTAGGGCTAATTTCATTACTTAGTGATAAAGATATACATAGCCTATAAGAATTTTCCTTAGGGAAAAATTCACCCAAGACCAAGAAGCACATTAACTAGCACAATAGAACAACAAAGTATAATCATAATAACAATATGATATTCAATTCATTGTATAGTACACTAGAGGTGCATGAATATAAATGCCTCTATGATGCATCTATAATGTCTAGGAGTTAGCAATATGATAAGCTCCACAGCTAAGCATATGTCCACAAGGAATGGGTTATCCTCCATTAAGCACAGGAGTTAGTGCAATGATGATAGGATAAGCCTACAAAGGTGTGTCATGTAAAATTATGTTGTAGACACTATGTGCTTAATTGAGAGTGTGAACAATCGTGTTGTCTACATGACAACTTAGCTATTTATGCAAACTCCAATGATGTAGACACCATATGCTAAATTAGAGTTGATTTTCTTACTCGAGTGTTGTCAACAAGAAAAATCATATGAGTACACAAACTCCTAGGTGTCTAACCTAAGAAATTAAAAAATAATGCATTTATCATAAGTAAACTTAAGTAATGTGTAAATAATAATTATTTGCACTAACATAGCTGAGACTGTATAAACCAAAACTAACAAGAACCAAAATAACTTAGGAGAGGAGATGAGAGAAAGGGCCCAATTTGACAACCCAATTACAACACAAAACCCTCAAAATATAGCTGAAGGATCACCTTGAAACCATATTACCATATACAAAATTGTCGTAAGCCCAAAATGATCAACAAAAGGATTAAAACTAATGATATATATAAGCCCCAAAAATTATAACCTATACTTTACGAAAAGGGCCCAAATAGGATAGGGAATTATTCAATATCCTTAGACTTCCAAAAAACCATGATCAAGTCATCTACTTCTTCCAAATCTACACCCATGGTCCTTGGATCCAATACCCATTTTGTGTTTTCCCTAATATATGTGAATAGGTTCAGAAGAGAGAAACCCATCTTCTTAAAGTCTTTGAAGACTACACTAGGATCTATGTACGAGTCAAAAATGTGAAGGTAATGAAGTAGCCAACCTTTTTCCTAAACCTCTACTATTCCCCTCTAGTGTATCAAAAAATGGATACTAGCCTCCATCTTAGGCCAAATGTAGTTAAAAATATTGGCATCTCTGAGGTGCTGAATAGGATGCCTAATCACATCTAAAAGCTCTAGGCCCCTAGGGGGATTAACTATATAAATTTTCATAAGGGGAATTTATAGACACCCATTGATGCTCAATACAGCTTCTTCACTCCCTACTAACCACATGTGGTCAAAGATGTTATAGCAAAGTCATAGAATTTTCCTATGACCAATGCATGCCCTAGATAAACATGCTATGAAGGACCCTATAGAATCACTATTACTACACCACAAAAAGTTATAATCAACAGCCCTTTCCCCAAGGGCTCTACTACTAGCCACCCTAGTCATATCATCAATGGGATTAAGAATCTTGTTCCAATGTTCTAGCTTAACTAAACCCATGAAAGTCATGGTTCTTGCCTCGGTCACATGAAACAAAGTGATGGTCAACACCATAGTGCTGAAAGAGAAATATATAGGCTAAATTTCTCATTAATTAATGGAAATAAACTACTTAAATAAATCCCATAGCAAAGAGGGCACAATGCTTCTAGAGGGAGATCATGCAAAGCACCTCAAGACTACAAACCTTGCTAGTTTATGATGGAATTGAAGAAAGGATAATAGGTTAAATAATAAGTGTAATGTCCTTACTTTATTACATTAAATTATTAACTAATAATATAATAATATGAGGTGCACAAATATAAATAGAGTTAAAAGAAAACTACTTGTATTATGTGCTAAATGTGAAGGAAGACTAAGAGTTGGATACAATTATAGTGATATCTTCACCATTTGCACCTTTTTTAGCCAAATGGTCTACTATTTTATTTCCCTCTCAATAAATATGTAAAAAATTTGTTTCTTCAAATTTATCTATGCTATTTAAAATTGTCTCTAATTTTGAATTAATGATCCAATTTAGTGTCATCATCTTTTTGAGAGCATTGATAATGATTTGAGAGTCCCCTTCTATGATAAGTTTCTTAATTCCTAATTTTAAACTTTCAAAAATCCCTTCCTAAAGCACTTCTAGTTCTTCCATATTATTTTTTTCCATCCCAATAATTTTAGCTCTCTTGAGTATCCAAACTATTTCTGAGCTAATGAAACAATCCTATCCCTACTACTCCTAGATTTCCTCTTGATGCTCCAACAAAGTTTAGCTTTTTTCATCCATTTGAAGGTGGAACCCATCTACAATCCTTTCAATCTTGAGAGTTTTTCTTGGGATAAATTAGAGGTGGATTAATTAAATTTTTCCATATTTTTTTCATATTGGCTTCCCAATCTGGAAAGGATCCCTCTTGTTTAGCAACTTTTCTCAAATGACGATTCATAACTTCTGTTATACATGTTTCTACTTTACTAAGAAGGGAGTGGATGTTGAGTTCAAAATTAACAAAAATATGCCTATTTCTTTCTTTCCAAATTTTCCAAAGAAGGATTAATAGGGAAATATACAATTAATTATCATATATCAAAATATTATTTTTAGTAGGCCAGTTCATTAAGTGTTGATCTAGATTCGCGGCTTGTGTTGAAGACCAATTTAACATCTTATTGATCGATCTCCACCAAAACTGTGTGAAAGAACAAAGATATAATATATGTTCAATTGTTTCTGAGTTTTCTTTACATAACAAACATCTAGATGGTCCCTTGAAACTCATCTTTCCAAATCTATCCATTGTAAGAATCTTTTTCTGAATTGTTGAACATGGAAATAATCCTACTTTTGGTAAACATGATCAATCTCAATAGAGCTTTAAGGGTATGCATGCTCTTTCCCAACTTTGTAATGAGGTTATAATTTCATATCCTCTATTTACCTTATACTTCCCATCTTTAGAAGCCCCCCATATTAGCCTAGATCCTCTCTATTTATATGATTGATCTGTCTCTAATTTAGGGCTTGCTCCAATATTTCTTTTTCTTCTTTTCTTCCATATATTTCTTCCATAGCTCTCCATTTCCATATAATCTCTCCATTTACCATTTCTTGAGTTTTATAGTTGCCTAACTATTTCCCCCATTAGTTTATTAGAGAATTTTTCAAATTGATTGGGAGGTTGAGAGAGTCTAAGGTAGGATGTCCATTCTAGGAGCCTTCACAAAATAAGGTTTCATTCCCCTTTCCTATATCTCGTGCTAATAATTTACTAATAATCTTGCAAAATTTCATCATAAATTTCCATAGCTTTGAATACTGATGAAGGGTTAGAGTTGTTTAAGTATTTGTGATATGAAGTCTTGGCCCATTTACTATTTCTTTCTTGGTACAACTTCCAAACTAATTTTGCACCTAATGCTTCATTTTGTCAATTCATGTTCTTGATTCCTAGCCCTCCCATTTCTTTGGGTTTACATATATTATCACACTGAATGAGTACCATTTTATTATTCTCTTCTGATCCTTTCCAAAAGAAGTTCCTAAATTTTCCTTCCAATTTTTTATTCACATTTTTAGGTGAAGGTAGACATGACAATTGGTATGTTGGGATAGCTAAGAGAACTAATTTGATTTTGAGGGTTCTTCCTCCCTTAGTCAACCATATCCCTTTCCAATTTTACATTTTCTTTTCTATTTTTTCTAGAATGTTATTCTAGGAGTTGGTACTATTAGTGTGTTTTTCCAAATATATCCCTAGGTACGTGCATGGGAATACACCTTTTTTAAATCCCATTTCTCTACTTATTTCTTCTTCCAACTCTTTTTATGTATTGATGAAGAGTATCTCTAATTTTTCCACATTTACTTTTTGTCTAGACACCTTAGTGTATTTAAGAATAATATGTTTGAAGTTTTGTGCTTCTATTAGTATTCTCTCCCTTGGTAAGATAGTTTATTTGTGAATTGTTCATGTGTGATATTCAAGATATTTTTTGCTACCATCACTCCTTGAATTTTCCTATCTGACTGTGCTTTAGTTATTGCTCTACCAAATGTCTCTGTTCTGATAATAAATAGAATGGGTGAAATAGGATGACCTTGTCTAATCCCTCTAGAGATGTCAAAAACACCTTCTAGATTACCATTGATCAACAATGAGATCTTTGGAGCTGATATACATGTGGAAATGTTATTGATCCATTGCTGAGAGAATCCAAAGACTACTAATGTTTTGCAAAGTAACTTCTAGTCTACGATGTCATAGGATTTTTGAATGTCAAGTTTCATGAGCATACATGCTTCTTTGTTAGTTTTAGCTAAGTGTATGGTTTCCTGAATAATAGTAATACCATCTAAAATAGATCTACCGAGAACAAAAATGATTTGTTCTTCCAATATGAGTATACTCTTAAGTCTTAAAACAAGTGATTTGGATAAGATATTATAGATAAATTATTACATAATTCTATTGTTCTTTAATCTCCAAGTCCTTTAGGGTTCACATTTTTTGGAATTTTTCTTAAGAAAGTATGATTTATTTCTAATAATGTTGACCCTAAGTTCCTCATTTATTCAACTACTTTCCATAGATCTACCCCTATGAATTCCCAACATTTTTGAAAGAAAAATGCTTGAAAACCATGAGGACCTAGGGATTTATCTGGATTCATACTAAATAAAGCTCATTTTATTTCTTCTAAAGTAAAAGGTGTATCTAACAATAGGTTGTATATGACACTGACCAATTGGGGAATATTTTCTAGCATAGTTTCTTGAGCTTTTAGATTAGAGTAATCAATGTTATTAAGAATGGCCTTATAATATTCTACAAAAACCTCTACTACCTTGGTGGGTTCCTCTGCTACAATTTCTTCATTGTTTTTAATTTTTTGAATTCTATTTATAGATCTATTAGTAATGGTACTATTGTGAAAAAAATTGTATTTATGTCCCCTTCCTGTAACTAGTTTTTTATGGATTTTTGTTTTCGGTAGATTTCCCCTTTTTTTAATATAGACTCTTATTTTGTTAATAATTATTTTTCTATATGATATGTCTCATTATCCATACCTCTTTTGATGATCTCCTCATTTATATTTTTAACGTCCTCTTCATTTTCTAGTTTTTCTTTGAAGATGTTTTTAAAATGAGTCTTGCTCCATTTGAGGATATGTTCTTTTAATATTTTAAGTTTAGATACAAAAAAAAAAATTCTTGATCCTTTAAAATTACCTTCTTGCCACCAACTTCTTATATTATCTATGAAGTTGTCATCTATGAACCATTTTTTTTGCACTTAAATGGATTCTTTGTAGGCTTAATTGACTCTGAAAGCTCAATTATGACTTGAAAGTGATCTGAGCCTAAGAAAGGAAGAATGGATGCTTGAAGCATCAATTTGAGGTCACTAAGGTCACCTCTAAAGAAAAAACATATCTATTCTTTCTACTATATAATAAAAACCTTTCCTTCTATTGTTCCACATATATACCCCATTATTGGTAGGTATATCCATTAAGTTGTTGTTCTATACCCAATCTTTAAAATCTATCATTACCTAATTTATTGATTGTATCCCTTCAAATTTCTCTTCCAATTTTAGGATAGCATTAAAATGACCTCTCATGATAAAGCTTTCATTGGTGATGTCTCCCATAAAGAAACTGATTTCATTCCATATCTCTTTCTTCTCTATTGTTTGTATTGGCCCATACATGTTGATGAGTATAAACTATATATTATGTCTAAAACTTTTGATTATGTTCCCCATCCAATTGTATTCAATAATAATCTTGGTATAAGTTATTTTCCCTTGGTTCAATATTATTCCTATGCTTCCTGAGGCTCTGTTAGATTCTATTAGATCCATACTCCAATTACCTATTTTATTTTCTAATTTATTGCCTTCTTCTTTGTTGAGTTTAGTTTCCTATATTTGAATTATGTCTGATTCAAATATATGTAGATTTTGCTTTAACGCTTTCATTTTTTGCTAGAGGCATTTAGTCCTCTAGCATTCCATGATGTAATCATCATTGGTCTATGGGAAGGCCCTTCCCCTTCCCTTCTTTCATAACCTCACTAATATTTTTCTAATCCTTAGCTTGTTCTATTTTTGATCTTAGCTCTTGGAGTGATTTCCTCCCCCTCTTATTTTTCTCTTTACCACACTTTGATTTTTTCATACCTTCTTGATTGATTTCTATTCCAAGTTTATCCAAATAGCTTTGGTCCTTAATTAAGCCTTTTTTTTTATTAACTTCTTCTGAATCTATTTCTTCTTCTTCTTCTATTTCCTTCCAAATCCTTTCTTCTATCTCAATTTTAGTCAAGTCATGATCATTTTTTCTTTACTATTCTTTCTCTACTCTAATATCTTTCTTTTTCAAAGATTATTCCCCTGATAAAACACCAAATTCCTTCCAATTTTGAGAGTTTTATGTTTGTCCATTCATGTCCATTCTTTGTTGCTCCTTTTCAAGTTATGATCATCTATAGTTGCAGCCTCTATTCTATCTAGGAAGGTTTCGACTTCAATAGGCATTTGAATATCTTTGTTTACATATATTTTTGTTTTCTCTTATTGATTTTTGTTATCGTTACTTACCCAAGGGTCCTCACCATTTTCTAGCTACTGCCAAAAATTATGGGATCTATTTTTCTTCTTCTTTCTAATAGTCACATTACTCCAATGGTTTGATATAGCTAATGGAATAGTGGCTTCCTTATCACACTAATCTTCATTGTTTATTGACTTAAGAACCTCCTCTTTACTATTATTTGTAGTATCTATTTCTTTTGAGTAATTTTTCCCTCTTTTCTATATATAAAACTATATCTTGTATTATTTGTCTTACCATTCTCACTTTGCTCTACCTTACCTTGATTCTTGTTCAGAGTTAGTTCCTCTATCTCTATTTGATAAAGTGTATCCTTTTCCTCTACTTCTTGAACTGGTGTTATTATTCTTTCCTATTCCTTGAGTATTTCTTCTTGATTACAATCCTTATGCTTTAAATGTGCCTTCTCTAATACTTCTAATTATTCTTTTATATCAGTTTATGTTAATAACAAACTATGAATCATTTTTTTAAGATCTCTTAAAATTTTTTCTGTATCTACTACTTCTGCTTGAAAAAATACACAATCCTAAAGGCTTTCCATTTTTGGTAATAATTAGCAATGTTTGAAGCTAGAATCCTTTATGTTTCACTATTTGCATAATACTTTGTAGTTCCTATTATTGCTCTATCTATACTAACTTCCTCTACTATTTCTTTTTTTATTGTCCCTCTACTATCTAGCACTTCCTTGTAAACCTTACTTTTTTAATTTCTAACCATTTTTCCAAATGAGGAGTTTGTTTTAGTATCTTTTTTTGTCTAGTACAGAGTCCATATTTTTTATTTTCTTGATTTTACCATTAGATTTGGTAAAATATAGATTATATATTGATCTATTTCTTATAATCTTTTTATTTATCTCATTATTTTCTCCTTCTAGATTCAGTAATACTTTGATGTCACTTGATGTATGATCTCCTACTTCTAAACCTATGATATTGCCTAGGTCTCTACCTATTTTTTCTATAATATGAGAATCATTTAATTCTAGGGCAATGGATTTATAGCAAAGCCATGTTGGAATCATGTTCAAATTTTCTTTGAGTTAATTAAAGTTGGGTTCCCAAGGAAAAAAAATTAAAGCATGACCTTTTAAAAAACCAATCTGAATTTGAAATCATCTTTTTTCTAAGACCCATATTTTTACAATGAAAATAAATCACTTTACTCGAGATGATAAAGATACTTACCTTATCTTTGCATACTCCTTGTATCCAACTAGTTAATTTGTAAATTTTCCTACCTGGGACATTCCAATACTCATATACTCCAAATCTCTAACACTCATTCCACCCTTTTCCTAGATGTTGGTTGCTGATGATTTGGATTTTGGAGTAGCCTCTATGGATGAATTTTCAAACTTATTATGTTCTAAATATTTGTTGGCTTTCTTATAAAAGGGTTTCCTAAAAGAATCCAAGAAATTGATCATGCTAGTTTTATCTTCTAAGGTTTCTACATTGAATGGACTAAATTTAAATTGAGTTGATTTCTCACTCTCTTTTTACAACAAAAATTGGTAGAATGATCCGCAAATGGCCTTGTCAGTATTTTTCCTATCAAAATTTTATAATGAATTCTTATTCAAGTCAAACTTTTCACCCAAGTCCTCATTGAAATCAGCACCAACATTTGGGCATTATGGTTGTCAAAACTTCGACCAGTGCTAGTTGAAAAGGCTGACCCATCCAACTAGGATGCCAAACCCATAATGATTCCCTTGTCGATGAGTTGGTCAAAAGTTTGAGTATGCCTACTCAAAAGTTCCACTATATTTGGTCAAAATTTTGACCAAGCTCTCTTAGGTTTTGACCAAGATTGGTCAAAAGTTCTATGAATATAGAAGGTTTAAAATAAATACACCTAAAGATAAATATCTAGACTGATCACCAATGACATCCTAGTCAATGATTAGTCTGGATATTTATCTTTAGGTATTACTTTGAATTATTAATACCCAATCCATGAGAAGCCAGTCAAGACTTTTCATTTTGAATTTTGATCAAAATTTAAGGCATTTAGATTGATTTTGTGGCAATGGCAATATACCAGAAGGAGAGGAAGTGACTTCAGAAAGAGATTGCACAATAGAAACAACAGGTAGACAACATAGAGGATACTATGGGAGCACTAGATAGAATCCAAGAAAGTGTTGCAGTAGGTACTATGACATTGGAATCACTTGCACTTGTGTCTTTGAGAATTTATAGTCCAAATATCGGAAGGACTACAAATTGTGTAATTTGTCATGTATGGCATCTCTAATTTCTTTGTCTTTGAGAATTTACAATCCAAATTTTATGAAAATATAATCAATAAAATATTCGTCGATGTTTTTTATGAAATTCAAGCTAATCTATTTTTTTAAAATATTGTAAATCAACCAAACTCATTGTAAAAGTGGAAGATTGGTGATAAACATGGTATTGGCAGTTGAGATAGAATTTAGCAACAAAATCATTATTTAAAATTGTCATAATGTAAGGCTTTTACTTGATAATCTTATGAATACATAAGAAATTTACCTATAACCAAAATAAGATTTAACTAGCCTACATGATTGTGCACACTATAGTGACTAGATAGCTAGATTGAACCAAAAAGTCTAAAATAGCACCAACACTATACCTTGTAACTATCATTGTCCCCCATGGAATAGCACTAAACCATTCAACTTGCTTAAAATTTACATTAAATACCTATATGTAAAGATTAAAGTGACTTCATCATATCTAATCCTGAATTCAAATGTAGTGAAAAATTCAATATGAATGAACTAAAACTATATTCATGACAATTGTGATTTTGGTTTAACATATTCCTTGATTAAAATTATTTTTAAAAGAGAGTACGCATCGCAATTAGAAGAAAGATTATATTTTTGAATTATATTGGCATCCAAGAGAGAAGAATAAAATAACCCTAAAGATAAAAGAAGAAAAAATAATTAGACATTAAAAAAAGATGCAAAAAAGAGATGGACTTGTAATGTTCAATTAAATATATCCTTTTCTATATATCTTACCCAATTATTTGCAACATTTTCAACTATTATTTCTCATGTTGGTTACTTGGAAAATAATAGATGAAAAGTAGGCATTCTTTTAGTAGTCTAGATAGTGGACTTTTAAGTGGACATTGGAGAATACTCAATTCTGTCATGAATAAGAAAAAGTTATGATTTTGATATTTTAGAAGCAAGTAAGATTATCACATTATCCAGATGAAATCTAGCCATTGAGAGGCCCAATATTGTAGCACATTTCATACTAGGAAACCAACTTGAATAATAAGAAAAAAAGTTAACATATTGAAGTTAGCTTAAGCATCTATAGTTGAATAGTGAAAACAAAGAGATGGGACACTTTAACTATATACCATGGGTAAAAGTGCATTAATACTATATGATGAAGATAGTTCATTAAAATGATAATGAAAAGGAATTGAATTAATTTAGTAAAGTGATTTTTTTGAAGTCTTACCTTGAAAATGTGGTATTCATATAGGGCAAGGCTAAACCTTTAGCAACACCAAATAGTGCACAGACAGAAAGGAGAGTCTCTACTAAATGACTAGAAGTCCATGGGGTGAGAAAGGTTGCGAATGATCATAAAATTCCACATATAAATTAGGACCAATAATACATTAGCAAATAACAATAGAATCCCACATATGAAACTAGATAAATCAATTAGATTTAAAAAATAGATTTGAAAATAATGATAGAATCCCACATAAAAAGTCAATTAGATAAATTAGAAAATGAATGAGTTAGATCCAATCTCATTTATTTTCTAATAACATGAACACTTATTTAAATGAAGTTAAAGTTTTAAAGATGCATTATTTTCTCTCTTTAGATGGTAGTTGTTTTTAAAAGAATGTAATCTTTTATAATAGATTGGCCAAGTATTAAATAGATTTTTCATTTCTACTAAACTGCATCATGAATTAAGATTAGATAGATATAATTCCACATGCTTAAATGTGAAAGCATAGATGAAGAAACTAAATTTTTGGATAGAATCTTGCAATCAGATGTCTTGTCAATGAATGATATGGTTGTAAAATGAGTACAAGATGAATTTCACAAAGAATATTTGATGTCCACATTTTATCTAAATATACCATCAAAATAGCTACTAAACTAATCTACCCAAATCTAAAACTCTATCAAATTATGTTGGTGTTTGCATACTACATATGATTTGCTAATAAAATTAGTTCAGTATAGCATAAGTGTGAATAGAGTATTTATAGTCAAATTTAGATCAAATAACTCAAGCATCATCACTAAGTACAAATTAATTGTTCAAGAATAAACATAGAATAATACTATATGCAAGCCTTGTCAATGTGTCCATATACTAATTTATTTGTATATGAAATAAAATACAAGTTTAATGTTAGATTTTTTAGAAGCAAAGAGAGTTTTGAAAAATGAAATAGAGTAATAAGATCTTAAACTTTTTATAAACTATGTAGATGTGACGCATTCAAGAAGAGAATACTTACACAAAATGAAGCCAAATCATGCAAAACAAGTTGAGTATTGGCCCTTCTACTTTGTTATTTGATAGTTTCCTGACAATGAAAAATTCAAAATGCACCTATGAGCAAAGAAGTAGAATAAATGAAATTGATTAAATAATGAAGGTATGTTAGTTTGATCTTTACTTGGTTTCAAGAATACTTCAATATTCTCTACTTAACAAGGCCATCCATGTGAAGGTGGAAGCTCACCTAGCCTCCATCTAATTACATTCTTCATTCATTCATTCATCCATTTATGAACTATAACATTCAATAAATACAATCACATAACATTCATTAATATGGTTTAAAATTTATTAATACTAAAAACTAATCAATAATTCATTAATGCATAAAAATATTCATTAACATCACAAAAAAATCAATATTAATATGCAAAATTCATAGATAATTACTTAAAACAATGTTCTTTCATCATCCAACAAATTTTATCAAACAACATTTATCAAAGAGCATTTTTTAAAGTCATTTTCTTTTTTTCTCTTAGATTTCTTAAGGAAAAGGATGATAGGAGCATCAATATCTTCATCATTCTCCTCCTCTTGTGGTTGTAATGTCAAATTATGATGCTTCATCCTGCTTTGAAGAGCACGAGGATGTTGCACTAAAGGGCATCTATTATAATAACAAGTAAATGGGTTAAATTCACATACTTTTTCTTGTATTGTTACAAGTATTTCATTAACGAATAGAACATAACATGCATTTTTTATTTACCTCACAATGCCACATCATGTATAGTAGCATTTTGATTGGCTACCACCGAAACATGTTGAACACTTCGAACATGTTCCACTCATTCACCATGATGTTCAAGATGCTCTAAAATATTTTTAAAAAATTACATGGACAACCAATTGCAATTGAAAATGTTTAATTGTATTAATAATTACATAATTTATTTCTAATAAAAAATTAATACATCCACCACTGTGATGCACATCATGGCCTTTATCATGCATCGGTTTTGTTATAAGATTTGAAGGCCACAATGAAATGTCATGCACATTGTTATCATTGTTTGATATATAAATAGAAATATTCAATTTATCTTGGAAATTAACAGCAAACTTGAAATTTATCAACTATTCAATTTTTTTTACTTTTTATTTGACGAATTTATCCATGTCTCATCTAGTGCACCAAATTCTTTACTATGGCTTTCAGATTCTTGGCATAAGGATGAAGCCATGAATTTATAGCCTTCCTTCAAGGTAATTTTTTTGTCTTCATCCATGGGCTCTACATTGAAATTTTTTGCTTAATATCATAAGTTATGCATGTATGATTTGATTAAAAAAACAATTTTGCAACCTTATATAAAAAAAATTTATATGAAATTCCATTTCTTCTACTTATAAATCAAGAGTGAATTTTCATATAGCCACCAAAACCAATTTTGTGTTGGCCAATGTTTTGTACTCTCACTTCTATAGCTTTTGATGTGTCCTATAGACTATGAAATGTTTTAAACATATTAGATTATATATTTACAAAGATCACAAATTAGGGCATGATTACATTCTAATAATACTATCATTACATGCCTTCTTTTTTCCTCTTTTGGTTCAATTCCTTTACCCTATAGCCCTTTTCTCTTTTGCATCTTCTATTACTTCATTCCACTCCATTAGTGGAATCATAGGAGGATGCTCATACTTTGGGTTATCATTTAGAGCCCTTTTATATTGATCACTCACAATCTTTATATGTTTGGATGCTCTTTTAAGAAGTAGGGAACTATCAAAAATGTTTTTTCCAAAGAGGTTCTCTAAAGATGTAATGACTTAATTTTTAATCTACGACCCTGTTCATTCCACATTTTTTGAAAAAATAAAATTGTTAGATAGATAACATTAATATGGTACAATAAATTCAAGAAAAGAAAAATAGTGTACCAATGATATGAAGCTATGTACCTTTTATGTATGGTGGGCCCAAATATCTTCAATGTCATTTGAAAAAGAGTATCATAAAAAATATCATTTCCTACAAAAATATCATGGGATTATTAGTCCAAATTGATTTATGTATAATTAAACTACAATTACAATGTAAATAATTACAATTTAAAGCATGTGGAAGCTTTGGTACTTTTAACAGAAACGTATTTTTCTTGTTCAACAAGAATGACCCCACAAATGAACTAGTACTAGTAACATGGGCTGATGTAGGAAATGGTTCTACTTTTGTAGCAATAGTCTTTGTTCTTGTATCAAATGTAGGTGTATTTATCAAGTAGAGATATTAAAATAGTGTGCAAAGAACATTACTAATTAGACTAACATTCACAAACTAAGTAAATTAGCTACACTTATGATAAGATGAAGGAAACATCGTTGAGGTAGGAAAATCAAGAATGGTAAGCTCCCCAAGTGTGACCTTAGTGTTGTTGATATATCTGAATATGGATGGATGTGTGCTCAAGTGTGCTTCAAGCTTCAAGTGGTAAGTGATCAAGCATAGAGATGGATGAGGGATTCAATAATGAGGGTGTGGAATGATTCTACCATGATAAGGATGTAAATGGCTATGTTGTAGTGGTTAATGGGGAATTTATAAATTTGCATAGAAGTTGAATGATTTTTGAGAGAGGAAGGGATCAATTAATAGGTTAAAGAGTGGTAAGATGGTGGGTCAGGATGTGAGGATGGAGAAAAGATGAGTAAGGGATAGGATTCAGGGAAGGGAGAGAACATAGATTATGCTTCTTCAAAGCCCCAGACTTGTGACAAGTGTCACAAGGGAATTAGATGGTCAAAATGGAGGGTCAAATGGAATCATGAGGGAGGAGGGGTGTGGAAGAGGGATGTAAGAGGCATTTATTGCATGTAAGAGCTATAGATTCTCTTGGATAGGAATTAAAGTGGATAAAAAAGACTTTTGACTTTGGCTTGGGTTAGAAAGTCTTAACCCATGCTTAAAGTTGTGCACATGTTTAGAAGGGTGTTTAGGGTTGGCTTAGGATGGGATTAGGAGGAAAGTGGGTAGGGGCTTAATGAGGTAGGTTAATTAGCTAGCTAAGTAAGGTTAGTATGGGTGAATGGCTTGGATCAGGATAATGATAGGGTTTAAGGATGGTTAGAGATTTGGAATTAATTTATTAAATACTATATTTAATAAAAGGGGTATGTGAGATTGAATTAAATAGATTTATGTATTTATTTAATTTAATAGAGGAATGGGGATTTAATTGATAAATTAATTTTGGATTATTATTTGATTTTATCAATTGGACTAGAGTTAATTAAATTAATTAAGTCACTAATGTATGAAAATTAATTAATTAAATATAACAATATTTAATCAATGATCTATTCTAGAAGATGACCAAATTAGATTACCTAGTGATGTAATCAAATTTAGGTGTCTACATATATATTAGTGAACAAAATAGGTCCATGAGTATAAAATGCACCCAACAAAAAACAATCTTGATACATGATTAGAACATAACTAAATATAACAAAAACAAGGTTTTACTAGTTATATTTAATACAGACAAAGATGTCTACAAACTCCTTATTACTGACATTATAGTTGATAGTATCGGAGTGTTGATTGAAGGAGGCATCCACACTTCATCATGAGCTAAAAAATACATTGTTAGCAAAGACATTTGCAATTGATAAAGATCAAATACGGTACTAGAAGCATCCCAAAAATAAGTTGAGGAAAAAATGCATGAAAATGTTGAATAAATGGTTAAAGGTATAAGGATTATTTACATGAAGGTTGTGCACTACAACCCTCACCATGTTGACCACGTTTCGCTGGTGTAAAAAATTCCTATAAGAAGAACACGTCATATTTTAGATCATGATCATTAAGATAGTATAAAATATAAACTTCTATTGAACTTTTATTATTGCTTAAGATTAATTACTACATGCTTACCTTCATACAATTGACTCTACATATCAATTCATCTTTGAGTGCCTCTATCTCCTTGGTTTTGTTTTGGTCTAGGAAAAGGGAAAGAATTTATTTACTATATCTATTTATCATCTAAGTAGATATGAATTTGGGGTTAGTGCTACATGCAATGTCATATAAAAATGCCACCTCAATTTCAGATCGCATTTCATCTGTTGTCATTTTTTCTTTTCCCTTTAAATATGTGTCAAGTTGTGACATCAATATCAATAAAATTAACATAATAATATTACATTTATTTCTATATAATTTATACAATTACACTAATTAAGGTTTACCTCTACTAAAGAAGGTGTGTGAGGAACATCGCTACCAATGCCTTGTGGTGGATCTATAACACCTCACCAAGGGACCCAAAAGAAATGACCTAAAGTTTAACTAAGTTTTCCAACTTTTTTTTCTTTTTCTTTTTGAAGTAAGAAAGTATAACATGCACATCATACACATAGTAGCGAAAGAAATAACATACAATCAATTAAAACATACATAATAGGTTACATTTCTTAAGGATCCCATGATGTTGAATTACATATAAATTTAATCTAAGTCCATCAATACCACATCCATATGAAAGAATAATCATAAATTCCAATGTCCATTTAATATACATTTGTTCTGAATGCCTCTTGGCAATTAATTCAGAATGCTCAATCATCCACTGTACATGTCACAAGGTATGAAAGGCTTAAAAGAATATACATATATAGAAATGGAAATACATCATCCTCCTCGTATCCATGGTACAAGTACAATGCAATAAAATAAAACATCCACCATACATGATACATCCATCCATAATAAAAGATAATCATGGTAATCACATCAGTCCTCTACAAGTAACTGAAAAACATCAAAGATAAATCATAAAATCCATCGATTCTCATCAAGCAACTGGAAGGTATCCCAACAATACTGATCAAGTACTCAAAAGATCAAGTCAGGTATCTCAAAGCATAAATCACACTATCCCACAAAACACTAAAGCACAATAACCAACAATATAATGCACTGAACATAGAGCATACTATTGCACACATGGTTAAGTAAAAGAAATCAGATCGAGTCAGCATGATACCACACTCACAAAACTCCCGAGCCTCTGCTAGACATCCTATAACTAGTCAACAATCTAGTCAACCCCAAACCCCAAACATAGATAGCAAGTACATGTTTTAGTTGTTTTGAGTCACGTGATTGGGTTAGATTTGAGGTTTCAGTTTTTGTTTCTAAGTTTACTAACAAGTGAGAAGACTCTCTTTTACCCTATAGATATCTTGTATATACATTTGAATAATTTAAGATTTAACCCCCTGTAATATTTGAAATCAACCTTTCTAAAGCTTACTAAGGGTATATTATAAGTTTTTTATAAACTTGCTAAGATAAATTCATAGTGTTACTGATGAGATAATTGTTTTTCCACTGAGTCATAATTTGAATAATCTTCAACAAAATTAAAGGTCTCCCATTGAGTTAATACCTATAATAAATTAAATTAAAATTCATTTTAAAATAAACTAACACATTTTTACATAACATTTAATTGTTTATAATAAATTTATTTTAAATAAATAAATTTACCTTTTAAATAAAATTAATTATTTATCATAAATAATAATCTTTAATAACATTTAATTAATAAAATTAATATTGAACAATTTATATTATTAAATAATTTTTAAAAACTTTAAATGAATTAATTTAAATAACATTTAAAACTTATATATATATATATATATATATATATATATATATATATATATATATATATATATATATATATATATATATATATATATATATATATATATATATATATATATATATATATATATATATATATATATATATATATATATATATATATATATATATAATCTCATCAACTTAGTACAAGCTCGAGGCTTGCTGCAGTCCTGCAATTGTAGGGCCTGGGGCAACAGGAACTTAGTACCTATCATCATAGTACCTTTGACACAGGTACTGTCGTAGCTATGGCAGGGGGTGGGGTATGGGGTAATTCCCTCCCCCCCCCCATAAAACATTATATTATTATTTTTTTAATTTTTTTTTTTTTTATATGATACATTTTTACCAAAAATGGTTTTCATAATATTTTATATATATAAACAAGATCTCCAAGCCTAGTCTAATAGGAAAAATATGACCGATTGGTCTATTTATTTATTTATCTTTTTTTTTTTAACGTCCTTCTAAATACATGTTTTCCATGAAATGTATTTAATCCCCAATTGTAAATAAAAGATTCCAGGGCACAATTTTTTTTTTATATGTATATATTTTATCTAATTTTTTTTTATCAAATCCTAGAATTAATCTAATAGTATACCCATTTATTATATTATTCCTCTAAGCCGATTTTTCATTTAAATTCAAACCCTATCAATAATTTTTCTCATTACTTTAATCTACTGAAGAGGGTTAAACATATCTGATTTCTTAATAACAGATGATCAATTACCCATATTAAGAATGCATATTATGGGAAACATTTGACACAAGAATTCTACAAAAAACACTCAATAGGCACGATGAAGATAGGAAAGAAAAGAATGTTTTAAGATATGCAAAATTCACAAGCATCTATGTAGACACTAATGCTAATTGCAATGCCCCAGAAACTGTAGAGAAGAATTCCTCCTTTTGGAACCTCCTCTTTTCTGAAAATCCCTTCCTTCTCCAAAAAATCATGGTGAAATGAAAAATGAACCCCCAAGTTCTGATATGGAGCTCTCTCCCAAAAATCACGGCACTAATTGTGCGTTCCCCTAGAGAATTTCTTGTTCACAACTCTTAACTCAAAATTAACTTTTATTTATCTTTCTTTTTATCTTTTCCATGCACATTGATTAATTAATTAAATTAATTTATTTTAATTTTTCAGTTGACCCTTTTAAGTTAATTTATTAAATTTATTCTCATGCACGTATCATGCAATCAAGAAACTTTAATTCATTAATTTCTTTTCCCACTTCTAAATTTATCTTCAAACATTTTAAATTCGATAACTATTTATTAACTTAAACAATAATATTATTTAACATTTATTTAGAAATGAGCTCTAAATATATTATTATTAAGTTAAATAAATATTATCATGTTCTAAATTTATACTACAACTTTTACATTCAAAATTAATTCTTTTATTTAATTAATTTCTCAATTAATTAAATATTAAAATATCATAGCAATTTTCTCATTAAATTAAATCATTAATTTTAATCTTTTAATTAGACTTAATTAATAGAAAATCCACCAAAGACTCATAAAGTAAAATACAAAATCCATCATAGTACAACACATACAAATTCAAACTAAAAGGTTAAAATCATGAATCAACATCATCTGATGTATTCAGAGGGTAAATGACTCAGATACTTGTCTTAATTGTCAATTAGGAAAAATGGCTCAGAGGTTTATGATTTGGACTCAAGAATTTATCTCCCCTCTCTTACCATTGAGATAATGCGATAAGGTATGCTCATCCTAGCAATTCAGGGAAGTGGATACCCGGTACCTGCAACCTACATAAAATCCATGCATGTACATACACAATATATACTAAGCTAAGCAGGCAATGGCAGGAAGTGGTACATCATGTAGATCCTGACTAGTAGGTAACACGCACCATACATAAAGAAAACAAATACACACGCCATACACATGTAGTATGGGGTAAGTATCCATAAAAAAAAACATATGATAATCCATCTAACTAAACATCATCAATAACTAAAAAGCATTGTAATAATCATCATGCACACATGAAATATAGAGTACCAAGTAATCTCATCATATATCAACTAAGTCTAAAACAATATCTAATAATCTCAAGATAATGCCACTAATCATCACACATAAAACTGGCCTAAAAGAAATTAGCAATGATAGCAAAAATGTAAACTAGGGGCGGGCACTACAGGATCCATGTCGCCCTATGAAAAAGATTAGTAATTCTTAGCAATCAACAGTGAAATGAAAATAATAGACTTACTAAAAAAAAAAATTAATAAAATATTAGATTGTATATTAGAGTCAATATTAATTAAAGGTAATTAGTTTAAAATATGTTATACTTTCCAAACCCATGATAGTGATTTTTTTGCATCTACATGATTCAAATTGTAATCTATCAAAAGATCTTCCTCTGCACTTATTGATTTTATCACACATACAAAAACATGATTTCCCTTGTGTGCCTGAAATATACAATTCGACCACTTATTAGTTGACACAGGTTGAGAACTATTTATAAAACCTACAATATTCCCCTTTTTTTTTTTTGGCCTTCCATCAATATACATAGTGAGCCTTTTACTTTGATCATTTTCTTTACATGGTATATAATTTGCTGACAATGCATACCTACACATACTTTTTTATATTGCACAATCTACATCCAATTTTATAATTGTAACAAGGTCCTACATGCTCCATCAATTCAACAACTTTATTATAAATTACCTTTTTTATGCCATCCATGGAAAATAAGCCCAAACCATGTAATGAAAATCAAGTTATGCAAAATATCCTTTCATTAACAGAAAAATCAGTGTTAAATGGAGGTAGTTCCTTGGGTACCCATTCTTTTTGAAGATGCATGTACCATAATGGAACCTTCCTATCATCTTTGGTCTCATTATCATAAGAACATGACCCCACCCCTCGAGAAAGGAAAAGTTTCATTCATTTACTAAATCTTATTTTAATCTTTTGACCTCTAGTTGATCTCCCTATTTTAGACCTACTAGATGTCTCACTTTTGTCTTCTATTCCAGCATTTTCCTCACTTGAGAAAGACATATTAGACAAATACCTATTTGTTGATACCTAAAATTCATCAATTGAGAGATATAGTAGGACTAAAGTTGATGTGGATAGTAAAGAGTCAACACACATAACAAATTGTATCTATAGGGTCTATTGACTTATACTTGTCAATCCATGTCACTATGCATGATCCTAGTCAAAGGTGTTAAATTTCTTGCATATCTAAATCATTTATCTTGAGTTATCCAAAAATTACATGATATGTATGCTAAAAATTACATAGAAGACAAAAATTACATGATGCATTCATCAAAATCATTTTATATTTTTTAATTCCTTACCTCTACTTTATGGGTGGTACCTATGCAAAATTATTGTATATACTCCATGACATTAAAGTTCAACACATAATAACTTAATTATAAAAATATACAAGTCATAAAAATTTCTATGAATAAATCAATACCTCATACATGACAGTAATCAAACCTTGGTATGCATTTCATTGATCATCCTCTTCATCCATGTCATCATTGCTATCATCATTCATCACCATCATCATACTTATCCCCTCTATCACCATCATTGTCATCATCATCATCATGACCATTATCACCTTGATCATCACCATGATCATGATCATCATCACCATCAGCATCATTGTAAGCATTAGCAAAATCATCATCTTCTTCTTCTTCATCATCACTTTGTAACAGTCATTTGTAATCATTATTTACTTGATCTTCTAATTCTTTAGCATCTTCTTCTTCCATCACATTATACTTTACCGAGCCTCCTCTTGGATCATGTCTAATGACAAATGATCAACTTGGTTTATGTGGAAGGCCAAAGCAAAACACTTTCTCACATTGGCTTGGAAGAACATAGGGCTCGTCTCCAACTGGTTCAAATCACCTTGTATTAATCATTGTAAATCCACTATCATGTTCAATAACAATCCTATTAGGATCATTTTAATTCAGTCATAGCATACACCATTTGATGACAAATAGAACTAATTTGAATGAATATAAGTCGCACTCATGTAAATCGTCCAAAATGCCATAGTATCAATTTTTAGATTTTTGAGGATGTATGTCATTTATAGATAAAACATTAATTACCTCAAAGAGTACACTTATCCAAGAATCACAAGTTTTCTTCATTTTGTCTAACATTTTTATGCAAAATTTATAGTCATGGTAGTACATAAATTTTTGGTGTTTGATCTACAATAATTCAAACATGTAGTTAATATTAAACTTATGGGTCATGATTGGTAATCTTATACATATCTTTCTACCTCTAAAACCATATGGTAGATCAAGTACCATTGGTGTAACATTGGGATCTCCATTATGATGAGCTTTTTTAACCAATGATGCAATAGCATCCCATGTTAATGAGTGACCATTTTCTTAAGATTGTTGAATCCATATCATCATCCAATCAAGATTGTTTGCAATATACAAATGTAGTGCATCCCACACACAACCAACTATAACAAAAACAAATAGACCACTTAGAAACAACTTATATTAAAGATTTATAAGAATTAATAAGTTACAATAGCATCTTATAATTTCCTCAATCTCATTTTCTCCATCAATTACTCCATTTCAAATTTGTTAATAGAGTTGGGATCTCAAATGCAATCTACATGAATATTTGTTGTAAACTTGGGAAGATATTCACTAGTATACACCATGGTCTAGTATATCATATATCCCCCCACCATACATTCCTCACAACTTGTTCTTTGTCGAACCAAGCCCTTCATAAATCTCAAGTGCCTCTCAACCATTCACATTGACCTAGTTTATAAAGGCCTATACAATTCAATCTCCTCAACTTGATGTATGAAGTAGTGTTCTTGAGCATTGAAAAAAAGACACTTTTGCATTTCACACATAAGATAGGGAATTTTACTTTTCCAAATTTTTATATCCTTTTTATCAATTTCTTTCGATGATAACCACCTAAAAGAGATTCAATGTGCAAGAACATATAAATGAGATTTTAGAAAAATATATATAATAAATTACATAAAAGTAAAGAAAGTTATAAATATAATATACGTACAACAAATATAAGAAATAAAACTTCTAACCTCATGCATTTTCCAAGATCATATATAATCTTTTTAAAATTGTTGTCAAACTAGTGTGGGAGGGATAAAGGTAGGACGTACTGTAATAATTAAAATTTTATCTTTTCAATATATTATGAAATAATATAATAAAAGGTACATTTAATTTAATAAATATATTGTAAATAGAGAACATGACTTACCTTGACGAAGGTATGTCAATCATATGTTTTCAACCCTAGCCCAAAATCACCTTTCTTTGATACAAGATCGCTTATATTTGTAGCAAATTCTATGGGAAATTTTGTTTTTTTAATGAATTCTTTTAATGCATCACTTTGTTGCTCTGTTAATAACCAAGGAAGGGAACTCATATTTATATGGTCTTCATTGTTGTTTAATCCAATGAAATTTTTTAGTGCATGATTAGATTCATGAATGTCATTACAAATTTTGATAATTTTTTCTTTGTCATGCCTTCCATCCAATATTTTCTATAGTGTCTCTATTACACTCTTTCCACTAAGCATAGCATTAAACAAATGCACAATTGGGACATCCTTGTAGCAAGACGACCTACTAAATTGAGTAGGATAATTTTTTATTCCTCTAGCAAGTTGGTTATTGATGCCTTAACAACCTTTACGAGCATCGATTACATCATTACTAAATAAGAGATAATATTAAAATATAAATTTCAAACAAAAATCATCTGATAGAATGACATTATCTCGATGATTTAGTCTATTGTATTCCAAATTTTACAAATGAGGTATAATTCTTTGTGGCCTTGATGTTGTCTCTTCTTTCCCATTAAAAATAAGTTTTGTCGTAATTTGATACTTATGATTATTGTGGAGAAAGTTCCTAAACTTCTTGAATGATGAGATTTCATTTTCGAACCACAAGCTAGACATGTGAATTTTTCCTTTTTCTAAAGACCTAAAAGATCATGTACAATTACCATGTGTAACTTAAACATATAGCAATAATGTGTAAGAACTATAACGTACCAAAAATATATGACCTTAACAATATAACATACCACAAAAATGAGTTAGCCCAGAGGAATCATGTATTGTCCATACAAGCATTGCATGGAATTGAAATTGTCTTTTTCTTATTAGTCTAAAGATGTTATACATAGTGATCAAATTCCATAACTTCAACAACTCATTAATAAGGGGCTCAATATACACGTTCATATCTTTAACTTGGTACTTACCTAGTTGAATCAACATAAATATTACAGAATTATTATGACCATTTTAATGTGGTGTTTATAAATTAATTTAGATATCTATTAAATAAAAAAATACCTAGTACAATCATTGACAACAATATGTGCTCCCTCTTTATGAACATCCAAGGAGGAATTTTATTGTTAATAATAATAATAGGTGACACTGAGTAAATAGATCTAATATCTCAAAAAGGATTGATATTGTTTATTTCTAATGAAAGCTTCAGATTATGAGATTCTTTTTTAAGTATTGGCCACCTATCTTCTATGTCCTTAAATACAGAACCATCTGCACAAATTTGCAAAATTTTATCTTCACTTCTATTACGTGCATGGAAATCCATAAATTATTACAAGCTAGTACAATTGAACAATCATTCAAGATGTGGAATAATGGGAATGTACCAAATAACCTTGTGAGGCACCTTGTTTGTTATTTGATCTGACCAATGTCTACCTATATGACAATCAAGGCATTCTGTTGTGAATTTATGTTGTTTATGATATAGAATGTAATCATTGGGACATGCATGTATTGTCTGATACTTCATTCCAGTTAATTTCATAATAGTAGATCATTTTTGGTACGAACAAGGTTGAATTTTTGATGGTAGTAACAAAAAATTGCCTATCAACCTACAAAAACAAATATGATCTGTTAATATAATGAATAGTAATGGTATGCTAACATTGAAGATGACAAAAATGGCATATCTTAGAATATGTGATATTGCTATATTGGATAAACCATTCATAACCTTCAAGTTCACCAATGACACTATAGTAGAGAGAAGAGTTGTTTGGGATCCTTGGTGTAGGGGCTCATATGCCTTCTCAAGTATAGGTATATCAAGACCATCTCCATTGTTATTATTAGATGTGCTAGTACTATGATCATCTTGATTAGTTGTTCCAATATAATCTTCTTCAATCATGTCCTCTCGCACATTATTAGCTATGCCAATACCATCATCTTTAATTGTGTTCTCTATCACGGGATTATCTTCTTCCATGGGAATGTTATCCTTGGCTCGGATATTCACACCTCCATGTTCCTCTAGTTGGAAATCCACATTGGTCAATCAACCAAAATCATGTCCCCCTCCAATGTGACCATGTTTCCTACAATAACTTTGGGCTATTATGATTAGAATTCTTTTATTCTTTAAGCACTTACACTTTTTTCAAGGACAATTACATTTATCAACTTTTCTTCAAAACTAAGACCACAATCTAGCAATTGTCTTGTTATTTTGTTTTGATTTTATATTGGCAAGTGTAATCTTTTTTCATAGAAAAATATTTGGGCTATACATATACAAAATGTAAACATACAAGTATTAGTAGTATCTTGTATATTATCAAAAATAATAAAGTATTACAATATTATACAAGATTTACAAATACATATACAAATCATGCTCACAAGATTAGGCCAACCAATTTGCACATTCTTAGACTCATTTCATCCCACACATTAACCTAGGGCTTACTCTAGTAATGACTTCTTAGAATAGTGGTATAGGAGCACCCTTACCATCTCCATTGAATTTTGAGTCATTCTAGTATGTTTTAACTCATGATAGAATTAATGAAATAGTTTATTCAATTCCATGTGTTCGATTAAGGTCATGTAGACCAAGGTTATGTTTTAGTCAATGTTGGTCAAAGTGAGTAAAAGACCCTAAAGGTGGAAAATAATAAAGATCTCATTTCTCACTAGTTAGACAAAAATCTATGTATATTTTCATAGTGAAGTACCCTGGTGACTATATGATCTCATTGTGTTGAGTTAGAAAATATTTAAAGGTATTACTTATTGTTTGAGATTGCTCTCTCATGGATTCACACCATAACTAGTAAAAGAGCACCCTAGTTTTGGCTTGAGACACTCAAATTTGGGCCTTGTTTATGGGATAAAGGTTCTTGATAATTTAAGCATGTTTTTTTACAAAAATTCTAGGTTTAAATTGCATTTTACATTCATTTCATTTACCTTTTTGGTAAAAACATCAAAAAGCTTCCTAGACGGTCAACGATGGGCAAACAACCACAACATAGTCACAAGGCATGAAATAAGGTGGAATGAGGTGTAATAAGGATTGAAAAATCATAAGACTTCATTATTTCTTCCGTTGGGGCCAAGGAAGCCCAAAGTTGTAATGAAATTGTCAATTTTACAAAAATTACAAATTTACAAAAATTCACAAAGTTGCAAAAATTGATAAAGTTGCCATGTTGCAACTTTGTGCAAGCTTGGCTAAATAAGTAAGATATTTTCAATGTGAGATAGTTTTACCTTTCCTAAGGTGGTAATGATATTAAAAATCCTATTTAAGCCTTTACAAAGGCAATGTACAGGTTAACAACAAGTTTTTGCAAAGCTGGATTTTAAAAACTGTGTTTTACCAGTGAATTTGATGCACTCTTCTTTTTGTTCACATTTTAATTGATTGATGGAATAATATTAATATAAATAGGAGTTAGATATAGTAGTTGGCTTTGTTTTTTTTATACGTTTTAGTTATTTTTCATCAAGTTGTGTACATATTTATTCAAATTTGTGAAGTGTTGTTAGTTTTGTTGTGTAGCTGGATAGTTTTAATCTCACTAAAAGTTGAGGGTGTTAATTCATTCTTGCCTTAAATTATTTAGCCAACACTAAAATTTTCTCCATTGTACAACCCTTCCATCTATGTCATTTAAATTTAAATTCCTCAAATATTTCTCAAAGAAATCATGATGGTGGTTTTAATATGAAGTCATTCATTTAGTGCAAGTTGATGATTGATGTATTTCCTTTTTTGAAGCCTATAATTTTTTCATAGACTATCCATATCATATAATTTTGATTCTCTCAAAAAGTTTCATTCTATTTTTAAAAAAATAGAGACAAGTGAAGCAACATTAATTCATCGAAATAAAGAAGACAATTCAAAAGCAAGATTGACACTAACAATTCATGTATTCCAACCCACCTAACCTCCCCCTAGCTACCCCTTGCTCAGCTCACCCTCATCACCTATCATTTACCCCTCCTTAACGAAATAACATTAAAAAAATCAAGTAGTTAGTTAAGGAAATAAGAATAAAGTGAAGACCCACCACAAGAAATAATAGTTCTACTTTTCCCCAAACACACCTTTGTCTAATCTCGCACAGGAAGAGAAGTTCTTATTTAACCATGGTATTTTGATAGGAAAAGAGGAAATAATTTTTTGCATATGCAACATTTTGGGCAAGTGATACAAAGGTTCCACAAATGGTTCTATGAAGTTTAGTGATGAAGGATAGCCTTGAAATGGTTTTCAAAATAATAGAAAGGTGTAGTATTCACATGGATAGATGGAAAAAGGCTTCAACATTTTCTATGCTCATTCTATTGTTATAGAGGAATCATTGTTTTATACACAGTGGGAATTGAAAGGCTGAATTCAATTCACTTTCTCTCATGGGAATGCCATCTCAAACAACCTACTATATAATCAAAGGGAAACTATATAAAATGGAAGGAAAAGCTTAATAAAATGATTCCCATACAATAGTTGGTATTAAAACATCTAATTACAATCACTGATCCAAAATTAATCTCAAATCTAGTTCTTTCTCACTCATATGAAATTCAAAAGCTTCAAATAGAGAGCACCCAACCATAACATAAAAATACAAACCAAGGGCCTTGATTTGATATTTCCTTATAAGCTTTAGGAGAAGCTTTGTGCACCTAATAGATGCTCAATAGTTTTTTCTTCCTTTCTATCAATTGATACGAATATCAAAGGCCTCAAGTAGATTTAACTTCACTTAATCTACATGTTATGGCTCAAGATGTGCTTGATGTTCTAACCAAAGAAACTTCTAATGTCACAAGCTCGCAAAGTTGAGAACAAGGCCCAACATATTGAATATGTAAGTATCATTCCTCAGCCTAAGCTAGTGAAAGAAGATAACCTAAGAAGATGATTCTAAAGAAATGAATGGAATTATTTTTTGAATTTGTTCCATTTTAGAAATATCCTCCAGCAAGGTCATAGAGTCTATGTTCAACCCTTTTGAGTTGAATAATCATACAAATTTTGGCTTTCTCTTTCACTCATTGTTGTGAATTCTGGTGATATTTTTTATTAGGTGTAGAATAAGTTTCTTCTTCAGGAAAAAAACATAGCCAAATGACCAAGTGCCTAAATATGACTAGGATATAACTCATGCTCTAGAATTGAACTTTACATGTATATCAACTTACATTAGATCTATATTTATTTGCATCTTCCAAAATATACTAGAGAAATTATTTCATAGAAATCCAATGTTTCATATTTGTATACATGTTTGTATGCTCAAAGTGGAACCATAATCTGAACATGACTTTACAATATTGAAGTGACATAACACTTAAAAGGAAGCCAAGCATCCAAATTTAATACAATTCTACACACTCTTCCTTTTTTCATATTGGTTTATCATGACGAAGGTTTTCTTTATTATCTTCATAATCTAGGTTCACTTATCATCAATTCACTAAAAAAAATTTGTGGATTTATAGGCCTCCTCTGTAATACTGGTCTTTTGTCCTTTGTTATCTTACTTTACTGATCACATCTTAAACTTCATTGTCCCTAACCTAACATTAGGTTACACAAGAAACACACACTTTGTCACTGAACCTTCTTAGCTATGGTTTAGGAATCTGATACCCCTGCCCACTAGCCAAAAGTGACACCTTTAAAAATACTTGTGACTTTTATGATAACTTCATGTGACCTTATATTCACATAAATTGATAGTCGGTGATGATAATAAAACACAGATAAAAATGTGGTATCCTAGGTATAAACTTGTAACAGTGTGGGGAGAGAAATAAAGTCTTGACTAGAGAAAGTTCCCAATCACGTGAAGCTCTAGAAAAACAACTGAATTGATTTAATGAGATTTCTAATGTTATAGAAAGATCAAGAATAAATCTCACACTAAAGGAAAACATGTAGCAATGTGCAATAAATGTGTGAAGGCAAATGTCTTAAAACTCACATAAATTGTAGACCTATCTACAAATCATGCATTCACATCTTCTCTGCTAGGATTAATACAATTGAATCTCACACTCACAAACCTACAAAGTGCACATTCACATCTTCTTTGTTGGGATTAATACAATTGAATATCAAATTCATAGAACGCTAAAGTTTCTAGACCTCCAAATTAGCTCCCACCCACAATACCCAAATTATGAAATAAATATCATGCAAACCTTTTTGTTTTTTTTTTGTTTTTTTTCAAAAAAGAATTTAACAACCCAAAAAAAGGCCTTGGTCAAAATTAAAGGTCAAATATTGACCTCAAATGCACTTGTGTCTGATATAGGATTTGTTAGAAACAAGAATTACTAAGATGGAGGGTGAATTAATAATTTAGAAACTTTAGTCACCAACCAGAAATTGTTTATTACTCTAACACATACATAACAAAGTAAATAAGTAATGTTGAATAGTAGTAGTAACCATGCACAAAGATAATACATAACACCATATTTTTTTAACTTGGGAAACCATGGCCAAGGGAAAATCTCATGGGGATGATACCCACTAGATAATATAATGATATATAAGTTCCTTGTTAGAGGATGGACCCTGTTAGAAGTCAATGAGAAAATTCAAGTAATTATTTTGTAAATAAAATAATTCTTTCCTTTAATTTTGCTATTATTCTTCACAAATAAAACAAAAATATCTCTTTTTGTACAATTTTTACTAATTTTTGAGGTTGTACACATCATCATAAAAATGTGTACTATCTCCATCTAACTTCGCTAGTCATAATATGACATCAATAACAAGTTACATACAAAATAATATATTGTTGTAAACCAAATTCATACTTACAATTTCTGGTGTACCAAACACTAAATATCTTTATTTCTAAGGTTTCTAGTAAGCATGTGATGCAGGAGTATCTTAGGTTGCACTACTATCATGCATGTTTTCAATTTTTTATCTTGTTGAAACTGAGTTCTGTTGAAGCTGTATTTTCTGGTTTCTAGGTGCCTGTTATAGACCACGTAACTGATTTTTCATAATGAATGAATGGTTTCACGCTTCAATAATTGAAGAGGGTCTAGATTAATATCTATGATCTAGAGAAAAAGTTCTAACTCCTTGTAGGTTGGGATTTATTGCAATTCTTCTAAAATATCAATTTTTGGTAGTTTTGCACGATAGTTTTCTGTGCTCAACTTTTAGAATGGATGCACACTTTTCCTTGATGAATCAAACTTTGTGCACTTAAGGGGTTTTATAGGTCCTAGATATCTAAAAATATTTTGAAGCACAAGTTCTAACTCAATCAAAGCTAGCAGATATCACAATTTTTCTTGGACATTGATTTCATGACAGTTAATTGCTGATGCAAGCCAACTTGTGTATTTAATATTACATTTATTTTCATTTTTAATGAGATCTGACTTGTGGCTTCTCCATGTTCTAGAATGATCTATAAACCATTTTGACTAGTATAAATAGAGTGTTTAAGTTTAGAGCTAGGATACTTTTGGAGAGTGAAGACGGAGGAGTTTTTAGGTAGTTTGGAAGAGGATTGCAGAGCAGAACTAGAAAGTGCAAATTTGTTGTTGGATTTTTGAATGTGAATATAACCTAAAAGTCCTTATAGCTAGGCATGTATGAAGATACTTTGATGAATTAATAAAATTATTTCACACTTCTTCCTCCTTTGGTTGTTGTTCTTTGTGTTTCCTTCCATTGTGTTAACTCTTGCAAGGTGGTTTGTAGAGCTAGGTGTGCTATTGGCCCTAGTTTTCCCTATTATTCCTTGTGTCAAGTGGTATCAAAGCTTTAGGTTCATCCTTGTGGAGATCAAATTGTGTAGAACCCTAATTTAGATTTGGTTGTAGGGTGGCAGATCTATGGATTTAAACTATAACTTACAGAGGGTTACGATCTTGTAGGAACCTAATTTGTAAAGATGGTTCGTGGTAGAGGAAAAGTCGATAATGCTATATTGGATTAGATTAGATGTTTTGGAGACAACCCAAAGGAGAGGAGAACATCTTGATGATGTAAGGGATGATGAGGAAATAGCACCAAACCATAATCTAGAACTTGAGGAAGATCAAGATAAGGAAAGATTGTTGCGAGTGTTGTCTAGGGAAAATTCAAAGACTATAGTAGAAGTTGTTCCTTATGATGGAAAATTAGATGCCAATGTTGTGTTAGATTGGATCTTAGATATGGAAAATTTCTTTGAGTATCAAAATATTCTTGATAATAGAAAGGTGAAGATTGTAGTCACTAGGTTGAAAGGTCATGCATTACTATGGTGGGAGCACTTGCAAACTAATAGACAAAGGAGAGGAAATGAGAAGATTAAAACTTGGCCAAAGATGGTGAACAAGGTAAAGAAAAAATTCCTTCCTACTAATTTCCAAGTTAGCTTGTTCGAAAAGATGCAAAATTTGAAACAAAAGGATATGACTGTGAAAGAGTATACCAAGAAATTCTATAGATTGGACATCAGATCTAGATATGGGGATGATGATGTTGAGAAATTGCAAGGTATATAAATTGATTGAGATATAGAATTCAAGATGAGATAAGTTTTGTGAAGCTAGAAAGTGTGGAAGAAGCATATCAATATGCCTTGAAATATGAGGAGACCTTGACAAAGAAGCATGAACAAAGACAAAGAGGTAGAGGTGGTAGATCTCAGAGAGGTAGAGGTAGATCTTATGGTGAAGGTGGTAGATCTAATAATTTTTTATAGGATAAAAAAAATCTAAATGGAAGATTGATGAAAAAGACAAGACCGAGTGGAAAAGTGGTAGCTCATATCAAGAAGGTACTGGATCTTACCAAGGATGAGATAATTCTTATCCTAGAGGTGGTTTCTATGGTAATCATTTCAGATGTGGCAAAGAAGGGCATAGATCTTTTGAATGTGGATCTTCTGAAAGTGGGTAGAATAATAGAAATATTATGATTCAAGAAGACATTGAGAGTTCACCAAGTGGACCTAAGGCTAGAGAAAATTTGATGGTGAGAAGAACCTTACGTAATAAGAGAAACGATGAGGAACCTATCCTTAGAAGGAGTCTTTTCAAGACCAAATATAAGATGAATGAAAAATGCTGCAAGGTGATCATTGATAGTGGAATTTTCAAAAATTTGGCATCAAAAGAGCTAGTTACAAAGTTATAGTTGTAGAGCCTTAAACATCCCAAACCTTATCATGTTTCATGGATCAAAGATGAGCATAAGATATTGGTAAGTGAGAAATGCCTTGTGAAGCTCAAAATTGGACATTACTTTGATGAAGTTTTGTGTGATATTATGCCCATTAATTATTGTCATATTTTGTTAGGTAGACCTTGACAATATAATAGATATATTTTGCATTATGGAAGATTGAATCAATATACTCTTTGCGTAAATGGGAAGAAACAAACATCCCTACCTTTGATTGAAAGTCCATATTAGGTCCGTTATACTGCAACAAAATTTTGCATGGTTAATGGAAATCAATTTGAAAAGGAAGTAAAGAAGAATCAAGTTTTTTTTGATATAGTTCCTAGAGGACCAAGTGTTGGTAGAAATGACCAAGTAGAAAAAGTTGGTATGACAATAGAAATTGCAAAATTGCTGAATGAATATAAAGATATTATTGTTGATGATATTCCTAATGGTTTACCTTTAGTAAGAAGTATAAGTCATTTTATGGATCTAATTCTTGGAGCTAGTTTACCAAACAAAGTAGCATATATATTTACACCTACATAGAGTGAAGAGCTTAACAGAAAAGTGCATGAGTTATTGTAGAAAGGTTTGATCAGAGAAAGTTTAAGTACATGTGTTATACCAGTTGTATTAGCACCTAAAAAGGATGGAGAATGGAGAATGTGTATTGACAAGATCACAATGAAATATAGGTTTCCTATGTCAAGGATGGATGACATAGTGAATTGTTTGAGTGGAGCAAAATATTTTATGAAGATTGATTTGAAGAGTGGCTATTATCATATTAGAATTAGAGAAGGTGATGAATGAAAGATTGCTTTCAAGAAAAAAGATGGTTGGTATGAATGGTTGGTTATGCCTTTTGGTTTGACTAATGCACCTAGTACTTTCATGAAGTTAATGAATAAAGTTCTAAAAAAGATTCTTGGGTAAGTTTGTGATTGTTTATTTGAATAACATTTTGATATTCAGTAAGACTAAGGAAGAACATCTTGAGCATATTAGATAAGTATTACAGAGGTTGAAAGAGGAAAAGTTGTTGTTTAATTTTAAAAAGTGTTCTTTCATGCAAGAGAAAATTATATATTTGGGATTTTTTATTTTAGTTAATGGTTTGAAGATGGATTCAGAGAAGGTTAAAGCAATTTTGGAGTGGCCTACATCTAAGAATGTGTATGAGGTAAGATCATTTCATGGTTTGGCTACTTTATATAGAAATTTTATAAAGAATTTTAGTTATGTTTGTAATATTATGACTAAGACAATGAGATGAGATAAAAAGGAATTCAAGTGGACACATGGAGCTGATAAGAGTTTTGAAACTTTAAAACAAAAGGTTGTTGAATTACCTGTATTGGCTTTGCCTAATTTCAACAAAGTATTTCAAGTTGAATGTGATGCAAGTGGTAATGCAATCAGAGCTCTATTAAGTCAAGAAGGTAAGCCTATTACTTTTTTTAGTGAAAAGTTGAATGATGCTAAAAGGAAGTATTATGTGTATGATCAAGAATTTTATTCTATTGTTCAAGCATTGAAGAAGTGGAGCATTATTTGATTCCTAAGGAGTTTCTGTTGTATACTAATCATAAAGCTTTACAATACTTGGGAAGTCAACGTAAATTGAATTAGAGACATACTAAGTGGGTGGAGTATTTGCAAAATTTTACATTTTTAATTAAGCATAAGAGTGGAGTTACTAATAGAGATGCTAATGCATTGAGTAGAAGACATTCTTTGTTGACTAAAATAAAGGTTGAAGTTCTTGGTTTTGATGAAATGAAAGAGTTTTATGATGTTGATCCTAATTTTTTCTAAGGCATGGAGAGAGTGCAAAGTACCAAATCTGACCAATCACATAAGTAAGTATGATGATTATTTCATTCAAGAAGGTATTTTGTTCAAAGGTATTTAGTTATGTATTCCTAGAAGTTTTATAAGGTTGAATCTAATTAAGGAAAAGCATAGTGGTGGATTGGCTAGACATTTTTGAATTGATAAGACATTCAGTATTATTGGCCACAAATATATAAGGATGTTCAAAAATTTGTAAGGAGTTCTAGAGTTTGTCAAGTTGCAAAAGGAGTGAGTCAAATACTAGTTTGCATACAACTATTATTTTCTTGAGAAACCTTGGAGTGAGATCAGTATGGATTTTGTTCTTGGACTGCCTAAGATATTGAAGGGGTATGATTTCATATTTTTTGTGATGGAATTTTTTTCTAAAATGGCTCATTTCATACCATGTTAGAAGACATTAGATTTTGAGCATGTTGCTAAACTTTTTTTCAAAGAGATTGTGAGATTGCATGGATTACCAAGTATTATTTCTAATAGAGATAGTAAGTTTGTTGATTTTTTTGGAAGGCTATGTGGAAGAAGATGGGTATTGAATTGAAGTTTACTTCTAAATTCCATCCACAAATAGATGGACAAATAGAGGTGGTGAATAGAAGCTTGGGTAGCTTGCTAATATGCTTAGTTGGGAATAAGCCAAGTAATTAGGAGATGTTATTGACACAAGTTGAATTTGCATATAATAAGTCAATGAATAAGACTATAGAAAAGAAATTTTTTGAGATTGTTATTGGAATGAAGCCTATAGAAGTATTGGATTTGAGATTACTAGTGAAGAAAAGAGAAGTGTTATTGGAGAATAATTTTTTGATTATATAGAGTATTTCCATAAGGAAGTGAAGTTGAGGATAGAACAAAGTAATTAGAAGTATAAGGAGAATGCTGATCGGTCTAGGAGACATCATGATTTTCAAGTTGGTGATGAGGTGATGGTTCATCTGAAGAAAGGAAGATTTTCAATTGGAACATAAAGTAAGCTAAAGATAAAGAAGTTTGGACCTTGTAAGATCTTTAAGAAATTTGACAGTTGAAATGCTTATTAAGTTGAGTTACCTAATGACATTGATATATCTCCTATATTCAACATTGCTGATTTATACAAGTATCATGAGTCAAATGATGAAGTTAGTGTATTAGAGGACTATCCTAAGAAGTAGATTGAAAAAGTTGAGGCAATATTGGATCAAAGAATTGGTAAGAGAACAAGAGGAAAAGATTATTATGAATATCTGCTGAAGTGGAAGAATAGACCTATGGAAGATGCTTCATAGATTTCACAATCTATGTTTGATTTAGCTTAGGTTATGAAATATCAATATTTCAAGAGAATAATTTCTTCCAACCCTAGCTATATAATGTAGGATCATCTTGGGTTGCACTACTATCATATATGTTTTTACTTTTTATCTTGTTGTTGAAACTGGGTTCTACTGAAGTTGTATTTTCTGATTTTTGGGTGCCTGTTATAGACTATGTAAATAATTTTCCATAATGAATGAAGGGCTGAAAAATTCAAGTATTTAAGAGGACCTAGATTAATATCTATGTTCTATAGAACAAGTTATAACTCCTTATAAGTTTTGAGTTATTAAAATTCTTTTGGAACATCAATTTTTGGCAGTTCTGTGCGAAAGTTTTCTATGCTCAACTTTTATAATGGATGTGCACATTTCCTTGATGAATCAAATTAGTGAACTTAAGGAGTTGTAGAGAACCTAGATATATAACCAAAATTTGAAGCACAAGTTCTAACTCAATAGAAGATAAGAGATATTGTGATTTTTCTTAGACATCAATTTTAGGATAGTTAATTGCTAATGCAGGTCAACTTATGTATTTAATATTAGGTTTATTTTTATTTAATATTTGCTGAGAGCTGACTTGTGGCTTCTCCATGTTCTAGAATTTTTTGTAAGGTATTTTGGCTATATAAATAGAGTGTTTAGGCTTAGATCTAGGACATTTTTGGATAGTGAAGAGGGCTAAGTTTTTAGGCAGTTTTGAAAAGGATTGTAGAGCAAAGCTAGAAAGTGTGAATTTGTTGTTGGATCTTTCAATGTGAATGTATTTGTATTTGGTTGTAAGCTAGAATTCTTTATAGATGGGCATGTATGAAGATATTTTGATGAATCAATAAAATTATTTCACTCTTCTTCCTCCTTTAGTTGTTGTTCTTTATGTTTTCTACCATTGTGTTAACTCTTGCAGGTGGTTCAAAGAGCTAGGTGTGTCATTGGTCCTAGTTTTCCCTATCCTTCCTTGCATCAATATGTACATCACGTGTTGCCATAAGAAGAGTTCAACTTCTCCCTTGTTACTACCTTTGTAAACATATCTGCTAGATTTTCATCTGTATGTATCTTGTCCAGCTTTAACTATCCATCCTCCAAAACTGACCAAATGAAATGGTATCACAACTGTATGTGTTTGGTCTTTGAATGCAGAGCTGAATTCTCAGCAAGATGAATGGCACTTTGACTATCTATAAAAAAATAATTATCCTTCTTAGGATGTCCCAATTCTTCCAAGAAGAATTGAAGTCGTATCATCTCCTTGGTTGCTTTTACAGTAGCAACATACTCTGCCTTTGTAGTGGATAAAACATTAACCTTTTGTAACCTCGAAATCTAGCTCATGGCTGCCCCACTAATAGTAAAGACATAACCTATAGTACTCTATCTAGTATCAATATCCCCTACCAAATTTGAGTCAACATAGCATTGTAAATCGGTAGTAGAGCTCCCAAAGTGTAAACACTTATTAGATGTTCCTCTCAAATATCTGAGAATCCATTTGATGGCATTCCAATGCTCAATTCATGGATGACTCATATACTTGCTAATGAATCCCACTGCATGTGCAATATCTATCCTAGTACATACCATAGCATACATCAAGCTTCTTATAGCTCAAGCATAGGGTACCTTGGACATATTATCCTCCTCTTCTTGTATCTTAGGGCACATCTCCTTCTAAGTGAACTTCAAATGACCAGGTAAAGGTGTGCTAATAGATTTAGCATTCTCCATAGAGAAATGTTGTAACATCCTCTCAACATAATCAGCCTAAGATAGCATCAATATTCTATTTTTTCTATCTCTACAAATCTTCATATTAAGGATTTGTTTTGCTGGACCCAAATCCTTAATAGCAAATGCATGTGCTAATTGGTATTTCAGCTCCTTAATGTGATCCATGTTAGACCCAGCTACAAGCATATAATCAACATATAAACATAAACTAATGTAGTTATCATCATCCAACCTCTTAAAATAAACACAATGATCTAAATGACACCTATTGTATCCATGCTCATGCATAAAACTATCAAATTTTATATACCATTTCCAAGGTGCTTGCTCCAAGCCATATAAACTTTTCTTTAATTTGTACACTAAGTTCTCCTTACCTTTGACTGCAAATCCCTGTGGCTAAGCCATATATATCTCTTCATCGAAATGACCATGATGAAAGGTTGTTTTAACATCAAGCTACTCTAAATGCAAATCTTTAGAAGCCACAAGACTTAAAATAGTATGGATAGAAGTAATCTTAACAACAAGAGAAAATATCTCATCAAAATCAATGCCCTCTTTCTATGCAAATCCTTTCACAACTAACCTGGCTAATAGAAAATTTGATCAAATTTTTCCTTTTTTTTTTTTTTCTTATACTAGGCGAAGTATGGAATGTGACACAACTTTTAGATTTAAAAAATGTTATACTGTTTGAAAGTTATAGCTATTTTTCATTCAGTATGTCAATCAGCACTTTACAATAATCTTCATTGATAATTAACTAATAAATACTTATCAAACTCAGAATTTGACAGAAATTATATTGACAGAATCTAGAGAGCGATATTAAAAAACCCATTTCGTTTCATTCAATTTCGATCAAAATAACATTGTCAGACGGCTACCTGAAGTCTGAGTATTACTAAAACTCTCTATAAACACGTCTTTCGGGTTGACCGGGCAAGCTTGGTAAATACCAAGCCTGATCGGATATCCGATTCAAAATCGGATATCCGATTTGACATCAGATATTCGATATGGATCGGTAGTCAAATTCCAAAAATCTTCAAATTTTGGAGGGAAATTCAATTTAAACGTTCTAGTTTTTTATTTCTAAATTCTTTCACTTATATTAATATGTAAAGGCATATTTTGATATATTATATATATATAATAATGTAATGTAAACATACAAGATATAATCTAGTAATATATAATAATATCTTATGTTAATCTTATTACAATCTATAAATATAATATATATTATTTTTATTTTTACTAAATATAATAACATAATTTATATATATATAAAATACGTATTATATATTATTATATTAATATGTATGTTATTAATATAATTATATAATAACGTAATATTTTCATTAAATATAATAATGTAATATGTATATGTATATGTGTATATATATATATATATATATATAATTATATTGATATGTATATTATTAATATATATGTATATTATTAATATATAAGAGTCAAAAGGGGTCATAGTGTGACCTATAACCCTTTTTGACCCATTAAACGACGATATATGTCTCTAGGGGTCCTAGGACCCCTAGGGACATATGTCATCCTTTAATGGGTCAAAAGGGGTCCCTTTGACCCATTAAATGACAACATATGTCCCTAAGACCCTCAGGGACATAGCCGACTCATTCATATTGGTCAAAGGGGGTCATAGGGTAACCTATGACCCCCTTTGACCCATTAAACAATGATATATTTCTCTAGGGGTCCTAGGACCCCTAGGGACATATTTGAATGGGTATTATGGGTCAAAGGGGGTCATAGGGTGACCTATGACCCCCTTTGACCATTAAATGATGACATATGTCCCTAGGGGTCCTAAGACCCCCAGAGACATAGTCGAATCATTCATATGGGTCAAAGGGGGTCATAGGGTGACCTATGACCCCCTTTGACCCATTAAACGATGACATATGTCCCTATGGCTCCTAGGACCTCTAGGGACATATTCGAATGGGTAATATGGGTCAAAGGGGGTCATAGGGTAACCTATGACCCTCTTTGACTCATTAAACGATGACATATGTCCTTAGGGACATTAAACGACGACATATGTCCCTATGTGTCTTAGGACCCCTAGGGAGATATTCGAATCGCACATATGGGTCAAAGGGGGTCATAGGGTGACCTATGACAGCCTTTGACCCATTAAACGATGACATATGTCTCTAGGGGTCCTAGGACCCATAGGGACATATTTGAATGGGTATTATGGGTCAAAGGGGGTCATAGGGTGACCTATGACCCTTTTTGATCCATTAAATGATGACATATGTCCCTAGGGGTCCTTGGACCCCAAGAGACATATTTGAATGGGTAATATGGGTCAAAGGGGGTCATAGGGTGACCTATGACCCTCTTTGACATATTAAATGATGACATATGTCCCTAGGGGTCTTAGGACCCTAGGGACATATTCGAATTGTTCATATGGGTCAAAGGGGGTCATAGGGTGACCTATGACCCCCTTTGACCCATTAAACGACGACATATGTCCTTAGGAGTCCTAGGACCCCTAGGGACATATTCGAATGGGTAATATGGGTCAAATGGGCTCATAGGGTAACCTATGACCCTCTTTGACCCATTAAATGATGACATATGTCTCTAGAGGTCCTAGGACCCCTAGGGACATATTTGAATCGTTTATATGAGTCAAAAGGGGTCATAGGGTGATCTATGACCCTCTTGACCCATTAAACGATGATATATGTCTCTAGGGGTTCTAGGACCCCTAGGGACATATTCGAATGGGTAATATGGGTCAAAGGGGGTCATAGGGTGACCTATGACCCTCTTTGACCCATTAAATGGTGACATATGTCCCTAGGGGCCCTCGGACCCCAAGGGACATATTCGAATGGGTAATATAGGTCAAAGGAGGTCATAGGGTGACTTATGACCCTTTGTGACCCATTAAACGATCACATATATCCCTAGGGGTTATAGGACCCTAGGGACATATTCAAATCATTCATATGGGTCAAAGGGGGTCATAGGCTGACCTATGACCCCCTTTGACTCATTAAACGACGACATATGACCCTAGGGGTCCTAAGACCCCTAGGGACATATTTGAATCGTACATATGAGTCAAAGAAGGTCGTAGGGTGACCTATGACCCCCTTTGACCCATTAAATGACGACATATGTCCCTAGGGGTCCTAGGACCCCTAGGGACATATTCGAACGGGTAATATGGGTCAAATGGGGTCATAGGGTAACCTGTGACCCTCTTTGACCTATTAAATGATGACATATATCTCTAGGGGTCCTAAGACACCTAGGGACATAGTCAAATCATTTATATGGGTCAAAGGGGGTCATAGGGTGACCTATGACCCTCTTGACCCATTAAACGACAATATATGTCTCTAGGGGTCCTAGGACCCCTAAGGACATATTCGAGTGGGTAATATGGGTCAAAGGGGGTCATAGGGTGACCTATGACCCTCTTTGACCCATTAAACGACGACATATGTCCCTAGGGGTCCTAGGACCCCTAGGGACATATTTGAATGGGTAATATGGGTCAAAGGGGGTCACAGGGTGACTTATGACCCTCTTTGACCCATTAAATGAAGACATATGTCTTTAGGGGTCCTAGGACCCTAGGGACATATTCGAATAGTTCATATGGGTCAAAGGAGGTCGTAGGGTGACCTATGACCCTCTTGACCCATTAAACGATGATATATGTCTCTAGGGGTCCTCGGATCCCTAGGGACATATTCGAATGGGTCATATGGGTCAAAGGGGGTCATAGGGTGACCTATGACCCTCTCTGACTCATTAAACGACGACATATTTCTCTAGGGGTCCTTGGACCCCTAGGGACATATTCGAATTGTTCATATGGGTCAAAGGGGGTCATAGGGTGACCTATGACCTCCTTTGACCTATTAAACGACAACATATGTCCCTAGGGGTCCTGGGACCCCTAGGGACATATTCGAATGGGTAATATGGGTCAAATGGGGTCATAGGGTAACCTATGACCCTCTTTGACCCATTAAATGATGACATATGTCCCTAGGGGTCCTTAGACCCCAAGGGACATATCCGAATCGTTCATATGGGTCAAAGAGGGTCATAGGGTGACCTATGACCCTCTTTGACCCATTAAACGATGACATATGTCCCTAGGGGTCCTAGGACCCCTAGGGACATATTCGAATGGGTAATATGGGTCAAATGGGATCATAGGGTAACCTGTGACCCTCTTTGACCCACTAAATGACAACATATGTCTCCAGGAGTCCTAGGAGCCCTAGGGACATATTTGAATCATTCATATGAGTCAAAGGGGGTCATAGGGTGACCTATGACCCCCTTTGACCCATTAAACGACGACATATGTCCCTAGGTGTTCTAGGACCCTTAGGGACATATTCGAATGGGTAATATGGGTCAAATGGGGTCATAGGTTAACCTATGACCCTCTTTGACCCATTAAACGATGACATATGTCTCTAGGGGTCCTAGGTCCCTTAGGGACATATTCAAATGGGTAATATGGGTCAAATGGGGTCATAGGGTAACCTATGACCCTCTTTGACCCTTTAAATGATGACATATGTCTCTAGGGGTCCTAGGACCCCTAGTGACATATTTGAATCGGACATATGGGTCAAAGTGGGTCATAGGTTAACCTATGACCCTCTTTGACCCATTAAACAATGATATATGTCTCTAGAGATCCTAGGACCCCTAGGGACATATTCGAATGGGTAATATGGGCCAAAGGGGGTCATAGTGTGACCTATGACCCTCTCTGACCCAGTAGACGACGAGATATGTCGCTAGGGGTCCTAGGACCCCTAAGGACATATTCGAATGGGTAATATGGGTGAAAGGGGGTCATAGGGTGACTTATGACCCCCTTTGACCCATTAAAGAACGACATATGTCTCTAGGGGTCCTAGGACCCCTAGGGACATATTCGAATGGGTATTATGGGTCAAAGGGGGTCATAGGGTGAGCTATGACCCTCTTTGACCCATTAAACGATGACATATGTCCCTTGGGGTCCTCGAACCCCAAGGGACATATTCGAATGGGTAATATGGGTCAAATGGGGTCATAGGGTGACCTATGACCCTCTTTGACCCATTAAACGATGATGTATGTCCCTAGGGGTCCTAGGACCCGTAGGGACATACTCCAATCGTTCATATGGGTCAAAGGGGGTCATAGGTCACCCTATGACCCCCTTTGACCCATTAAACGACAACATATGTCCCTAGGGGTCCTAGGACCCCTAGGGACATATTTGAATCGTTCATATGAGTCAAAGGGTGTCATAGGGTGACCTATGACACCCTTTGATGCATTAAATGATGACATATGTTCTTAGGGGTAGGACCCCTAGGGACATATTCGAATGGGTAATATGGGTCAAATGGGGTCATAGGGTAACCTATGACCCTCTTTGACCATTTAAATTATGAAATATGTCTCTAGGGGTCCTAGGACCCCTTGGGATATATTTGAATCGTACATATGGGTCAAAGGGGGTCATAGGGTGACCTATGACCCTCTTGACCCATTGAACGACGATATGTGTCTCTAGGGGTCCTAGGACCCCTAGGGACATATTTGAATGGGTAATATGGGTCAAAGGGGGTCATAGGGTGACTTATGACCCTCTTTGACCCATTAAACGACGATATATGTCTCTAGGGGTCCTAGGACCCCTAGGGACATATTCGAATGGGTAATATGGGTCAAAGGGGATTAGAGGGTGATCTATGACCCTCTCTGACTCATTAAATGACGAGATATGTCGCTAGGGGTCCTAGGACCCCTAGGGACATATTCGAATGGGTAATATGGGTCAAAGGGGGTCATAGGGTGACCTATGACCCCCTTTGACCCATTAAACGACGACATATGTCTCTAGGGGTCCTAGGACCCCTAGGGACATATTCGAATGGGTATTATGCGTCAAAAGGGGTCATAGGGTGACTTATGACCCTCTTTGACCCATTAAACGACGAGATATGTCCCTAGGGGTCCTTGGTCCCCAAGGGACATATTCGAATGGGTAATATGGGTCAAAGGGGGTCATAGGGTGACCTATGACCCTCTTTGACCCATTAAATGATGACATATGTCCCTAGGGATCCTAAGACCCCTCGGGACATATTTGAATCGTTCATATGAGTCAAAGGGGGTCTTAGGGTGACCTATGACCCCCTTTGATCCATTAAACGATGACATATGTCCTTAGGGGTCCTAGGACCCCTAGGGACATAGTCGAGTCGTTCATATGGGTCAAAGGGGGTCATAGGGTGACCTATGACCCCCTTTGACCCATTAAATGACGACCCTCTTTGTATTATATATTATTATATTAATATGTATAATAATATAATATATATATAACAACGTAATATTTGTATTAAATATAATATATATTATAAATATTATTATATTAATATATAAGTTATTAATATATCTATATAATAACGTAATATTTTAGGATATACTATTTATACTATTTTAGGATAATAATTATAATATAAATAAACACTAAATATTAATATTATTATATGTATAGTAATAATAATAATACTATTATAGCTATAATGATAATATATATTAATACTATATATTGTAGCTTAATATAAATAAACACTATATATTTACACTATTATATCTATATTAATAATATTAGTACTATTTTAGGTATAATAATAATATTGATACTATAGGTATATTAATACTATATATTGTAGCTTAATATAAATAAACACTATATATTTACACTATTATATCTATATTAATAATATTAATACTATTTTAGGTATAATAATAATATTGATACTATAGGTATATTAATACTATTTTATATTAATATTATTGATATTTTATACTAATACTAATATACTATTAAATTAGTTATAAATTAAAGTCGTTTGCCTCCGAATATTTTCATAATATTAATATTATTGTTGCAAAGGATTGAAACCTTAGCAAGTTTTCCCCTGAAAAGTCCTTTTCCTATATCGGATATCCGATTATACTGGCATCAATTTCAAATATTTGACTATCCCTACAGACCCGACAACATTACTTTTTTACCTCTTTTTTCATGGGATTTGTAAAAAGTCGTGTTTTGGGGCCCAACCAATCAAAAATAATTCGAAAATATAACCTTAGGTGTTCAAATTTGTCATTTGAATGGGGAGCAGCAGTCGTCGAAAGAATAAACGTAAAAGGAAGATATCCAATGAAGACATTGCAGCATATAGGGAAAAGGACAAAATGAAACACCGAAAAAAAAGACAAGGTATGCTAAATATCAATCAAGTTGACGATGAATTAATAGAAGGTGAAATCATAGAGTCAGATAATGAAAATGTACAGTTGGGGAATGAAAATGTACCTATTGAAAATGATAATGCGAAAATTGAAAATGTAGAGATTGAAAATTTTGAAGAAGAAATGCCACCAAGTCATAATCCAAATTGCATAATTGACCATGTCGAAGATGACAATGCACAGGAACTTAATGCACAAGAACCTTACATATCTCCTAATTATAATCGACATGAAGGTTCTAAAACACCAAAATGGATAATTGAAATTGATGAAATGATTATGACTTGTTTGGAAGGAAAAAAATCAGAAAGAACCATTCGGTTATGGGCTTCAAGACTATATCAGATATTTTTCGGCAACAAGACAGTGGTAGAGCAATGTCAGCTTTTCATGCACTTATTAAAGATGCAAAAGATGAGACCTATACTTTCCAAATTGAAAATTCGTGTCAATAAAAAGTTGGAAAGAAATGCCATTATTGTGAAGAATCTTTTTAGTCCTCCTAATAGCGTTGGGAAAAATAGCAGAGAGAAGGATAATAGAGCTGCTCGAAGGGTTATTACAACCTCTTTGGTAAGTCATCATTTGAGAAAGGGTAGATATATGAGACAAACTTGTATTGATTTGAATCTAAATCATACTACTTTGAGAAGAGCACTTAGTCGATGAGAGAAAATTGATGATCCTCTTCAAAATGAAACATGGGCATTTGGTGGGAGACTTCTACATTTTGATAAGAAGCTATCCGACGATGTGAAGGAAGAAATTATATAATTTTGTCACTCTAACTCACGAGTATCACCCAATGCTAAAGATGTCTTAAAGTTGAGAATTGGCATCAGAGACCACACACCACATCCTAAACACTATTTGGAGGTAAGTCAAACTATGTTGTTCAAACAATTTAGAGAGAGTCATCCAAGTGTTCATATATCACAAAGGGCTTTTGAATCTTTGAAGCCATTTTATTGTGTGCCACTCAAAATTCGAAATACATGTTGTTGCAAATATCATGTTGAGTTTTCTATGCACCATGAACTATTATGCTCCATCCGTTCTACTTTGCATAGTAAAGAAATGTTGGAGGATTGTGGGGCTAGTGGGCTTCCAAAATCATCAAGAGACTTTTTAGATCAACTCTTGTGTCGTATAGTTGATGGTTGTTCCTTTTATAAAAATGCTTGCTTAAATGAGAAGTGTTCAGAATGTGGTGGCTTATCCAAGTTTGACACATGTTTCCATGAGGGGTGTGAACAAGATCTTGGAAAGACAATAGTGAAAAAAAGGGGTCTATGAAATGGTGTAATACACATTGAAGAGTGGGAGTGAGAGCTCTAGATGTGAATTGGTTGGAAAAGATATCAATGTGGTTAATTTTATTTCAGATTTCAAGGCAAATCTATTTTACAAGTATGCAAGACATAGTCACAGGTCTCAGTGGTTGGATCAACAATTTAGAACATGTAAGGAGACTTTTCCCATTGGCACTATTATATTAGTTATTGATTTTTCTGAGACCTACACATTGCAACCTCAAAATGAGACACAATCTCAGTATTACAACTCTATTCAGATTGCAATTTTTGTTCACATAACATACAGACATGCCCCTGATAGTGCAGAAGATAATCGAAAGATTATTAGAGAGTATCATTTTTATATGAGTGATGATAGATCTCACTCTCACGAGTTTGTGCAACATTATTTCGAGAATTTTTTTTATTTCTTACACGAGCATGCAATTGCTATGGATAGACATATCATTTGGTCAAGTAACTGTACAGGTCAATTCAAGAATGCTCGCATGTTTTATTGGTTGTGTAGGATGCACATAGAGAGAGGGGTGCCTCATATTTGGAGTTTTTTTGAGTCCAGCCATGGAAAAGGGGAACATGATGGAGCAGGGGCATGTGTGAAGAGAGCTCTAGTTAAGGAGCAACTGAAGATTTCAAAAATAGAGCTTCTTGATGCTCGTAGCATTGTTGATTGGTGTAGTTTAGCATTATCACAGGGGGGGACTCTTAATTCAGTGGTACGCAGGTTCTTTTGGTTGGTTGAGGAAGGGTCCATAGGTGATAGATCAGATTGTGCTACAGTGACCGACTCATCAAAAATGCATTCATTTCGGAGCTCTAATTCTAGTAAATGGACCATTTGGACATGAAAACTAGCTTGTTTTTGTCGTACTTGTTTTCAGTGTGATTGGGATCATTGTGAGTCAAGTGAGTGGGTGGACACATGGGCTCCACATTATCTTACTCCATTGTCTATCATACCCTCTATCAAAAATGATGACATGGAAAGTTCACTTGAGCATAATCATCTATCAGATCTACTTCAGCTAGGACATGTCTTTACATTGGTTGCACCACAGGGGAATGATGAGAAATTCGATTATTGGTTAGCACATTGTGTAAGAGGAAAACAAAAACTTGCACAACCGATCGCAGATGATGATGGATTCACGTATCCTACTGGTTCAGTGGTTGTTGCTGGAACATGGCTGCGGACATACATGCTTAGAAGGAACATAATTCCTGCATTCGAAGACTATCAGAAGCATAAATTAATTCTCATATATTCGCATCTTATTATAGCAACAAATGTAAAGTTATTGAAGCGTCAAAGAAGACCAAAAGGAAAAGAACTTTTTACTATTGCTAATGCTGATCATGAAGCCTTGTTGGAGACCCTAAAATAGAGAGAGGACCCTATTGGAATACTTGACTAGGTATATATACTTCTTATGTTATTTTCTTCATAATGATTTAATGAATTGATGATTATCTTGTTTAATACAATAAGTTACTAATTTTTGTATGATATTAGAATGTAGGTACATCATGAAGAGTTGGAGGGGGGTGGTATTGGGGAGAATTTCTAAAATTTATGATGTATTATGATGTAAAATGTGTAGTTTTTTGTATATGATTTTTGTATTTTGGTAGGTTCTTTGTAAGGAATTATAAGAGGAAGATATTGAACAAGTTCTTCCAAATCATATTTGCATGTGATACAAGGCTATAACGACAATTTTAAGAGCATTTATAACTATATGAAAGATAATTGCATGCGGATATCTTATTACAAATTTGGTTTTTTCCTTATTTGACATAAAGCTGACATTATGATTATTAAAACTATTTTTATCAAACTAATCAAATAATAAAAATCCATCAAGTATGGATGACCAATTAGAATACTTGATTTCTTCCATTTTACAACCAATCATAGCATTTGAAAGCATAAAGAGTCATAATATTGTATAATGTTTTGAAAGACTTTCATATTGAAAAGTTGTATGAAGCACATTTGGGATAAGCCATAAAATCCATGAAAGAAGATAGCATATAGGATAAGCAATTAAAGCCAATAAGCAAGATAGTGCATGCATATTGACATGATATGAAGTTGGATATGAAGGCTATGAGTGGATGAGTCATTAGAGGTATCAACAATCCCATCATAAATGAGATCTTGGATTTTATGTTTCAATACTATGGAATCTTTAGTTTTACGAAAGTTTCATAATAAATACCTCTCTCGTCGACCTCCTGCGCCGGTCAGGAGTCCTCTCGTATGCCCTCGACAATGCTGGTACCTCTATGATTGTGGGTTGTATATGTTCAAACACCTTTGTCAGATGAATCTACAATTTAAACTATAACATTATAATTCATAGCATGCTAAATTTATAACATATTTAATCATGAATTCAAACTACAACTTACTATTGTAGGCTCCTCCTCAGGAGTGAGTGGCCGCGTCATCAAATCTACATAACTGTCCCGTCGAACCTCATGTGCACTAGGAGTCTCCTATGAGATACAAAATAGTAGTTGTTAATATCACGGAAATTAGTTTTGAATTTATTTATGAAGATAAGTGATGCAAGAGCATCCCATGCTCATCAGGGGAACATTGAAGATCCAAGGCATTACAGAGGTCATGGAACATCTCTTTAAGTCAATTGGGCAATCCTTGCACCAATTATGGCTCATGGAAGCATACAAAGTTATAATGTTGGACTCGTGTGGAAGAAAGTTGTAATTGGGCATGAGATAGGATTTTAGGATTTCATATGGTAGATGTGTCATTTGATAGGTTCATGTAGGTTGTCATGATCATATCTTGTCATTAGACAAGTCAAAACGTTCCAGAATTGAGTTTTGGGGTTTGAACAAGCAGACCCTGATTTTTAAGCCATTTTAAGGAGGGTTTTGAAGTTTGGGTGTTTAGGAGTGTGACCAAGACCTATAATCTTGAAAATCCTTAGTGTGTTGCTCCCTTTGTTGAAGCCTTGGTGTGTCTAATTCCTCCATGTGTGTCCCAGAGTTGAAAGGTACATAAGTGGTGTCCAGAGATTTCTTGGTGAGGAAAGAAAGAGAATCAGTAAGTTTGCCCTTGGGAAGGAAGAAAACTTGTTGTGAAAATGCCTCCTCAAAATCAAATGGCTAGAGAACTTGAAGAATTGAGAGAAGAGTTGGCAAAAGAGAAAAGAGAGAGGAGAGAACTTGAAGCATCTAGAGTGAGGGAAGAAAGATAGATGAGAAGAGAGAGGCTGAAGCTTATTGCAAGGATAGAATCCTTAGAAAAGGAAAGGCAAGAACCTAGAGGAGAAGAGGTTAGAGGAAGAAATCATGGAGAGAACCATGAAGAAGAAGAGGTTGGTAATGCAAGGCAAGAGCATGAGACAACAGATGATCCTGAAGAAAGGAGATTTATGAGAATCATTAAGGCAGTACAAGGTAATGGTGGGAAGAACCATATTGATTTTCCAATATACCAGGGTAAAATGGATAGTGAAGAAGTGCTAGGGTGGATAGAGGCCCTTGAGAACTACTTTGATCTTGAAGAAATAGAGGCAGATAAGAAGGTAAAAGTAGCAACAACAAGACTGAGAGAAACATCACTCACTTGGTGGACTAGTGTTCAGAATGAGAGAGAGGAAAGGTGGTGCAGGGCACCTAACCTATGTGGCAGGGGGGAACAAGTATCTCTGTTGCCGAACACCTTGCCACTCCATGAAAGCGAGGATTCAAGTAGATTAGGAAGTTGGAATAAAGTTTTGGTCCATATTTTACAAGTTGGTCTATGTTTTGTAATAAAGGCACATGTAAGGCCCACAAGCATTTTGGTGTGGTTATAAACCAAGTGACTCCATGGGATAAAAAGGCCTTAGAATAGGGTATTTAGAGTCTAAACAGTATTAGCAAAAAGTGGTTGTTTGTTTGTTTTATGGTTGGGAACGCCTATATGGTTGTTCCAATGGTCATGTAGACCTTTATATATGTCATATGTGATCTTAGTTGAAAGGGGGAGATCAGAGTGTAGGGTGGTTTGGAGAAAAAATAATAAAAACTTCAATTTTCTGGAAATTTACTTAGTTGCATTTAATAAATCCATATGACCAATTTTAAGTCAATGGAATAGTTTAGAAAGTTAGGGAATGAATAAAAACTATAGTTTGAAATTTGAATTTCAAATTCAAACGGTCATATTAGTTTTGGAGGGAAAGTAGTAATTTGGTATTTGTTTGATTAAATAAACCTTTGTAACCAACTTGGTTAGTTGGACAGGTGCATATAAGACTATTTAAGTTGTAATGAACATATGCAAGACATGAATCATTATTGGTACAGAAAAAATCATAGAAATTGTATAGAACAACAATCATACTTTCCTCTGCATCAATTAAAAAAATAAAAAATAAATGATACTTATACATACAATGGGGCTCTCTGTGCGAATGAAAACCCCTGATGATCTAGGACGCCGAATCTATGCAGGCTCATCGCCAGTAGCCACACCCTATATACAATAAATAATGTAATTAAATAAGATTACCACAAACATTTTAGAAGTTCATGCATCAATATTTAATCAATTAGAAAACATCTAATTACCTTTCCTTTGTCAATGCATGTTGGCTCACCCCCCGCACTTTGTCCCCCCGGGGCAGGTGGTATCTGCAAGATAAAAAAGAAAGATTAGCAACCATATATGCTACAATATCAAATAGAAAAAAGAAATGCGAACACAACATAATGTACCGTAGATGTCTCAAGGCCAAATGAAATGGCTAAGAGTGTACCATCATCTATCTATCTAAGCTCCTTCTCGGTCATCAACTAAACATGAATGAAAATCACATACATGTAAAAGTCAGTATGGCTTAAAAATTAAAATTACTCTATTATAAAAATTAACTTTAAATCACATATGTCATAACAAAAAAATGTATACACGTACCGACACCGAAGGAGTCCATGCCTCTACATTCCCCTCCTCTCTCGCATCAGGGTCTGTAGCCTCTGTACGTGCGTCTGGTGTATCCTCGTCTAATACAAAATGATACTCAGGAAGATCACCTATGGGACCCAGGAAAATATTCTTGCATGTAATGCAAGTGTGAGGCACACAAACATGTGATGAGCTAGCCGATGATGAACTGGCACCAACATCATCAACACGAGGAGGCAAGACTGACCTAGCCTGAGATATCATTAGGCTACTCAGCCTATGAATGGCTCTGATGGTCTGAGAGCTAGCCTCTGTCATAATATCTGGATGCTGCACTCAAGGAGGGGGGGAGATATTAGGGGGGGGGACAAAAGTGCCAAGTTTCTTCCGCTGGGAAGAGGGTCTATCCTGAGGAGCTCCTAGTCCTAAGCCCATGTTGGGCTTCATGCTCCAATAGTTCACTTTAAGTTTCAACAAAAATTTTGCATAGTATATTTTAAGGAAATAAAATGGTATGTCTAAATTGCCATGTGGAGGGATATCAAAGACCATCCACCAACGGTCCCAAAAATTTGCACGTATGGCGTCATTTGTGCACCATTTAATCGATAGTTTGGTTTTTTTTGGGTCAACTGGTATACCCGTTTTTGGGTTAGCAAAAAGGCTTGCCAAATCGTCTTTGGTTATGTTGAGGGCCGCGACCTCATCATAATCCAAACCATCATCAAACATCTGATGCATTTCATCACGCCAACGAAGAGCGGCATTTTGTTGGTTTGTAAGAGTTTCAATGTTATCCACTATGGTGTTTAACATGGATAACATAGGAGCCAGTGCAGGTACATTATTGTATGTTCTATGCAAACCTCTCAACTCAGTGAGATTTTCATTTATCAAATCCTTGATTCGAGGAGGGTTTTGAGGAGGTAGAGGATCATTTGGTGGACGGTTTTGTGGGGATACTAGATCGTTTGGTGGTGGGTTGCGAGGAATATTATTCCCTGCCTTAGTGTCATCATTTTGATTAGCCATTCCTATTGAATTGCAAAACGTAATATATATTTAAAAAAAAATCTAAATTTTAACCATTTTTGTCAAAAAAACCCTAGATTCAACTAAAACAAACAAAATCTTGTTAAAATCTATTAAATTTAGGTTAAAAATGAGTCGGGGGGGGGGGGGGGGAACATACCTGATATCTAATATCCAATTTGCTATCTGATATCTGATTTATTATCTGATATCCAATCTGACTGGCCCAAATTCGCATGAAAATAAGGGCTGCAGGTCTGTGATTTTGTGTTTAATCCATGCACAGGTATCGGATATCTGATATTATAATATATATAATATAACATATATATTACATTTTATATATTTTTATATTATATTTTATATTTATTATACTAATTTACTATATATTATAATATAAAATATTATTATTATACTATATTATTATAATTTATAATATATTATACTTTTTTATTATATATTATATTATAAGATATTACTTTTTATTATTATATTATATTATATATATATATATATTATATTACATTACTATATATTATAATATATGAAATATTATATTATATTATTATAATATAATATGTTATTATAATATTATTATTATAGTAAAATATTATACGATTATAATATAATAATAATATTATTATTATATTATAGTATAATAATTATTATAATAATATTATTATTATAATATAATAGTATGATATATTATTTAATATTATTATTATTATTTTATATCAATAATAATAATATTAAATAATATATCATACTATTATATGATTTTAATTATTAGTCGGATATTGGATTTAAAATCGGATATCCAATATGATATCGGATATCTGATAAGGCTTGGCTTAACCTTCCAGGTTTGGTTCTTGGATAGGTAAAAAAAAGTCAGAGCGGATTTTGAAGTGCTTTTAGGCGTCTTCAAACTCTTTTTTTTTGACATCGCCACTTTTTGGCACACCATAATCCTGCACATACCCATAACATTCAAGTTCACCGGCATCAATAAGTAAAATTGAAGACAAAAATGGAGAGAATCTTTCTGGAGGTTTAATTTGCCTTATTGACTATCTAACATTCACCAGTGTGTGTGGTATTTTTTGTTGCAGTTGTTGCACATCATGAGGAATGGCTGGAATATTAGCTTTTGGGGTATCATCCAACACTACATAATCATCTTCTTTCTTCTCATGTGGCTGCAACAGATCTTTGTACAACACTTTCTCATTGAATATGACATCCCTGCTTCTTAAAATTTTATGATTTTCAAAATCTCAAAGCCTATAACCAAATCCATTAATGTCATATCCAAAAAATACAAATTTCTTTTAATTAGCTTTCAACTTGGTTCTATTGTTAGAATCTATGTGAGAAAATGCTTCACAACCGAAGGTTTTGAGAAAAGAATAACTCACCTTCTTACCAATCCATGGTTCCTCTAGAATACTACAACCCAAAGGAGTAGAGGGATATCTATTAATCAAAGATACAATAGTATTGACAACCTCTACCCAAATGTGTAAGAGAAACCCAACATGCAACCTCATGCTCCTTACGCGCTCCATTATAGTCCTATTCATGCATTCGGCCACTAAATTTTCCTATGGAGTCCTTGGAATAGTTTTCTATCTATGAATACCATTAGTGGAGAAATAATCTTAAAATTCACAATTGCAATACTCACCACCATTATCAGATTTGAGATATTTTAATTTCTTACCAGTCTCATTTTCAACCAAGCATTTCCATTTTTTAAAAGTTTGAAATACATAAGATATTTTTCTAAGGAAATAAACTCATACTTTTCTAGTTACGTCATCAATAAATGTAACAAAATAATGAGAGCCACCAAGAAAAGATACCTAAGCTGGTCCCCATACATCTGTATGCACAAGCTCTAATTTCTCCTTTTTGTTTTCCTTCCTAATCTTTACAAAACTCACTCTCTTTTATTTTCCATACATAACTTTCATAAAAATCCATATTAAAACATTTCAAACCTTGTAAAACTTTTTTTGAATGAAGTACTTTCATAACTTTCTCACTTATGTGCCCAAGTCTATTATGCCATAGCACTGTATCAAAATCTACAGTAGCTATTTGTTCTCCCTACTCAAATGCAGCAATTATTCCTAAACATTTATTTTTCTTTGAAATAATTAAAGTAGAAGGAACAATATGACTTTTACAAAGATATAAGGTACCTACTTTCACACCTTTTGCTACTACAAGAGAAACTTTTGAAACCTTCCAATTTTTATCATTTAAAGTAACTATACAACCTTCATCACCGATTTGCCCTACCAAAATTAAATTCTTACTCAGCCTTGGAACATGTCTTATGTCATCTAGTAGCCAATAATTCTCATTCTACAACTTAATCTTAATTTTTCCATTTCCAACAATCTGAAAGGGTTCATTATCCCCCAAATAAATAAGCCCAAAATCCCCTTGGACATTGTCAATGAAATAACCTCTATGAGGTGTAGCATGAAATAAAGAACTAGAATCTAAAACCCATGAATCATCAACACTTTCTAAAGAAACAAGGAAAGAATTCTCTTTGGATTTTCTACTTACCACATTTTCCTCCTTGTCTCCATCTAGTTTATCTCCTTCATTTATTTTTTGATTTCAACAATCTTTCTTTTTATGACCTAGTTTCCCATAGTACTAGCAGTCATTCAGTCCTCTCGATTGAGACCTCCTCCCCTTTTACTTTCCTCTTGATTTCTCACAATTTTCAAAATTACTTCCTCTCTTAGTCATTCTACCCCTACTTTGTGCATTCTGTGAGACCTCGCCTTGACCCATCATAGCATAGTTGATACATTATTATTTTGATACTCATGACTCGATATGTCGAGACACTATCAGATACACTGAACATATTATATTATTTCATGTTATCTGATGTTTTACTTTCAAATATGTGAGTTTGTTATTTAAAGTTTATGAACATATATATACTAATGAAGTAGTGTAGAAAGTGAATGCAAAATTAACATTTTGATTATGCAATTTTAATGATTGAGAATATAAGTAGATTGAGATAAATAACTAATTATTTGAAAGATGGATGTTTTAATTTATGTGATTTTCCTAATACATTATATACATATATGGATGTGATTTTCTTGAGCTACTGATGTGTGCTATGAGTGTGCAAAATATTTTAACCAAGAAATCTAACAGAGAAACAAAACTAAACCCTATGTACCATTTATGAAAACTAAGGTTAAATATGATGAAACATGCAAACCCCATTGTTCGTATTTTATTTGTATCATGGTTTGAATGAATGTATCATTTTGTAATTTTTAAATGTTAATGTTTCATAACAATGATTTTATAGTACCGCTTGACACTCGTGAATTGTATATGCATTCCAACATGAGAGTTAGGGTTAATCGAGTAACCTAAAGATCTAAGTCATACTAGGTTAGTGGCCCTTTTTCTAATAAGGTTATAATTGACATTAATTATCCCTAATCTAGATTAGTTTTTAATCTAGATTTTGGAGGTTGTTAGATAGTCCTAAAATTTCCTAACTTTTGATAGGTCCCTAATTAATCCTAAAGGCCTAATATCACGAAATCTAAGTACCCAAGCGGTATGGGTATGGGTTGGGGTATTTTCCACACCCTAGACCCTTTTGTTGACTTTTATGGTCACTCAAAAACTCTATTTTTGTTTTACTATGAAAATTGAGTGTTTCATCATGAGTTGGATAACTTTAACTCCACCTTGAGGTTAGCCTTAAGTTTAGTTGAGTTAGAAGCTTCTAGAACTTTATGCAAGTGGGGGAGTTATTTCTTTTAGATGTTGTTGAGTTTAGGATCTTATTTAGAGGCAATTTTGAGAGGGTTTTGAGTGTTCACCCAACCTCTAGTTTTAGAGTGAAAATCAAGATTGAAGGAGAAGGAGAAGGAAGGGAATGCTCATCTCATACTTGTTCAATTGTCATAACCTAATTTTGAAGGTAGGAATACTTCACCTCATTTTGTTCATATTGTGTTTCATGTTTCAATTTTATTGCCTATGTATGTTCATGTGTGTGTTGAGTATGTTTGGGAGGGATTGAAACCAATTTTCTTAAATGTCTTTCATTTGTGTTTTGTTTTGAATTTCAAAGGGATAGTATGGGTGTATTGGAATTACTCACCCTTAGATAGGGAAAAAGTGGTCATGTACAGGGGAAGGTCTTTAGTTGGACTCTGACAGTGTAGAGTCTCTTCTCAAGATGAGAAGGGGGAGAGAGGGTAGGGTGTTATGGGTGCCTACTCGTTAGCTCAAACCATGTGTATGAGTTTTGGAAATTAAGAAATGGAAGAATAAAAGTTCTTAAGATTTTAGCCTTAAAAGGAACCTATTTTGGCGTTGATTTTGACGTCTTCTATTGGAAAAATCCACCTTCTCCCTAGTCTGATTCAATGTCAAACTTGTTATGTAAACTTGGGATGGGAGTGAATGTTTGATTTTTTTTTCATGTTATGATTGGTTGTCTCCTGGTCAGTTTTCATTCTCTCCGTGATCACCATGGCATATTGAAAAATTCATAATGGATCCCTTTTTAAGGGCCAAGAAGGAAATTGAAAATGGTTAATGGATTTCAGTAATGTTGGGATATTTCTCCTCGAGATTGAAATCCTATGTCAAATGTATTTAAACTTTTTGTTGAAGTGGCAACAATGTTGAGTTTTATTATTGGTTCTTTCTTGGTGAAGCCTTTAAATCAAGTGGTCAATAAAATTAAAAAAATGATTGTGTAATATCCTTGCTTATGAGATTCTTGTACTTTCAGTTATATATATGTGTACTGAAAATAAGATAAAATGATGTTTACTCTTCTTATGGAAATCTTGTGTTTTTGAAATTTTACTTATTTTATTAATATTAAATAGGTAAAAATGGTGATGTATATAATTTTGCATTTTAAAATCAAAATCTGATAAAGAAGATTCATTGGTTGAATTGTATCTCATTTAGTTATTTTCGTGAGTATTAGGAAGTTAAAATGTTCAACTCGAATATTCATGTTTTACATTTAACCCTAAAATAAACTTAGAAAAAAATTATAGGGCACAAAAAAATATTCCTCTTGGAAAATTATACAAGTTAGAAAATTTCCACACTTAAAAAAAAAAAATTGCATCCTTGAGCAAAAAGCTCCCTAGATTTTGTATGGAGAAAAATTAATTCATCCCTTTTTGAGACAGAGAATCTCAAAGAATCTTTAATTATCCTTTTTGTAGAATTTTTAAATATTAATTATTTAAATACAATGAAACAAAGAAAATAAAACTAAAATTTCTAAAACATATATCCTAAATATCCTAGCAAACCTACCTACTTAACTTTAACACATAACTTCTTACCTCTACCCCATCCCACCAAGAAAACTTTTCAACATAATTTCTACCCACTTGTTTCCCATACTGGGTGTCGATTAAGCCCCAAAAATCTACAAACAAAAAGGGTATCTCACATGCCCATGTTAGATGTAAGAGGCCATCAAATCATATTTGAGTTGGGGATTTGGTTTTAAAGAAAATGGCTTTTTGAACTTGGGATTTTAATCCCTCTTCTCCACCCCCTTTGTACGAATTTGTTCAACCAAAAACTTATTTGACTTGGATCATGTGGGACTATATCATGATTGACATGTTTATTGCTTAGCAAATGATATTAAGGGGGCAAATTTTAAAAGGTGCGGGTTGGTTGAAGTTTCAAACTTCTTTTTTTCTTAGCCCTTTTCCTTGGACCAGCGTACATTCTCTAGGAAAATATCTTCGGCTATTTTTTTCTTACATCTTGGTCAGCATGGGCAGTTTTGGGCCTTGAGCCACATGTGGGAGGGGAAGGTTATAGGGGGTTAAGGGATGTAGGGGTGTGGAAAGGGGCTGGTCATAATGTTAGGATTGTTTAGTTTGATGTTAGATTTTAAGTTGTTGGTTGGGAGTATGGGTATTTGGGTTAGTATTTAAAAAGATGTTAATGGTAGGTAGTTTTAGGATTTTTTTAGTTTAGTGTTGTTATTTTTATATTAAAGTTTTATTGTAGTTTTAGATTATAGTTAAGTTTTATTAACTTAGAAGTTTTAGTATATTTTATTGTTAAGTGTTTTTATTGTTTTTAATTGAAGTTAATAAATAGAGTTTGTTTAGATTAGTATTTTTTTTAAAATTATTAGTTAATTAGTATAATTTAGTTTTAGTTAAGTACATTTTAATTAGTTTTATTTTTAAGTATTTATCATTTTTTTAAATTTTTTTATCTTTTTTTCAAATATTTTAAATTAGATAAAGATTATAGTATTTAGTTTTTTTTGGGGAAATAATTAGTGTTAATCTAAAAGTTTATTATAGACTTTAAATGCTAACCAAATAATTGGATTAACTCTAAAATTTTTATTAAGTTGAATTTTGTAGGGGTTATTGAAAGATAAATGACAAATTATATATTGTTTTAAAATTAATATAATACGAAACAAATGTTGAAATTGATCCAATAATAAAAATTCAAATTATCGATCTAGTCGTACACATTGACTTTAAACTTAAATGGAATGTCAAGTTATTTATAGGAGAACCTGTTCTATCTAACGTTGTTCCTATACTTAAACTCATGAAACAAACTTATCAAACTTAGTGGAATTAACCTTTTTTTTTTAAATTACGTGTGTTTTTTCCCTTGTATTTTGGGCATGATATTTTGGTATCAGAGCCTGTGTTTCAACACTAGGAACCTAAAACCATTATCCTTCTAAACTTAAACTTTAAATTGTGTAGGATGCCTCCTGTTGCACAAAGCAACCGATGAGGCAAAGGTTGTAAAGTGAGAGGTAGTAGAGCGGAATAGGAGGATGGACCACCACCACTACCATGAAACTTGAATCAGGATATTTTGGATGCCCTTTAGACATTGATTGGTGTAGTCTAGCAAAGGATACTACTTGTAGTATAGCCAGGGCAGTAGATTCCTAAAGTGGAAGCAGAGGGACCTAGAGGACTCGGGGTTAGAGGCAAAGAGAGGAGTAGGAGTCCCCCACCGAGGTAGGTAAAGGGACAGGGTGAGCATGAGGGTGAGTCTATACATTAGAGAGGACCACCACTCGATAGGCCTCCTAGACATATAGGAGATGATATTAGGGAGTTGATATGACTCTAACCACCATTATTTATTAGTTCCACATAGGGAATAGTAACAGAGGCCTAGCTATAGAGTCTACAACAGTGCTTTGGATTACATTCTTATGGGAGTAATCTAAAGGAACGTCTAGCAGTCCATCAGCTAAGAGGAGATGCCTCCAATTGGTGGCATCAAAAGGAGACTATAGGAGGAGTGAGAATGGATACTCTCACATAGGAGTCATTCTTGGGGAGATTCTAGGAGAGGTACCTATCTGAGCACTTCAAATAGAAGCAAATAGAGAAATTTCATTCTCTATATCAGAGGGGTCTCACAATAGCTCAATATGAGAGCAAGTTTCTTGAGCTCCTTCCATGTCTTGAATACAAGAAGGAAGAGAAACTATGAGTACATCACTTCATCATGGGACTAAATTTCTCACTCTAGGGTCTAGTCTATTTGTCCTTCCCTACTACCTTCAGACAGGTAGTTGAGATAGCACTAGTTGTTGAGGGTACTCAGGGTAGATAGGAGTCATGAGATTAATCTTAGAACTAAAACTCTACCCAATAGAAACCCCCTTAGAAAGGGAATCAAAACTATACAGTAGGGTCCTCTAAGGGCCAACAGTCTCAATAGCAAAAACCATAGCAATAGAAGTAGTAGAAACCCTCACAAGGTTATCAGAGCTCCAAGCCCAAGCAATGGCAGTCACAGAGTCCCAAGTAGGATCAGAATTTACAAGCCCCATAGTCATAGTCAGTGAAGACTCAGTAGTCTTCTAGGGGTGGATATAGTGGATCTAGTAGATCAGGAGGCCCACAGTAGTCTAAATCATAGGGTGTATGGTCTTATACTTGAGAACCATGCTACACTTGTGCTGGCATGGGTCATATAGCTAGAGAGTGTCTGCAAAGACAATCATATGATGGTTAGAGAGGGGCTTTTTTAGAACCAATAGTTGGTGAGTAGTGGTTGACAACCTCCAAGCTAATATAGGGTCTTATGATTGCTATTTTATTTGATTTGAAAGCTACTGACTCTTTTATATCTCCATATGTAGTGGAGCATTGTGGGCTAGTGGTAGTTAGATAGGATGTCAATTGGGAAGTAGAGTTAGCCTCAGGAGCCAGAGTGTCAGTTAGTTCCATGATGCATAATTGCCCAATTCAGATTGGAGACATGTCCACAATGTCTAATATATGCATTACCCCTCTAGGTTCTTATGATGTTGTTCTTGGCATGGATTAGCTTTATGCCCACAGTGCCAAGATGGATTGTCAACAAAAGAGGGTAGAATGTGTGGAAAAGTTTGGAATCTTTAGAGTGATCTTTGGTGTAAAGAGATTAGTATCCCTTCATATGATTTTTGCTATGCAGTTTAGATGGTGCATGCAAAAGAGATGTCAGTTGTTCACTATCACCATTAGTGACAGAGAGGAATATTCAAAAGGGGATCCATCCCTTGATGATTTTCCAATCTTGTAGGAGTTTGCAGATGTGTTTCCTTCAGAGCTCCCTAGTATGCCTCCACATAGAGTAGTGGATTTTCATATTGATCTTATGTTAGGAGCTGAGCTAGTATTGAGAGCACTGTACAGGATGACTACTCATGAGCTCAGTGAACTAAAGACTTAGTTGGAGGAACTTCTTAAAGAAGGGGCATATTTGACCTAGTGTGTCACCTTGGGGTGCACTAGTGATATTCGTAAAGAAGAAGGATGGATCACTTAGGTTGTGTATTGATTATCAGTAGTTGAACAAACTAACCATCAAGAACCGATACTGCTTCTTAGGATTGATGATCTCTTCAATTATTTATAGGGTACCCTAGTATTTTCAAAGATTGATTTGAATTTGGGTTATCATTAGTTGAGGATTGTGGATAGTGATATCCCCAAGACTACATTCCATACAAGGTATGGTCACTATGAGTTCACTATGTACCATTTGACCTCATGAATGCTCCAACTGTATTTATGAGCCTCATGAATGGTGTATTCTATACCTTTTTGGATAAGTTTTTGGTCACTTTCCTTGATGACATTCTAATATATACTCTCGTGATTAGGAGCAAAAAGAGCACCTGAGACAAGTATTGCAGAAGTTGAGAGAGAATCAATTGTTTGGCAGCTTGTCAAAGTGTGCATTCTATATACCTGAGATACATTATTTGGGTCATGTCATTTCAGGTGATGGTGTCTCAGTAGACCCGTCAAAGATTAGGGCCATCATGGATTGGTCAGTACCCACTAGTGTCACTGAAGTGAGGAGCTTTATGTGACTATCAGGATATTAGTAATGCTTCATTGTGGGATTCTCTAGATTGGCACACCCAATCACATCTCTTTAGAAGAAAGGGAAGAAGTATGAGTGGATAGAGAAGTGTGATAGAGCTTTTCAAGAGCTCAAGAGAACCCTCACAAGTGCACCAATTCTTGCAATACCAAATCCTTCTATGGATTTTGTGGTGTGCACCGGTACATCTTTAGATGGTATAGGGGCAGTCCTTATGTAGGATGGATGACCTATTTTCTTTGAGTTTAGGAAGTTGAAGACTCATGAAGTCAATTACCCTACTCACAACCTAGATCTTGCAATAGTGGTTCATGTGTTAGTGAGGTGGTGACACTTCCTTCTAGGTCATAGATTCAAACTTCATTTCGACCACTGGAGCTTGCAATACATATTTACTTAGCCAAACCTTAATTCTAGGAAAAGAAGGTGGATGGAGTTCTTTTGTGAGTACAATTTTGATGTTCATTACATTAAGCGAAAAGAGAATGTGGTTGTAGATGCCTTAAGTAGAAGGCACCATGAGCTTTCATCTATGACTAATTGCACTAACTTGAGAGAGTGGATCCTACAACACTTGCTAGAAAATGAGCTTTATGCAAAATTTAGTCAAATAGTGCATTCTCAAAGAACCTCAGAATGGAAGTATTTGGAGTATTCTTTGGAGTCTGATGGACTCTTATGTCATAGAGGATGTATGTATGTACCTTCCATTGGGGGTTTGCATGAGCTCATTGTAATTGAGGCTCAGAGAGCACCTTATGTAGCAGGCCCCAGTGTTAAGAGATTACATGTAGATCTGAGGTAGTTATATCATTGGCTAGGCATGAGAGTGTAGATTGCTAACATAGTTACAAGATGCCTCGAGTGTTAGAGGGTGAATGTGGAGCATTGTCATCTTGGTAGACTTCTTCAGCCTCATGAGATTCCAAAGTGGAAGTGGGATGCTATATCTATGGATTTTATTATTGGTCTCCCCATGTCATCTCACCGCCATGATGCCATTTTGGTGAGAATTGACATATTGACCAAGGTTTCTCATTTCTCACCTATGTGAACTACATACATAGCACAAGACATAGCCTAGGTGTTTTTGTAGGACATTGTTAGACTTCATGTCATTCCCCATAAGATCATCTCAGATAGAGACTCGCTATTCACTTCAACTTTTTGGAGAGAGTCGCAAGTAGCATTGGGAACTAGGCTAAATTTTAGTACAATATACCACCCTTAGACTGATGTTCAAACTAAGTGAATGAATTAGGTTTTGGAGGACATGTTACATATGTATGTGATGGACCATTAGGTGAAATGGGAGGAATACCTACATCTTGTCAAGTTTTCCTATAACAATGGGTACCATTCATCCATAGGTATGTTACCTTATGAGGCCTTGTATGGAAGACTATGTAGAATGCCCTTGAGTTGGGATAGGATTGAGGATCGATTATCTATTGGTCCTTAGTTAGTAAAGGAGATGGAACACTAGGTGACCCTGATTAGACAACACATGAGAGAGGCACAGGATAGGTAGAAGAAGTATGCTAATGTGAAGTGGATAGATCAAGAGTATCAGGTTGGTGATAGAGTCTTCTTGAGCGTGTGAGTGCACAAGAGTCTGATTTGATTCAGAAAGGGCTCTAAGTTGGCACCCTAATTCGTTGGATCGTTCGAGATCCTAGAGAGAATAGGACTCTAGTTTCATACCATTTAGCTTTTCTGCCTAGCCTATCATGCATCCACGATGTGTTTCACATTTTAGAACTTAGAGGATACATTTATGATGAGTCTCATATTATAGATTGGGATGCTTTGTAGGTTGATTCAGATAGCCAGCTAGCACTCTAGCCTATCTATATTATTGCCTGACAGACCCTAGCTCTTCGAGGCCAAGAGCTAGACTAGGCTAGGGTCTAGTGGGATTGTTATGATGAGGTCATAGCTTCATGGGAGGATGCAACATTGATGTGATCTTAGTACCCTTATATTTTTTATGAACTCTAGGAGGAATTTCATGCCTAGTGGGGCAGGATGTGAGGCCTAACCCCAACCCATCGTAGCATAGTTGATACATTATTATTTTGATACTCATGACTCAATATGTTGAGACACTATCAAATACACTGAACATATTATATTATTTCATGTTATCTGATGTTTTACTTTTAGATATGTGATTTCGTTATTTAAAGTTTATGAACATATATATACTGATGAAGTAGTGTAGAAAGTGAATGCAGAATTAACATTTTGATTATGCAATTTTAATGATTGAGAATATGAGTAGAACAAGATAAAAAATTGATTATTTGAAAGATGGATGTTTTAATTTCTATGATTTCCCTGATACATTATATACATATATGCATGTGATTTTCTTGAGCTACTAATGTGTGCAATGAGTGTGTAGGATATTTTAATCGAAAAATCTAATGGAGAAACGAAACTAAACCCTATGTACCATTTGTGGAAACTAGGGTTAAATCTAATGAAAGATGCAAACCTCATTGTTCATATTTTATTTGTATCATAGTTTGAATGAATGTATCACTTTGTAATCTTTAAATGTTAATGTTTTATAATAGTGATTATATAGTGTCACTTGACACTCGTGAATTATATATGCATTCCAACATAATAATTAGGGTTAACCATGTAACCTAAAGATCTAAGTCAAACTAGGTTAGTGACTCTTTTTCTAATCAGTTTATAATTGAGATTAATTACCCCTTATCTAGATTAGTGTTTAATCTGCATTTTGATGGTTGTTAGATAGTCCTAAAATTTCCTAGCTTTTAATAGGTCCCTAATTAATCCTAAAGGCCTAATATCATGAAATCTAAGTACCCAAGGGGTATGGGTATGGGTTGGGGGCATTTTCCACCCCCCTAGCCCCTATTGTTGACTTTTATGGTCACTCAAAAACTCCATTTTTGCTTTATTTCGAAAATTGAGTGTTTCATCATGAGTTGGATAACTTTAACTCCACCTTGAGGTTAGCCTTAGGTCTAGTTGAGTTAGAAGCCTCTAGAACTTTAGGCAAGTTAGGGAGTTATAGCTTTTAGAGGTGGTTGAGTTTAGGATCTTATTTAGAGGCAATTTTGAGAAGGTTTTGAGTGCTCACCCAACCTCTAATTTTAGAGTGAAAATCAAAATTGAAGGAGAAGGAGAAGGAAGGGAATGCCCATCTCAAACTTGGTCAATTTCCATAACCTGATTTTGAAGGTAGGAATACTTCACATCATTTTGTTCATATGTGTTTCATGTTTTAGTTTTATTGCATATGTATATTCATGTGTGTATTGAGTATGCTTGGGAGGGATTGAAATTGGTTTTCTTAAATGTCTTTCCTTTGTGTTTTGTTTTGAATTTCAAAGGGATTGTATGGGTGTATTAGCATTACTCACCCTTGGATAGAGCAAAAGTGGCCATGTATAGGGGAAGGTCTTTAGTTGGACTTCAACACTGTAGAGTCTCTTCTTAGGATGAGAAGAGAGAGAGAGGCTAGGGTGTTATGGGCCCCTACTAGGTAGCTCAAACCATGTGTATGAGTTTGGAAAATTAAGGAATGGAAGAATGGAAGTTCTTGAGTTTTTAGCCCTGAAAGGGCACCTATTTTTGTGTTGAGGTTGATGTCTCCTATTGGAAAAGACCTTCTCCTTAGTCTAGTTCAATGTCAAACCTGTTGTGTAAACTTGGGATGGGAGTGAATGTTTGATTTTGTCTTCATGTTTTTATTGGTTGTCTCCCGATTAGTTTTTTTTCTCTCCATGATCACTGTGATGTATTGCAAAATACATAATGGATCCCTTGTTAAGGGCCAAGAAGGAAATTCAAAATGGTTAATGCATTTCAATTATGTTGGGAGATTTCTCCTCAGAATTGAAATCCTATGTAAAATGTATTTAAACATTTTGTTGAAGTGGCAATGATGTCAACTTTTCTTACTAGTTCTTTCCCAGTAGACCCTTTGAATTAGGTGGTCAATAAAAAAAAATGATTGAGTAATATCCTTGCTTATGAGATTCTCATATTTTCAATTATATGTATGCGTATCAAAAATGAGATAAAATGATGTTTCCTCTTCCTATGGAAATCTTGTGTTTTCAAAATTTTACTTATTTGATTAAGGTTAAATGGGTAAAAATGTTGATATATATAATTTTTCATTTTAAAATCAAAATATGATAAAGAAGATTCATTGGTTGAATTGTATCTCATTTAGTTATTTTCGTGATTATTAGGAAGTTAAAATGTTCAACTTGAATATTCATGTTTTACATTTAACCCTAAAATAAACTTAGAAAAAAAATATAGGCACAAAAAAATATTCCTCGTGGAAAATTATACAAGTTAGAAAATTTCCACACTTGAAAAAAAAAATTTGCATCCTTGAGCAAAAAGCTCACTGGATTTTGTATGGAGAAAAATTAATTCATTCCTTTTTGAGATAGAGAATCTCAAAGAATCTTTAATTATCATTTTTGTGGACTTTTTAAATATTAAATATTTAAATACAATGAAACAAAGAAAATAAAACTAAAATTTCTAAAACATATATCCTGAATATCTTAGCAAACCTACCTACTTAACTTTAGCACATAACTTCTTACCTCTACCCCATCCCACCAAGAAAATTTTTTAACATAATTTCTACCCACTTGTTTCCCATGCAGGGTGTTGATTAAAGCCCCAAAAATCTACAAACAAAAATGGTATCTCACATGCCCATGTCAGATGTAAGAGGCAATCAAATCACATTTGAGGTGGGGGATTTGGTTTTAAATAAAAAAGGCTTTTTGAACTTGGGATTTTAATCCCTCTTCTCCATTGCCTTCATACAAATTTGTTCAGCCAACAACTTATTTGACTTGGATCACATGGGCCTATGTCATGACTGACATGTTTATTGTTTAGCAAATGATATTAAGGGGGCAGATTTTAAAAGGTGTAGGTTGGTTTAAGTTTCAAACTTCTTTTTTTCTTAGCCCCTTTTCCCTAGACTAGCATACATTCTCTAGGAAAATATCTTGGGCTGTGTTTTTCTTACATCTTGGTCAGTGTGGGCAGTTTTGGGCCTTAAGCCATGTGTGGGAGGGGAAGGATGTAGGGGTGTAGAAAGGGGTTAGTCATAATGTTAGGATTGTTTAGTTTGATGTTAGATTTTAAGTGGTTGTTTGGGAGTATGGGTATGTGGGTTAGTATTAAAAAAGATGTTAGTGGTAGGTAGTTTTAGGATTTGTTTAGGTTAGTGTTGTTATTTTAATATTAAAGTTTTATTGTAGTTTTAGATTTTAGTTAACTTTTATTAACTTAGAAGTTTTAGTATATTTTATTGTTAAGTTTTTTTATTGTTTTTTAATTGAAGTTAATAAATAGAGTTTGCTTAGATTAGTATTTTTTTAAAATTATTAGTTAATTAGTATAATTTAGTTTTAGTTAAGTATATTTTAATTAGTTATTTTTAAGTATTTATTATTTTTTTGATTTGTTTATCTTTATTTTCAAATATTTTAAATTAGATAAAGATTATAGTTTTTAGTTTTTTTTGGGAAATAATTAGTGTTAATTTAATGGTTTATTATAGACTTTAAATGTTAAGAAAATAATTGGATTAACTTTGAATGATTTATTAAGTTGAATTTTGTAGGGGTTATTAAAAGATAAATGAAAAATTATCTATTGTTTTAAAATTAATATAATACAAAGCAAATGTTGAAATTGATCCAATAATAAAAGTTTAAATTATCGATCTAGTCCTACACATTGACCTTAAACTTAAATAGAATGTGAAGTTATCCATAGGAGAACCTATTCTGTCTAACATTGTTCATATACTTAAACTCATGAAACAAACTTAGTGGAATTAATCTAAAAGAAAAAAAATTACGTGTGTTTTTACCCTTGTATTTTGGGCATGACACATTCAAAGAACTTCCTGATGTAGATCCACTTGAAGATTTCCTACAAGTTTCCTCACTCAAAATAATACCGATCACATCATCATATTTTAGGGTACTAGATCCATGAATAGAATTACTCACAGCCATTACCAAGCCATTCCAGCTTTCGAGCAAAGAACACAAAATTAAGAGAGCCCTAATTTCTTCTTCAAAATTGATACCCATAGAAGATAACTAACTAGTAGTAGTATTTAACTCATTTAAATGATTTTCAATAGATCCACCTTCTACCATTTTCATATTAAACAAACACTTCATGAGAAATACCTTGTTTGAAGCAAAGGGCTTTTCATATAGTGTCGCTAGGGTTTTCATCAACTCTTATGTTGTCTTCACTTTTGTAATATTAAATGCCACCGATGGTGCAAGGCATAATCGAATGTTTCCAAGTGCCTTTCTGTCCAAAATATCCCATTCACCATTTGACATAGATCCTTGATTCTTGGATTTTCCTTCTAATGGCTTCCATAAATCCTTCTGATAAAGATAGTCTTCTATTTGCATCTTCCATAATTGGAAGTTCTACCCATTAAACCTATCAACCCTTAGCTTACCCTCGTCTGCCATCGATCCCACTCAACCATGAGACTCCCACTCAATCGTGAGACTTTCCTACAAAGGATAACTTTAAAAAAAACCTCACTCTGATACCACTTGTTAGGATTAAACCATAGACAGAAATAACAATTACATGCAAATATAACCAATAACAAAAAATAATAGATCACATAGAAAAGAACACAAGGCACCAAGATTTAACATGGTTCACCCAATCCCTGGGCTATGTCCACCAAACAACAAGTCTAATATTATTACAATCCAATGATTACAACCTAATTATAATCTATAATCCCTTACAACTAAATATTGCTGCAAGAACCAATTTTGCATCATAATTTAATGAAAATACCTAACCCTAAGCCCTTTTATATAAGTAATTTTTTGTTTCTTTAGGGTTATAAGATTTTGGCCATATATGTCAGCCATATGTCAGCCACAATGTCAACCACAACCCAATTTTATTTTTCAATGTGATGCCCCAAACCCCAAAGAATTCATGAAGTATGTACAATACTTTCCTGATCAATCACCACAAACTAATATACTTGATTTACAATTTTCATGCATATTCTCCCCCTTTGACATCAATGAAAAAGGTTTGTGAAAATTTGTCCCAAAACTATTATCAAAAACTATGTTCTTCTGCCTTAAACTAATAGTATCTTCATGCAATCATCATAACCTACCTTGAGATTGTTTAAACCTTTATTCCATGTATCTTTGGGTGATTTAGTGGAGGTGATAATTTCTCATAAAGCATATGATGCAATGTCAACTGCATTAAGATCATAATATAAAAGGTTTGAGTAGTTGTCCTTGGCTTTGACACACTCCTCCAATTGTCTTTTAACAATAGATATTTCCAGAGAAATAGACTCTCTAAAATCTAATAATCTCCTCAAAAAAATTTCCTTTCAAAGTTCTAGTTTCTTGATATCACTATGAATATTGGCCACTTGTCCTTCAAAGTCATCAACTTTACTAGATGGTTGTTGTATCTAGCTAGATAGAGCCTCTAGCTTATTCATCTTACCTTCAATCTGACTATCAAAACCCTTGGTCAATTTATGAGATAGGGTACACTTGATGTACAATAATTTTCCATCCTATTAAAATTTCCAAAATTCCTTGATACAATTATCGAGACTTAGCAAATAATTCTTTATGTTCTAATAAATGGTGCTAAATAAATTAGCATCATGTGAAATCTATGCTTTTCGCTCTGCAAAATTCAATAAATTTTTAAATTCTTCATCAAAAGATTTCAATACTACTTGTGTACTCTATTCAATATCTATCTCTAAATTTTGGACTCCTAGAGTACTATGTAATCTATCAGTAACCACCATCAAGGTTCTCTGTAGACTCTTCACTATTTTTTTCTTCGCAATAAGCTTTGTTAGAGATGAGATCAAGTCTATTTGATCATCATCATCACTTGTTAGGCTAGCAAGTGAAAGCAGAGTAGATGAATTAGAAGGTTTAGATTCATCTTCCCTTTGTTTCTACTTAGCTACCTCTTTGACTCTTCTTTCTTCTTTCTCTTTCTCTTCTTTCTCTTTTCTTTCTTTTTCTCTCTTTTCTTCCTTCTCTATTCTCTTCTTCCTCTCTTCCTCTATTTTCTTTTTCTCTTCTTCCTCAACTCTTCTCTTCATCTCTTCTTCAAGTAATTTTTTCTTGGCTTCTTCTATTTTCCTCTTTTCTTTCTCTAATAGCCTCTTCTTCTCTTTAATTTGTTTCCATTAATCTTGTATACCCTTGGTATGAGATTCAATGTATTCAGAACTCTCAAAAGGGTTAGTACCATCAATGTTAATAGTAACATTGGTCTGATCAATTTACATTGTGTCACCACTTACTAACACTTCTAAGGTTCTAGGTGTTGGTAAAGGTGTTGCCTTAGATTTTTTCATCATTAGACTTATGGTCATAGCTATTTCACTCCTTATTTTGTCTATCTCACCCACCATGAAAAGAAATGGTCTCACCTTATTTCTCAAGTAACATATGCTAAATTGTTCGATAATCCCTTGACTTCTTCTTCATCATCAGTCTTGCATATTGTCCTTATCATAGACTTCCAAAATTCTATTTCCTCTTCTTGAGCTAGTGTCTTTTTCTCAATAACTCTATCATAGACTTTTTGATTTACCATGCCTTCAATATCCTTAAGTTTCATATTGTTAGTTATTGTAAATCTCATAGTAGAGATATCAATCTAATATTTCTCAATATTATTATACACTTGTCATAAAATTTGTTCATCTAAACAAATTTTCCTTCATTAGCAATAGTTGAATTAATCTTCTCTATCTTTGGCTTCCAGGGTTTTTGAGCTTTTCATGTTGATTGTTTAGAAGTAGTAACTCTCTCTACCTATTTAGCTTCTTCTTCTTCTTCTTCTTCTTCACTAGATTTGACAATTGTCAATAATGTATTTTCTCTCTTTCCTAGTCCGGTGGCTTGTTTCTTGGCCCTTTTTGTCCTGGTGGTCACAGGTTCCACTAATCTTTTTTATTTCCTCTTCAGTTCACTTGGCTATACATCTGACACTGCTGCATAAGTAATGATTTTTCTGAAGATGTCTCTACAATAGACACTGATAAAGGTTGCACATATGTTATTCCTTGCTTTATGGTCTTCCTAACTACCTGCAACTCACTTTGTGTCATATTGGCCTCTGTTAAAGCTTTCTTCATTATTGTCTCTATCTTCTTATGAAATACCTTCTCTAGGGATGCTTGATGGGCTGATTGGGTAATCTCTTCATAAGTACCAAATCTATACTAAGTTTGGTCCTTCTCAAATTTCAACAATAAATCAATGTATCCAACTACTACTTCATCACTTAGCTCATAATCTAACGGATCAAGAAATGTTTCCCAAGGTTTTACTACTTGAATCTAAGTAAAACCTATATCAACAATAACACATATATCTTCTTTAAATCTGTGTACAATTACAGGTGCAATTCTGAATCTTTGTCTCACCTTATTCTGAAATGTTTTCATTATCAAATTTGCACTATCCAAGATTTTATCTATTGGATGTCTTCTACATAAATCTGTAATTTTCTTCATTGTACATCTCTCACTACTCATAATCTTTGTCACTGACAAATATGGAAATCTCTTAATGGTCCTCTTGATTTTCTCAAGGTTTTTAAAAAGTTGCATTCTTAGAACTAAGGTTAACTTGTTCTTTCTCAACACATATCTTATACGTGGCCTAGATGAATCCATCTAACAACTCATCAATTTTAGAACTTACACATGTAGAGTAGGCAATGATTCTACTCAGGAATCTTACATCATCTTGTTTAATGGTGCTGATCACCATGGCCTTCCCAGTATAAACTGCTTTTGTATAGCTCTCAACCTTCTTCTTAACAAGTTTCTCACCTATAGGTACACTACCTTGTTTGCTAAGATCAGTTACCTCATGAATAAGGTCGACTAAAATATCAACTACATTAACTTCCATCCATGATTTTCCATAATATATTCTACTTAGTATGATCTAAGTCCATTCATCGATGTCCAATTCTCGATAGGAATGATATTTGAAAAGGTCTAGTTCCTTCAAATGTTCAAATCTGGCCTTTGCAATCATATCATGGTTAAAGACTAATTCCATATCTTTGTCCTTATACTCACTCCCAATAGATTCAAACTTGTTGTTAAGATAACTTCCTACATCTTCCAAATAAACTATATGTTTGGAGTAATGGATAATGTTGAATTAGCATTTCCTTCTAAAAGTTTTATGGAAACAACCTTCAATTTTAGTCTTTTCTAATTCTCAACATTATGAACTACTAACATATCCATGATTTTATCAAATATAAACTTTATTGAATAAATTTTGAAGACAAATGATAAAATACCTCTTTCTAAAAATAGGGTTTTCTTCAAATTCACCTTCTCAAGTCACTTCTAAGTGTTTTATGCTAATAATGTAATCGCAATAAAGTGGTAATCAAGTTTGTAATCCATTTTATTCATTCGGATCAAACTTACATTAATTACATACTTTGCAAACACGAAAATGTTGTCAATTACATTTTGAAATCAAATATTTGCTCAAGGTCTTCTATCTGATCTTTAGATGCTACTCAAGGTTTTTCATAGCTTCCTTCCATCATGATGATGCTCCACAAAACTTCACTTTACAAAGTTCTCTATAAAAACATAGTTTTAATCTTCTACTATAGAATTTACTTTCCTTTTAATAATAGTAACTCTTAATTCCTTCGTAACTAGTTCAGATAAGATCCAAATTTCAAGCAAGCTTAGATACAATCTAAACTTATCTCAATACAACTTTTCCCAACTTCGCTACCTCTAGTATGATCTCTAGATGAAGTGTAAAATTATAGTGTTGTGAACAAGCTTATTTCAACTTAATTAAATCAAACTCAATTACTGATTTCCATCTTCTTGTCTCATCATCTTCTAACTTTTCTTTTGAGATGTCTAATCCTTTTACAAATTCCTAATTAAGTTCTCCTCAATGTTTTTTGACTACATTTCTTTGTTTCTCATTGTCTTTCTTAGTTTTGAAGCTCCTTTCATGGTTCCTTCTACCATTTCTTTTGTTTCTTCCATCTTTCCTTCTATTTATAAAGTTTATTCAATTGTTCCTTCTATCTCCAAAGTTTATATTCATTCTACAATACTTTGTTCTATGTCCAAAGTTATTGTATAACTGATGTACTAGAGTTTTACTTCTAGGATTCTATTAATCATTAGGTGCATGACAATTTTTAGCAATGTGTCCAAAGTTGTTGCACTTATAAGATAGGATCTTTCTTCTTTCTTCATAAGATCTTCCTTCTCTCGATGTCCTTTTTATTAGATCTTCTTCTATATATAGGGTTAGTATTTCTAGACATTCTACTATTCCTTCTATAATTATCATATTTAGGTTTCCTAAAATTATTTGATCTATGACCCATACCATGACATTTATGACAATAAAAATTCTTAACATGATTAAATGACTTATTTTTACAATCTCTTTTCATATGACCTATTTCATTACATGACAAGAACCCACCTCTAAATTCATACCTAGTTTCTTTAGGAGATTCCACTTGCTTTGGTTCATCCAATATCTCAACTTCCTTGTCTTTTCCAACTTCTTTAGGTTTATCAAAAGATTGACTAGATTCAATCTTATTATCAATTTTTTCTTTCTCTTTTAGTTCTAATCTAATCTCAGGTTTCTTTGTAGACATGTTATATAGATAACCAAGACTTGTCTTATCATAATTAGGTCTTTGTATTGACATTGAATCATCAAGCTTTTCTCTGCTAGAATAAAGCTTCTCAAGATGCTACTTACACTGAGTTAATTCACCTTTCACAATAGTGTTGTACATATGAAGTTCTTCATGATCTTCTTGCAATGTTTCAAACTTAGATGTCTTCTTTGCTAGAGTTTCTCTAAGACCTCTATTCTCAATCTTCAAATCATATTCAATTTTGCTAGGATCACTCTTCAAGGTCAACTTTAGATTCATAATCTTCAATTCATGCTTCAAGATCTTGTACTATATCTTCAACTTTGAATAATCATCATCACAAATTTTAGATTCAGTATATTTAGGCTTGGATTTGAGATGCTCAATATTATCCTTCAATTGTCCAATATATACTTTGGAGTCTTCATATCTGTCCTTTAGCTTATCTCTTTCTTCAATAAGAAGATCAATTTGTTCAAGTTACTCTTCAAGGTTTTTCATCAATTGTTCCATATCCATAGAGATCTTACTAAAGCTATTAAGCCTCTTCTAAGTAATTGTGCTCTAATATCAATTATTAGAAATATAAATTTCTAAGAGGGGGGTGAATTAGTAATTTAAAAACTTTAGTTGCCAACTAGATATTGTTTATTACTTTAAACCATACATAACAAAGTAAACAAGTAATGTTGAATAGTAATAGTAACCATGCACAAAGATAATTCATAACACCATATTTTTCTAACTATGAAAACCCTGGCCAAGGGAAAACCCTGGTGGGGATGATGCCCACTAGATAATATATTGATATATAAGTTCTTTGTTAGAGGATGGACCCTATTATGAGTCGATCATACAATTTAGTATAGCGAGTCCCTATTAGGAGACTTTGAATCCCTATTATGAGATTCCAACCTTGTTAGGAGTTGTAGTATAGTAGATACAAGATGAGCCCACTGCCAAAATATACACTTCCAATTACAAGAAGAGATCATTGCACAAACAAGTAATTAGACTGTTGACACTCAATTGTCAAAACCAATCTGCCAAGCTAGTAACACATGTCAAGTATAATATGTATAGATGTTGAGTTGCAATGAGTGCTAAGTCATTCATGTGTCAAGCAAATAGTTGATGTCAAGCAAGTTCAAGTGTTGAGCAAGATAGAATTATAGTAAGTGTTAAGCATCAGTATTATCAAGTGTTGAGTAACACAGAAAGGAGCTAGTTGTTTGTGATGGTACAAACAACTATGTAAACCATTTTTATGCTGACTTATGGATAGATCTTGAAGCTTTGAAGATAAGTTCAAATCTATTTGGTTTTCCTATGCAATCAACATGGAACCAATTAGAAAAATGGAAAGAATTAAGCAAGAAAATGAATGAATCTCAATCATAGATTCATACCTAACCCTAAGCCACCAAAGTCTTTTTAAGGAAGATGAAGCCCCATAATTTGTGTATGTGTATATATGTGAGGAAGTGATGCAAGAGAAGAATTGAAGGAACTATAAGAGGTGAATTGATCAGAAAGCATACAAGGTGACTCAAAAGTGTGAAAGAATTGTAGAATCAGTTTACAAAACATAGGAGAAGCTATACAACATTATTATAATAGATCAAGAGGATCAAGGTGGCCAGAACTATGATCTAAAATTAGCAAGGTAAATTTATAAGTTATTAGATCAAACATTCTACTATTACTTTCTAAAAAATTTATCAGTAGGGTTAAATCGTTTGGACTGAGGTTGATTTAATAGTTATTACAAAATCCTTTAATAGGGTGACATTCAAAGTGAGTGTTTTAAAGTCCTTTAACCAAGCACACTTCTAATAGGGTGTTAAATTCCTTTTAAGAGGGTAGGATCTAACAATCCTTTGTAAGTCTTTAACAGGACAGGCCTTTCATAGGGTAGATCATGAAAATGATCAAACTATGTAACCTTAACAGGTAACACTTTATTGCTATAGTAGTGAAGAATTGTGGGTGTCATCCCCACCCTAGTTTTACCTTCTCATTTTGAGGGTTTTTGGGTAATCATATAAGGTGTCAAATGTGTGTATGATTATATGTTTGATGCATTTTCTTTATATTTCATTTCATTTTTTGCATGCATCTAATGAATGGTAAAAATTGGCTTAAGTACCAAAGTTTGAACTTATGATTCACCCCACCTCTCAAAAGTATATGGCTCCCATTTGTATTTCCAACAATTGTTATTAGAGCTGAGTTCTTACGAAAAGAAGCTTTACAACTTGGAGAAAATATCTCGAAATGGAAGTTTACAATTTGGGAAAGATCATTGAAAACTAGGAGATTGAGATACATCTCATACTACAACAACTAAATGAAGCCAGAGATGCTTTGAGGAGTTCACTAAAGAGAAGGAAAGAGATTGCTATGGTAGATATTGAGACCACAAAGTTATTTTTAGATGGTAACTCCTATGAATTTGTTGCAACAATTGTAGATCTCATAGAAAAGAATAGAGCACAAGTTGAAGAAATCAGAAATCTCAAGTTGGAACAAGAATTACAAGCTATACTGCTATGTGAGGTGACTGAACAAAAGAAGAAAGCTATAGAAGACAAGGCCATGATTAAAGAAGACAAAAGAGTTTTGGCAAATAGATTGGAAGAAAATTTAGTAGAGCTATCAAGGATCTCAAACATACAATTGGACACCCTAAGTCAGATGATGAATGCTCATCTTAAGTTGAATGTCAAGGACATTGAGATAACTACATTAAAGTTGCAGAGTGAACAACTATAGAATGACCTAAAAAGAGAAAAGGAGTTTGCTAAAAGTTTCAACAAGCCAAATGAAGTCATCAAGTACTTTGAGAAATTGTTGAAATCCCTTAGATCCAATAAAGATACATTAGGATTGGGCTACATAAGCACTAAAGAAGGAGAATTATCCAAAGTTGCTGAGGAAAGAAACAATAAAGGTAAGAACTCTAAACCTACTTGTCATCATTGTGGTAAGAAAGGACATATAGCCAATGTTTGTAGGAGTAAGAATACTAGTCAGAATGCTAAACCAAAAAACATGACTCATTGTTACAAGTGTAACAAACAAGGTCATCAGGCACATGAATGTAGAACCAAAACCATGTATGCACCAAAATTTGAAGGACACTGCTACAATTGTCAAAAGTTTGGACACAGTGCCTTTGAATGTAGATCCAAGTTCACATGTTCATCAAGAAAGCCAATAAAGGTAAGAAGCTATGAAAACTCCTATAACTAAGATTATAATACAAGACATAGCTATCATTATTGTCAAGAGTATGGAAACATCCCTAAGAATTGCATAAGAACACACTTCAGTGGTAACTATAACAAATGATTGAGTCAAACTACATGCTTTAGTTGTTTAAAGACTAGTGATATTAGTAATCATTGCCAAACAAGGTCAAAGGCACCCAATTCAGAGTTCAAAAAATGAAAAGGTAAGGTAGATGTTGAACACACTAGAGGAGAGATGAACAAAACATGGAAGAAGAAAGATGGATGCAGCACATCAAATGAAGGGATCACTTCACCTGATAGGTCAAGTGGTCACATCTCATCAAATTAAGCTAAAAGGAGGTATGTGGGACTGATATTTAAAATGTTTTATGTTACATCAGTTCTAAAAGAAGTTAGTATGGAAAATATATATTAGCATGAAGAAAGATGCAAGATAATAAGGAAATCCTAGGTTAAATCTTCAAAGTTTTCACATTACTACCAAGTGTGAAAAGTTATCTTCAATTGCTGAGTAAAATACTAGTATGTGTCAGGTTGTCAGCTAAAGTTAGTTGAAGTGGAATCAGTAGTAGCTTCTAAGTGAGGGAAATTTCTATAGGTGTCAAGTAAAGGTAATTCTAATAGCTAATGGGTGATGGTAAAATAAATGGATGCCAAGTAAAATAGAAATGGTATTGAAGCCAAGTTTACAACTATACATTTACCATGTAATAAATACTATATTTTGAAAGGGTATAAGGTCAAATTTCACATATTTTTTTCATTTCACAAAGAAAGAGTGAGTAGAATGAAGAAGTGATTCACAAGTGAGATTGAACCATTTGCATGGATCATAGTGAAGATCAAGTATCAATTCATCAATTTTAAAGGTATTCTTCATCTGTCAAGCCAGGCATTTTCATATTTGTTAAAACCCTAGCTTGCATAAATGGCCTCAAGTTCAAAAAATGTAAAGGAGACAAAAAAAATTTTGACATTTAATTAGTCAACAATGAGGTCAAACAACCAGATTTCAAGGCTATACAAAAAGTCACTTATAAAAATGATCCACTAGGCATGCTATTTGTTATTCTACCTAAGGTTTTGATGGTCCAAGATGTGAGGAAGTGTTATAATTGCAAGCTAGGAGGAATTGGAGACATAGAAATTAGACAAGAATATGACAAATTATGTGAAAATGGTGTATTGAAGGAGGAATTTAAAATTGTAGAGAGGAAGGACTTAACCCATGCCCTAGATTTCCCAACAGTTTTCAAAACTAAATGGATAAAAATTGTTCTAAGAAGAATGCATGATGGTTGTCTATGGTTAGAGGGTAGACCCATCAAAATTTCAAAGAGAATTGTACATAAGGTTATTGGATATGAAACCCTAGATTGGCCCAAGACATTAAGGAGCGATTCTAAAGAGGTAATCGAGAGAAACACGAGGGCTAAGTGGAACAAGCATGGAATGACTATCGACACTATCACAAATCCACTTCTTGAATTTTCCATTAAATTCATATCACATAAATTCTATTAGTCAAGTAGACTAAATAGTGTTCCCTATATAGTAGTTGATGTAGGCTACAAGATTGTCAAGAAGGATCATACCTATGATCTTGCAAAACTCTAGTTGCAATAGATAATGGAAAACCTAGGAGCAATAAGGAATTCAAAGAGTGCTCAATGTAAATTTGGTTTAATACTAGTATGTATATTTTTCTATGTACAAAATGAGTTCCCATCTTTTGACAAGATAGGATGGAAGACCAATAGGTCAGTTGTTGTGTAAATTAATGAGTACATTGAACAAATGGGAGACAATTTCAAGTTAGTAATGACTAGCTATTTTTAAGACTTGAAGAATTCCATGAAATAGAGGTTGAGAATTCATTTTTCCATAGTGAAGCAATATTACAATGATATTATCTTTCTTGTAGACATTGACTACACTTTCATCCAAGCTGATGTACCTAGAGTTAGATGGATAAGGCCTCTAGGATATGAAATTAATATTGATGAAGCCTCAGCTACTATCATTGCATTACTTGCTGAAGAAGTTGATAGGAATACCAAAAATTTTGGTAATTATGATGTTGTAAATTCAAAGGTTGAGATGGAATTGAAGATAGCCTCAACTTTGAAAAAGAAACACAAAATGATGAGAAAACTAAAAGCTAAGTTTGGGGAAGGTGCAAGAGATAATGATGAAGAAGATGATGAAGATGATGAAGAGGAAGAAGAGAAAGAAGAGGAAGCAAAGACACAACGTATTGCACAACCAAAGGCAAAGAAGATTGTAAAACCAAGTGCAACAAATCCTATAGCTCTAGCAATAAGAACCACTACAAGGGAAACTACTCAAAAAGCCAAGGAGCAAGGAAAAGAGAAAACTAAAGCTACTAAATAGACTAATCATGTGCAGAAGAAACCAAGAAGAAAATATGTAGCACAACCAAAGACAAATGATGAGAAGATAGAGTCTAAGGACACAATTTAGTTTAGAATGGTAAGTCATACTCCCAAATCTTATCTTGAAAACATTTGTGATAATGTTAGGGATAATGCAAATTTGATAAGATTGAAAAACATTGAATTTGGAAAACTTGGTAGAGATGACCAGAACATGATAGAAGAGTCGGTATATGCCATGATGTCAAAATTTAAGAACACTCCTCTTGAATTTGATAATACAATGCCAAAGAAATTGTACACCAATATTGAGAATAAGTGGCATCATTGCCTAAATATTGAAAAAGAAATAAGAGAATCAACATTAGCACAAGTGATACTAGAGTTAACAAAGGTACAAATAACTAAGGCTAATAAGTAATATGTAGTAGATCTGCACCAAAGTATAGGGCATTCAACATTTTGCAGAACAAGATTGAGGATGTTGTCAAGAAATCCACCCAAATGTGGAAGTTAATATATGGATTGACAATTATTAAAGAAGGAAAAGTAGATCCCTTTGAGGGAAGAAACAATGAGGAAGAAGGTGAGGACAAGGAAGAAGAAATGGAAAAGGAAAAAGAAGACACCACTGTGGAGGAGACACATCAAAAGAAAGATGAGATGGTAACAACTAATGAGCAGTAAATAGAATAGAGTCTGGAAGATTCATAATTTCCAGCTATGAGCCCTCCACATGACACAAACACACCTACAGAGACCATAACAATGAAAGATGTTCCTGATAACTCACTCAAAGCATTTATCCATTAACTACAGAGGATTTGAAAAAGATACTTGACCAATCCACATTACAAGCAAGATTATGTGAAAATCCTATATTAGTCAGTGTGGATGAACTTCAAAAAGTAGTAGCTAATATAACAAAGGAAAAGGTGAACACAAAAGAACCACCTTCTACCATCCCTACAACTACCAATTCTCAATCAACAATACAACCAGAGGATAAAATCTACAAAGGTTGACACTACTACAAAAATTGATGTAGTTGATAAAACTCAAACTACATAAGAAAAGGAGCCTACAAAAGAACAAGTAGGATAGATAGATGTTTTTGTACCTAATGCAAAAACACAATTTGCACCCCAATTAATTTTAATTCATCAAGGAAGATCAAGGAAAAGGATCAAGAAGCCATCAAGACATCGGTAAACTTATCAACCTTTGGCACTCCTACTAAAGTCTTTTAGAGGTCAAGAACTAATGCAATACCATTGCATATTTTAGTACCAGGCTCCAGCTCAACAAAGGTTGCTAAGGTATTTCACTATGGTGATTCACTTTTAGATTAAGAAATAGTTATACCAAAATACAATTATGCAACCATGACATTAGAATAGATCAATATAATACAATAAGCATTGGAGAGAAAGAAGAATCAATAAATACTCAGGAAAGAGTACAAATAGAGGAAATCACTTTAGGAGATCAAAGACATCTTTTTAGATTATTTTAGCTTGCAAACACCTGATGAATATAAACCTATATTAGAACAACTATCAGAAATTGTTGAACAGGTGACTAGTGAAGACTAGGATACCAATGTTAAACTTATGGAATGGTTTGAAAATAGATTTCAAGGGAAAGTCAATGAGAAAATATTTGGTGAAATAGCACTATCAAAAGTTCAATTGGCTACCAAAATTGAGAAAGTGAAGAAAGTACTTGAGAACATATTCTCATTGTAAACAAAATTGTGTGATACCACACTCTTCACACAAGAAATGAGCCACAAAATTATGAACCTAGAAAGAAACTTGAAGATCTCAGGTATGCAACTAACCCAAAATCTAGCTCAAAGTGAGAAGCATTTTAATTCAATGCTTCATGCACAAAATCAACTAGCTATGTTAACAGCAGAAGAGGCTAACATAAGAGCCAAGTTGATTAATATGCAAGCCTCCCTTACCCCTCATATGGAAATACTCCAAAAGGAATTAGTATATGCAAAAATAGTATTAAAGAAAGATCCCAATCTTTCAACATTGGATGGACTAGTTCACCTTGCAGCAAAAACAACCATCTAGATAAAGTCCTTAGATGTTTCATTAGACAACTGGGATGTCGCTTTGAAGATTATAATGGAAGTCCACAAGAAATTTTTGGACAAATACACAATCAATTTATAGATCCTTTGACATCAATGTCAAAAAGGGGGAGATAATAACAAATAAAGGGGGAGACAAATATTAAGGGGGAGATAATAAAGAATAAAGAGGGAGATAACCCAAAAAGGGGGAGAGAAAACAAAGGGGGAGCAAACATCAAAAGAGAAAAAATAGAGTATATCAGACAAAAACATAGTGTCAGTACTTTTGAAGATAAAGAGTATTAGCATAAAGAAAATCTATTCAAAAAAGAGAAGAAATTTTGGACATAGAATGAGCACATTAACTCAAGGGGAGTTGCAAAATTTTGAGGTATATGAGTCTATTACAGAGTTTTGGAAATTTTGAAGTTTTTGTATATATGTCAAACTATATATATATTATACTTGAGGAAATTAGATTTGTATGTACAGTTAAGTGTTTTTGACACTCATGTCAAAGGGGGAGATTGTTGATCTCAAATTGGCTTTGAAAATTGAGTGTCAACACAAATAAGATATTTACTAAGTTCATGCCAAGCTAGTAACGCATGCCAAGTATAATATGTATAGATGAAAAGTTGCAATGAGTGTCGAGTCATGCATGTGTCAACTAAACATTTTATGCTGAGCAAGTTCAAGTGCCGAGCAAGATAGAATTACAGTAACTGTTAGGCATTAGTATTATCAAGTGCTGAGTACCATAGAAAGGACCTAGTTGTTTTTGATGGCACAAACAACTATGTAAACCATTTTTATGTTGACTTATGGATAGATCTTGAAGCTTTGAAGATAAGATCAAATTTATTTGGTTTTCCTATGCAATCAACACGCAACCAATTAGAAAAATGGAAGGAATTAAGTAAGAAAATGAATGAATATCAATCATAGATTCATACCTAACCCTAAACCATCAAAGTCTTTTTAAGAAAGACGAAGCCCCATAATTTAGTGTATGTTTATATATGTGAGGAAATGATGTGAGAGAAGAATTGAAGGAACTATAAGGGGTGAATTGATCAGAAAGCATACAAGGTGACTTAGAAGTGTAAAAGAATTGCAAAATCAATTTTCAGAATAGAGGAGAAGCTATATAGCATTGTTATAACAGATCAAGAGGATCAACATGGATAGAACTATGATCTGAAATCAGCAAGGCAAAGTTGTAAGTTATCATATCAAACATTCTACTATTACTTTCTAAAAACTATATCAGTACGGTGAAATCCTTTGGACTAAGATAGATTTAATAGGCATTATAAAATCCTTTAATAGGGTGGCATTCCACATGAGTTTTTTAGAGTCCTTTAACCAAGAAAAGTTCTAGCAGGGTGTTAATGTCATGTCCCCTTTTCAAATAATTAAAAATAATAATCTTTGTTAAGGCAGGCAGGCCCAAAAAGGTGAAGTTTTGGAAAAAGGGGATAATCTTTGGAAGCTAATGGAATAATAAATGAAAATTATTATTAAAATATGTTTTATTAGCCCCTCTTGGATGTGAGTTAGGTTTATTCCCTCTTTTAAGGGGTTTGGAGGCATTTTGGGCTGATTCCAGAACTTGATTTTTGCTCATTTCTTTGTTGTTCTTCAGAGGCTGCCAAACCTGTGGAGAAGGAGACCCAAGAATGGGAGTTTTTAAGTTTCCAAGAATGCTAAGGATGGGATTTTGAAGCCATTCCATGTGCATGCTCATGCAAAGTTTGCCTTTGTGCTGAACAGTGCAGATTTGTGGGTTTTCGAGTGTGTTTTTTGTAAGAGTTTGGTGTTTCTGGTTGAGTATTTCATATCAGTTTGGGTTGCTTCTGTATATCAGACTTTAAGATGTTAAAATAGATTTTAATATATTTATTTTGATATGATTATACTTCTGTGATAGATTATTAAGTTTTTGTGGTGATTTCGGGCTATTTTGTGCTATTTTCAGGAGCCCGATGAGCATTGTTTTTGTCCTCCATTTGGGAGCTATTGTGTGAATGTTATAAAGATCTAGAAATATCATTTTATAGGCTGTTATGCTGCTCAAATTTCTGTAAAAATTTTCACTTTCAGATTTATTAATAATAGGTGAAGCTGTGAAGCTTTTGGCACTATTTTTGGCATACTCGATTTGGGGTTTATTGAGAAATTGGTGGATCTTTGAAATATTGGTTGCTTGATTTTAAAGATCTGATTTGAGGCTTGAAATATCATATAAAATCAGAGAGTAGGAAATTTCAGTTAAAATCCTTGAATAGAGTAGGATCTAACAATCCTTTGTGAGTCTTTAATAGGGTAGGCCTTTCATAGGGTAGATCATGAAAATGGTCAAACTATGTAACCTTAAAAGGTGACACTTTATTTCTGCAATAGTGAAGAAATGTGGGTGTCATCCCCACCCTATTTTTATCTTCTCATTTGGAGGTTTTCTTGGTAATCATATCAAGTGTCAAGTGTGTGTATGATTATATGTTTGATGCATTTGCTTTATATTTCATTTCAATTTTTGCATGCATCTAATGAATGGTAAAAATTGGTTTAAGTATTAAAGTTTGAACTTCTGATTCACCCCCCTCTCAGAAGTATATGTTTCCCATTTGTATTTCCAACATATACTTCTAGTATATAGGTGATGTTACTTCTTTCTTGACTAATCTCTGATCTTCAACTCGATCTCAGATCACAAAATAGCTTTACAAAACGTTGCATATATCACTTCATAGAAAGTTTGCATACAATTTCTCAACACAACATATCAACTTTTGCATTTGAATTCACAAGATGTCATTTGCATAAATACCATGGCTTTTGACAAACTTTTGCTAGGTCAGCTAAGACCATAATATACTTTTCCAACTTAGAGTAAACATCTAGGATGTTGGCACTAATTGGTCAATTAATTATTTTGTAAAAATAATAATTCCTTCCTATAATTTTGTTGTTTCGCTTCATTGGTAAAACACCAATATCTCTTTTCCATATAGTTAATATTGATTTTTGAGGTTGTACATGTCATCATATATATGTGTACTATCTCCATCTAACTTCACTAGTCATAATATGATGTCAGTAACAAGTTACATACAAAATAATATATTGTTGTAAACTAATTCATACTTAGACAATTTTATGAGTACCAAAAGCTAAGTATTTTTGTTTTTGAGGTTTCCTGTAAGCATGTACATCATGTTTTTTCATAAATGACAACAATTACATATCTTCATTAGCCAATTATCAATAGGGTTTTCCTATGCAATAGAATATATAGCTCTGAGGGAGGAAATTTGCATCCTGATGGTACTTTATTGGTGTCTAATACCTTGGATGGCTTTGGAATTATGATCTCTTGCATGTTGATAGTTTTTTCCTTAGCTACACTCTAAGATCATATTTTGTTTGGTGTCTAGTTTGCATTTTTTTTAGCAAAGAAAGCATTTTATTTCTCCATTTCTAAATTTATTGCTCTATTTCTTGATAGTTTCCTTGCCCTAAAATTTCCTTCGCTTGGATTCCTAACTATTGATGTTTTCTATATTCAAATATTTCTAGGGTTTCTAAGACTTTGCCATCCATCCTCCTCCACTGCATTCAAATCTATGTTCCCTGAACATGTTGGTTCTAAAATCCTCTAAATGGAAGGTTTTTGAATCATCTTGTGAGTTTTGAGCTTTGCATTATGATCTTCATGAAGTTTGATTAAGGCTTCAAAGTTATTTTTGGTAGTCATAGGGAGGGAATCTTGCTAATTAAATGCCTTCAATCTGATTGGATACAATGTATTCTTACTAATTATTGCCCATTTAGGGTTTCGAGATTGACTATTCATAATTCCTACTTTTTTTGCATAAGTGCCATTTTTTCATAGTATTTCATATTTTTTATATTTTTTAAGTTAAAACATATATTTTTTATGTATGTGTTATATTTATTAAAATCATAAAAATTAGAAATAATATATAAAATTGTAAAGTGAAATAATAACTGTATTCAAAATATATTTATTATTATTAGTCTATATATATATATATATATAAAAGGCCAAAGCCAAATAAATTTTATTAATAAAATCAATGTTTACAAAGGCTCCATTCAAGTGAGCAATAGTAGGAAAGAATGGAGAAGAAAACCTCTAGTCTAGTCCTAGAAATTAGTCTTATACAAATTATAGGATTAAAAGGGGCATACCCTAGTATACAAGCTTAATGAGGTGCAACCCTTTTTTACATTTGTTCACACCATGCATCGTAACTTCTTTTAAGATTATAAAGATTATATACAAATGCCCCTTTCACATTTGGGATTTAGGAAAGCATTTCTTCCTTTACTTGATTTTATAAATATACTCTCTCTTACTTGTTTTTTCGTCAATCTATTAAGGCTTGAAACGAGTCCATTGGTGACATGTGAATAGCTTTGCTATTAATTTAATAGATCTTCCATGAATCTCTACATCTACCAGAACTTCAAGCTCATTTATAACCATTATTCTTAAAATCAAGATACAATCTATCAATTAGGATACCTTCAACCATTAAGAAAGTAAGTCTATTTCAAACAATGATCTTTACCTTTTCACATTCTTTATTTCTTTGGGGTTAATTTGATATATTTCCATTCATATTAGATTTTTTTTGGAGTTAAATTATTAAAAAGCCTTTAATTTAGGCATATTTTTAAACATTGCATTAACAATTATTTTAATGCTTTGAGAGTGGATTATGGATTAGAAGTTAAGCCTTCCTCATTGGAATGATGAGGGGAATCTATAACTTGACCTTTCAAAGTGCTTATTTGTCCCCCTATTTTTATAATTCAATAATAGTGTTGTAATCTACCAATGGTTGCTATTGTCTTTTGACTTCAAAAATTGGATTTCTAAAGTGACTAGTGCTGGAGGATTTAACTTAGTGAGTATAAGGATGGAAGCAATCTAGTAGTGTTATTAGTATCTATCTGCTTTACCTAGTTCTATATTTAGTTCTTGTCGTAGCATGAAACTATTGCTAAGGCATGTATCATAACTAGTGATTAAATTTTGTTCCAACTACCAATCATCAAAAATAATTCTTAAGATATTCTTTGGATTCTCATCTTTACTAGGAAACTTGCATATTTCTTAACATGCATATTAATTAATATATTTTTTTGTTCTCCTATTAGACTATACAAATGGAAGAAAGATTTCATATTCCCAATGCAAGAGAAGACACGTTCCTCAAGACATTGTTCTATCATAATTTTATGGGGAGCAGTGACTGCAAAGGCTGTAAGCTAAGAGCATAACATATGCACATGAGTCTACATGTTCAAGAGATGTGGCAATTATCATTTCAATGCCACGATCTTCTAAAAGGTAGCCTTATTATAGTTTCCTTCCTTAAAAATGAAGCTTTCAATGTATTCTAAATTCATCCAGCTGTAGAGCTGAGGTAGGCATTTACATTGTTTAAGAGCTATTGAAAGTGGTGAGTTGGGGATCAAATATTAGTCTTTCGTTTGATGCGACTCTGCAATTTGCAACATTACAATTCCCTAGCTTTCATAGACTCACCCATATTGTTGTGTCATAATGAATAGGACTCAAAGCTAATAAGATGGTTTTGTCCAAACAACAATATTCAGAATCCTTGAAATCATCAAGCTCCTATGCACAAGACTTGGATCTAGTTTGTGACCTTTTTTTCTCCTAGTGCACTTCTTTGATTCAGTAGGCAGACCCATTTTCTGAAAGAATCTCCTTACTCTTGCCCAAATTTAATTTATTTTCATTTTCATTATGTTTTAAAATACTAAGGTTTTTGTTTTACATACCCTTGTCTGACAACATAAGTTAGAATGATTATTGTCAATAATGATCATTCAAAATATTTAAGGGATTGTGGATTTATAGAATTTTAATAATGAAATTATTCTATCAAGTTAAGACTTGATAGTCTACTTAATTAGGGGATCGATCAAAGTTTCCAATAGTGATCTGGGGTTAAGTTTATATTTCTGGCAATCTATTGATATTTAGATGGTATAATATTATTACTATTTATTTCCTTGTGGGTTAGTCTAAGAGAATGCATATTTGAAAGTCGATGGAATATGAATCATCTTGCTATGTGAATGGTCAATTGGAAGATGAATTTTAAATCAAATTACTATTAGCTGTCAATCTTGTAGGAATAATTTTTCAAGGGAGATACCGAGATATAATTGTTATTGTTGTTTTTTTTACATTCATTTTCTTAAAGCTCCTATCTAGTTTTCATTAATATGTCTCATTTTTAACTATAAGATTGATCACAAATGAGACTATTATTCTTGTTAAAGGATAGTGTAATAGTATTAAGAAGGTCTAATGGATGTTAAATAAGTAATTATATGGAAAAAATTTTATGAACCATGGCTCAGATATTATGGCATATCATTTAGAGAAACAATGATATAGGGGTTTGCTCCTATCATTGGTTATGCCTTCATTTTGATGTTTATAGTTTGTGCCTAAATTGAATAATACTTTTGAATGGATAATGAATTTGTTTATTGGATTTTGCAAATTCTTTTCTTACTCTATTAAGGGCCTTAACCAGAGTTGGTTGGTCTTGTTAAATTTTTTCCCACATTGTGTTAAATGCATCTTAATTTTAAGATCTTACTTAATTATTAGGGAACTTTGCTACTTATTTTACTTCAGTTCATTAAGATTCATCATCCAAGATGCATCTGATCATAATTTAGATTCAAATTGGACTATTGATTCTTATGAGAATACAAGTCCATAAAGCTCTTGTTATGAAAGGTAGAAAAATGTGATAGTTGTTGCAATGATGAAGTATGGTGAGGAGCACCGTATGGTGAATGAGCCTCTTTGTATAGGAAAACCATAGTATGGTGGCATCATGGTACTAGAGGGGTGGTGCTAGAGGTGTCATGGTGTTGGAGGTGTCATATCATGGTGACAGAGGTGTGGTGCCAGACAATACAGTGGTGTCGTGATGCTGGAGGTGTCATGGTATTGGAGTCATGGTGCCAGACAATACGGTGATGTCATGGTGCTAGATAGTATGGTGGTGATGGATAGTACATGGTGATGGATAATATGGTGACAATTATGGTGTGAAGCAGAATTAGTTGAATGGTTATGTAACGTAATGGTTGACATACCAAACTCCCTAACAAATTTCATAGTGTATAAATGTATGTGAGATTTGTTGAGGGGAGGACAAGCCTAATACCTAGCAAAATGTTGCTAAGTTTGTGGTTGACAGTAATGGTTGTATTGCTATAGAGGCTGTGAGGGCTGAGGTTGTGAATCTAAAGCATAGAGTGTCATGTAGTGGTAGTATTCAGGTTGATTGTAAAGATGATTTGAGCATGAGTTCATTATTGTTTGTATGTAATGTATATGTTATTGTAATACAAAGGGAAACACTCTAGTTCTTGGCTAGTGGGTTTTTCCCGAAAGGGTTTCCCACATAAATTTTGGTCTTTTGTGTTTTATTTTGTGTGTCTTTATTTTCTTTGTTCTTTATTTTTCCTATACATCTCTGTAGATTCAAACCCTTTTGTTCATTTCCACAAGTAGCTTTCCTAACAAGTGGTCTCAGAGACATTATCCATTACCATTATCTTGTTGGTAGGGTTGGTTGTATTAGGTAGGGTTGGTCATTTGTTGTCAATTTGGTTCCAATGGGAGTTTATAAAGTGTTCATCTAGAAATTGAGATGGTGAGTACATTAGGGAGAATAGAGATTGAAAAAATGGATGGCACAAACTTTGAATTATGAAAACTTAAAGTGGAGGATATGTTGTTAGATCAAGATTTGTGGGTTGATGTGACTAATAACAAGCCTTCAGGCATGAAGCAAGAAGATTTGGTTTTAACAGATCGAAAGGCCAAAGGACTGATAAGGCTATGTCTTGCAAATTTTGTTCTCTTGAATGTTCATGAGGAGAAAATTGCAGATTCTTTGTGGAAGAAATTGGGAGATATTTATTAGTGTAAATCCTTGATAAACAATCTTTTCCAGAGAAATAAGTTGTACTTCTTAAAGATGGATAAAGGAATGGATGTGGTAGATCATTTAAACACATTTAATATGGTAATTACACAACTAATGTCTATTAGTGTGTCTGTTAGTGAGGAAGAGTGTTGCATGCTACTGTTGTGCTTGTTGCCTGATTCATGGGATCATTTAAACATGTTCAATATGGTAATTGCACAACTAATATCTATTAGTATGTCTGTTAGTGAAGAAGAGTGTTGCATGCTACTGATGTGCTCATTTCTTGATTCGTGGGATCATCTTGTGATGGTCATTAGAAGGACTACCACCCAATTAAAAATGGATGAAGTGGTTGATACACTTCTATCAGAGGAGATGTGGAAAAAATCTTCTAAGGTGGCTAAGGAGGCTCTCATCACTCAAGGCAGAGTGAAGGAAAAAAGAAATAAGGACACAAAGCCTGAATCTTCTAGGAAAAATTCCAAAGTGAAGTGTTGGAGCTGTGGGTAAACTGGTCATATCCAAAAGGATTATAAAGAAAATAAGAAGAAGAATAAAATGGAGAGTTCTTCATATTTTTAGTCTTCTTAGAGTGATGATGAAGATGCAACTAGTGTTGATTTCGCTAATCAGTCATCTGATGAAGACTAGTTAAAGTGATTTAATCTTCGTGTGGAAGATGTTTTTCATGATGCCATGTGCAACTCGACACCACAGTTTAGTGGGAGTTGTTGGCAATGATGTAGTGAATGGTCTTCATTAGTATTATAGATGTTCAAGGCATGAGATTCTGGTGTGGCAAAAGGATCTTTTCACATTTGCTAAAGTACTATTTGGAGATGTTATCTTCATGTGACTGAAGATGTTGACATCTTGAGGATTCAATGGGTCCTTGGTAAAGGTGTAGATTTTTTTTTCATGTTAACCATGTCAAGTGACTCCATACTTCATCAAATGGGAGATTGTTGGAATGACGAAGTATAGTGAAGAGCACTGTATGGTGAGTGAGCCTCACCATACGAGAAAACCATAGTATGGTGGTGTCATGGTGCCAGAGGTGTCATGGTGTTGGAGGTGTCGAGGTGCTAGAGGTTTCGTGGTACTAGAGGTGTGGTGCTCAATAGTACGGTGGTGTTGTAGTGCCAGAGGTGTCATGGTGTCAGAGTCGTGGCGTCGGAGTCATGGTATTGGACAATATAGCAGTGTCATGGTGCCCGACAATATAGTGGTGATAGACAGTACAGTGGTGATGGATAGTATGTGAAGTTAGAGAGTATAGTGGTGACAGACAATATGGTTATAGTTATGGTGTGAAGTAGAATTGGTTGACCGGTTATGTAACATAATGGTTGACATACCAAACTCCCTAACAAATTACATAGTGTATAAATGTATGCAAGATTTATTGAGGGGAGGACAAGCCTAATGCTTGGCAAAACGTTGCTAAGTCTGTGGTTGATAGTAATGGTTATATTGTTGTAGAGGCTGTAAGGGCTAAGGCTGTGAGTCTAAAGGATAGAGGCTCATAGTGGTAGTAGTCAGGTTGATTGTAAAGACGATCTGAGCCTGAGTCTATTATTGTTTTTATGTAATGTATGTATTACTATAATACAAAGGGCAGCACTCTGGTTTTTGGCTAGTGGGTTTTTCTCGAAAGGGTTTCCCACATAAATTTTGGTCTTTTGTATTTTATCTTATGTGCCATTATTTTCTCTATTCTTTATTTTTCCTATACATCTCTATAGATTCAAACCCTTTATGTTTCCCATATAAATTGACATTTGGAAGGCATTTCTGCAAGTAGCTTTCCTAACAATAGTAAACAAAAATGAGGCCTGAACATATTTTAAATTCTTTATATAGATTACTATATTTTACATTGTTTATGTATTATTTGTAGTAGTATATATATTTGATATATCTTAATTTATACAAATTCAAAACAAGATACCAATATATGATGAGGTTACAAGATCTCTAGGACAAAGTCCTAAGCTGATAAAAGCTAACAATTGACTTAGATTAGAGGGGAAAGTCATGAAAAGGAAAAGGGCTAAGGATATGTAAGGGACATACAACCAGAATCTTTATATAGTTTGACCATTTATACATAAGATTATTTTTACAAAAATTTAGCCAAACCAAAACAATAGCAGATCAACATCATTAATACAAGGAGCATGAGAAGTAAGGGTTGTAGAGTAGCTTAGTTCTTTCCAAGTACAGAGAGAGAAAGAGGAGATAAGGTTGATTATGTATTAGATTAAAGGGTACATGGTTTTAGAGTAAGGCTCTTCATATTCTATTCATGCCACACCACACCATTGCAACAATAATTGTTTCATGCTTCAACACAAATGTTGATTAGAAAAGTTAACATTTTTTCCTATTATGCTCAAACACAACCAACTAATATTAAGTAGAAAAGATAACAATTTTTTACTATATCTTTTACTGTTGGCCTCAAATATACAGTTGGCCTCAAATACTTTGTTGTTTTTGTAATATTTAATGAATAGGTCAAATTATTTTGAATCTATGCGGCTTCTCATTCATAGGATCTTTGTTTTTAAAAAAGTGGTCCCACCATAGGCAAAATAAAATACATTTTGGAAACCTAATTGCCCAGCAAAATGTATAGTGGCTTGATTTTTCACGAGTCTTTTTTAATAAAACATATGAAAAAAATACTAAAGAAAGTCAACATATAAACTTGATCTAATTTTGCAAATTTTGATTCTTACATAATAAGGACCATTAAAATCTTCTCTAAAGAGTGATCTATTTTCCTTAGCTATCTATTTATCATAGCTCATCAATGATGGTAACAAATGGTAATATAGATCTTAGTTCAAAGCATTTTAAAACAAATGTTCAAGATTTTCCATACTAGACTAGAGAAAAATATAAGAACTTAGTGGAATTAATTAATCCAATTTTACATATGCTTGTGTCAAGGAGGCCCCTGCAATGGATATTTTCCCAATCACTAGACTGTAGAAAACCATAAGAGCCTAGTGGAATTAATAATCCAATTTCACATGTGCTTGTGTCAAGGAGGCCCCTACAATGGATATTTGTCATCCATATGAGGCACCAAAATGTATACCAGCTCCAAGACCTAAATTTAACCAAACTTAAATATTTAGAATAAATTGAGTTATAGTGCTTGATGTTTACGAAATATCCTATACTCCTACAATGAATCATAAGAACTAAAACATAAAATCAAAAAGAGTGTGCAAAAAATATAACTTGAGGCATCATATGATATGGCACCTAATCAACATCCATATTTTATAGTCATATAATACATGTTCTAGTTGTATCTTAGATGAAGTCTATATCCTATAGAGGAGCACAATTATTGTAACTATTTTATAGTCATTGGATATAAACAAAATTTCAAAAGAGTGAAAAATGCTACTCATCTACCATGGAGGGTAATTATGATGTAGCATATTTAGGCCAAGTAATAATAGATGCAATATTATTCAAAGTAAATTGTTCCTTTAATAATCTTAGCAATTGTGCTCATTGAAACCCAATATGTATTACAGTAGACATTTATTTGGATTGTGTATCAGATAGAGCATTGCAAGAAATGAAGAAGGTAAATGCATTCAAAATACTCAACATATGTTTTATGTGGTGTATGGAAACTCACCAAGAATACAACCAATTGGCTAGTCCTCAATGAGTGTTGGAGTGTGGAACGTGTCCAACAAGTATTCTAAAGTTGTGGACCCAAAATGGAAATCTACAAGGCTACATGAAAAAATCGATATAATGATCAATGAGTGAGACCATATGCTAAACATTGAATCATTGCAACAATGGAAAAGTAATCTGCATTTTCAATATAGCAAACAAACATAGAATGCCTAGATCTATTATTCAAGAATCATGAACTTGGGTTAGGTTCAATGTGGCTATTTTCTGTTTCAAATTCAAGAAGATTCTTCAAAGTTTAGATTCAACATTTATAAAACATTTAGTTTTGAAGAACTATCTCATAAATATAATCTAATACAACTTTAAATCTTGAAGGTGGCTAAATCTATCCAAACTTTAAATATATATGAAGAAATCTATCACCAATCATGCCTTGAAGTTGGAATTCATTTCACGTGCATAGTTGCTTTAACTTCCCCAAAATATAGTTGCTTCATTAAGCATTCTAGGGCATGCAGAATGACTGATTTGTACTCCTAAAGAAAATATCTAGTCCCTCCCAAAAATCCTTGAAGGTACCTAAACCTTTGTAAAATACCATCATCATTTTGGCCTTTAAAATTGATGTGCATTTAATAAAACCTAACAACTGCAACTAAAAGAGCATTGAGTCAGTCAACTCTGAGAAAAGAATAGTCTCCAATAGATATGTTCCTCTCCATAATATTTCTTGCATAGGAAAGTTGCAGATGTTAAATAGCTAAATCCATTTTAACTAGCAATTTTTTAGAAATGAATGAAATTGGCAATCTGAAATGGTCTATCAAGATAAGTGGATTTCGACATCAGGACAACTAGAACTACATGAATATAGGGATTATAGGTTCTCAAATTTTAGATATAGGAACAATGAGGATTTTGATTATGGAAATTTTTTCTTAGCTAACAAATAATAGGTTTGTTTTTCTGGGATCTGGGGAACTTGGCATGAACTGAATTTGTTATTGGTATATGACTAGTTTAGATCAATCCTTTAATAGTAGAGATTCAATTAAACTCACATGTACCATAAGCACATATGACATTAGTCTCTTCCTCTGAATTTGTTATTTGTATATGACTAGTTCACAATCCTTTAATAGTAGAGATTCAATTAAACTCAAATGTGCCATAAGCATGTATGACATTAGTCTCTTCCTCCTAGCATTAGTTTTATTGTGTATACCAAAAATTTTTGAGAGTATTGAAATGGAGTCATTAGGAAACTTGGATTACAAAAGACTCTTCGAAGATTCACACCTACTGGCTGGTCACCATATATAGTTAATTTGTGGCTACATCCTTATTTATGCACCAATAAACTCTATTCTTTAGGAGAGATTTCTAGGATTGTTGGAGAATGGACTTGCTAAATCTAGAGCCCATAAATCAATGAAAATAAATAACAATAAGAAAGATCCAAAATTGATACAATAAACACTAGAAATGTCCTAGGAAAACCCTTCTAGAATGAAGGGAAAAATTCAACCACACAACAAAAAATATCATTTTATTAATCATAAAAGTTCAAGTATACAATATCCTTTACTTGATACAAATATATAACAATAGGAGAAACTCTTCACATTATAACCAAAGGTCTCTTGAGATTTTCGTAACTCCAATAATTAATTATAACTCTTCAAATATTTATGCCTCAATGCATATGAATGACACATGTCATTACATTTAATATTATAATTCAAACATAAGTGTCATTTTCAACTGACGGTAACAATAATGGTAATAATGTCCTTATTTCTAGAGATAAAGATCTCTATAGCAATTACCATCTTCAACACTCCCTCTTAGCCAGAGAGAGATCTTTAGCTAAACAATCACGCAAGACTACAACCAAAATGCCAATGATAAAATCTCATCCCATATATCCTATAAAATATATGAAAACCTGTAACAATTACTCATATTCATGGAATCACTCAATATGAAAACCTGCAACAATTTCTCATATTCATGGAATCACTCAACATGAAAACCTGTAACAATTACTTGTATTCATGGAATCACTCAACATGAACGCCTATAACAATTACTCATATTTATGGAATCACTCAACATGAAAAGATTTGCAAGACTTGCAGCTGAGTCTTTATTTAAAGACTCTCTCAACGTGAATTGTCATGGAATCTCTCAACATGACATCCAACTCCCATCACGAAATCTCTCAACATGATGACATCATGGACTCTATCAACATGATGTTCACTATCACATAGTGAAACAGTTATCATAGCTGATCTTACAATCTCATTTATTCACACAAGAAAAGAAATAGGCATAACAAAAGACAAGACATAGTTCCATTTAAGTCTCAAATTCTACAAAAAAAACCCAAGCATTAAAAGCATGTATAAGAAATGAAGGCATACTATAGACTCCCTCTCAACCAAGAACAACTCCCTTTGAATTTCATATTTGAACAGAAATATTTATCTTTAATTGAAGCAACATTCCCATCTTATGATTCTTGTTGCATCCTGTAGTCAAGAAATATCTATAGAATCTATTTATCATATAGAAATAAATATTATAAGGAAACACTATTATTAGATATAAAAATTCATGACCAATATAAAAAACTTATCCCTAGTTGTCTTATCAGATTTGAATTTCATATCTTTCCACCCAATTGTTGAAACTTTTACTTCACCTCTTTGAAGTCTAGCATTCCTGTGAAATTCAGTTGCTATCAGCAATCTTTAGAATTTTATTAGTCATAGCCTTTCACCCTCTGATACACACTTTTCTCAAAAGACTAATTTTCAGAATTCTGTAGCAGACATATGAAACTTATCTGTTAGAGATAAATTATCAGATTTGATAATTACTCTCTTGCATAACCTTTATCATGCTATAAAAAGAAGAGAAGTGTTCTTTTATTGATGATTCAAAACTGATCTCACTGAACCATGGGACACCAAAAGACTGTGAATTGTTCCCAACAACCCATGGGCATGCTCGCATAACACCTCTGACCTGGCGATACAAAATCCATGTTGACTGTTATGCAACGGTGATAAAACTGCCACGCTAACATTCTTACCTATACAAAACCGACGTTGAGGAATAAGCTAGTATAGTAGAGTAGGCGAATATCAAACTTACACCAAGGATCAGGTAACCGTCGCATTTGACGTAGAGGAGAAATAAAAAATTGCCAACTTCATTCCTAGTGCGCATTGAAAAAAGAGAGCAAGAATGGTCCCAACAATATCATAATCAACCTACACACGATGTCTAACGCATGTGAGCACTAAGAAAACAACGAAACTGAAATCATCACCATTGACTGTTATTGAAATTAACATATCAAAATGGATGAAAACAAGAATATGAGGAGAGGCTATCATTTTTTCGGATGCTCGTGTACATCTTGTATTTCCAACATCCTCTTTTCAACTCAATATTTGACTGCCTTAAATGGAGACTCCATCTGTGATAAAGGCGTTGGTTCCTACAAAGTGACTTCTTCAGCACGCTTTGATGCTATCAACATCAATCCTACCTCTTGTGAAAGCCTAGACAAGATTTCCATGAGATTTCTATGGCATCGAGATATTTCTGGACCATCTCTGATTCCAAATTTTCTGCGGCTATGCTCTACCAAGAAGTAGCGACAAATACAAAACACCACAGTTGATAGTTGATTACATTAGATGCCAAATTGATTACTCATGATTAAGGATAACAAAAAGCCCAAAAAAAAATCTCTACCGTGGAAAATATTCTGATCTCTTTGAAAAAATATAACAGATAATTAAAAAAACCGCTCCAATATCAACGCATATATACAAAGTACGAGATGAAGATGACAGTCAACATAGATAAAAGAAACTATTCGTCTACTATCAAGAAAAAAAAATATGAATCCTTCAATATAGCAAAAATTGTATAAATAAAATAAAACTTATCTGCCCAACAGAGTTATCATCCATGATGCAGGACTTGTATCAGATCACTCCTTTCATCCCAAATGAAAACATACATCAAGCTAATTCATATTATGGAGACATGCATCAGAGCCTTCACAAGGCCTTATGCATTCTCCATTACAGTTGTTATCAGAACCTAGCTCTGATACCATGTTAAATCTAGAGCTCAGAAATCAATGAAAATAAACAGTAATAAGAAAAATTCAAAATTGATACAATAAATACCAGAAATATCCTAAGAAAACCTTTCTAGAATGAAGGGAAAACCCAGCCACACAAAAAAAAATAAAAAAATTATTGATTATAAAAGTTCAAGTGTATAATATCATTTGCTTGATGCAAATGTATAACAATAGGAGAAACTCACATTTAAAACCGAAGGTCTCTTGAGATTCTCATAACACCTATAATTAATTATAACTCTTCAAATATTCATGCTTCAATGCATGTGAAAGACACATGTCACTACATTTAATATTATAATTTAAATGTAAGTGTCCTTTTCAACTAATAGTAACAATAATGGTAATAACATCCTTATTTCCAGAGATAAAAGATCTCTATCACGGCTACCATCTTCAACAGGACTAAAGTTCTCTACCTTTTCATTGCAAAATGAAACCAATCTAGAACTTTCCTCTCCTATAGGTGGATGGGGAAAAAAAAAAACAAAAATCTCAAAAATAGGAAAAAATATGTGAAGTCTAATTATTCATTCATATTTTATTGTCGACACAATTTACATATGACATAAATGTAAACAAATGCCTCTTTATTTTGTAAAGGAGTCTTTGAACTCTAAATTTAGTAATTGTTGTTGAAGGGGCATTGTTCTCTCTATACATCCCCTAAACCTTTTCATTGTTTTGATTCAAGTTTAACCTCAATAACCATATTCATGACTTGAAGATGTGTTGGATTGGCAATTGTTCTATATTCTTAGGTTCGACTTGGTTCACCTATTCAACATTTCCTATAGTAGCTCCCCCATCTACTTGTATAAACTATGTGTTGAAGAATCATGTGTTTTAGATTTTATTTTTAAAAGAGATGATCTTGGGATGAAAAGAAAACCTCAATTGTAATGATAAGCTTGGGATTCCCTAAATTTTCTCAGCACTGAGGATTTTACTTTTTCCCTAGAATATTTTGCTTTGTTTTGTTCAAGAAGGTTGCATAATAGTAACTTTGATGAAAGGTTGTTCTCTAATTTCTGATCAGGGAAAATAGCTATTTATCATCTTCTCTTTTAAAGAAAACCTCAATTTTATATGCTTTGTGAAGCTTCATGTTGTACAATAATTTCTAAATCTATTTATCATCTTTGTTTTAAAAAAACCTCAATTTTATATGCTTTTATATGCTTTAGGAAGCTTTGTGTTCTACAATAATTTCTAAATGAAATAAACAATAGCCACTTGATATAGTAAGCTAATAAATTTGAGGAAAAAAGCTACTCATTGCATGCCAGAGCTACATCCCTTATTTTAAAGGTAGTTTAAATAATAATAAAATTGTAAGTCCCTGAATAATTATGTCTCATTAACACTATTGTTTTTATGATTGGTATCAACAACTTACTCTAAATAGACATGTATAGGGAAATATTCTAAACTACTGGCATTAATATAGGGGAATAGTTACTAAGGCTGTGTATAGTGAACTAATGATGATTTTGACACTATTTCATTGTATTTACCATCTAAGTAGCAATGTAGAAAAAAACTAAAACCAAAACCTATTGTATGTCAATGTTTGCTGACCTATACTTCCTCAATTCCATATATTGATTATTCTCCCCATGTGGTAATGGAACACCGAGTTGTATCTATCTACGAAAGAGTTCCCATCATTGTGCTCAGTCCCTTCTTCTAACGCCATAATTCTTGTGGTATTTTGAAGATTTAAATGTCATACCCAGCATTTGAAACTATATTGAAAGAATAAAGTGTGTTATGGAAATCATGGATTTGGATCATAATGGTCTGTGATAAACAATAAAAGTACATTTGATTATCACCGAAGTTGTTGGATGGATAGTGTTCTAAGTTTTAATTTTCTATAGTGTAGGCTTTCTTGTTGTAAAATATTATTATAAATTATTAAAATTTATAAAATTTAAATAATTATTTAACAGATGATTTTACATGTTTGATATGAAATATAAAATTTGTAATTTTTTTAATTTTATCTTCAATTACAATTTCATAACAGAAATTGAAACCTAAAATCTAAAATTAAAATTAAAAATATGCTAAATATCTTTAATTTCTATTGCTATGATAAATCTAGATAAATGTTAAAAAATTATTACATTGAGTGCATGCTTTGAAATATTTTATATTATAAACAAACATCCTCTTTATTATTATAATAGTATCTTTACTTATTATAATTTAAGAGAAACCTAGTGTAATTGGACATGAACCTTTATATAAAATTATTATGTCTGCAATATATATCTCAGAACTAGAATTAAAAAATCTTATATTTTTTGATTTCAATATAGTAATTCTAAATAGTACTATCTTTCTAGCATAAACTATGAAAATATTTTGTGTGGAATGAGAAAATGGCATAGGTGATTCCAATGATGGGAGACACGTTGTTGCTTGCTATTGAATCTTGTATATTCACGGTTAATGCATATCTAAATTAGCAGCTTTAGCGCACAACTAATTGTAGAAGTTTGTTATACCCAGTCACTATCCACCAATACCATTTGCCTTGAAAATTCAACTCCCCAAACTGGGAGTCATTTTATCTGCATTATAGCAGAGGCTCAAATCCAAACAGAAATCCATAAGGTCGTCAAAGAACTGTGCTTGGAAAACACAACAAAATTCATGCTAGGATACACCAGAAAGATTCTACCCAAGTACATAAATGTAGACTTTTCTCTGATTGACTACAAGACCGAAGACTACCCAGGCCTTTTGAAGCTCTTGATGGTGAATCCCACTTGGGCGATGGTGGTTAGAAACAAACATTTTCATTGAAATTTTAGTGCTGCGTGGAAGAAGAATGTGTGTTAAATCTACTACACTTTCCCACTGGTATAGAATTCAACTCACCAAAAGTGGTAATAATATTAATGAGTCCATCTCTAAAGTGCCATTCAGAGAGAGAGGCGAGAATGAGACAAAGTCGTGTTAAAAATGGTCATAAGAGAAGCAAATGGATAGTACGGGTAGATGAACACAGAGGTGAAGGACACATTTTTGGACTATTCAGACACAGATCTAAATCTGCCAGGAAGTTAGTCAGGGAAAACTTGAGCTATCAGATGCGGATACACCCAACTTAAGCTTGCAATTGTAATTTAATAAATTTGAGGGAAAAAGCCACTCATTGTATTCCAAAGCTACATAACTTATTTTAAAGTAGTTTAAATAAATCAAACATTACAAGTCCTCATTAGGCAGAAGCCAGAGGATACAATTCTCAGTTGAGCATTACTAGTTATATCTAGGGCAAAAATAGAGTAATTTTGTCTTATTAACAGTATTGTTTTTATGATTGGTATAACAACTTACTTTGAATAGACATGTACAAAAAACTATTCTAAACTACTATCATTAATATAGGGGAAAATCGTATGAGTTATTAAAAGAGAGGCTATCACAAGAATATTAGAAACTAGTAACAAAAAACCCTACTTTTTAAGAATGGATTAGGGGTTTTTTTGCATTTTCGGTTATGTGAATCATTGCTCTTTTAAAAAACATATTACTCACTTTTTAATGGGGAGATTGTTTAAAACCTATTATAGTCTCCCTGCTTGAAGACTTTAACAATCGTGGGGTGCTCTAAAATTATCAAAGAAGGGGAAATTTCATTAGTCCTAAGAACAAACAGTGTTCTACGTCAAACCCTAATGCCAAATGCCACTAGTGGTCAAAGAAGAAAATTGGAAGGAATCAAGAGCAGATCAATCAAAAAATTTACAAGCAGTAGAATAGAAAAGGTTACAATACCTTTGAGTGGCTTCCACAAACACATTGGCATTTTCCTCTAACCCGTATGTCCTACGTATTTTGCACAGAACAAGTATTCATAGCTGGTATGGTCCTCCATTTTTGTAATGTCAAAGCACTACAGTGTAGTTGTAAGATATAGACAATCATCACAACTACATAAAGGAGGGGAAGCCCTAGCAGCCAGGTGGTACTTTGGATAATCCCATAGCAATGGGCAGCCCTAGACCTTGTTGTATGGAAAAGCCTGAAATAACCTTTATTTGAAGGTGTGCACCTTGATTCTTCCCTCTTCTTTAGCATTGTCAGTGGTAAATATCGATCATCTTCACCACTGGTGGAAGATTAATAAATGGAAAATGGCATGTGGTGGGAATAGAGATTGGTTGTAGAATATAAGTTTAATAACAAGTTAAGCAAGACCCTAGGCAATAGTTTCCTACATGGCAGGAACTAATAAGAACTATATAGATGATCAATCAATAGACCATCTTAGCCAAAGAGCTCATGAATCTAAAATTTTGAGAGAACTAGAATGTACTATGCAGCCTCCTCTTCATTGATGTCATGTTGACCTTGCATATGCACCAACACGTTCTTTTTCTTTCTTGGCTTATTGTAGTTTCCAAGGATGAAATCCAAGTCGTCTAGGTTGCTAAAGTCAATTATAGATGTTGGGTGATAACCAAAGACTTAGAGATAATTGATCATCCAGTAACAGATTGCATCTTAGATGATATCTCTCTACCTTAAGAGGAATTGAACACTAGCATGCATCTTGGGCCACACCAAGTTGAAATATGCTTGGTCTGTAAAGTGCAGGATAGGTCTCTTGTTGATTATGGCAAGGAGTAAGTTTCCCAAGGGGTTAGTCATGTAATCTTAAGGGTAAGAGATTTCTAGGTTGGGAGAGATACTAAGAACAACATTGTCAAAAACCCCAAGCCAGGTATCTATAAAAAAAATGTTGCAAAGGGAGATAATGATTGAGAGATGATTTGGGCTCTAGCTAGGCAAGCTACAATGGTACCTATCATTGCACTATTGGTTCTCTAGGTGAAATCATATTTAAAAGATTTCTCACCTATCACCCTAATGACATCAAGCATTGGCATATCATCCACCTCCCTTAGCATCATATTCCACCTTTCAAGTTTAACCAAACTAGTGAAAACCACTGTTTAGTCTTCATAAGCATGATACAAGACAATGGTGGATTCCATTCTAACTTAAAGGTCAAATTTTTTAGGAAAGCTACTTGAAGAAATGCCTTCCAATTGTCAACTTATAGAGAAACTTAAAAGGTTCAAATCTATAGAGATGTATAGGAAAAATAAAGAACATAGAAAAAACAACAATGCACACAAGATACAGAGGAGACCAATATTTACATGGGAAACTCTTTTGGGAAAAGCCCACTAGCCAAGAACTAGAGTGTTGCCCTTTGTATAATAGTAATGCATTCATTACATACAAACAAAATGGACTTGGGCTCATATCATATTTACAATCAACCTAACTACTACCACTATGACACTCTGTCCTTCAGACTCCTAGATCGAATCATGTTTTCTCTTTTGATATTAGTTTAAGTAGCACCTATTTTTGTTGGAAGAATTTAGAATAACTGAGGGGGGGTGAATCAATTATTCAAGATCCAAAATTGTATAGATAAAACTCTTTAGTATTCAGCAAATACATGTGCATGCATTGATTGGATCATCAAATATCTCAAACCTTAGTATATTATTGTCCTAGGTCAAATGAACTTTTCATAAATGTAAACATGAAATACCCAAAATTCAATCACATAATTTGACACAAGGATTTAACGTGGAAACACAATTTGGTAAAAAGCCACTAGTAACATGCTACCAATTTTCACTCTTTTGAAGTGAGACCTGTAAGGAGCCAACCATGTTAAAAGTTACAATACACACTATTAAATGTGACCTTGATTTAAGGATTTCAATCACCCTATTAAAAGTGAGCCTTGTTAAAGGACTTTAGAACATTTCATGAGAATGTCACCCTGCTAAAGGATTTACATATGACTGTTAGGTCAACCTTAGTCCAAAGGATTTATCCAGACTAATACACTTGGTAGAAAGTAATAGTAGGACTTAATCTGACAACAAAACAACTCACTTGCAAATTACAGATCTCTCATTCAACTCTATATTCTTCTTGGCAATCATTCCCCTTCATCTTTGATTGCTTGTTCACCCTTCAAATCTTCACGTCCTTAAGCCTTCATGCTTAGTATGCCAACTATAAGTTCATTCCTTTAGTCACCATATGAAGCAACACCTCTAGACTCCTCTTTTTTATTCACACACTTCACACTTTGCTTCTAACCTTGTATCTCTTTATATAGATAATTTTGATCTTGTGTCACTTCATCACAATCGTCCATCTTAGGTTTAGGTCATATTCATTAAATCCTCCCTCTTTTAAACTTTGTTCCTTCTAGAAAATTCCCTTACAATCATCTTCAAATGGTTTATGTTGAATTATGTGCCACTGGGTAATTATACTTATCTTTGACACACTTCACACAATTCAAGAAATCAATTTTATTGACTTAGATTCATCAAATCTTTATCAAACTCTTTATACTCTTAGTCAACAATAACATGTTTACTCAACAATAACTATCTTTTGTTGCTTGGTCAACACTAGATTGCTCAGCATACACTAAGTCTTCACTTGGTCATTACTTCTACTCTTTAATGGTCAATAGATACTAAGTTTTATTGGTGCTCAACACATACTAAACTTCCTTTACTCGACACATATTGAATTTCTCTTTGCTTGTCCACAACTAACTTTCTACTTGGCTTGAACTAATTTATCAGCTTTCATTGTTTGCTCAGTCTAGCTTGGAAGACATATTCCTTTTGCTTATTCTTCTTCTTATCTTTCCTCAAGTATCCTTTCATTATAGCCTTAAGTAGATAAACAATGCACTATATCATCAAGGTCTTACCTAGTCTTAGTGCTCCTTTTATACACCATATAACTGAACCTTTCTCTAGGTACTCTTGTTATCCTTTCTTTTCAAATCCTCTTCATCAATCAATCAAATGATATCATTAAGACCAAAGTTAACAATTGTCTTACCAACAAGGAGCAGGTTTGACATCAGTGACAAAATAATGGTTGTTCCATGATAGGTTTCTACAATCTCCTTCATTTCTATACTTCAACAATATTCTTCTTCTTTAACAATCTCCCTCTTTGGAATTATTGGCACACTTATACCAATAACAATACCAAAAAGAAACTTAATGCCTTGTTTTGAAATCTCTCTCTTTATCAGTATATGTCTTTCTTCTGTATAGGCTACAGTCTCTCTTCTTCTTTAGATATTCATTGTAAACTTTTATTCTTTCTCTTCACCTTGAAAACAATATTTCTCCCTCTTTCTGATCTTCTATCTTTTCTGGTAATAATCCCCCTCTTTCTTGGAAATGTTATATTTCTCCCCCTTTGACAACAATGCCAAAAACTTGTCATCTATTCATGTAGATATCAACAATTCAAGTTCTCCCTTTGTCACCTTGCATGTGACTATAAGTCTTATGTTTCAGCTCCTAGCTTACTTTAGGCAATTCCTAAAGTAAGATCCATTGCATCAAGTCGTAAAGTATGCCATTAAACTCAATTGATGCAAGGCACTACTCTTGCTTCTTAAGTAGCTTTGGATAGGGTTATCACCCCTAGCTAACCTCTATGATATTCATGTGCATCCTTAGGTAAAGCCTTTGTGAATATATCAACTATCTGTTCCTTTGTATTCACATATTCCATTCTCACTTCTTTGTCTTGAACCAATTATCTCAAATAATAGTATTTGATTGCAACGTGCTTTATCTTTGTGTGCATCACAATATTCTTAGATATGTTTATAGAACCTGTATTGTCACAGTAGATTACCATAGGTTTAGTGATTTCGTCCTTCATTCTTTTGAGTAACTATTTGATCCATACCACATTTGTAGAATTTATTATAGCAACCACATATTCAGCTTCAATAGTAGATATTGAAATATAGTTCTATTTCTTGCTAGTCCATGAAACCAATCTTTTTCCTAAGAAAAATGCTCCACTACTTGTACTTTTCCTATCATTAATGTTTCCATCCCAATCAGCATCTGTATAGGCTCTCAATTCAAACTTATCATTCTTCTTGTAGTATAGACCATAGTTTTCTATACCTTTTAAGTATCTCATAATCCTCTTAATAGCCATTAAGTGATTCTTCTTAAGATTTTTAAAAAATCTTGTAACAATCCCAATAGCTAGTGCAATATCAAGTTTGCTATGAACTACATATTGTAATTTTCCAATCATAGACCTATACAATGTTGATTTACTTCAGCTAAATCATCAGTTTTGGATAGTTTATGTCATGTTAGCATGGGAGTACTAACTGGTCTTGAATCCTCCATACCAAATGTCTTCAAGATTTCCTTTACATACTTGGACTGAGTAATGTAAATACCATATTTAATCTAATATACTTGTAATCCCACAAAGAACTTTATTTCTCCAAACATAGACCTCACAAATTCTTTCATCATTTCATTTGCAAATGTCTTACACAATGCATTTTGTCCTCCAAATATGATATCATCAACAAATATCTCAGCTAGTAAAATTCCTTTACCTCCTTTTGTCTTCAAGTACATATTATTATTGTCATTAGTCTTCTCAAAACCAATCTTCAAAATATAATTGTGCAATCTTTCATACCATGCTTTAGGAGCTTGCTTTAAACCATATAAATCTTTGTGCAATCTATGCACCATGTTTTTATTGTTTAGATCAAAAAATCCTTCATTTTGTTCAATTTAAACCTCCTCTTCTAGCATACCATTCAGAAATGTTGAATTAACATCCATTTGATAAACTTTGAATCTTTTATAAGTAGAATAAGTAAGAAAAGTTCTTACTCCTTCCAATCTTGCAACTAGGGAAAATGTCTCTCCATAGTCAATTCCCTCTTCTTGTGCATATTCTTTGTAGACTAAAATTTTCTTATATCTTGTTACTTCACCATTCTCATCTAATTTGTTTCTGTATACCCACTTTCCTCCAATAACATTCTTGTCCTCTAGCCTTGGTACTAGTGTCCAAGTTTTGTTCTTCTTAATCTGATCAATTTCTTCTTTCATGGATTGAATCCAATCTTCATTCTCTAATGCATCCTTCACTAATTTAGTTTCATGTATGCTAAACAAATATGTTTCATTCCTTAATCTATTCCTTGTCATTGGTCCATCCTCTTTTTCTCCAATGATTTATTCGGTAGGATGATGTCTTCTGAAATATTTTGATAATCTTGGCTAGGTCATTCATGAAGTTCAATCTTAGGTTCACTGTGTACTTCTCTATTAGGTAACTTAGAATTCCTTTCCTATAAACTAATCTCAAAATCATAATGTACCTCAGCTTCTGATTGCAACTCGACTCCTGAATGCAACTCGACATCCATTGTATGTGACTCGTCATTCACCGATTCTTGTTGATTAGAAACTTGGTTCATAGTATCATTAACATTAGCAGACATGCCTTCATTGTAGTACATAAAGGTTTTGTAAATCTCAGGTTCTTTTTTTCATCTTCATGTATTTTTCTATTTCCATCAACTTTTACATTTCCACTTTTTGCAACTTTGTTAGTGTTAGTATTTAAAGACTTATAAGCTTTACTTCTTGTGGAATATCGTAGGAATATACCTTATTTAATTTTTACATCAAGTTTACCATTTCTATTTTCCTTAAGAATATAACACTTTCTTCCAAATACTTTAACATATTTGACATTAGGTGAGTATTCATACCATAATTCAAAAGGTGTGAAATTTGTACCTATCTTGACTTTTACTCGGTTCACGGTATAGATAGTTGTACTAAAAAATTCTCTCCAGTATTTCAAAGAAACTTTCTTCTATATCATTAGTGCTCTAGCCAAATCCATCACATATATGTTCCTCCTTTTAGCTATCCCATTTTGTGGAGGGGTCCTCAGTGTAGAATTTTGTCTTTTGACTACTCTATCATTGTAGAAATTGTTGAATTCATTTGATGTAAACTCTCCACCTTTGTCATATCTCATACATTTCAAGATTTTACTAGTTTCCTTTTCAAATCTTGCCAGATACAACTTAAACATTTGAAAAGCACCAATTTTTTCTCTCAAAAATATCACTGGCATCATTCTAGAGTAATCATCAATGAAAAGAATAAATTTTCACCTTTGTAGCTTTGCACATTAATTGGTCCACATAGAGTAGTATGAACTAATTCTAAAATTTATTTTGAAGTATGAGTCTTACTCTTAAAACTAGATTTTTTCATCTTGCCTAATGGATATTGTTTGCAAATCAAATTATCAGGTTTCTTTACTTTTGGCAAACCTCTAACTCTTTTTATCTTACTGATACTAACCAAGTTATCAAAATTTACATGACATAATCTTTTGTTCCATAGCCACACATCATCAAATTGTACAACAAGATAGGTTGCTTTAGTCATGTCAAGATAAAATAGATAACCTCTTGTTCGATCACCATTTCCAATGAGTTCTCCATCAGTATCATAGATCTTAGCCTTCTTGTGTTCAAATTTAACTTTCCATCCTAAACTATTCAAATGTGACACACTCAATAGATTATACTTAAGTCCTTCCACATAGTAAGCATTGTCACATGTGATCTTGTTTGTCAATCTTATTGATCCTTTAACTTTCACTTGATAGGGTGCATCATACCAAATCAAACACTATTTCCATTATAATGCTCAAGGGTAATGAACTTACTTTTGTCAGCAATCATGTGATGAGAACATCAATTGTCAATGATCCATTTGTCACTTTTGGTTACATAAGATAGTAATGCAATTGCCTCATATTCGTTTGTGTAAGAAAAAATGATTGAAATGATAAAATATAATAAAATGAAATAGCATGAAATAATAGATTAATCCAAGAGAGCAAAAAGAGTTTTACCATAAAAATGATACAAGATCAATGGAGCAATACCAATGAGGAAGCAACACAAGAGACAAGGATTTGATAAGGGGAAAGTAAAGAAAACCCCTTGTGAGTATTATGAATGAAGAAAATTCCTAAGAATGAGAGAGAGAGAGAGAGAGAGAGGGAAGAAATGAAGCAAAATAGCTCATTTACAATAGCATCAAAAATTTGATGTAAATAATGGAGACTAGATGAAAATGAGAGAGAGAAGCACCTCTTTTAAAGAGATGAGAAAGGATTTGCATGTCTTTGCATGTGTAACTCTCATTTTTATGAATGCCACATTCATAAAAGGTGTTTGAAAAGTGTCAAGTTCCTCTTAAGGAGGAATATCTATTTTTCTTATTAAAGGAAATACAAAAATGAGTTGTCCTCACAAGTGGACAATAGGACAAGAATGAGATGTTCTTTACATGTGGACTAGAGGACAAATAAATAATACATAAGGGATATCTTGGTTTATCCCAATAAATAAATAAATACAACCAATGAAAGATTATTAATTATAACACCCCCCTTTAATCTTTACTTGGGGAGATTACATCAAAGGGTATCAAACCCAATTTATTACGATGAAATTCAAATTTCTCTCTAGAAAGAGGTTTTGTCAAAATATTAGCAACCATATCTTCACCCTTGCAATAGATGAGGGACACTTTTTTTTTCTTCAATGTGTTCTCTAATGAAGTGGTGGTGGAGAGAAATATGCTTTGACTTTGCATGGTAGATAGGATTCTTTGCCAAGACTATTGCACTTTGATTGTCACAATACAAAGGTATAGGTTCTTGTTGAGGTAGACCCAAATCTTCAAGAATTCTTCTAAGCCATAGAGCTTCTTTAGATGCATAAGTACAACTTCTATATTTAGCTTCGATAGAACATAGAGAAACAGAGGTGTCTTTCTTACTTTTCCAAGATATAGCACCTGAACCAACAAAGAAACAATAACCACAAGTAGATTTTCCATCGTTCGGATCTTTACCTAAATCAAAATTAGTAAATCCTTGTAAAGTAAAAGTAGAACTAGCATCATAAAATAAAACTTAGATTAAGAGTTCCTTTGATATATCTTAATATTCTTTTAGCTACTTTAAAGTGTGTTTGTTGAGGTTTGGACATAAATCTTGAAACTAAGCCAGCACTATATTCAATATCGGGTTTAGTAAGGGAGAGATAATTTAAACTTCCTACAAGTTCTCTATAAGAGGTAGCATCAACAAAAGGAGTGTTTGTATCAACCATTAACTTAGTTCCTAATTCACATAGAATAGAAACATGGTTAGAATCATTCATTTGAAACCTATCCAAAAGATCTTGAGCATACTTTCTTTGAGAAAGAAAAATGCCCTTAGGTGTTTGCCATATTTGCATTCCTAAAAAGTAATGTAAAATTCTTAAATTATTCATTTGAAATTTTTGATTGAGTTGAAACTTAATATTAGAAATCAAATTGTTAGAACTTGAAGTAAGAATTAAATCATCAACATATAAAATAATAATGATAATATCATCTTGAATATGTTTAATGTATAAGTTAGAATCATTTTTACTTCTATCAAAATCTGAGAAATAAAAAAGGCATTAATTTTGGAATACCACTCTCTTGGAGATTGCTTTAAACCATAAATAGATTTCTTTAGTTTACATACTAAATGATCATTACCTTTTTTGATAAAACTTGGTGGTTGAGCCATATAAATTTTTTTTATGTAAATCACCATTTAAAAAGGCACTTTTAACATCCATTTGATGAATAGTCAAATTCATTTTTGAAGCTAAAGAAAGCACAATTTTTGTAGTACGCATTTTAGCAACTGGTGCAAAAGTTTCATTGTAATCTAAACCTTCAATTTGGAAAAATCCCCTAGCTACTAGTCTAGCTTTAAACTTACTAATTTTATTATTTGCATTGAGTTTGATTTTATATAACCACTTGCATGAAACTAAATTCTTACCATGAGGCAAAAAGACTAAATCCCAAGTTTTATTAAAGATTAAAGTATCATATTCCTCTTGCATAGCTTTTTCCTAGTGAGGTTGAATCTTAGCTTGTTCAAAAGTTTGAGGATCATTAGAGTTCATGAAAGAAGTCATCAAACTATAATTACAATAATTAATTCTCCTAGGTTTAAGTCCACCAAATCTAGTAAGATAATCATCTCTTTCATTAAGTAAACCTTGAACCCATTTAGGTCTTCTCTTAGTAGTAATAGATTCATAACTAGAAAAAGAGACATGATATATAAATGCATCATTAGTATCAACATCATTACTAGAATTAGAAGAAATAGGAAGAATAAAAGAAGATACTTGAGGAGTAGGGTTTAGATAAGGGGGTTGGTCCTCCACTACTACAATCTTACTTCCACTAAATTCATCATCTTGAACCTTGGAACAATCATGTACTTCATTTTCTGCAATACAAATATCTCTTGCAATTTGAACTTTGTTAGTAAGAAGATTATAAACTCTATAACCTTTAATATTTTTATCATACCCAACAAATATAAATGGAGAAGATTTAGCATCTAATTTATGCTTTTATTGTTTGGGTGTATGAACATAAGCAACAGATCCAAATATCCTTAAGTGTTGTAAATTGGGCTTTCTACCTGACCAAGCTTCTTCAAGAGTTATATCCCTCAAAGCTTTAGTAGGAGTTCTATTAAGAATATAAGTGGCACAAGACATAGCTTCATCCCAAAACTTATAATCCATATTTTTTGCATGTAACATGCATCTAGCCATTTTCACAATAGTTCTATTCTTCCTTTCTGCTACACCATTTTGTTGTGGTGTATAAGGAATAGTAAGTTGATGTTTAAAACCAAATGATCTTAAATAAAAATGAAAGGCATTATTAACATATTTAGTACCATTATCAGTTTGAAGAATCTTTATCTTAGAATTAGATTGTCTTTCTACTAACATATAAAATTCAAAAAATGTATCTCGTACTTGGTCTTTATTATGTAAGAAATATATCCAAATTCTTCTAGTAAAATCATCAATGAGAGTAAGAGCATACCTTGAACCTCCATAGGTCCTAAAAGATCACTATGAATCAATTGTAACTTATGAGATGCCCTCTATGATGGACCATGGGGAAAGGGCTCTCAATGCATTTTGCCACTCATGCACCCAGTGCATGTAATCTTAGATGGAACAATATGAGGTAATCCTTCAACCATATGTGATTTTAGCATCAATGATATATAATCAGAATTCAAATGACCAAGCCTTTCATGCCACACATTAAAATCAATATTTTCTTGCAAAGAGTACCTTGAAGAGGTAAACTCATAAAACTTGAATAAGTTATCATGACCCAACTTAGCATTAGCAACAATGGCATTAGTGCTAGGATTAATAATAGAACACATGTCCTTATGAAATTCAACTTTATAATCTTGACATAATTTAGCAACTGAAAGGAGATTGGTTTTCAAGTCGGGAACATAAAGAACATCATGTAACTTTCCATTTGAAATATTAACATCGCCAAATCTTTCAACTTTGCAACTATGATTATCAGCTAATTGAATTGGAGTATTCGAAGGATTGGGTTGCAAAGAATCAAAAACTTATTTATGAGATGTAACATATTGAGAAACACTACTATCAACTATCAATTCTAATCATTTAGAGGCATTGTAACTAATAGTAAAAGCATGACGAGATTGATTACCATGAGATTTTTTATTGATAGGTTGCTTATCATTTTGCTTTTTAAAAAAATTGTTAGCCAAATGACCATCTTTCCCACAATAAGTACAATGAGGTTTCTTATTAGGACTATTATGTTGATTAGGATGATTATTATTACGATTTGTATTTTGATTATTATTGTTGTTAAAAGAAGGTCTAGAATTAAATAGGTTGCTATTATTGTGACGATTATTAAAGTTATGATTGTTATGATTATTATTGAAATTGTGACTATTAAAATTTTAATTTTGATTATTATTGGAGGCATGAAATTAGACGATCTAAGATTTTGATTTTGAGTTTTAGACACGAATGCATGTTCATTAGATATAAGAGTACCAAATTGCAATAACTTAGCTTCCTCTTGACGCAACGAATTTTGAAAAATATTATGCATTAATTGATTAGACAAAGTAGGAATAGCAAGTTGAGAATGAACATTAGTAATAAATTATTGAAATTGTCTAAGAAGACATTTCTTTAAAATAATGGTAATTAATCTAATATCAGTGAGAGTAACTCCTAATCTAATTAGTTGAATTTTAATATAATCAAATTTAAGTAAAAAATCATCCATGGATTTGAAATCAATATACCTTAAGTCTTCCAAATTGTCTTGCAATTGAATCTTACATGATTCAGATGGCCTATCATATGTTTGCTTTAAAATATCCCAAGCTTCATGGGTATTAGTGCAATGAGAAATTAGAACATATAAATCTAGGTTAAGAGATATACCAATGAGACCAAGGGCTTCATCATTTTTAGTACTCCATGCATTTTTTTCATCTTATGTAGCTGAGGTACCAGGAACTACAGAAGGGTTAGTAGCAACATCTAAAATATGCTGAAAACAGAATATAAATGAAAGATGAGTTTTCCAAGCATGATAGTTTGAGTTATTTAACTTGATTTCTGGAACTAAAGCCGACATGATTTAAAAATTATGTTTAAAATTTAAATAATAGATTTGAAATAAAAAAGTGATACTTATTATCCATAAGAATGTTAAATAATTATTAAGAGATTTAGAGAGTCAAAATTAAAAACTAAAATGTTCCCTGCAAAGCCACTGGTTAGATTGAAGAAACAGGAAAAATAAAATTTTGAAAATCTAAAAAAAAAAGTGTTACACATAGAGAACGATAAATTTTTTCTATTTAACTCTATGTTCAATAAAATTTAAAGGGTTTTTTCATTTTTATGTCTTCTAAACATTGTGAAAATTTTAGTCAAACCCAGATCATTGATTGAGAGATATCATAAAAATATAATCTGCTATCTTAAAACTTGAAAAAATAAATAATACTACACATATAGTACAATAAATTTTGCAATACTATTCTGATACAAATGAAATTTAAAGAGTTTTTTATATTTTTATATTTTCTAAATGCTGTTAAAATTTCAACCAAACCCAGATCATAGATTATGAGATATAAAATAAATACAAACTGCTGTACTTTCCTTTCTAAAACAAAAAATAGAAAAAAATAAATAAATAAATAAAAATATTGAATTTCAAAAACTTAAAAAACCTGCAACAAAAATAGGGTTAGATACAATAACAAAAAATAAAAAATAAAGAATCCTTTGGCGGCAAGCCTTCCAAAGGAGGTTAGAAAAAATAAAAAATGAACTCTTTGGCAACAAACCTTCCAAAGAGGGTTAGAATAAATAAGAAAGAAGAAAATCTACAAAAGAATAAGATAAAACTTTCAATATTTCAAACTTTAAGATCTTCACAATTTCAAGCTCTTCTAATGAACCCTTCACACAAGCTCAAAATAAGGATTAGTAGCTCTGATACCATGTAAGAAAAAGTGATTGAAATGATAAAATATAATAAAATAAAATAGCATGAAATAATAGATTTAATCCAAAAGAGTAAGAAAAGTTTTACCATACAAATGATACAAGATCAATTGAGCAATACCAATTAGGAAGCAACACAAGAGACAAAGATTTGATAAAGGAAAAGCAAAGAAAATCCCTTGTGAGTATTATGAATGAGGAAAATGCCTGAGAGAGAGAGAGAGAGAGAGAGAGAGAGAAGAAGAAGAAGAAGAAGAAATGGAGCAAAATAGCTCATTTACAATAGCATCAAAAACTTGATGTGAATAATGGAGACTAGATAAAAATGAGAGAGAGAGAGAAGCACCTCTTTTAAAGAGATGAGAAAGGATTTCCATGTCTTTGCATGTGTAACTCCCATTTCTATGAATGCTACATTCATAAAAGGTGTGTGCAAAGTGTCAAGTTCCTCTTAAGGAGGAATATCTATTTTATTTATTAAAAGAAATAAAAAACTGAGTTGTCCTCACAAGTGGACAATATGACAAGAATGACATGTTCTTTACATGTGGACTAGAGGAAAAATAAATAATACATAACTGATACCTTGGTTTATCCCAATAAATAAATAAATACAACCAAGGAAAGATTATTAATTCTAACAATTTGAATCATCTTTCATAATAACATAGACAACTTCATCATCATGATCATCTCATTCATCATTAGATTCTTCTTTAGCAATGTAACAATCTTTGTTTCCCTTTTTTTTATAGCCTTGGTTACTCTCATCTTTTCTACTTCTAGATTTGTCTTCATTTCCTTTTTTTGTCTTCTGAGGACATCTTGCTACAATATGACCAACTTCATTACAATTAAAATATATGATGGGTAACTTGCATTTGTATTTACCTTTTCCTCTATGAAATCTCCTAGCTAGTAGTACTTCTAGTTATTCTAGATCTTCACCATTTGTTTCACTGCCACTAGAAACATGCTTGACCTTTTTCTTTCCTTTAGGTTCTTTGAGTGTTAGTTTAGCTTTGAAAGTAGAATCAATATTCTTAGATTTGAAATTATCAAAATTTGAAAGTTCAAAAGCAGTAAGTCTACCAACCAGTCCTTCAAGGATCAGATCACTACCAAGAGTACATCTTAGTTCTTGTATAGCAGAGACTCTAATAGCATAGATAGGCAGTAGGGTTCTTAAATATTTTCTAATCATAGTCTCATCTTCAATAATTCCATTTCTCCTCTGATTTCATTTACAACATCTTTGATTCTTGTATAATACTAGACTATAGTTTCACCTTCTTGCATTATCATTTCATCAAATTTTCCTCTTAGACTTTCTTCTTTGGCTCTCAGCACATTCTTGTCTCCTCCATAGATCTTTTGTATGGAATCCCACATTCATTTACAAGTAGTAGATGCTTTGATGTCTTCAAGCTCTGAATAGCTTAGGGCAGATGCAATCTCCAACATTGTTTGATTGTGTTGTTTTCTTTTGTTTTAGTCATTTAGCTCATCATACTTATCTTCAACATACTTCACATAATTAAAGAAATCAACTTTGTCAACTCAGATTCATCGAATCTTTGTCAAACTCTTTATACTATCACTTGACAATAACATGTTTACTTGACAATAACTATCTTCTGATGCTTGGTCAACAATAGATTGTTCATCATACACTAAGTCTTCACTTGGTCATTACTATCATTCTCTGACACTTGGCACATACTAAACTTCCTTTGTTCAACACATATTGAATTTTTCTTTGCTTAGTCACAACTAACTTTCTTCTTGGCCTAAACTAAATTTCTCAGCATCCATTATTTGCATGGTTAGGCTTGGCAGACACATTCTTTTTGCTTAGTCTTCTTCTTGTCTCTACTCAAGTATCTTTTCATTGTAGCCTTAAATAGATAAAAAATACACTATATCATCAAAGTTTTACTTGGTCTTAATTCTTCTTATATACACTATATAACTCAACCTTTCTCTTGGTACTCTTGTTATTCTTTCTTTTCAAATCCTCTTTATCAATCAATCAAATGATAGCATTTAGACCAAAGTTAGCAATTTTCTTACTAGCAAGTAGTAGGTTTGACATCAGTGACAAAATAATGATTGTTCCATGATAGGTTTCTACAATCTCCACCATTTCTATACTTCAACAATATTCTTTTTCAATAGTTTTAACCTATTTTCTAATGCTTTAGATAGAATTTTATAGATAGTGTTAGACAGAGCAATATTTCTAAAGTCTCTAGGGCCTTTGAGAGTTGCATTTTTGTGTATTGGCATTAGAAATGTGTTGTTAATTTTTGACAATATAGAGCTTGAGTTCCTAGTTTCTTCAATGGCTTTTTGTAAATTAGTGCCCAATATGTGCCAATATTTTTGGAAAAAGAAGGGCTTGAAGCCATCTATACTTGGTAATTTATCTGGGTTCATACTAAAAAGGGTCGCTTTAATTTCTTCTATCAAGAAAGGCTTGTTTAGTTATTTTTGTTAATTTCAAATTGATTTTGACATATGAGTGACTACACACTTAGTCATATTCATAAAGTGCATGTTGACCAAGTAGTGTATGTTGAGCATAAGTTGTCAAATAATGCAAGCTAAGTAGAATATTCAATATGTGTTGAGCACCAGTATCTTACTTGCTTTTCATCCTTGTTTCAAAGAATAGTGACTAGATTAAAAAGTTAGGATTAATTTAGAAACTATAGTGACTAGGTAGCATAGTGAAATAAAACATAAAATAATTGCTCACTTCAGAATAGTAAAATTATTTTGTTCCAACAACAAAACATATATGACATACAATCTTAAAGGGATGCAAATTAATCTCAGCTCTTTGTTCCTATATCACATAAGACTATATATTACTAAGATAGGAGACAAGAATCATAATGAAGCTAAAGAAATTTTGGCTCATTTGTATTCATTTCTTTGAAACAATACATTCAAATGCATGAAATCAAAACATAGAAACACCTAATAGATCTAAACTTTATCTATTCTATTCACTAGTACTGTTCATACAAGAGAGAATATGCTGAAGAATGTGGTGTCATAGTAGGTAAAACATATCAAAAACTAGAACCAATGATCTCATAGTGAAAAACTAGAACCCCCAAATGGTATCACAGCAATGAATAATTTTTCTCCAAAAAGCTAGAACCATTACAATGAGAAAGAAAGAGAATGATATACAGGAAGGAATTCCTAAATCTATTCTGCATTTGACATGTGTCCACATGAAAAACCTCCTCAAGAAGTGAAAAAAATCTCTCTACTCTCTCTCTACAATTTCATATCAAATCCTTGATCATTTTTCCTCCCAAAAGCTTAAAGTGATTCAAAAGCTTGATGAAAAATAACCACTTTTGATACCAGCTCTCAAATCAAGGCAATGGTAAAAATCAATTAAATGGCCTCTAGAATGCAATATAATCTTTTTGAAATTGTTTTTTCCACATTTAGGCTTCAACAAGCCTTTATATCTGTCTCCTAGCCAATTTTGATACTCCATGATGAAATATACCTGTTCTACTGAGAATTCCCAAGAAATTACAAATCTTCTTATAACTCAAATTGGTGAATAGTTGTGTAGAAACTAACCTTAGAAATGGATATCTCATCTCTTCTCAATTTTGACGGTATACTAGAGGTTATATTTTGAGCCAAAAACATGCCTCTAGCAGCCATTTGAAGTTGCAAGCTCCAAACTAGTGTTTCTCATTAAAAGAATAAAAATGATTTTTTTTTTTAAATTCTACAATCAAAACTATAGAAAATTATATTTTTAAATAAAAAATTTCAGTAATGACCAGAACTAAAAACTATACTATTTTAAATTGTTTTCCTTATAACTCCCTTGGTCATAAATCAATGCCATGTGTCAACCAGTGAGTGGTCCCATCACATCCCAAACTCTGCTGGATTTTAAATTTTCTGGGTCAGATTTTTTATTTCCTAGGAGGTTGCCATGTCACTACTGATGAGACCATCACATTTTCTGGTGGCGATATGGCTACCACTAGGATCCTTCACTTTCCTGACAACATTCTTAACTTATTTGGTGAACCTTCCTCTAATCAATCACATGTTGCCACTCATCCTTCTATTACTTGCTCACACTACCACATCATCCACAACTCCTTATGGCTCCTTGCTATATTCTTGAATTTTTTGTTATGGCTCCTGACCAGATTCTTGAATTTTTTTGTAATGCCCCACTTCGAGATTCTTGGAAACAAGGATGAAAAGCAAGTAAGATAATTTTTTTTAAAATGAAGTGTAAGTAGAGCTCACTTCAGAAGAGTGAAATTAGTTGGGTTACTTAATTTTGGGACTTTTTTTCATTAAGTTCTTTTATGGATTAGAGTTTATTTTTTAGAGTTTTTTAATTTAGAAACTTTTACTATTAGGATTATGCTTTGAGAGACAACTCTTCAAGAGAATATCTTTTAAATTTTGGAGATCCTTCTTCAATGGAGTAATGGAGGGGTCTTATGAATTAGTGTTTTATTTTAAAATATTTTGAATTTGAAACCTGTAGAGGTCTTATTTTTTAAGATCATTATTAGAGGCTTTAATTACACATACTAATGAATTATAGTTTCATTTTCAAAGACTTTGGATTTTGAGACTATTTTTGAAGAGAGTTATTATGGTGCCCTTTAACTCAAGGTTTTGAGATTATATATTTTCAATCTAGAGACACATAGAGATTATACGCTTGTTCATAGACTTTCAATTTTAATAATTTTATTTATACAGATTATACGATTGTGCTTGTTGGCTAATTTTGAAAACTAATTATAAGATTATATGAGTTAGACTTTTTTTATTACATGTGTTATATTTGAAGGTTGTATTTAAATATTTTAATATGGCACCTATATGATTTAAGGTTTCTTTTTTAACAAATTCTAAGTGATTGTGAGGCTAGAAGGTCCCATGGATATGGCTTTGTGGCTTTTAGCAATGAGAAGATAATGATGAACATTATTGAATACTATAATGGAGGAGGCTACATGTTTACAACTATGGTGGTTGTGATTGTCATAGATCTGAGCCTAGATGTGGTATCATATAACTATAATTTGGAGTTTTGAACATTTTTCTAAATTTTAATTCTTGATGTATATAATTCTTCAAATGAAACTAAACAATGTTGTGATTTAATGTTGCATATTGTATTCATTATTTTGTATATTTTTTCTATAAGAAAATTCTTTGTCATTTAGTGCATTCTTTCTAATTTCTATATTTAAAAATATTATTTATTTATTTATAATTAATTTTATATTGAATAAAAAAATCTTATTAATACATTGACATAATAATGTCTTAAAATCAAAGAATTTAATAGAATTTGACTCTTGTTCAATACAATAATGCAACTCCTTTACCAATAAAATAAGTGATAAACTTTTTCATATAGGAAATAATTTCGAGCTACTAATATAATACAATTAATTTCCAGTATATAGAATGATTTAAATACATCTCTTGAACTATTTAGCATGGTTGTAACATATTATTCATCTAATTATTCATAGTACACAAATATTTTAATATATAAAATTATATTTATTTAAGTTCATTTGTGAAGTTATAACATTAATGCAATATTTTATGATTACTTTTAAGATCTTAAATTATCAAAATGTAAATGTTGGGATTAAATTTTGTGTTCTTAAAATCTACAAGAAATTACTACTTTTACATAATTCCTAAATCTGGAGTTTGAAATGTTGAAGGCATTAATAAATTAAATATTCAAGACATCAAGTTCTTTGATTATGTTCTATAATTCGCTTCTATATTATGATTTTTTAAATTATATTTTGCACTATTCAAAATAAATCATATCAATAATATTAAATCTATTAGATTTCCACAATCCATGTATATGTTATTATTAATTTCTGGATTTGATTGTGCAGAGTTTTTTTGTCATCAACATGTCAGATCAAACTACATGGTCCATCATCAGGATGCAAGAGAACAAGAAGAACATAAAGATAGTAGATTGTCGATCTAGCAAACCATAAGAAGAGGGGAGGGGGTTGCAAGAGAGAGAAGATTGGTGCAACACTAACAAGACAAGACTCTTTCCTTGGATTTATCTTGTTATTTTTTAGCTTTTTTGTTCTACTTGTTCTTTTAATTTTTTAAATTCTTTTTATTTGGTTAGAGTCTTGTCTTGTCAATGTTGTACCTATTTTCTCTCTCTTCCAACCACCCCCTCATTTCCTTCTTATGGTTTGCCAGATCTGCATTCAATTATCTTTATGCTCTTCTTATTCTCTTTCATCTTGATGATGGATCATGCAATTTGATTAAAACATTGATAACAAAAAAAATCTACACAATCAAATCCAAAAATTAAAAATCACATCAGTAATATTGTTATTTCTTTTTGAAACAAGTCTACATTGAAGGCATCAAATTCTTCAAAATAAGTTAAATATTGAAAATATCAAATTCTTTGAGTAAGTTTCATACTTTGTTTCTATATTACTATTATGAACCTAACATGCATATTGATGTTTTTTATTGATGACGAATTCTGAGTTGAGTAATGTAAGGTTTTTGACTTCATTCCTAATTGCAAAATTGTATCCATGTTTAGGGTTTCATGTTTATCTATGTTGTTTATGACAACAAAATAAAGTTTAAATCTAGCAAGAAAAAAATTTCCTCTGGGATTTGTTATTTAATTCCTACATGTAATCCTTGTTTGGATGTAGAACCCTAAAACTTAAGAATCAAAAGATGTTCACTTATTATTTCCTACAAAAATTTGTTGTCTTATATAGTAAAACCCAAACAAGAAGATTAGTTCATATTATAAATGTATTGACCCCTAACAAATAACATATGTTCTTCTTAGATTTATCATGTTTTCAGTATTTTGATCTCCAATATTCATCATTAGAGTTGTGTTTTTTATTGCTTGTATACAAATCAACTTAAAATAACATGCATCTAGGTTCAAACATAAAATTGTGAGCTAGGAACATTTAAAATAAATTTATGTTTTTTGTTTTATGTTTTAGTAAGATGGATTTGTAAAAAATAGTAAAGTTTATATCCTTATTGCAATTATGTGAATGGTGGTCAATAAATCAAGATGTGCATTATAGTAAATGAAATATTTCTTACATCTTTTTTGCTATGATATTTCTATGAATTTTACATTTTATTTATTGAGCATCTTCTAATTTTTTAACCGAATTGGACAACATCAACCATATTTCTCACTACTCATATTCTTTAAGAACCTCTATTTTTCCTTCAGTTATACTAGAGTCACTTGAATTGGTCAACCTAATGAGATATTATGTGACAAGTGGTTTCAAATGTCACTGAAAAATATTGGAAAATTCTAGTTATTTCTATCGCTGATTGTTTTGTATGAAGGGGTACTTTCTTTGTCCTGATCAAGATGACTTTTAATTGCAATCCGTGCTTTGTTTTCTTGCACATATGTATTGGGAATCAATTATTAGGCCAATAGGATCTTCTCCTTGGAGAACATTGGCCGGATTGTCTGGATTTGCTAGCAGTCTTAAACCATTAAAAAGATTTACGGTGCTGGGAAAAGAGGGCAAGGAACTTGAAATAACGACAGCTACAGATAGTCTTCCTCTGAATCACGAACTAAGATCAATATCTCATTTTATGATTGAAAAGTTTATTAGTTGTTTGGATGAAGATAAAAGATTGTTAGAATGTGGATACAACTACACCGGCTCTGGCTATTGTACTGGTTTTTCAAATATAAATTTTTAAGTTATTTCCTATAGAGCTATTTGTAGGCTTGACCAGCCAATAATTCCACATATGGTACTATGCTGATTTATTTACTTGTAGTAGAGGAAGGGTTGTTTACTTGCCCAAGAAATGTATACTACATTAGTCCAGGGTGTAGAATGATTGTTGGTCCTTTTAACAAGATGTCGTTACACTAATGATAAGGCACATTACACATTTCAGAATTATTAAAATGGGCCATCAGACTAGATAGATTTTGAGGCCATATGAAAATTGTTTATTCTATATTATATATGTGTATATCTCTTGATTCTTGAGATGCCATTTACTGTGTTTCGTTTATAAACTGCAGGGATTTTCTATGTTTCACAATGTTAGTTTGAGTCATAAAAATAATTCGATAGGTATCTGTATGATTTTGTATCCACGGTTCCCACACCACTGCGATCAATCTTTAGCCTGCAGGAGCATGGAGGTGACCCCAAAATGGTTGCCCAACCCCATTTGAAGAGAGTCATACAAGTGCTTGAAACAACCAACTCGTTACATCCACTCTAAGGTATAATTGCTAGAGATTTTGTTTTTTTTTTTAAAATCGTAGAAGAGGACATCGATAATCATAATACAAGAATAAATGTAATGGAAATGGATAATTTAGTTGTAATTTTTCAATCTTGAGAAAGTTAAAAACAACATTTAGAACATACAGTTTTTATCTTCAGTTAAGCAAGTTTTTTAAATAATCAATTATTTATATTTTATACTTGATAAAATGCAATAACATTCGATTGCTACAACTATAAAAGATAATTGGTCTCCTATTTAAACATATTATGTACTGGAAAGCATTCTATAGTGTCGATGTCCAATAAAAATCTGCATAAGTTACTTATCAGCTTCTTGTAGAATCACATTATTTAACTACAATAATATAGTAGCTTGTATATAATGACACATAGTGTTAGGGCAGAGATTTGTAGAAAATTAAAGAAAGGTAATAAAATAAATATGTCAATTTTGAATCTATGTGAAAGTATTGTACAAGACGCTTGATTGTGTTGTAGAAAAATATAAATTCAATTAATGCTATATATACTATTTTAAAATGTGTTTATTTTTATTCATATAAATTTCTTAACTACATGTGTAAGTGTTGTTATATAGAATCACATCCTTTCAAAAATATATCAAATTTGACAACTCAGTATTATTATGTTTTAGCTTCTTGTAGAATAGCATTATTTAACTAAGATAATACAATAGCTTTTATATAGTGACATGTAGCACTAGGGCAGATATTTGTAGGAAATTAAAGATAGATTATAAAAGAAATATGTCACTTTTGAATCTATGTGACAAGTATTGTACAAGACACTTCATTGCATTCGAGGAAAATATAAATTCAATTTACACTATACACTATTTTAATTTAAAATGCTTTCATTTTTTTAAATTATCTAAATTTGTAAACTTAGTATGTAAGTGTTGTTATATATAATGACACCTTTCAAAAATATTTCAATTTTGACGGTTCAATATAATTATGTTTTACATTAATTTTTATTTCATGGTCAATGATTTAAGCAAGGTATAATTATGGACTAGTGAACTATTGGAAAGGCAAACGAGCACTTGGGAAACCTTTTGGCATGCAAAAATGAGTTATGTGGCCTTGATAATGGAGCTATTAAGAAGAGATTTATATAAACAATGTTGTGTCAAAAATTACTTTTCTGTGCAATATCTCATGGAAGATAAAATGATATAAAAATTCTTATGGGACTGATAAAAGTTTTGGTTTGACATTGCATTTCCTTTTGGTTTCCTGTTAATAGACCTGCATGGAAGGGGATTAGCTTTCAAACTCTTCTCATCATGTAGGAACTTGTGCACATATATGGCTCTTTTGCTATCACGAGCATATGGAAAGCTTGGGAAGCTGTCAAACCTTGGCTTCATTGGTCTAGTGATGGGTTCTGTGATGGGCTCTCTTTGAATCAGCAGAACATTTGGTGGTCTCCATTGTTTTCCATCCAAGGTGTTCATCTAGCCAAGACTCAAGGTCCTAGTGCTTTACTTTTTCCAAATGTGGCATCAAGACACCTATGAAGCTCTTTTCCAGAGTCTCTATGAGTCTCAAATCTTAGGAAGATATGCAACTCCAGTTTCATCTTGCCCATTCAAATTGGTAGACTTTTGATCTGTTGCTTTCTACAATTCTAGATCACTTAATTCACAAGGTGGGTATTTAGTCTATTCAACCTTTGTGGATAGACTGGAAGTGGCATCCTACCACTCCCTTCACTAGCTACAAACCAAGTTTGGAGTATCAATGGCATTCTCCCCATCTACCGATGGTGGATACCCTCAATCAGCATTGACATCTACAGTCTTCCCTTTCTTAGTGGAGAAATTGTTTTCACACTTTATGGAGTGTGATTACTGAGCCTAAGATTGCCCATTTTTCTTGGTGAATGGTGTTTCAAGGTCTTGAAGCCCTTGGGCCTTAGCTCAAGCATATTAGTGTTCTGGACCCTCGGTGTCCATTCAATGGGTAGCCAAAGTCATTTTTGCACTTTTTTGGTTTTGGGTATGTGTAGGATCATGGTCAACCAAACTATGCTCTTAAGTGGCAATAAAAAATTAGAAAATCAGGGTTATGTCAACTTGACATGCAATTTTCTATTTGTTATTATCTTTATATCAGAAATTGAGAGAAAATAATCTCTAGCAAATTGAATCTACTTTCCAAACTACTGAGACTTATCTCAAAAATATAAAAATTGATTGGTCAAAATTTTGAATTTTAATGCAATATTACAAAAATTTTAGAAAAAAAATAAGAAATAGACATAAGTCTGACCACCTTAATCAAAATCAAATGATAATATTTTTTATTAATATTCTAGATATAAGTAATAGACTCAGGCTTGGATGTGACACATATTTTTGGGTATTTTTATTCTAAATAAATAATTAATAATTAATTTTTTACTTTAGTATTTTCGGAATAAAAGAACTCTTTTGTCTGACCACCTTAACTAATTCAAAACTCTACAAAATTCAATTTTTCATTTCTTTCCCTTATAGTAGAAGAAACATAGAATGTGATGCATCTTTTGGATTTAAAATATGTTGTACCATTCAAAAGTTATAGTTGTATTTCAAATAGTGTGTCCATCAGCACTTTATATGTAACTCTATTAGAAAATAAGTAATAATTACTTACTAAGCTCATAATTTGACAAACCTTACATTTATGGAAATATAAGAACATTCTTAAGAAACCCTTTTCATTTCATCAAATTTTGGTGAAAAAAAGTCGTTAGCTACATGTTTGAAGTAAAAATCACATAAAAACAAGCCAAACACACATTTTTAGGATGTTTTTAAAGTTGACCATATAGATTTGGTATCAAAAGATATAGTAGACCTCATAAAGATATTAATTGTTTTCATTTAGTATCAGGGTGGGTGAGAAAAAAGTTGGAATAGTTTTGAAATGGTTTGAGATCTTTCAGAACTACAGATTTTTCAGGTCGCCACTTTTTGGCACACTATTATCATGCACATACCCTTCTTTAGACATGCTCAAAACTATTGGCACTAGATTCATAACTTTTTTAAGCCATTTTTGTGAGAACCTTTTTCTTGCATTTGGTTCTATTGGGTGACTCCTCCAAGTTTCCTAGGCAATTTACCCAGATCTAGCATACTTTCAAGATGGAGATTTTTATTACTTTGTGGAAAGATAAGAATGTTGTTCTTTTCACTCACCGTTTTCTTGACATAAATGTTACTATGTACACTAAAGCATGCATTTGTAATAATGTAATGATGCATATTGAAGTCCAAGCCAATAAGGTGGCTCTGGAGGTAGCCCACCATTAGGAGCTACTCAATAATTGGGGTAATGTTCTCTATATAGTTGCTAGAGTGCCTCTTGATGCCTTGATAGATCACACTCTGCCCAAGGGCTGCCATTGGGGGCATAACTCTTCTTCCTGCTACTCTCACATACCACATTCGTAGGCTTCCAACCACCTCTCTCCAAGTGGTGGTGATGGTGGTTGGTGATGCTTCTCACCCTCTCCACCTCGCCATGGCTCAGGTTGGTCCCCAAGTCCCCAGATCTGATGGCTCCGCCTCATAGTGGTCCTCATGTGGTTTCTAGAAAATGGCCCTTTTGCTTGGAGTTGGCTATTTCACCCCAGTGAGTTGATACAAAAGATAAAGACCAGGACCCTGATGATGATGTTGATGGCTGAACTATTCCCAGCCTACTTGCCAATCCTAAGGATGACTAGGATTTCCATGATTGTGATGAGCCACCTCCCTCAACTAGCATTGCTTTGGCAGCCTAAGGGCTACTTATATTTTTTTGATAAATAGTTGTTGATTTCAGCTTCGACCATGTGAACTCTTGCGAGGTGATCTTGTATCCCTTGGCCCTTTTTTGTGAATTGTAACTAGTATATTATTTACTAATAAAAAAAGACTATTAATAAAAAAAGAAGATGAATGTCTGTATTTCTATCTTCCTAGATTCTCAAATGGCCTTCTCCTTACATAAGGTATGTTTAGTTTTTGTTTTTTTCATCTTCTCTTCACATCCTTCTCTCAACTGTCAAGTCTAGTGTCATTCCCATGAATCCCAAGCACTCCTCTACTTCAATGTAGATTTCAATGACCCTGATAATATTTTATTTTTTGTGACCAGGCAAATGGAACAGTCTATTGCACAACATGGGTTGGCATCAACTGGGAACAACTTAAACATCACACTAAACTAAATTCCTAGACCAAAAGTGTTAAATAGTCAAAGTTGACTTTTTTTCCCAAACTTAATTCTTCTCTTAATGTGTGATGTTTAAGGGTGGCATAATCTGCGATAATCAATCCAACCACATTGTTGATCTTCAAGTTAACTCCATTGATGTAGCAGTGATGTTGCAGAACTTGTGCCAACTTCACTCCACTCTTCATTTCTATAGGAGCAAGAGGTATTATTCCTACCTACTCCTATAATCTCACTTATATTCAAACTTTAGATTTATCAAGCAATGAATTGAGTGGGATGATTCCCTCTTCGATTTGTTCCCTCACTTGCCTTACATACCTTGATCTTAGCTATAATTAACTCAATGGAAGCATTCCTTCTTGTGTGGGAAATTTTTCTTCATTAACATAATTGGACTTTTACAAGAACAAGCTTACTAGAAGCATATTGGCTTCTCTTGGTAGTCTTCCTTCTCTTGAGTCTCTAGAGCTTTCTAACAACCAATTGAGTGGGAACATACCAAATTCTCTAGGCATCATTTATTCTCTTGAATATCTATATCTTTCTAATAATTAATTAAATGGGAGCATACTAGATTCTCTAGGCATCATTTCTTCTCTTGAATATGTATATCTTTCTGATAATCAATTAAGTGGGAGCATACCAGATTCTCTGGGTAATATCTCTTCTCTTTTTAGACTGATGCTTTTTGATAACCAATTAAGTGAGAGCTTACCAATTTCCCTTGGGAGCCTCTCTTTGATAAATGCTTTACTTCTTGGAGGAAATCCATTGAATGGTACCATTCCAAATTCTCTAGGCAATCTCTTTTTAATGACTGATCTATTCCTTGATGACACCCAACTAAGAGGGACCGTTCCTCCTCCATTTTCTTAGCTTTCCTCCTTCACTACACTCTATGTTGATGGAAATCAATTCAATGAATTTTTCACTTCTTCATCACTTCTGCCTTCATTGATTGGCCTTCACCTTTCATTAGACCATAACCAAACAGTTTCTAAAACTTTCTTTCACAACCTTACAAGCCTTTACAAATTGTATTTATCTAACTATGTTCTGAACATTTCAAAAACCTAGATTCCATCCTCCAAGTTAAGTGATATAATAATAGTGTCATGTATGATTGACGATGAAATTCCACCTTGGATTTTGACACAATTCTCACTTTATGGACTAGATTTAGTGAATAGTGGTCTTGTGGGTGAAATTCTTCTTGGTTATGGGAAACTAGACCTCTATTTACATATCTAAATCTTTCATGAAACCATCTAGAAGGGAATTTGATTTCAAATAATTCAACTTGGACACAATTGAAGATATTAGGTGTCTCTAAAAATGTATTGAGTTGTCATATCCCAACAATTTTCTCACTCAATATGATACTATTATTGTTCCATGAAATTTTTCTTTTGAGTGGTCATATTCCTCCATCTGTAAAGAACCCCTACAAAACCAATGCCACATCACCAATCTCCATAAAATGTAGAAAATTCAATGAGAGTCAAAGTCTTATGGATATTGAATAGTTAACATTAGTTGATTAACTATCATTAACTTTGAGAAAATGATACATATACATATATCCTCAAATCTAAAAGAAACCATTTTTTTTTTACCAAAATACCAAGATGTACCAAGTATGTTGACCTTGTTGACAAAAGCTCAAGAACCTATCCAAGAACACAGGGTGAGAATATTGTAGGAGTGTTTTACCACCCTACCACAAAGCTGTTAAACTTCCCCAAAATCTTTCTTGACATGAAAGATACCTAGCCCGACAATGAGATAGTATATACAAGTAAAACTTAGAGGAGTAATGGAATCATGTTACACACATAATGTTAAGAACACTAATTAGTCAACAAGATAACAAAAAAAAAAATTTCTTAGTTATCACTTCAATATCACAGTCCCATCTCCATCATTTATAAAAAAACATAACAAGGTTTATCCAACATTGATTTACATATACCCATCAACATACATCAATCAATTACATGATCTTAGCTTGTCTATCGCAAGAAAATTAGTCCAACTTCCAAAAGGGCATACTAGTACTACTATCAATTCTCTATTGACACATGTTATAAATATATATATTAAACCAATCACATAGGTAACTATAAAAGTATTTCTCCATCAATTAGTATTCCTAATATGTTATCATATTTTGAATTCCTCTCATAAAACATAAATACACAAGGTGTATATTAAGCAAAAAGAATGACACCATTACTTTCCATTCATCATGAGATCATATTCTTTCCCCCAACTTATAGATTTTATATATAATGTACGAAGCAATGGAAAATGCAATAATGTAATTTTTTTAAATGTCACATATGCATCATGAAATGACCACATCTGTGCAACATGATAATTTAAAGGTCAACATCCTTCATTGAGTTACCAATTCCTAAGCATAGTTAATAAAGTCACGATAAAAGAAATGTTGACTAAAACTAACCCCCAAATCATATATGAAAAGATGGCCATGTAAATCTTATTTTCCAAGGGAACTCCTAAGTGCCCAAACTATATTTAGTGAGCAACTCAAGTAAACATAAATACTTAGCCAAAACCACCAAAGAGTACAATCAAAATTCAATAAGTTCTAGGGGGTCTTGATAAAACATTAGATTCTAATTTCACTAAGCTTCAATAATTCATAATATTGAGAGAGTAAACACTTATTGCATAGCTCAATGCATACATTCAAATCTATGCCATTAAGTCTGGTACCATTTTTAACATCTTCTTGAAGATAATTTAATGGTAACTGATCTTAAGCATCTAATTAAAGGAATTAAGAAAACATTTTAACTAGTGGTATGGTAGACAAGACCTATTTGGCATGGCCATTCAATTGCACATAAGAATGATTCAGTATAAAGTCTAAAACAATGAGCATATTCTCTTATTTTCAAACAACTATAAGTTTAAAAAAATCATCTAGTACGAAGTATAACATCAATAATTTTCTACACAGAATCACTACTTTTCTTAGTGAATTCTGGAATGCTATGTAGTGATCTTATTATAATTATTCCCAAAGACATTATTTAAGGATAGATAATTATGCCCATTCAATGATCCATGCTTTAGAATTCATTGAATACACACTCAGGTGGACTACTCCAGAAGCATTGACTTCCATTTATAGGAAGCATTGACGTCCATTTATAAGAACTGGGGACTAGTCTAGTGTGCAAGAACCATTAGATTATATGACTCAACCATATTATTCAATAAGCGATTCAAGTACCAATCATGGTATCAACAAATCATGTGCATATACTGATTAAAATTCAGCCAAATACCCATCACACAAAAATGAAAGTAAACCTTCCATATGTAGGATACAATATGTAATAGATTTATTCATTGCATGAGAATCTCAATTTAAAAACCACGTTGTATAGAAGAACTTCACATTTATTCTAAAAACATCTATGACTTGAGTTCCTAACTCTTATGTTATTTATATGAAGAAAATCTCAGACTATAATACTCATAAGAAGAACAAAACATTGGTTCTATTTAATATAAGCTTCTTTGTCTTTATTGGCGGCTAGTAATATCTAGAGTCCAAATAGCCATGTATTACATTCTACTGTAGAAACATCACCAGCAGAGAATCAGCCTGTGCACTGAAGGTTGTCATTTTTCTTTTAAGAAGTAAGCTTTAAATTAACATTGAGAAAATTATTTTCTACATGGAAATTGTATTTGGCATGACACCTTCACAGCATCGATGCCCCCAAACAATAGTCAATGCCAAAGGTCATGGTCAAAAATACATTAAATTTACTGCTTCTTAGCATAGCAGAGAGAGCTTCAGACAGTTCGACAATATTGAGACACTATTCGTCTAGTGGTATTTCATCAACAATTGAATGAAAGTGTTTGCAAAAGATCATTAGAACAACCCTTACCCGACACAACACCAATAACTAAATTAGAACATCTGAAAGGGCCAGACTTGTATTCTAGTTTATGCCATAGAATAATGCTTATAATTTTCCGCTATATGAGGACCTAAACATTTGGAATGCATAGGTGTTTATTGCATACAAGTAGCGGCAAAGAGAATCAATTGGCCTCACCTATCATTAAGTGAGCTCACTGTAATTTTACTAAGGCAGGGTGTGTTGTTCATTTAAGCCCCATCGTTCTAGAAGTTTTATGGTTTATATGAGCATTGTTTTTTCAGCCATTAGAATCAATTCCTCCAGGAATAGGTGAAATTGCATACAGGTTGATAGATTAAATGAAAGGAAGAAAGTTTATAAATGCATGCCACTCAATCCAACAAGTGTATCAAGATCGGTCCTCACATCCAATTGGAGTTTCAGAGATGAGCATAAATTTAAAATGTAAAAATGTCAGAAATGGGAACCTGGTATGACCGATGGTAACAATAGCTCAAGTTCATTTTACCTTCTTCTCCAACTCTCCAGCTCCCAACTATTTGTTTCCCATGATAGTATTCCATAACCTCAGATCTTTCTTATAGATGGTTTGCAATAAATTTTCATCTTTCAGGACCATAATGTTGTGAAAGCTCTTGAAGCTTTGCCTCTTCCCCCTCCCTCCGACGGATAAACATTGTATATCCTCTGTTAAATGTGAATACCTCCCATTATAACGGTCTGAGAGATCTTTTCATTTAAATTTTTTAACAATATTTGTAACTGTTTTCTTTTTAAAACTTCCATCATCTATTGTAATGAATACATCATTAATTTTGTTTGAATCTAATTTAATCAAATAATTTAGATGTTTTAGTCCAGGTGGTAGTCCAATACCGAGTTATTCGGTATGTGATGGAATGGGTTGTGACATAATCTTTGGGAAGATTATCTCAATTCTGACTTTTAAATCTTACTAACAACAATTTAATTGGAGTGATCCTTGTGAGCTTGTTCAATTGCTCTTTGCTCAATGTTTTGAATCTCGGAAGTAATAGTTTGGAGGGAAGCTTACTTGGTAAGTTCAGTAAGTTGAGTGAGATTTATTCATTAGTTATTCATAATAATAAACTAAATGGATCATTTCCCACTTCCATAGTATGTTGTTCAAAGCTACAAGTTCTTGATATTGAGAATAATTTGGTTGGAGGTGAAATACCACATGCAATTAAAAATCTTTCATAGTTAACTATATTAGTGGCAATGGAGAATAATTTCAGAGGTCGTATTCCTCTAGAGATTGGTCACCTAAGAAGCCTCCAATCATTTCTTAGGTCTAATTCCACACACAATTGTATCATTACAAGCAATGCCATTAGAAAGTTGAGATGCTTTTGAATTATCAGTGTCATATTATTACTCAAATAAGGATAGGCATCATGATGTGACCTTATTAGGAAATTACTTTATTAACAACTACTCTATTAAGGATGAGTTCAATGTGAATTTGAAAGGCAATATGCAACACTATGAATATATTCTTTCTACTCTCACATCTATAGAATTGTCAAACAATGAATTCAAGGGGGAAATTCCTTTTAATTTTGGAAATTTAAAGGGTTTGAAGTTTCTAAATCTTTCAATGAACAATTTGAATGGGGCCATTCCAAATAGTCTGGGAGATATAAGTCAGCTGGATTCATTGGATCTTTCACAAAATCAATTTTCAAGAAGAGTACCAGTGGAGTTTGGATTTCTAAATTGATTGGGTTCATTAAATTTATTCTACAACAACCTTTCTAGAAGTATACAACAAACACCCTACTTTAACACATTTGGAGAATCCTCCTATTTAGACAATCCACATCTATGGGGATTTCCTCTACCTAAAAACTGTTCTTGGCCACAATTTGCTCCTCCTACTCGATTTTCAATGAACAAAGAAGTTAGTAAATTTTCATGGTATAAAATATTAGTGGTAGTGTCTTTTAGAGAAGCTTTTGGAGGGATGTCATTATTGGTACTAATCAAGATCAGCTAGAAAAGGGCATATTTCAACAGAATTGATGAGAAATTTGACACTATGAAGAAATATGGATCTCACAAAAATGTAGAGGTAAATTCTAGACATTATTTTTAAAAAAAAAAAATATATATATATATATATATTCTTTTAAATTTCAATAATGTTAGTATTAATAGAAAATAAGTGGTAAAATATTAGACTATTTGATCAACTAATTGCATGCAATTTGAAGGAATCATTGGCAATCATTTAGCAGTATCGCCTCCCAAAATCCCAACTGTTCTTGTTGTACATGGCTTTCTTGGTGAAAACTTACATGGATGCTCCTTACATCATCCAGGAAAGCTTAGGTTTTGGTTTTTACGTCAAGAATAGCAAATTATAAGCCTGTTACATTAAAACTTATTCTAGAAGAAGGTATTTAGTCTCTGATGAAACTTATTGCAGTAATTTATAGAGTTGTAAAACTCTTATGATTAAGATACCTAGTTTGCTATGCTAATACATGATTTTTCTTCTTTATGTTTTGGTTGTTATCTAAAGCTTCAGTAAAACAATTCTCTTTAGCTAATTTAAAGCAGTCCAATTTTGCTACTTTGATATTTCTATTGGGTATACTAATGAAAATTACGAGACCAAATTTCCAAGGTCTACGTGACAGCATTTTGTTTTAAAAAGGTGGCAAATGCATAGCAAAGTGTTTTAAAAGGCGATGGGAAAATGTGGTCAAAACATGACATTCTAAATGGTTATGTGTCAACCAAGATAGGTAAAAGGAAAAGCATCCATAAATGTTTTAAAAGAATTGGGTAAAAGGTAGCACGCCTATACATGGCATTAAATAACATGCAGTGCGTGAAAAACTATTTTTCCATTTGTCATATCTCTATGGCGGACTTGAAAGCTTCATTCAATATGGTTATTTTGGTGGGTATTTTCAACTGTTTGGTAAGGGTTTTCTGCTTAAAATGGAAAAAAAAAAAAATTTGGTCTATCATGGCAAAAGATTGACTGAAATTTGATGGAAAACATTTAAAATGAATATGAAGGTAATGTTAGCTTAAAGGAATTACTGGTAAGTTGCTGGTAAATATTTTATTTGTTTTATTTATATGTCTCTATGCAAGTTTTGTATAAAGAAAGAAATGGATGACATACAACTGAGAACAAAGGTAAATAAAAATGAAAAAGGTTATGGCTATGAACAGAGGAAAATGAAAATGGCAAAAAGATTATTGCTGAGAAAGAGGTAAATAAAACATTGAAAAGGTGTCTTCTTCACAGGTATGCACAAGGAAGGTATGTCTGACCGATTCTTTGTTGAACAAGAATGGTTTGAATGAAATTTTTTGAAAGAATTTTTTTTTACTGCAATAAATCATATTCCGTTTCTTCATCAAAAGGATTTTGTTGAAATTTTGTTTATGCTTTTTAAAAGCATGAGTTTTTCTTTGAAGAAAAGGTAAATGTGATTTTCATTTTTTTTAAAGAATGAGGGTTTCTAAAAACAAACCCAAACCAGTTTTGGATCGAAAGGCATATACTGTGAAATTTCTAAAAGGACTTGATAGGTTGTTTGTTGGTTTGAAAAATGAATTAAAACCATCATGCTGATTGCGGCAGTTTGATAGTTGAAGTTTTTTTTTATTGTTAAAAATATATCTTAGTGATGGATATATTAAAAGGGAACTCTTGTTTAACTACCCTAACTAGTTCTATTTGTTTCAAAAAACTGATTCTCATATGTTTCTCTTATATGAAATTGCTTCTCTATTTAAAGAGAATGTTGAAACTTGTAAACACAATTTAGTGTGTTCAAAGCAGAGACACAAAAACTTGTTGAGAAAGTTTTAAAGGTTATCTGAAAGGTTTATTATATACTTGCCTACATGTATAGGTGTATAACATATAGTTATATGTGTACGTGTGTTTGAAATTCAAATTCAAGAGTGAGATAAAAAGGGTTGTAGCCCTGAGCAGTTGTAATAACTACTGAGTGTAAAGAGTTGAACCTCAATAAAATTACAAGTTCATGGAGTGGTTTTCCTCTTATGAAACCATAAGGATTTTTGAGGGTTTTCCACTTGGCACAAATCTCATATCTCTATCCTTTGTGAGTTATTATCTTCTTACTCTTTCATGTTAAATGTTGATTGTTGAATAGAAAAATATTATGCATTCAGTTTTATGAAATGTTAAATTGATATTTGTCACTTGTTCATTTTAATAAAACCAGTTCTAATTCACCCACACACCCCCAAAACTTTAATTACTTCCAACAAGTGGTATCAGAGCCTAGGGTTACTTTTAGGTCTGCCTATAGGAATTTTTCTAGGGATTTTTTGGAAGTGAAATGGCATAGGCTGATGGAGATTCCCTTCCCCCCCATAACCTTAATTACTTCCAACAAGTGGTATAAGAGTGTAGGGTTAATTTTAGGTCTACCTATAAAAATTGTTCCAGGGATTTTTTGGAAGTGAAATGGCATAGGCTAATGGAGATTCCCTTAACCGGGCTCCATTATTTGATGGAAATGACTATGTGTTTTGGAAAGTTATGATGGAAGCTTTTATACACTCTTTAGATGTTAGAATGTGGGATGTTGTCATTACGAAGTATACTGTTCCACAAACAGTACCTACTGATCCAAATGATAAACTTACATATGAATGAGACAAAATGGAAAGATATGCTCTTTTGTGTGGGCTTACTAAAGATGTGTTTGTAAAAGTTGTCTATTGTAAATCTACAAATGATATTTGGGTAAAATTGGAAACTATTTATCAAGAAGATGAAAAGTTTAAAGAGTCAAAATTGTTAACTCTTAAAACACAATTTGATAACTTTAAGATGAGTGAAGATGCAAACATATCTGCTTATTTTTTGAGAGTTGATGAAGTAGTAAATACTAGAAAAGGTTTAGGAGAAAAAATTGAAGAACATGATGTGGTCTCTAAAGTTATACGATCACTTTTGTCAAATTTTGAAACTAAAATTTCTACATTGGAAGAAAAGAAAAACATTCCTCAATTGACTTTACATCAACTACAAGGAACCTTAACCACTTATGAAATGAGAATTAGTAATCAAGTTGGTTCTACATCAAAAGAGACAATCTTTAAGGTTGAAAAACAAGAAGAAATTGACTCAGATCTAAAAAGTGTTTTAGAGGCATTACTAGTTAGAAGAATGAAAAAGAGGTACAAAGGAAAACCAAAAAGGTTTCAGTTGTGATTGATTAGGACACTTTGTAGAAAAATGTCCAAATATAGATCAAGAAGATAATGATGAGAAAATTGAGAAGTTTTCAAAAAGGAAACTTTGGAATCAACATAAAAGATTCAAGGATTTTAAAAAGAAAAGTCTTCTGTCAAAAGAGGACTCAAATGAAGAGTTAAGTGATCTTGATGAAGAAGGAGAAAGGTTGTTTATGGCTGAAATAGTCAATGTTTCAAAAATCTAAATGAAGAAGTTGATCTTGAAGAAGAACTTCTTAAATCTTTGAAAGAACTAAAGAGGTTAAAGAAATTGATTTCAAATCATGATAATGTCAATAAAAGACTTTAAGAAGAATTAGAAGAAGTTAATCAAATTATGGAAAATCAAAAGCTTTAACATGATGAAAAGGATAAAAAATTGTCTTCTTTACAAAATTTATCTAATGAGCTTCCAAAATAGAGAATTAAATTTTCCTTTAAGGGTTATTATTTTAATTATAATTTCTTTGGGCATAAGGCATCTTATTGTGATATAAACAGTACTAGTCTTGAAGAATATTATCAGATGCTTCAAATGTTTTCATTATGGTCACTTCACAAATCAGTGCAAATTAAATTTAAAGCCTAAAAAGGTATGGAAACCTATTGCCAAGGCATTTGAGAACACTTTAATTACAAAAAAAACCTTTATTTTCCCAAAAACCTGCAACCTGGGTTCTAGACAATGGTTGTTCACATCATATGACTAGATGTAAAAGTAAATTCAAAACCCTAGAAGATTTTGATGGAGGGTTTGTTCTTTTTGGTGATAATTTAGGAACCTATATAACAAGATGTGGTTTACTAATCTTAAACAAAGATACACCTATTCATGATGTGTATTTTGTAGAAGGTTTGAAGCATAACCTTCTAAGTGTTAGTCAAATCTATGATAGTGGATATTCAATCTCCTTTAATGCTAAAGGATGTTCCATCAAAAATTAATGGAATAAGGTAATTCCTAGTGGCTTGAGGATAGGTGGTAATCTCAATAATATGATTGATTCTACAATTCAAGAATCATCACTAATTAAACTTGTTTTATGAGCCAAGTAGAAGAAAATTGGCTATGGCATAAAAGGTTGGGGCATCTTAGTTTTGATAATCTTTCCAGAATTAGTAAGAATAAAAGGGTTAGAGGACTACCTCATGTCAGAAAACCTGCAAACATATGTGAAAAATGTGTTAAAGTAAAACAAACAAGAATATCTTTCAAAAAAAAAGAATACCTATTTAACAAACCACTTGAACTTGTGCATATTCATTTGTGTGTACCTATTAAAACTACATCATTAAATGGTGAAAAATATTTTATGCTATTTGTTGATGATTATTCAAGAATGGTTTGGGTGACTTTTTTGAAACACAAGTCAGAAGCCTTTGAACATTTCAAAATTTTTAGGAAAATGGTGGAAAGAGAAACTAATCTAAAATTGAAATGTTTAAGATTGAATAGAGGTTGATAATTCACCACTCAAGAATTTATTGAATACTATGAAAAATGTGGCATTAAAAGACAATATTCAACTACTCGTACACCACAACAAAATGGTGTTGTGGAAAGAAAAAATAGAATTGTTAAAGAGATGGCTAGAACTATGTTGAATGAAGCTAAATTACCTAATAAATTTTGGAATGAAGCTATTCATATAGCTATATACATTTTAAATAGAGCTCAAATAAGAATAAGAACATCTTATACTCCTTATGAATTGTGGAATGGTAAAACAACTAATGTAAAGAATTTTAAAATATTTGGCTGTGAATGCTTCATTAAAAAGAATGATGATTCTTTAGAGAATTTTAATTCAAGCTCCTATGAGGGAATTTTTTTCGAGTATTCTACACATAGTAAAGTTTTTAAATGCTACAATAAAAGGCTAAATAAGATAGTAGAAGCCATAAATTTTGTATTTGATGAAACCTCTTTATCTTATAACAATAATAAAGACAATCTTGAAGAAATTTTGTTTCAAAAATCAGAAATTTTACATGATGATTATGAAATTACTGATGAAACTGAATAAGGAAATTGTTCAAATTCTAAGATAACAAATATTGGTCTAAAAATGACAAAGACTCCATCTAGGATAATTGCTAAAAGACATCCAGAATCTCAAGTCATTGGAGATGTTGAAAACGGAATCCTAACCAAAAGAAAAACCAAAATAGATGAACATGCAAATATTGTTGAACATTTCTGTCTGATATCAGATTTTGAGCCTAAAACAATACTAAAGATTTATCAAATTCTTGCTAATTAAATCTTATGCAAGAGGAAATCAATTAGATTGAGAAAAATAAAACTTGGGAACTTGTTCCTAGACCTAGTGACAAGAATGTTATAGGAGGAAAATGGGTGTTTCATAATAAATTGAATGAAGATGGAGTAATAAAAAAATAAAGGTAGATTTGTATGTAAAGGCTATGCTCAACAGGAAGGGATTGATTTTGGTGAATCTTTTGCACTAGTAGCAAGAATAGAATCTATTAGAATTTTTCTTACATATGCTAGTTATAAAAAGTTCACTGTTTATCAAATGGACATTAAAACAACATTTTTGAATGGCTATCTTGAAGAGGAAGTATACATGGAACAACCATAAGGTTTTAATCTTCTAATAAACCAGATTATGTGTTTAGACTCAAAAAGGAGTTATATGATCTAAAACAAGCTCCTAGAGCTTGGTATTCCAGGTTGGATAAACATTTGATTACAAATGGATTCACTCACAATAGTGCAGATAGTACTTTATATATTAAAGTCATAAATGATGATATTTTAGCCATTGAAATTTATGTGGATGACATTATTTTTGGATCAACTAATGATGAGTTGGCAAAACATTTTTCTAACATCATGGAATCTGAATTTAAAATGTCACTTTTGGGTGAACTCATGTTCTTTCTTGGTTTGCAAGTATCACAACTTGCACATGGTCTTTTTCTTTCTCAAACAAAATATGCTAAAGAAATGTTAAGTAAGTTCAACATTACTAATTGTAAATCAGTCAGTACTCCTATGGAAATAGGTTGCAAATTAGTCAAAGATGACGATTAACCTTTAGTCAATCAAACTCTATACAGGTCCATGATTGGGAGTCTACCATATCTCACAACATCTAGACCTAATATAATGCAAGTAATTTCTATGGTTTCTTGATTTCAATCTGATCCACAATAGTCACATCTTAATGCTATAAATTGAATTTTAAAGTACATTCAAGGTACTCTTGATTTTGTCTTGTGGTATCCTCACAATGATGATTTTACACTTTTTGGTTATACTGATGCAAATTGGGGTGGCTCTGATGATAAGAAAAGTGCTAGTGATACTGCATTTTTCCTTGGTGATCGTCTAGTTGCTTGGCATAGTAAGAAACAAGATTGTGTTACTTTATCTACTTGTGAATTTGAATATGTCATAGCTATTGCTTGTTGTACTCATTTGGTTTGGATGAATTATCAACTATCTAATTTAGGCATTCATGTTTCAAAACCTATTCCTATCATGTGTGATAATATGAGTGTTATCCAATTGAGTAAAAATTCAGTATTGCACTCTCATACTAAGCATGTGGCTATCAAGCTACATTTTCTACATGATAAAGTTCTTAACAATGAATTTAAATTGGTTTATGTTCCAAATCAAGGACAGGTAGTGGATATTTTCACTAAAGCTCTACCTAGGGAGTCTTTTGAAAGGTTAAGAACTCGATTGGGGGTTTTCTCTCAATCAATGCTAACATAGACAATTTTAAAAATAATACTCTATGTTAGGTTTCTGCTCCTATTTATAGACAATTTTAATAGACAACAAAAGAAAAACTGGTATTTTCTTTGATGCAAAACTTTTGGGGGAGATCAATGTTCTCTTGATATTCTCCTAGCATATTGGCCATATTGGAATTTCTTACAGTTTTACAGGTATTCTCTTGGCATATTGGTATTTCTTAGAGTTTTATAGTATTCTCTTATCATATTGGTATTTCTTACAATTTTATTCAAAAATATATCAATCAGAAATATATCATATTTAGGGTTTTGATATTCAAGCTTTCAAACTTTTTGATATTCAAGCTTTCAGGTTTTGTTTCATCATTTCATCTTTTGAATCAAACATTGGAAAGTCTTCATTGGTCAGTGGTCAATCTTAAATCAGACCAAGCATTCTGGATAAATTTAAATTCTTTGCCTCAAGGAAAATGGGGGAGATTGTTGGCTATATTGATGAAAATCATGTGACCAAATTTTCAAGGTCTATATGACAACATTTCATTTTAAAAAGGTGCCAAATGCATAGCAAAGTGTTTAAAAAGGCATTGGCAAAATGTAGTCAAAACACAACATTGTAAATGGCTACGTGTCAACCAAGATAGGTAAAAGGAAAGGCATCTATAAATCTTTTAAAATAACTAGGTAAAAGGCAGGCATGATTGTACATGGTATTAAATAACATGCAGTGCTTGAAAAACTATGGCACCATTTGTCATATCTCTATGGTGGACTTGAAAGTTTCATTCAACATGGTTATTTTGGTGGGTATTTTCAACTATTTGGTAAGGGTTTTCTGCTTAAAATGAAAAACTCATTTTTTGGTTTGTCATGGTGGAAGATTGACTAAAATTTGATGGAAAACATTTAAAAGGAATATGAAGGTTATGTTGGCTGAAAGAAATTGCTGGTAAATATTTTTTTGTTTTATGATACTCAATTTTTTGTATGTCTCTATGAAAGTTTTGTATAAAGAATCATTTATTCAAGGTCCAAATATCCTAATAAAACTTTTTCATCAAGTAAAGTGAGCCCATTAAACTGTTCATTCATCCAAGTTTAAACTTTCCTACTTAGCATGTTACTATAAAACAACATGCAAGAATAACACATGAAGAATAACATAGTGATTTATGTGGAAACCCAATTTGGGAAAGACCACTAGTAACATGCTACTCAATCCTCACTCTTCTAAAGTGATGCTTTGTGAAAGGTTTTCCCTGTTAAAGGCTACAACACACTATTAAATGTGACCTAGTTCAAGGATTGAACCACCTTGTTAGAAGTGGGCCAAGTTAGACGACTTTAGAATATTCACTAAGAATGCTGCCCTATTAAAGGATTTACAAATGGCTATTAAACCAACCTAATTCCATGGGATTTTACCCTAACTGGTACAATTGTTAAAGAGTAACAACAAGGGCTTTTGACTTGATACAACTCACAACTTAACTTGCAGATTTTAGATATCTAAAATCATAACTTTTCCTGGCTTTTAGTCTCTGCAGCTCTGACAGCTTGTCCTTCTTTGAAGCTTTGTCTCCTTGAGTCTTTATGGTCGATATACCAGTGCAATCTCTATATGACCACTTATCGAAGCAGAGTCTCTATGCTTTGTTCTTCCTTCTCCTTGATGTCTTCTCCTTGATGCAATTTGGCACACCAGCAACTCTATCTTCTTGGCCTATAACTTCTTAAATAGATGTTTAGAATTTCTTTTCCCACTTGATTCTTCCCTCCTTTAATTTCAATTCAAATGGATTAAGTAGGATTCATTGAATCTAACCCATATCTTGTTCCTTCTAGAAACATCATGAAGAATCCTCTTGAATTTTCCGAAAAATAGTTTATCTAAAATTTTGTGCCTCCAACTCAACATCCTTATCCTCCATCTGGTTTACAAAATTCAAGTTAACAACCTTGTCGACTCATATTTGGCAAATCTTTCTCTTTTCAAATAATGTAGTAGCTCAACACTATTGACATTCTAGTGCTCGACACATACTATGTTACTCGACACCAACTACATTTTATTGATGCTCGACACCTATTGTGGATTCACTCGGCATCCACTAAGTCTTCTAATGCTTGACACCTATTACTTTGCTCGGCACCTAAACTTGCTTGGCTCCTTCTATATCATTCAACACACACTAGATTTTACATTTTCTTAGCACTAGCTAAAAATTTGCTAAGCATGAACTAGCTTGCTCGACACTCACTAATGAACTTAGTTGACCTTTGCAGATAGCCTTGTTACAACTTATTCTTCTAGTGTTTCTAAGTGTAGCCAACATTTGTATCTTCAAGTATACTATCAATACATCATTTTACCATTGTCTTAACTAATCCTTGTACTTCATTACAAAATAATAACTCAACCTTTCCCTTGGGTGCTTTTGTTACATCTTGTTAAATAAATCCTCTTCATCAATCAACTAAGTGATAGTACTTGGATCTTATAAGAAATTGTCATTCCAGTAAATAGCAGGTTTGACATCAATGAAAAAACAATGATTGAAAACATTCTTTATCAACAATTACATATTTTCAATAGTCTCTCTTCTTCAATAAAAATCTATTCAATCAAATTACCAACATAATTTTCGTAATCTATAGTTGCACTTGCACAACTATTGTATATGGTGTTATAGAAGTTTGTGCATATGACACTACTACTATTAGTCCTTCTGGTAATGTTTGGCCAGATGGTGATGATCATGTTGTTGCTAATGGTGGCACAAACATTATGTCTTCTTGTCAAATTATCTTTCTTACTATATTTACCTCTTGGGAGTCATTTGATATTGCTCCATACTCTTTTTTATCAAATTATCAACTTTTCTTTTAGCGGTTTTTCATTTTCATGATTTCATAATAGGTTCCAATTTTGTCAAATTCTTTATCTTTATCTCATTGAAGGATTTATTTTACATATCATTCAAATTATCTTTCTTACTATATTTACCTCTTGGGAGTCATTTGATATTCCTCCATACTCTTTTTTATCAGATTATCAACTTTTTTTTTAGTTGTTTTTTCAATTTTGGTTTGATAAATCATCTTCATGATTTCATAATAGGTTCCAATTCTGTCAAATTCTTCATCCTCTATTACCTCATTTCCTAGAGGGTCTACATATAATATTTTTTATTCCACTCTTTCAATATATGTGAAATCTATGTCAATCATCAAACAAATGTCTTCTTTATATTTTCTCACAAAAAATGGTGGGATTCTAAACCTTCAATTCATCTCATTTTGAAATTTTTTCACAATTAGGTCTACACTATTGTGAATCTTATCAATTGGATGTTTCTTGTGTAGATTTGTTATATTTTTTATTGTAGACTTATCAATTCTAGTCAATTTAGAAATGGGCAGCAATCTTTTCAATAGGTGAAAGAATATGTGGATGACTAATGATTGAAACCTAAATTGGTTGTTCCTCACTTTTTTAATCCTTAGGTCAAGTTGTCAATTAACCGTGGTCTCAAAATTTCACAATGATTCACCTTGGATATTTCAACATAATGTTTATGTGATGCATGTATAAAACCTTTTGCCATGTCATCTTCCCTGGAGCTTGAAAAAACCTTGTTTTCCATAATTTTCTCACATATCTCACATCATCTTGCTACTGATTATAATTCATTTTCTATTGTAGGTTGAATAGGTGCTTTCAAGCAAAACCTTCTTTACATTCTTTTTATTTAAGGCAATAGAGCCCTCTTTCCTTAAATAGTAACTTCATGCATCACATTGGTTGATATATCCACAACTTTTGCTACCATCTAGAGTTTACTATCATGAATCCTACTTAGAATAATTTTTTTCCATTCTTCATTCTCAAATTCATAGTTAAACATAAATTTTACTAGCTCATTATGTTCTAAGTGTTCACAACCTTCCTTTAAAGTCATCTATTGCTTGTAGATAATGTCAAATTCCTTTGTATTATTTCTATCTCCCACTATTTAAATTTTACATTAGATGTAACTACTAGTATCCTCTAAGTAAATAACATTGTTAGGGGTTTCTAAAAATGTGGTCACAAGGTAATCTTCCAAGGGTTGAATTGGATTTAACTTCAACTTAGTTCTAGGAATATCTTCAACATTATAAATCATAGACTTACCCATCTGTACTATAAATTATGAACATAATTTCACAAATTTGTAAAATACCTTAATTGTCTCAAAAATATGGTTTACTAATGAACACTCTTCATTTTTTCTTTTAAAGCCTTTACTATGATCTCAATTTGCTTCTTACTTGATCATAAGGTCAAATGGTACACAAAAACTTGATTTTACCCTTTAAATCAGATTCTATTCATTTTTGCATTAATTATGCAAGTACGTGCAATCAACAAAAAGTTGTTATAGTTTACCAATAAACTTATTTTTCTTTGTACAATCACATGTGAACTCCAAATATTATTTACACTTAACCATAGCTTCATTACATCTTTCTCTACCTTATACTAACTACATAGGTCTCCTGACTTCTCCTAAGGTTTTAACTAAGTTTTTGATTCTAGAATCCTAATGTTTTTCTTATAGAATAAGTTGCTCAAATAGTTAATGATTGGTTACCAACTATCACTAACTTCAATTTGTTACCTAGTGTCTGATTCTGCACTACAACTTGTGAACTTTTTGGATCTTTAACTTTGAGAAACACTTTATTGAATTCTTCTATATGATCTCTAACATTTTCTTTTTTATTGTCATTGTTATTTTGACTCCTTCTAACATTATTTTTTAGGTTTCTTCTAAAGCTAGGATTCCTTATATTGTTTATCATTTTTTTTGGCATGTTCATCTTATAAAATCTTCTTGTGTATAACATGTTATTGCAAATTTGACAAATTATAACATTGTTTCCATATCTAGGTCCTGACTAACAATTTTTGCTCTGCAATCTCTAGCAATGTGTAAAAGTTGTTGCACTTATAAAAAATAATGTCATTCCTTATAACATTGGTTCCTAAAGTAGGTATATTTCATGTAAGGTTAGTTCCTCTAAACATTCTACTATTATAATTATTAAATCTAGGTTTCCTACATTCAATATCTCTATGACCAAAACCATGACAATTATAATAGTAACCAAAAAGGGGTTTAAATGACTTACCTATACAATCCATTTTCATGTGACTAAGTTTATTTCATGTATAACATCTACCTTGGAATTTGTTCCTACTTCCTTAGGTGATTCAATTCGCTCAAACTGTATAGGTACATCAATTTTCTCATGTTGATTAACTTGCTCAACTTTTTAATGTACATCTTTAGATTAATTTGACTCACTCTTGTTCTGATTATCTTCCTTATGTTCCGGTTGTTGAATCATGGGATTTGGTTCTTTTCTAGATTTAAACTTCTTAGCTGACTTTTCTCCAAGATATCCAAGACTTATCTTATCATAAGACAATCTCTATATAAATATTTGTTCATCAAGATTTTCACTATTGAAATATAGCTTCTCAAGATGTTTCTTAGACCGAGTTAGCTCTCCTTTTCCAATAGTGCTATACTTCTCAAGTTATGCATATTGTAGTTTTGTAGGCTCGAGCTAAGAACTAACTTTGGTAAGGTTAGATCTCAAATCTGCATTTATAGATTTCAAATTTGACTCAATTTTACTATCATCATCCATCAAGCTCCAATTTAGATTTGTAATCTTTGGTTCATGCTTTATGACCTTATTTTCTTTCTTTAGGCTTGAAACTTCATTACTATCCTTGCTCTAATTTTTAGGCTCTTTCTTGGATTTAAGATAATTTATCTTATCTTTTAGCTTCTTAATGTAATCTTTTCCGTCTTCATACTTGTCTTTCAATGAATGTCTTTCTTCAATAAGAATATCAATATGCTCAAGAGCTTCTTCTAGGTTATTATGTAACTATTCCATATCCATAGGTATCTTACTCAAGTTGTTATGCCTTCTTTGAATAACTATTCTCTAATACCAATTGTTAGAAATAGGAAATACTAAGAGGGTGGGGTGAATCAGTATTCAACAAATTGTTTTCCCACTTATGGATATCATCAACAAACTTATAGCTTGCATAAGAAAATAAATTAATTGTGTTGAATAGTAAACATAACCATAAAGTAATGCAACACGTAATACCATATTTTTTTAGCTAAGGAAACCCTAGCAAAGGGAAAACATTGGTGGTGATGGTATCCACAAAATGATCCACTAATCAAAAGTATCTTATGAAATATATTGACCCTATTAGGAGTCTATTACATATGTATAGTGTCTCAGTCATTGTTAGAAGCCTCAACCCTATTAAGAGTTTTTATTATGATAAATAAAGTATGCAAGATGAACCCACTGCCCAAACATGTGACATACAATGAAGTTATTCAATACATGAGATAGATACAAAACCCGCTTACTACTAATGATATCTTCAATATATGGTTTTTCCTTTTGCTACTCTTCACAAAAAAAAGAAAAAACCACACTTCTATGATCTTACATCAAAATTTGGATCTCAAAAAAATTATATATTCATCACACAAACCTTACTTAACTTCATGTTCACAACTTTTCTCTACTTTAACTGTCGGCCTTCATTACTTCACATGCTTGCCAAATTACAAAATAAACTTTTTCTCACTTAGAGTTAACATCCAAGACATCATCCCTAATTAGTTAAAGTAAATATTTTGATAAAAAAAATGTTATGAAATAAAAAAATCTGATTTCATATCTTTTACACTATTATGATGACTCAGCACTATCACTGTAAAACTAAAATATCTTTGTCTAGGGTCAGTGCAAGAAGTTGGGTCTCACTTTTGGCCAAAAAGTGGAAGTATTTTTCCTATTTTTGAAATTTTTTGTCAATTGATGTCAAAATTTGAAGTATTTAGAGATTGAATATTAAAAAACTCCATAAATAAATTTTTTAGTGTTTGGAATCTAGTTTTTGAATATGTAATTTATTTGTGCACCCATATGATAGATTTTGTTTTGGTATGGATCTTTAAAAACCACTTTTTCAAAATGCTTGTTTTAGGACCATACCATGCTCGTGTACGGACACCATAATTTGACACAAATAAATATTTTTTTGCAAATCCTTTTAAAGAGAGTTACCTAATACACCTAAGATTGATGACAATATTTTTTCTTAATTTTTTATTGAATAATTTTTTTATTATTAATTATTAATTGGCTATAAAGGTAAATTTTAAAACCTCTCATGTACGGACAACATAATTTGATCAAAATCTCACTTTTTTCAAAGAAAATTTTAACATCAAACGAATTGTATGTAGATTGATGACATATAAATTAATTTAAGAAAAATTATAAAATAAAAAAGTTATTAAAGTTTTAGTGAATGTCACTTTTTAACGTTTAGGAGATAGTTTTGATTAATAAATAATGGAAAAATAGAAAATAAACTAATAACACAATAAAATTTACATTTTTGAAATCAGAATAGTAAGACCTATAACGGGTTTTTGTCTCGTCAAAAAATTCAATAGGAATTACTATAAAAAAAAATTGTGACAATACCAGAAATTGTCGATTAAATGCCTTAGAAAAAAAAAGGATCACAAAGGCATGGCTTGGTCGGACCAAGCCTATGCCATGCCTTTTCCTAAGGCAAAACCCCATGCAAAAGTCGAGAGCCATACCAAATTCCTGCTCATGTCTCACGAATCGGGCACCTGATTTGTAATTCAAAAATCGGGTGCCTAATTGCTTTGAATCATTGTACTCAACTTTTTGAAAATTAGGTACCTGATTCTTTTAAAAATCGAGTACCCGATTTATAAATGGGTACTCGATTTTTAAAGAATTGAGTGCTCAATTTTTAACAAATCAGGTAGCCATTTCTAATGTATCCGTTGGTCCCCAAAAGCTACCCCACCAACCCAATTTCAATGATTGAAATGATTGAACAATAGTTTTGACTTGCAACACTGAATTTCGTCACACTTATTCTATTTTATTGTCCTTTTATACAATTTGTAGGCTACTGATTCAAATTCAAAATTGGTGCAAACATGGGATCAAAAGAACAAAGAAAGAAGAAAGCAAGAGTTCTGACAGATGAGGAAATTGCAGCAAATAAAGAGAATGAAACACAATGTCAACGAGAGAGAAGACAAAGAATTAGAGACTTGAACAATGTTTCAAAGGAGAAAGACATTGAGGATACCATGATGAATGAAGAGGTCAAAGAAGAGAACCCAATACAAAAAAATTCAGGTGCACATTCTAATCATGTGTTCAATACAGGTGTGTCTCCAAACCCTCAAATTTTCTCTCGTGATGAAATTGGTGATTTTTTAGAAGCAGGTTACGATTTAAAGGATTTAAATTTTCTTCATGAGAAGCAATTGTCAAACGATCATGCACAAAACACTCCAATTGAAATTCTTACCCCGAAAGAAATACCAAGAAAATTTGAAAATGATATTCAAATCCCAAACAACAGTGAAAATAGTAAAGTGTCTGAAAATAAAAATTGCATGAATGTAGACATACAAACACTAACTACTGAACGAACATGTCAGGATGATAGTAAAGTGTCTGAACATAATTTTCATATTCCTAATGATGTGTTAGATAATCTTGAGGGATTGGTTTCATGGAGACAAATTAGGACACATGCTAATAGATTGTATAGGCATTTTTTTTATAATAAGAAATTTGGGTTTCAATGTCAGCTAATGTTGCAACTAATTAAAATCTCTAAAATGCAAAAATTAATGAGAAGGTTGGCAATGTATACAAAATCCAAAAATAAAAATGAGTCTTTAAAACAAGTTGTATCCACTATTGCTAGTGTCTTTGATGTTATCGGAAAGAGAAGTTGGTCTAAAGATAAGAATGCAGCACGACAAGCAATAACAACAACTTTAGTTAACAAATCAACATCTGACAAAAGATTGATTACCAACATAAGTGGATATCTTAATGTGAATCGTAAGAATTTAGAAAGAGTTGTAAAGAGAAGGGTTAACTTTTAATGTGATCTAGCAAATATTTTATGGACTTCTAGTGGTAGACTCCCAAGATGTGATATGAAACTTACTAGTGAAATCAGAAGTTTGATTGAAAATTTTTGGCATGATAATACAAGAGTATCACCTAATTCAAGAGATGTTCTTAAATTGAGAATTGGGTCAAAAATACGTGATCCACATCCTAAACACCTTTTGGACATGACTCAAACTGAATTGTTTAAAAAATTTGTAGATGGTAAGGTATTAAATATTATCATTAGTCAAAGATCTTTAGAAAAGTGTAAAACATGGTATGTAAGAATTAACAAGGAAAGAATCATATGTTGTTGTCAAACTTATATTCAATTTCGTTACCATTATGATATATTTCAATCTATATGTGGTACCATGCATAGTAAAGAAATGTTGCAAGAATGTGGTATAAAAATACCACCTCAAACTATAAAAGATTTCATATTAGGTTTATTTTGTAAGCCAGCTAATGATCAATACTTTCTTTTCAATGCATGTCTTTCTAGTACATGTGATATGTGTGGCAATCTTTCTTTGTTAGATGAATGTTTGCATGAAAATTCTTTGACTACTTTTGGACAACAATTAGTTGAGGTAAAAAGATTCAAAACTATTGAATATCCATTGAAGGAAGGGAAGATTGGAAGAAGGTGTGATCTAGTTATAGATAAAGTTAGTTGTCATGCATTTATGGATGAGTTTAAGAGTGTGATCATACCAAAATATGTTAAACACTCTCAATATTCTAGATGGCTTGATGGACAATTTCACATATGTAAGAATACATTTCCAATTGGTACTATACTTTCAGTTGTTGACTTTGCAGATAACTACACGCTTGCACCACAAGAAGAGGTACAACCAAAATATTACAATTCAGTGCAAGTAACAATTTATGTTCATATAGTTTATAGGCATGCACCTGATAGTATAGAGGAGGATTGAAAAATATTGAGAGAGTACCATTGTAATTTAAGTGATAATAAACGCCATTCATATGAGTTTGTCCAATATTGTTTCAAGGTCTTTTATGATAATTTAAAAGAGAGACAAATTCAAATGACTCTACATTGGATATGTTCAGATAATTTTACAAGACAATTCAAGAATGCTAGAATGTTCTATTGGTTGAGTAGGACACATAAGCAAACTAACATCCAACATGTGTGGAGTTTTTTTGAGGCTGGACATGGTAAAAGAGAACATGATGGTGCTGGTGCATGTGTGAAGAGAGCCATTAGTAGAGAGAAATTAAAATTTGAGGAAAAAGATAAATTCAAAAATGCACATGAGATTGTCAAATGGTGTAACAAATATTTATACACGGGATCAATTCAAAACTCTACAATCAAACATTTCTTCTACCTAGTTGAAGAAAATAATATCCCTTCAAGATATGATTGTGATACAATTAGTGGGTCAGCTAAATGGCATTCATTTAGGAGTTCAGATTCTAACACTTGGACTATATGGATTAGGGAGCTTGCTTCTTTTTGTCAATTTTGTCTTGTAGGTGAATGGGAAGAATGTGCCAATATATAATGGGTTGAAGATTGGCAACAAAGATCATTAGCACCTACTGACATGCATTTTGAAGATGATATAGTAAATGAAGGCCAGAATGTTACTTTTGCATCAAAAGACTATGATCATATTGCAGACCTCATAGAACCTGGTATGCACAATTTAATTAGATTTTTTTGCGATCTCATGCTTCAATTTATATAATTTGCATATGTAAACTCATGTGATTAAAGTGTTTCTATACTTTATCTTATCTTGTAGGACATGTTTATGTTGTTATTGCACCTAGTGATAATGATGAATAGACTGAGTATTGGCTAGCTAGATGTGTGAAACCTAAGAAAAAATTGACATGTCATCAAGTAGACGATGATGGTTTAAAGTATCCAATCGGGTCTGTTGTTGTAGCTGGCACCTGGCTACATAGATACCTAACAAAAAAAATGGTTTGCCAGCATTTGAAGACTACCAAACCGAAAAGAAGATTTTACACTATTCTCATTTGGTTGTGGAAACAAATATCAAATTAGAAAGACACAAAGGGAGACCTTCCAATAAGGTATCATGGACAATTTCAATGGACGAGCATGAGACAATCATAGATGCATTGCAAAAGAGAGAGAAGGCAGATGGTACAGTGGGATGACTACATTTAAATCAAACACATGTAAGTTTTTTCATTTTTGTATTATTTTTATATAGATGTAATTATATAATTTAATTACATGTATGTTTGTGTTGTCAATACCAATTTAGAGAACTTATATACCTCTTATTCAAGTCTGAATTATAATTTATGCAAATTTAAATGTTAAAGTGCATCAAACATCAACATCTTGTGCAATTTCACACAGTAAGTACATACAAATTACACATATATTTACATAGTTCAGATACCTTGAATATTAATTTATGTGTTTATTAACATGTGTGTTTTTGTTTTACATTTTTATTTTACAAGACCTCATTTGAAGAGATGTGTTCAACCAATTTTATGTTTCAAATGAGTTCAGTGAACTATAAATATATCATTGACATTGCCTTACATATATTGTGAAATATGTTGTACAAACTAATTCAAAAATAAGAGTTTACTTCTATTTGAAAGTTAAAGGTATGTACACTTGATAAATTATAAGTTAATTGTCAATTTAAGTAATGACCTCCTATTTTATTCGATTACTTTTACATTCAAGCATGTTTAAATTAATGTTTGTTTGAAGTTTCAAATTACTATTGATTGTAATATTAAAATCAAGTCACTTGCACATGATAATTTAAAGATCATTACTCATTGTATTGATTATATCTTACATTACCAAACAACACATTAAAATCACTTATGATACATTGTTAGGTACGTTATCCATACATGTGTGTCTTAAGGGGTCATGGGAGTCCGAATAGGTCATTATGTCTATTATAGGTTATGATAGGTATTCATATGTTTACTACCACATAATAGGTCTTATTAGGTGATAATGAGTCTTACATTACCAAACAACACATTAAGATCACTTATGATACATTGTTAGGTACATTATCAATACATTTTTTAATCTAGTAGGTCAATTTTATTTGTATGAATCTCAATGCATAAATTTGATGTGATATTTATCCAATAATGCTCCATAGATTGTTAAAATTATTGTTCATCTTGCATATATACTTACAAAATGTGTCATATGTTCATGAATAAAATATGTCTGAATAAAGAAAATGGTTCAAGAATATACCTAAAACATAGTGAAATGTAGTAATATATGTAATACATACACAAGCATGATAAGAAGTTGTAAAAAAATAGTACATGGTCTAACATACAGTTTTAACTATTCTAACACAAAGTGTATACATCATAAATAATATACATCATAAAAACACAATCTATAGGTGCCAACAAGACCTAATCTATCTGATTGAATGTCCTCTTTTCTTCACGTGAAGAGGACTTAGATGGATCATCATGTGTAATATGAGTCGTCTCGTCATGTCAGACACCCTATGAGGTAGATGTATCACCATGTGTAACATGAGGCACGTCTCATCATGTACATGCTTAATTGAAATGGGTCTCAAAATCTAGCATGCAAATAAATTAAATATTCACTATATAATAAAATAAATTATACCACATGAGATGGGTGTCCCTCAATAACAAGAGAAGGCACACTATAAAAACTACCAAATGCAGCAATGGTGAGGTCCTTTAATTTACAATACATACATTTTTTTAATTTGATTTTAGAGCATAATGAACTATACATTATGTACATAAATCACAATACTGACCTCAAATAATGATGTAGGTACCTCCATCTAGCTAAGTCATGTGCTCTCAGCAACACTCGTGGTGACGTAGTCCTAAAATTATGGATACATAAATGTTTAGTCAAAATTAAATATACATGAATAATTATAAAGTACATAATTTGTACACTACATTTTTTATACACTATAAATTTAACATGTATATATAATGTATATATCATACTTGAGTGGTAGCCAATGTCACAGATGTGTCTATAGGTAAGCTAGCACGATAATCATAAGATGGAGTCGAAAATAGACTATACTGAGGCCTGTATGGATGAGTATGATATGGCTCCTATTCATAAAATCAAAACACATAAAATATATATACATGTGAGTCAAAAATGTTCAGATTATAAGTTAATAATAATGTACATACATAAAAATAATACAAATTATTTGTCTTCAGTCAAAAGTTCATACTGCATGTATTTGAGGTTGTGCCTCAGTGGTAACTGGAGTAGGACTTGTACTAACATCAATATGTGTAGATGCAGACAATCCCTACAAAATCAAATAAAAAGAACATATGCGCACATGTTATTAAATTCGAATTTGAATGTACATTTTTACAGTGTAATTCAAAGTGCATACCGTATAAGGAATGCCAACGTCTGTAGGTTTCGAAAAAAGACTATACTGCCTCCTAGGAGGAACGGTATCATCTATCCTCTGTTATTTGAAAAGTACAAATTAATATAGTTAATACAATTACACATGTATGTAGAAAGTAAATAATTATGTGCACTTTATATTTATATTGAAATTAAAATTTTACCTACTGCTCTTGACTCTCTCCAGGCTCTCCTTGCTGCATGAGGTGCTAACACGTCTATCTTGTTACTACCATCACCACAGGCAGCATATACATCATCATCAAAATCTGCGCCTGTGGCTATACAGCCACAAAAATGCACCTCTTTTACATTTCTTTTTCTAACTTTTTAAAAATTGACTAAGTCCTCTCCTTCATATGGAAATGCATTTTCGTGGCTGTATAGACGTTGCCAAAATCTGCACCCTCAGCATAATGGCCATCGTGTGCTGCACCAGGATCACTCTGGGGGCCTGTGCATATGCCTCCACAGCTAGTACAAACATGTCCAAGTGGAGGAGCATGTACCGCCTACGTCCACTGCTGTACTAAATTGCCCAAAAGGGCACTCAAATGGGTAAAAGTAGATGAAACTACATGATGATGGTGAGGAGCAGGCACAACATACATAGGAAGAGGTACAAGGGGCTCAGCTCACCTGCGATTTCTCATTCTGTCACTCAGCTTTGCCCCAGGCCTATCCTGAGGCATCCCTCTACCAACCCCCTGAAATGTTTTCATATCAAAATACTTGGGTTTCAAACCCAACTCAGACTCAGCCCATAAATTCGTAAGGAAGTACATGGGCACCTCATGGTTAGTGTGTGGTGGATGGTCAAATACCATCCACCACCACTCCCAAAAATGTGTTGCTATGCATGGATGTGTACACCACCTAATGGAAATGTGAGGCTTCTTATCACTAATTGGTTCACCCATCTTAGGGTTTACAAAATAATGTTGAAAATTCCCTTTACTTATATGTAGGTTATAAACCTCTCTGTATGATAAGTTGTCAAAGTAGAAGGCACTCATGCTTTCCCTCCATAATCTAAATGAATCAATGTCTAAATCAAAATGATGTATGGAGTCAACCATGCCTTGCATGCTATCTACAAGACCTAGTAGGTGAGGGGGGGGGGATTGCCTCTCATGTCGGATAGCCTCTATATCACTCATGAGGTCATTGAGGTTACACCTCATGGTCTCACAAAGCTCATCTGCGGTGGGTGGTGGAGGTATGGGTGGAGGTGGAGGTGGAGGTGGATATGGAGGGGGTGGAGGTGGGGGTATGGGAGGGGGAGGGGGTGGCGGTGGGTCCATCAAATATAATTTGCATATATATTTAAACAACATAAAACATAAAACATGACAAAAATACATCACAACATAATATATGACAAAATTACTATTTAATAAAATTTAAATCTAAAATTTATCAACTAGATCTATATAAATGTGCATATCTTTATTAAAATCATATCAATTAAATAAATAAAGTTAAACACTTAAGTCAAATTAAACATTAAATACTAAATTTTTAAGTCTAATCATAAAATAATAGTCCAAAAAAATATATCTAGGTTAGTTCAAGGTTTCTTTTCTTATGACAAGGTTATGGTTTACAATTTTGTTATGTTAATAGTTTTCATGATGGCTAAGCTTAAGATTATTATAATGATTGTGATCCTTTAATGTTAGGGAACTTACCTAGGATTATGGTTTTAGTTAAAATTATATTTAGGTTTTGGATATTTATTATGGTCGTATTGTGTATAGGATATATAATAGATGGAGTTAAGACGAGAGTTAAGGTTACAATTATCTAATGAAAGCTTAGAGATAGAATTATGATTTGATTAAAAAATATTTATGATTGTAGTTTGAATCCTAACTATTATCCACTTTTTAATGCAAACTATAAGTGTAGATCATGTTAGGTAATGAACTAATACATGTGAACCCTATCCCTAACCATATAATAATCCTAATTCTAATCATAATCCATAATTCATTACCTTATGAAGCTTTGGCTATCCATTTTATTACCAGAGTAATCCCTTGGCTATCCACAAAATGTTCCTAATAGATTTATATAGAAGACCAAATTGATTTAAATAAAATGAGCAGGAAGAAGAGAAACTTACACCCAATATTCAAGGAGAGAATCTTTTAACATACTTGAATTCTACCAACCAAAGTGAGATAATTAGAGTTTCGGTTGTTGAGTTTTCCAAAGATTTTCTTGTTGATATAAAGACACATTTCATTTATATGTTAGGGTTTGCTACAAATGGAATCCCTAGGTACCTAACCACTTAATTATGAAATCTCCATCCAATAACATATTTACTACACAAGGTAGGGGACTCAATATTTAGCCCCAATAAGATAGATGTAGAGACATAAATCTTACTACCCGATACAAAGAAAAGAGGTCCAATTTGATCATTAAATGACTCGTGTTGCACTCTTCTAGCTTAAAAAGAATACAAATATATTATCAACAAACTATGTACGTTGGATACTTATTAATTATTTGGAGAGTAGATCCTCTAACTTTTAGAAACAAATGGTTATCTCTAAGGAGATAATGTAATGAGTCAATGTTCAACAATAAAAAATAAAGAGGATGCAAGAGGACACCCTTTCATAATTGATCTAGAAAGTCCTAAAAATTATGATTTAACCCCATAATTTCTTTACTAAAATCCTAACACCAATCATAAGAGAGGACACCATTTGAAATTTAATATTGGATGGAGGGCTTGCAACATCATCATAGTGAAACTCCATTCCACCCTTTTGTAGAAATTTTCATAATCAATTACTTGAGCATGCCTACACTCTATCCTAGAAATGTTTCTCAATCCAAAGTCTTCCAATAGGTTATCAAGTTCTCCAATATGCATAAATATCCTTAACAAAACACTTTTGTGTAGGGTTAATGATCTTGGGTAGGATATCTTCTAGTCTAGAGGCTAATACCTTAGCAATAATTTTTTGTATGATATGTATTTAGGAGTGTCCTGTCTCTAATTTTTAATGAGATTCTTATCTCCCCGTAGGGATCAATTGATTACTTGACCTAGGGATTTTATGAGCCCTCTGTTGATCACTTGATCAATTTTATGAGCCCTCAATTGATTACTTGACGTAGGGATTTCTCATTGCTAATTTTTTGGATGGAGGAGTTGATTTATGATAGAAATGGGTTTATCACTTGGAATAATGCATCTTCATTCTAGGAATGATGGTTCTCATTTTATCCCTATCTTCTAAATCATTTTGAACTATCATCATCTTCTAACCAAAAAAATTGATAGTAAAATTAGGAAAAAGATCTTACTATGTATATCACTAGGAGGTGGGTATTTCTTTTTATAGAATAAGGCAATATTTTGTTATGTGGCCTTCCATTCTACAAAGGTAATAAACATTTAGGCTGCCCATACAGGAAAATAGGAAACAAATAGGGGAATCTCTAGTCTCCAAAAAAAACTTTTAGGCACTTCCAACCCAAGATAAATAGAAATTAGTCCACCCTAACATAATTATCTAGTTAGGGATTGGGGTGTTAGATGTCATGCCCAAAAAATTATGGCCAAAAAAACACACCAATTTTTTTATTTTTTTTTATTTTTTATTTTTTAAACTTAAGTGCACTAAGTTGACACGGTTAAGTTCACATGAAACAAGGATGCCAAGAAGACGATTACACGAACTCTTAACAATTCAATTGATTCAGTTAACAACTAATCTTATTTAATTAGAAGGCCCAATTAATTAATAGATTTAACAAACCCCTTTAAAAGATTTACATTCTTAGAACATTAATAAATTCCTTAAATACAATTTATTTCAATTTTTCATATGAATTAGTCATCAACTTCGACAAAGGAGTAAAAATAAAATTATCATTCAATCTATGAGTTAATCTGGATTGCATGTCCCTACAATTGATATAGATCAAATTTTAAACTATATAATTCTAATGTTTAAGACATATAAATTTAAACTACATTTTACTAACCCCGAAAATAAACTTCTCATTAAAGAATTTCTAAACAAATAATTAAACTTAATTAAGTTATCCTTAATTACATTAAATAATTATTATATTTGCATTCACATAAATTAATAATTAACGTTACAAATTAACAATTAATAATTAAACAGATAAAACTATTTAGAAAGAATCTTTAATTAATAATATTCATTAATTATTAAATTCGTTAAGTAAGTATTATTAAATTTATAAATAATAATGAGTTGTTAATGAACTTCACTAATACATATTATAAATTAAACTAATAATTAAATATAAATAAAAAAACTAATAACAACTATTTTAACTAAACTATATTAAACAAAATTTAATTCTAACTAAAAAAAAAATTTAAAAAAAAAATAAAATGCGCTGCCCCACGCATTGATATGCGTGAGGCTTCCACGCAATATATGCGTGGGCCTCACGCATACACATGCATGGGGATCCCACGCATTAAAATGTGTGGTCCTCACGCATGTGTATGCGTGGGGACATCCACGCATACGGGTTCTGGGGCCGCCGGGTACGAGCCGCAGGCTCTGCCCGAAATTCAATATTTTATAAAAAAAAAAAATTTCTTTTGTTGAGTGCAATTAATATGGTAGGTCGCCCCACCCATTGAATACCTATATTAAAAGGGTGATTTTCTATATTTTATTGACTGTAATAGAGGGGTTTTTTTTTTTTTTGTTTGCCCATACATTTTCCAGCAAGTTTGAGCACCTACAGGCCTCTATTTTTTTTTGTGTTGGAGTTTAAGTCTTTATCAAATTTCTCCATTGATCTTGAGACATGGGTGTCAATAGATTGGTTAGTCTATACATTGCATATTACATCTTGAACACAACCATAAATTTATCAAATGATTTTCTCATAACATTTTTATAAACTTACTTTAGTTTCTCTTCCTTTGTTGTTGGATCAATACAATTCTACTTTCTTTCACATACAAATGCAACAACTGTATATGAATCCAAGTTTATACATAATGCAACTAATTATTTTATGAGAATGGAAAAATAGAAGGATTGCAATGGATGTTTAAATTCTCTATAAATTCATATGCATATATTTTCTCCATACCATTCTAATGTCTATTTGAACTTAGCCTTTCCTAACATATTCCTCCATATTCAAGATTATCATTCAACACTCTCAATACATCATACAAGATATGTGATAACTCAATACATTTTTCCTTTCTTTCTTCAATACATTCCAAGGCTTGAGAGTAAATAATATAGTCTCAACACAACCAAAATTCTCTCTCACATATCCCTTCCAATTTTTTTACTTTCATCACAATAACATGCATGAACAGAAAGATGGTGGAATTGGCTATAACAAATTTCACACAATGAGAAGATCATTTAACATACATTACGCAAATTTCCAAAGAAACATGGGAGCAATGCAAGGAAATTCTCATAATCTTTTTTTTTTCTTTCTCTTATTATTCATCCTGGTTCAAAGGCTCCACTCGAGAAAGAACCAGTAAGAAAACCCGAGGTCATTGCCCAATACTTCCAAGTATCCAATCCATTTTACATCATTTTACAACTCAAATAAATCTCTACAAACTTCCAACATGTGCTATCTTCCAAATAACTTCAAATAACAATAAAGAATAATGGGGAAGACAAAACTGAATCAAGGTGGATAATCACAACATGAAACAATTCAAACATACCCCCCAACCCGGTTTACACAATAGATCCATACATGGAATCAAAATAGGGGGGAGGTGGATTTTCCCAATGGGAGAAGTCAATCACCATTCCATTACATAGCCCTTTCGGGGCTTCAATTTTGAGAATTTCCATTCTATTATAAGGCCCTTTCGGGGCTCCAATCACAAGGGTATTCATTTTCTCTTCATACACATGATTTCACAACATCAATAAGGAAGGTGATGACAAGTAGGGGCCCATACACCCTACCCTTTTTCCCTCCTCTCACCATGAAAGGAGACTCTCACCAATGAGGTCCAACTAAAGCCCTACCCCCGTACATGGCCACTTCTTCCCTATCCAAGGGTGAGTAATGCCCTCACAATCCCCATGAAAACTCAAAGAACAAGGTCTCAACAAAGCAAGAAATGAAATCCAAAACAAGATAAAATTCCCTCCAATATCCTCCCAATACACACAAACATATAAAGACAAGAACCTTCACAACACTATAAACAAGATTCAAACATGATCAATAGAATGAAAGCTAAGCCCATGAGAGAGGAATTCCTACCTCCACAAGTGTTATGGCAACAATGGAAGTTTGAGAAGAGCTTCTTTCCTTTCTCCTTCCTTCAATCTTCAAGCTTGCTCTCTAAAACTAGAGATTGGGTAACAATCCTCCACTACCTCCAAAATGCCTCTAAATAAGAATCTACTTAACTAGGCTTAAGGTAAACCCCTTGGTGGAGTCAAGGTCACCAACCTATGAAGTGACAACCAATTTCGAATTCAAGCAAAGATGGAGTGTTTGAGTGACCATAAAGGTCAACCAAGGAGACTTGGGGAGTGGAAAACACTCCCAACCCATACCCTTACCCCTAGGGTACTTAATTTTGAAGTTTTTAAGACTTAAGGATTTAATATGGACAATAAAACTAGGGGAAACAAACTACCAAAAGAAAATACACCTTAAAGATGGACTAGGTAAAAAAAAGAATATAGCACAAAATAAACATGGGGTTCAGCTTTTGTCTTCCCATTGGATTTCCCGGCTAAATTTCCTGCACACTCATTGCACACGTCAGTAATTCGAGAAGCACATGTACATATATATATAAAAATACGCATCAACAATTTCATGAAATTTAAAACATCCATTCTTCTATAATCTATTCATTCATCTCATTCTACTCATTAAAATTAGAGATTCAAAGTGTTAGTTTGCATTCATTCATTTTATCAGCATATACGTTATAAAACATTAAACTACAGAAATCAAATATCTGAAATAAAGCATCATACATCATAATCAGCAAAATAATGTTCAGTGCCACAAATAATGCTCTGACATATCGAGCCATAAGTATCACAAAAATAAAAATAAAAATAAAAATAAAAATAGAGTATCATCGAGGCTAGGATGGGTCGAGGCGAGGCCTCACATCCTCCCCCACTAGGCATGAACTTCCTCCTAGAGTTCATCAAAAAGGTATGGGTACTGAGATCGCATCTGTGTCGTATCCTCCCATGTGGCCGTGACCTCATCGTAGTTATCCCACTGGACCCTAACCTAGTCCAGCTCTCGACCTCGAAGTGCTAGGGTCCGTCGAGCAATAATACGGATGGGCTCCAGCGCTAACTGGCCGTCCGACTCCACCTGCAAAGCATCCCAATCTATAATATGAGACTCATCATAGATATATCTTCTAAGTACTGAAATGTGAAACACATCGTGAATGCGTGACAGGCTAGGTGGCAAAGCTAGATGGTAGGCAACTGGTCCTATCCTCTCTAGGATCTCGAATGGCCCAACGAAACGGAGTGCCAACTTAGAGCCCTTTCCGAATTGAATCAGACTCTTGTGTGGCCGCACCCTCAAGAAAACTCTATCCCCAACCTGATACTCTCGATCCATCCTATTCGCATCAGCATACTTCTTTTGCCGATCATGTGCCTCTTTCAGGCGCTGTCTAATCAGAATCACCTGCTGCTCCATATCTTTAACTAACTGAGGTCCAATAGAAACTCAATCCTCGATCCTATCCCAACTCAAAGGCGTCCTGCAAGGTCTCCCATAAAAGGCCTCATAAGGCGGCATACCTATGGAGGAATGGTGCCCATTGTTATAGGCAAACTCAACTAGGTGGAGGTATTCCTCCCACTTGACCTGATGATCCATCACGTACATACGTAACATGTCCTCCAACACTTGATTCACTCGCTCAGTCTGACCATCAGTCTGAGGGTGGTATGTTGTACTAAAATCGAGCCTAGTGCCCAAAGTTGACTGCAACTCTCTCCAAAAGGATGAGGTGAACAGTGAGTCCCTATCAGAGATAATCTTACGGGGAATGCCATGAAGTCTGACAATGTCTCACAAAAACACCTGAGCTATGTCCCGTGCTGTGTATGTAGTACGCACAGGTGAGAAGTGAGCAACCTTGGTCAATGTGTCAACTGTCAACATAATGGCATCATGACGACGAGAAGACAAAGGAAGACCAACAATAAAGTCCATAGATATAACATCCCACTTCCACTCTGGAATCTCATGAGGCTGAAGGAGCCCACCGGGATGACGATGTTCTGCCTTCACCCTCTGACACTCGAGGCATCTCGCCACTATGTCGGCAATCTGCGCTCTCATGCCTGGTCAATGGTACAACTGCCTCAAATTTGCATGCAACTTCTTAACACCAGGGTGTGCCGCATAAGGTGCTCTGTGAGCCTCAAGTATGATGAGCTCGCGCAAACCCCCTATGGAAGGTACATACACACGTCCTCTATGACGCAAGAGTCCATCGGACTCCAAGGAATACTCTGAATACTTCCCCTCCAAGGGTCTCTGAGAATGCACAACCTGACTAACCTCTGTATAAAGCTCATCTGCTGGCAAGTGCTGTAAAATTTGCTCTCTCAAATCGGTGCCCATAGTCATAGATGAGAGCTCATGGCACCTTCTACTTAAGGCATCTGCAACTACATTCTCCTTTCCCTTGATGTAATGTACATCAAAATCGTACTCACAAAGGAACTCCATCCACCTTCTCTGTCTAGAATTCAGGTTTGGCTGCGTGAATAGGTACTGCAAGCTCTGATGATCAAAATGAAGTTCAAATCTGTGACCTAGTAGGAAGTGTCGCCACTTCACTAATGCATGAACCATAGCTGCAAGCTCTAGGTCGTGAGTAGGGTAGTTGAGTTCATGAGTCTTCAACTTCCTAGACTCGAAGGAAATAGGTCGGCCATCCTGCATAAGCACTGCCCCAATGCCATCCATAGATGCATCAGTGCACACCACAAAGTTCGCCGATGGGTCTGGTACTGCAAGAATAGGTGCACTCGTGAGGGCCCTCTTGAGCTCTAGAAAAGCTCTTGCGCACTTCTCTGTCCATTCAAACTTCTTTCCCTTCCTCTACAGCGATGTAATGGGATGTGCCAATCTAGAAAATCCTGCAATGAAGCGTCGATAATAGCCTGCTAATCCCATAAAGCTCCTCACCTTAGTGACACTAGTAGGTGCAGGCCAATCCATGATGGCTCTAATCTTCGATGGGTCTACTAAGATACCATCGCCTGATATGATATGGCCCAAATAATGGATCTCTGATCTGAAGAATGCACACTTCGATAAGCTACCAAACAACTGATTCTCTCTCAAATTCTGCAACACCTGCCTCAGGTGTTCCTCGTGCTCCTCCTCATCATGAGAATATATCAGGATGTCAACCAGGAACACAACTACAAACTTATCCAAGAAGGTACGAAATACTCCATTCATGAGGCTCATGAATACAGCTAGAGCATTTGTGAGACCAAATGGCACCACAGTGAACTCATAGTGTCCATACCTAGTACGGAAAGCGGTCTTAGGGATATCACTTCCCACAATCCTCAACTGGTGGTAACCTGACTTAAGATCAATCTTTGAAAATACACGAGCACCCTGCAACTGATCAAATAGGTCATCAATTCTGGGAAGGGGATATCGGTTCTTGATGGTTACTTTGTTCAATTGTCGATAATCAATGCATAATCTTAGTGATCCATCCTTCTTCTTAACAAAGATCACTGGTGCACCCCAAGGTGACACACTAGGTCGAATATGCCCCTTCTCTAGGAGTTCCTCCAACTGAATCTTTAGTTCACTAAGCTCATGTGTAGTCATCCTGTATGGTGCTCTCGATACTGGCTCCGCGCCTGGTACAAGATCAATATGAAAGTCTACTGCCCTAGGTGGGGGTCTACCAAGGAGCTCTGAAGGAAAAACATCTGCAAACTCTTGCAATATAGGAAAGTTATCAAGGGATGGTTCCCCTTCTGAGTCTTCCTCTCTATCACTAATGGTGATTGCGAACAACTGACACCCCTTTCGCATGCACCGTCTAAGCTGCATAGTGGATATCATACGAAGGGATATGGGTCTCTTAACCCCAAGAATCACTCTACTGATACCATCATCATCCACACATTCCACCGTCTTCTGTCGACAATCCATCTTGGTGCCATGGGCATAAAGCCAATCTATGCCAAGAACAACATCATAAGAACCTAGTGGGGTAATGCGTAGATCAGACACCGTGAACGTGGCTCCCATCTGAATCGGGCAACTATGCACCATGGAACTAACTGACACTCTAGCTCCTGAGGCTAACTCTACCTCCCAACCGACATCCTGTCTAACTGCCACTAGCCCGCAACGCTCCATAGCAAAAGGAGATATAAAGGAGTCAGTAGCTCCTGAATCAAATAAAACTGTAACCATGCTACCCTGTATGATACCTGTAGCCTCAATAACTGTAGCCTGATGCTCAGCCTGGCGGTTGTTAGCCGCTGCAAATACTTTGTGTGATCTACCTACATCACCAACTGTCGGCTCTGAAAATGCCCCTCCTTGACCACTGGATGATTGTCCCTGTGGACACTCTCTAGCTATGTGACCCATGCCACCACAAGTGTAGCATGGTCCCTGTGTATAAGGTCGTGCACCCTGTGAACCAGTCTGCTGTGGCCCTCCTGACCTGCTAGACCCACTGAAACCACCCCTAGAAGACTGCTGAGACTTCGCTGGCTAAGACTGTGGGGCCTGTACTTTCTGATCCTGCTTCAGACCCTGTGAGTACCACTGCTTGGGCTTGGAGCCCTGATAACCCTATGAGGATTTTTGCTGCTGCTGCTGCTGAGGTTTCTATTGCTGAGACTGTTGGCCCTTAGAGGACCCTGCTGTGTAGTTCTGATTCCCTTTCCAAGGGGGTTTCTGCTGGGTAGAGTTTCGGTTCTGAGACCGATCTCGTGACTCCTGTCTACTCCGAGTATCCTCTGCAACCAAGGCCATCTCAACTAGTTGTCTGAAAGTAGTAGGAAAAGCCATACGCACTGGACCCTGAAGAGAGAAATTTAGGCCCATCATAAATCTATGCACACGCTATTTCTCGTCCTTCATGTACTCGACATATGGAAGGAGCTCGAGAAACCTGCTCTCATACTGAGCTACAGTGAGACCTCTCTGATGAAGAGAATGAAACTCCTTTATCTGCTTCTGCCTGAAATGCTCAGACAGGAATCTCTCTCTGAATCTCTCCAAAAATGTCTTCCATGTGAGAGTATCCATGCTCATCCCTCCGATCGTCTCCTCCTGATGCCACCAATTGGAGGCATCTCCTCTCAACTGATGGACTACAACACGTGCCTTCAGATTACTCCCATAGGGACGTAATCCAAAGCACCGCTGGAGGCTCTGCAACCAAGCCTCTGCCACTGTCCCCTCTGTGGAACCGGCAAAGACTGGGGGTCCAAGACGTATCAGCTCTCTGATGTCATCTCCTATGTGTCTAGGAGGTCTCTCGGGTGGTGGTACTCTCTGATGAATGGATTCCCCCTCATGCTCACCTTGCCCCTCAACCTGCCTCAGTGGGGGACTCCTACTCCTCTCTCTACCACCGGGATCCTGTGCTTCCCCTTCGGGAATCTGCTGAACTAGTTGTGCTACAGGTGGGGGTAGTCTCTGCTGAACTACACCAATCAGTGTCTGAAGGGCATCCAAAATGTCCTGATTCAGGTTCTGAGGTGGTGGTGGTGGTGGAGGTGGTGGTCCATCCTCCTGTCTGACTCCACTACCTCTCGCCCTACGACCTCTACCTCGGCGGTTGTTTCGAGTAACAGGAGGCATCCTACACAACGAAAGTTTTTAATTAATTTCAGAAGCATAATGGTTTAGGTTCCTAGTGTTGAAACTAGGCTCTGATACCAAAATGTCATGCCCAAAAAATTATGGCCAAAAAAACACACCAAATTTTTTTTATTTATTTTTATTTTTATTTTTAAACTTAAGTGCACTAAGTTGACACGGTTAAGTTCACATGAAACAAGGATTCCAAGAAGACGATTACACGAACTCTTAACAATTCAATTGATTCAGTTAACAACTAATCTTATTTAATTAGAAGGCCCAATTAATTAATAGATTTAACAAACCCCTTTAAAAGATTTACATTCTTAGAACATTAATAAATTCCTTAAATACAATTTATTTCAATTTTGCATATGAATTAGTCATCAACTTCGACAAAGGAGTAAAAATAAAATTATCATTCAATCTATGAGTTAATCTGGATTGCATGTCCCTACAATTGATATAGATCAAATTTTAAACTATATAATTATAATGTTTAAGACATATAAATTTAAACTACATTTTACTAACCCCGAAAATAAACTTCTCATTAAAGAATTGCTAAACGAATAATTAAACTTAATTAAGTTATCCTTAATTACATTAAATAATTATTATATTTGCATTCACATAAATTAATAATTAACGTTACAAATTAACAATTAATAATTAAACAGATAAAACTATTTAGAAAGAATCTTTAATTAATAATATTCATTAATTATTAAATTCGTTAAGTAAGTATTATTAAATTTATAAATAATAATGAGTTGTTAATGAACTTCACTAATACATATTATAAATTAAACTAATAATTAAATATAAATAAAAAAAATAATAACAACTATTTTAACTAAACTATATTAAACAAAATTTAATTCTAACTAAAAAAAAAATTTAAAAATAAAATAAAATGCGCTGCCCCACGCATTGATATGCGTGAGGCTACCACGCAATATATGCGTGGGCCTCACGCATACACATGCGTGGGGATCCCACGCATTAAAATGTGTGGTCCTCACGCATGTGTATGCGTGGGGACATCCACGCATACGGGTTTTGGGGCCGCCGGGTACGAGCCGCAGGCTCTGCCCGAAATTCAATATTTTATAAAAAAAAAAAATTTCTTTTGTTGAGTGCAATTAATATGGTAGGTCGCCCCACCCATTGAATACCTATATTAAAAGGGTGATTTTCTATATTTTATTGACTGTAATAGAGGGGTTTTTTTTTTTTTTGTTTGCCCATACATTTTCCAGCAAGTTTGAGCACCTACAGGCCTCTATTTTTTTTTGTGTTGGAGTTTAAGTCTTTATCAAATTTCTCCATTGATCTTGAGACATGGGTGTCAATAGATTGGTGAGTCTATACATTGCATATTACATCTTGAACACAACCATAAATTTATCAAATGATTTGCTCATAACATTTTTATAAACTTACTTTAGTTTCTCTTCCTTTGTTGTTGGATCAATACAATTCTACTTTCTTTCACATACAAATGCAACAACTGTATATGAATCCAAGTTTATACATAATGCAACTAATTATTTTATGAGAATGGAAAAATAGAAGGATTGCAATGGATGTTTAAATTCTCTATAAATTCATATGCATATATTTTCTCCATACCATTCTAATGTCTATTTGAACTCAGCCTTTCCTAACATATTCCTCCATATTCAAGATTATCATTCAACACTCTCAATACATCATACAAGATATGTGATAACTCAATACACTTTTCCTTTCTTTCTTCAATACATTCCAAGGCTTGAGAGTAAATAATATAGTCTCAACACAACCAAAATTCTCTCTCACATATCCCTTCCAATTTTTTTACTTTCATCACAATAACATGCATGAACAGAAAGATGGTGGAATTGGCTATAACAAATTTCACACAATGAGAAGACCATTTAACATACATTACGCAAATTTCCAAAGAAACATGGGAGCAATGCAAGGAAATTCTCATAATCTCTTTTTTTTCTTTCTCTTATTATTCATCCTGGTTCAAAGGCTCCACTCGAGAAAGAACCAGTAAGAAAACCCGAGGTCATTGCCCAATACTTCCAAGTATCCAATCCATTTTACATCATTTTACAACTCAAATAAATCTCTACAAACTTCCAACATGTGCTATCTTCCAAATAACTTCAAATTACAATAAAGAATAATGGGGAAGACAAAACTAAATCAAGGTGGATAATCACAACATGAAACAATTCAAACATACCCCCCAACCCGGTTTACACAATAGATCCATACATGGAATCAAAATAGGGGGGAGGTGGATTTTCCTAATGGGAGAAGTCAATCACCATTCCATTACATAGCCCTTTCGGGGCTTCAATTTTGAGAATTTCCATTCTATTATAAGGCCCTTTCGGGGCTCCAATCACAAGGGTATTCATTTTCTCTTCATACACATGATTTCACAACATCAATAAGGAAGGTGATGACAAGTAGGGGCCCATACACCCTACCCTTTTTCCCTCCTCTCACCATGAAAGGAGACTCTCACCAATGAGGTCCAACTAAAGCCCTACCCCCGTACATGGCCACTTCTTCCCTATCCAAGGGTGAGTAATGCCCTCACAATCCCCATGAAAACTCAAAGAACAAGGTCTCAACAAAGCAAGAAATGAAATCCAAAACAAGATAAAATTCCCTCCAATATCCTCCCAATACACACAAACATATAAAGACAAGAACCTTCACAACACTATAAACAAGATTCAAACATGATCAATAGAATGAAAGCTAAGCCCATGAGAGAGGAATTCCTACCTCCACAAGTGTTATGGCAACAATGGAAGTTTGAGAAGAGCTTCTTTCCTTTCTCCTTCCTTCAATCTTCAAGCTTGCTCTCTAAAACTAGAGATTGGGTAACAACCCTCCACTACCTCCAAAATGCCTCTAAATAAGAATCTACTTAACTAGGCTTAAGGTAAACCCCTTGGTGGAGTCAAGGTCACCAACCTATGAAGTGACAACCAATTTCGAATTCAAGCAAAGATGGAGTGTTTGAGTGACCATAAAGGTCAACCAAGGAGACTTGGGGAGTGGAAAACACTCCCAACCCATACCCTTACCCCTAGGGTACTTAATTTTGAAGTTTTTAAGACTTAAGGATTTAATATGGACAATAAAACTAGGGGAAAAAAACTACCAAAAGAAAATACACCTTAAAGATGGACTAGGTAAAAAAAAGAATATAGCACAAAATAAACATGGGGTTCAGCTTTTGTCTTCCCATTGGATTTCCCGGCTAAATTTCCTGCACACTCATTGCACACGTCAGTAATTCGAGAAGCACATGTACATATATATATAAAAATACGCATCAAAAATTTCATGAAATTTAAAACATCCATTCTTCTATAATCTATTCATTCATCTCATTCTACTCATTAAAATTAGAGATTCAAAGTGTTAGTTTGCATTCATTCATTTTATCAGCATATACGTTATAAAACATTAAACTACAGAAATCAAATATCTGAAATAAAGCATCATACATCATAATCAGCAAAATAATGTTCAGTGCCACAAATAATGCTCTGACATATCGAGCCATAAGTATCACAAAAATAAAAATAAAAATAAAAATAAAAATAGAGTATCATCGAGGCTAGGATGGGTCGAGGCGAGGCCTCACATTAGAGTGCTTCAATACCCTCCTAATTAGATATTACATGATGAATACTCACTTAGGATATAAAGGTTTAGGCATCTAGTGGAAAGACAAGTAATTCACTTCTTTAGATATATATTTTAAGCATCCAAGGGTCTAGTCTGGGCTACTACTTGCACTGATGTGGACACCTCCACCTCTTGATGGTCAGGGAGGGTTACTTAATTAGATGCCTAATTCGTTCAAGTCTCTTCTAATTTTTTTATGATGTATCATTTTGAGACCTTGATATCAATGTTTAATTAGTTTTAGGATTAGGGTTCAATTTGGTTTGTACTATTTGATTAGGTTTACATGCTTAGGTTTCAATTAGGACAAGAGTTAATAAATTGAATTAATTTTTAAAGTGCTAAATTTGGTTTTAGGTATAGAATTATAGTTAGACCTTTTAGATTAAAAACCAACATTTATTCAAAAAAGTTGGGTTTAGATTTTGTTTTAAAGTGTTCAATATATTATTGAGTTCTAGTTTAGGGTGATTTGGTTTAGTCTTAAGCTCAACGTTTAACTTGGTTCAATCTTCTAGGGTAATGGTTCAATTTGGTTAATGGTTGGGGAAAGGATTTTTAAGGTAAATTCAAGGTTTCTACTCTTAAGTTGGGATATATAATTAGGTTTATGATCATGGTTTAATTCAATTTGGTTTATAAGTATAATATTAATTAGTTAAGGGCCAAGGTTACCTCTCAATCTTAAGGTTTGACATTTATAAAATTAATATTCAAGGTAAGATAGGAAAGTTATTTAATTATTTATATATTACCCAGTGTAGGTTTTAGCAAATTAAGATTAAGGTTTTATTTGTAAAATTACATGTTTAAACAATGAATTTACATCTGATCTAATCATTTAACATTGTAATAAATACATAAATTAAATGCATTTGAAAACATCTAAAATAATAATTTTTAAAATAAACATTTACGAAACTATATTTTAATTAACAAATACAAAAATTTAAACATCTAAGTTTATTAACAATGTAAATTTACATTTTTACATACATATTGTTGGAGTTGATGAAAGTCAACTTCGAAGACGCCCAAGATCACTTGCATGCGAAAACCTATCAAAGAGAAGCCAAGGAAGGAAGAGCGTGGAGCAAGGGAAAAACTCTAAATAGACATGAGAGACCACAAGTATGCAAACACAATGAAAATGTATTTACAATGTACAATAAGTGATGTGAAATACAATGAGGGAGCCTGCTTATAAAGAGCTCATGGAAGCTTGTAGAAAAAGCTAGAACATGGTAGAAGATAAGGATGAAAACCCATCACACATCCAAAAAAGGTGGAACATGCTAGAAGGGAACAAACTCTTGTGTTGTCAACAATCAACCACTATATGCATTAAATAAAAAATATTAAATAAATGCAGTTACCTAAGTAAGCTTAAGTAATAGAATAAATAATTAATAAATAATTAATTATTTACTCTAATACCCCCCCTTAAGTTCAACTTAGGGAAATGCCTTAAGCTCACAAAACTAAGATGAATGTAGAATGGGTCCCAACAACGAGGCCATGTTAGGTACCCAAGTACAATGCAAGAAAATGCAACCTCTATAAATGGGGAAAGAGAGAAAACCACATGGGAAAAACCCTCCCCCAAAAAGAGGTAACCTAGTAAAGAATTGAAGAAGCTGTAAGGAAACTTGGCAATAAAGAATATAACCATTTTCACATAACCCATCATAAATTTGAAATAAATACGAAATTAAAAATCCACATGCAAGAGAATAGACAACATACCCACAAAATGTGACACAAGATATACCCTGGGAAACCCTCATTGAGGGAAAAACCCAGCCTCCAAAAGCATCCATCACCATGTATTATTCAACAAAAATACCATTTCCACACAACCATGGAAGCCTTCATGGCCATAGCCACAACCGAGAAAACTATGTGAACAAGCATGAATCCACACATCCCATGCCATGCTTTCAACCTTCACAAATGGTCCCTTGGCTAACCTATCAAGTCTTGTCCTACTTGACTCTTGCCTTTTGTCTTCTCCTTGTCACTCTCTCTCTACAACAACTACCCTTGTGGCTGCTTATATAATAGCAAGTCCCACAAAACCACTAAGTGGTATTACATAAACCATGTGCTAAAACCATGTGCTACCTAACCCACTGACCCCACATTTAATATTGGGCATTTAATTTTTTTTTCCCAATATTAAATAATTACATGAAATATTTTCACAATGTTACAATACAACTCATCAAGAATATTCCATGGGAATCTTTACATATTGCACGTCCATCTAGGTACAACATTACATAACAAAATAAAATAATAAAATAGCAATATTATGCAATGTTTGCAACACCCATTATCTCAACAATCTCCCACTTGTTGTATACATTGCATAGGGTCAATCCGTAGCCACATAAATGAACAAGGGAACAATCCCTCCCAGCACATCCACCATCATGGATCAAAATACACTTAGTGCTCCATCCTGGTACCCACGACAAAATCAAAGTATCCAGTATCTCAAACATGAATGATCTCACCTCCTATTATGCCACTCCCACTGGACATACATAGAAGCCATCCAAAGAGAAAACCACCCAACCTGTCGCATTAGAAGATCATAAAATCTTGTACCAACTGAAATTCCAAGAACAAAAAAAAACCTAATCCAAAGGTAATCACATTTATCCGTAGTTGTCAAAATATCCATAGCTGAAATAGCACCCACAACAAGTGCCAAACCCATCCAACTATCCATACCTCAAAGGTATAACAAGTGAATCTCATATCACTGACATATCCAATCTACAACCTAAAATCATAAGCCTCAAGAGCAATACCTGCCACATATATACCAAGAAGCTCCCACTGCAAAAGATAATGTCAAATCTATAACCAATCCACTCACAACATCTCAAAGAAGTGAATCCATGTAGCATCAAGGACATCCACAATACATAAACTGATATCCTATAAGAACAACTATCATAACAAGTCTCCAATGCTCTCCCAAGTTCACCACAACCAACAGAGGAAAGAGAAAGAAATAACCATGTCATCTCTCACATGACATACATGAGCACAAATTAGTGATCACAATCTCTAACCAATCTCAAATCCAATGTAGGAAAAATTGAACATCTAGGAAGATAACCAAGACCAGAGAAACCATGCAAATCATAACCTGTATCATGTCCTTCTACACACACCTCTAGATGTAAACTGTGCAAGTATGATCTCCTCCATAAAAGCCCAACAAGAAGCCTCAACAACACCCAAACCATACCACATAACTCATCATGGATGTAAGCCTCTCACAAGAAGATCAAACTCAATAAAACCATTCCTAAACCAAGGAATAACCATTCCTAATCCAAGGAAAATGCCTAATATAAAACCATCTCCCAAATCAACCAACATAACAACATATGCACATGGAGATAACCAATGCTAAACCATCTCTCAAATGAACCCTCCAAAACTAACTCATGTACCATAGCTCAAGATCCATATCCATGAAAGACAAGCATAAATATAATGCAACTGAGAGAAACAATGGGCTATACCTCTCAAGTAGCAAACCGCCAAGTAGACCAAGAGTGGGGAATGAGAATGCTCATCAAGATACCCAAGTCTCCAACCAAGACTCATCTAAGAATAATCTCCTCTCAAGTCCATATCAAGTGACTGCCTCTTGGACTTCCTACTGAAACCGTCCCAACAAATACTTCTCTAATCCAAGAGAAATCAGTATCACCACCGTCTCTAAGTATCCATGAGCACCTGTAACAAATCAATCCATGCCAACTCCAAATGCAACATATAAATATCATGGAGTATCCAGCTTATGATCAGTGTACTCAATACCAAGAAACTAAACCAAGATCAACGTCAAAGTTCCAACCATGGCCTCAGGAACATAAACATGACAACATGATCTTACCATCTCAACTAAAGAGATAACATGCTCCACATGAAATCACCATAACATGTCACAAATCTAAATGTGTATCAAGAGTATACCATGACATAATAATGAAACCATCCTCATACCAAGGACAACATGCCAAATAAAAGCATAAACCACACCTTTGCCAAGAACCTTGTGAGTCCTCAAGATGCAACCATCTCCACACACCATGAAGAAAACCATCTCCACATACCAGGAAGAACCATCTCCACACACCATGAAGATAACCAAGAACTCCATGAGTCCTCAAGATCTAACCATCTTCAAACACCATGAAGATAAGAAGTGCACCATGCAAATGTCAAAGACGCTCCTGCAGCAACAGGATCTAAGAAAAACTTCCAACATCTGCAAACACTCAATAAATATATCAATGCCAACAACTCCCACTCAACCGTGGTACCAAGTCACTTATGGCATCATAAAATCCATCGTCTCCGAACCAAGAAGATATAAACCAAACCTGGAACTAATCCTGCACTGTCACCCCATCATTGTCACAAGCTCCCACTAAACTGTGTATCCAAGCTATCGATGACATCATGATGAAAAAAACTATCTTCTAACCATGAGAACCAACCAAGGCATCAAACCATTAAAGAACTCAAAGTGCACATCATGAGCTCCTCAAAAGAAACCAAATAGCCATGATCCTCAACCAAGAAGATATACCACCATAACCAAATCAGAAAATCCAAGCTAATGAACATCAAGGATGTACCTGTATAACCAATCATGTCATGCCAAAAAATCCATGACACCATGATCACATCCATGAACCAAGCATCTGTCTCTCAATATGTCCAACCTATCAGCATAAAATAGTCAACCACAATCCTCCACCATGACTGTCCCTGGTAACAACATCTCATCCCTTCTACATGAAGAAAATAGTAAATCATGTGACTTAGGGCATAGACAACCCAAATCCAAGTCACCAATCTGAATATGCTTAAAAAATGAAAGATCAATGGGCAAAGACAACCCATAACCAAGTCATAAATGCAACCTGTAAGTATAGACCGCTTACAACACTGCACAACTTGTAGATCCAACAAGTTATCATGCATATCCAAACAAAACACTGATAACCATATCATCATGAGACCAATCTGAAATATGAACTGAGTATACAATGACATCAAAACTTAAATCTCCAATGCCATAAACTCACAATGTTACCATAGTCAAAATATATCTATAAGCTATTCAGATAAATATATTACCAAATAAATCATGCTAAACCTGCACCAAATCTAAACCAATGTGTAGAGCTCTCCAAGAGCTTTCTGTTGACTACTCGAAGTCCAAAATCCGACTCTGTATGCCCAAGTTATGCCCTAATTCGTGCTCAAAATAAATAACATCTGACTTTAGGGCTCTTAAAACCTTAAAAAATTTCAAAATCACAGAACCAAACCTATACCATGTTGTAGTGCTCTAAATTAGCTTTCCAACACCTATAAGAACTCTAAAATTTGATATTCTGAGAGAAAGTTATGGCCATTTTACTAAGACAGTCTTTTTACCATTTTTAGTACGATTTTTCATTTTTCATTTTTTTTCGGTGACGAAAATTCCGACGGGATTAAATTTGATGGCCATCATGGGCTGAAACCAAAAAACTCTTTCATTTCCTCTGAACATGGCCAAACTAGGGCATATTATATATCAAATTTTATGAAAATGTCAATCCGGATCCAATGGTGAGGTATGTTTTTACCCAGGAGGTCATTTATGCAAGCTACTCCCCAAAACCCTCATTTAAATGAAACATCCGAAAAAATCTTTTTGTCCAACAATTTCACATGCCCAAATCTTTTAACATCCATCATAACAACAAACTCAAAACCCTCAAATTTGCAATAAATCATTCATATATCTTGCCCTTTTCTTTTATCCTCTCATGCATTCCCATAGATTCAATCTAGGGTTAAAATAATAAAACTATAGCTCTGATACCACTTGTAAGGAAACTTGGCAATAAAGAATATAACCATTTCCACATAACCCATCATAAATTTGAAATAAATACGAAATTAAAAATCCACATGTAAGAGAATAGACAACATACCCACAAAATGTGACACAAGATATACCCTGGGAAACCCTAATTGAGGGAAAAACCCAGCCTCCAAAAGCATCCATCACCATGTATTATTCAGTAAAAATACCATTGCCACACAACCATGAAAGCCTTCATGGCCATAGCCACAACCGAGCAAACTATGTGAACAAGCATGAATCCACACATCCCATTCCATGCTTTCAACCTTCACAAATGTTCCCTTGGCTAACCTGTCAAGCCTTGTCCTGCTCGACTCTTGCCTTTTGTCTTCTCCTTGTCACTCTCTCTCTACAACAACTACCCTTGTGGCTGCTTATATAATAGCAAGTCCCACAAAACCACTAAGTGGTATTACATAAACCATGTGCTAAAACCATGTGCTACCTAACCCACTAACCCCACATTTAATATTGGGCATTTAATTATTTTTCCCCGATATTAAATAATTACATGAAATATTTTCACAATGTTACAATACAGCTCATCAAGAATATTCCATGGGAATCTTTACATGTTGCACGTCCATCTAGGTACAACATTACATAACAAAATAAAATAATAAAATAACAATATTATGCAATGTGTGCAACACCCATTATCTCAACAGAAGCCTCCAACTAGGGAAATGTCCCCTAAAATAGGAACAAGGAGTGATCATGAAAGAGCATCACTGAAGCATGAAGAAGCCACAAATCTGCCAAACTACTGATCTGAAGAACCACCATGAAAGAAGAATGCATGAACCGAGCATGTCTATATGGTAGATGATCCATCTCACCAAAATGCATAGGTAGCCAGCCACTACCATTGCCTTGTACATAGGATCAACCACTGAATACATAGTTTACAATATCGAACCATCAAACCATGGATGCATTAGAAAAATAGCATAACCTCCCCTTAATGTAGACAGGGTGTGATGATAGGCAACTAAGAAGGTGGGTCAAAGTCTCCTGCAGACAAACCAAGAATGACAAGAGAGGAAAAGAGGTATAGACACCTATAAAGACACAGTCAAACTGATTCTACATGGGCTAATGTCGTGGAAGGGACACTCACTTGACAAACGGAGAAGGCCCAAAATAGAAAACAACTATCCCCCCCATGGTGCTTTATGAAAATAGTGCATGTACAACTAACTCAAAACAACGTTCATGACCCTTGGAATGCAAAAGTGGCACTTTATCTCAGTGCGATATAAAAAAGTGCTTCAAAATGATAGCTACAATGATCAAAACTGAAAACAAGCTTTAACAAAAGAAAGTACAGCCTAAAACAAAGAAACCATGCTTAAAAAAATGATCCTCGGGCCTAAAACACTCAAAATAGCCACCATATAGCAAAAATGATAAAACTATGATAGAAAGAGCATGAGCCAAAAACTAAGAAAAATGAACACATTTCTGAAAAGGTGATAGAACCAGCTTTCCAAAAATATAAAGTTTTCAAAAAATAGGCATGGGACACAAAAGATATGCTTGCCAAAGTCAAAAATAGGACTTCAAACTTTGAATAAAAAATAGGAAATAAAAAAGGCATCAAAACCTAAAAATACCTACACCAATGTCTTTATCTTGGAACCAGCTTTTTAACGCTTCTTTCGGATCAGAAAAATACCTCTGTATGCTCAAGTTATGGCCAAAAAACTACAAGTAGGTCAAAAAGGACCTAGAAGGAGATGTGCAAGAAGGTCTGATGACATCATGCTGATGTCAGCAAATTGCTAGAAAAAATTTGACATCCCATCAGTCGTCACGACAAAAAAAAAACCACGTGGCTACCAAGTGGCAGTGCCACGTGGCAGATCAGATGGTGTAGCAAGGGCTACGTGGCAATGTGCCACATGGCAAGCCTGCCATGTGTCAGGCGTTGTATGGTTGCAAAAACTACTGACTGTGCTAAAAATTTTGACATAGACTACTGATGTTGACTGGGTGGCGTAGAGCTGGTAGGTGGCAACTTTTGGCTGCAGTGGCTACATGGGTGGCAAACTGAAGTGGTGTCGTTGCGGTGCGCAGAGCGGGGGTGGCCGACCGACAGTGACTGGGTCGGGGTTGCCCAGCGGCTGCTCAGCTGGCTGTGGTGGCCAACAAGCAGTGTGTGAGTGGCTGCCCAACAGCAAGCTGGCGACGACACATTTTTAAATTTATTTTTAAAAAAATTTGACCCTGCATCTATACAGTCCATATAGCAGCCTGTAGGGCTAAAAAAAATTTGCCTCCCGAAGCTCTATCTCCAAAATTGAAAAGTTTTATATGAATCCTAACTGCAAGTGACCTTTCAGATCCAATGGTGATGTTCGTTTGGCCCCAATATGCTCCAAAAAATTGCTGATCCCTTGATTGGAAGAAAAAATGCACAAATAAATTATGGTTTGTGACTTCAAATCACGACTTCAAAAATTCTTCGAATAAGAAGCAGCAAGGAGGCTCTAATACCATGTTGGAGTTGATGAAATCCAACTTCGAAGATGCCCAAGATCACTTGCATGCGAAAATCTATCAAAGAGTAGCCAAGGAAGGAAGAGCGTGGAGCAAGGGAAAAACCCTGAATAGACATGAGAGACCACAAGTATGCAAACACAATAAAAATGTATTTACAATGTACAATAAGTGATGTGAGATACAATGAGGGAGCCCACTTATAAAGAGCTCATGGAAGCTTTTACAACAAGCTAGAAGGTGGTAGAAGATAAGGATGACAGCCCAACACACATCCACAAAAAGTGGAACATGCTAGAAGGGAACAAACTCCCGTGTTGTCAACAATTAACCACTACATGCATTAAATACAAAATATTAAATAAATGCATTTACCTAAGTAAGCTTAAGTAATAGAATAAATAATTAATTATTTACTCTAACACATATTACAAGTGAAAAAACAATAAATTAACATACATATTAAATTGAAAATTGAAAAAAAAAAAGTAAAATAGTATAAAACATATTAAAATACCTGGTGTATCGAAAACTAGTAGCAAGGGGGTAGTCGGTAGGGCTGAAAATTGAGCTCTCGCATGTGTCTCTAATCGGGCTCCCATTTTTGAGATCATGAAAATGACCTCAAAAATGCCAAAAAAGCAGTTAAATAAACTTTTACAAATTGGGTAACCGATTTGTAAGTAATCGGGTACCCGATTTGTAAAAAGACGAGCGCCCGATATTTGAGTGGCTCGGGCACCCGATCCGATTTTCAATATTGACTACCCAATTTTTAAAATTTGGCTCAGGTGCCTAAAGCTTAATTTTAGAAATGGGTACCTGATTTTTAAAAAATCGGGTACCCATTTTTGAGAAGTACAATTTCGCGGATCTGACTTCCACGAAATTGCAACCCAACTTCTTGTGGTCACCCTCTATACTAATTGTACTGCCTTACACTCATGCATAAATCATCTTGATATTTTGTACTTCCTTTGAGTAAGTGCACAGATGCCAAAAATTCTTCTGTGAACTATGTTAAGCAAAATTGTTCTTGTGTTGACAAATAAATTTTGTTGTACTTAGACAATTTTCTAAATCTTTGTCACAAAACTTTATCTCCAAGGTATGTTGACTTAATCTTAACTATATGTTTCCATAAATAGCAATGTATTGCCTCCCGTATTTGCATATTGTAACTTAATCTATTTTGTTTGGTGACAAATTATGAAATTCATGTTTATGTACATTTGAGATGCTTTGATGATTTGACATTATTTTCTATTATTAGTATCATAACTAATAGATCTAAGATGCTACGCTATTCAATTTGATCATATCTGCATGATAATGCTAGTGATATGACATGATGCCTTATGATGATATTTGGTTATTTTTGTATTTGGATATAGACTTTGTTTATGGATATATGATGAACTCCATCAAATTATGGTTGATGTGTTTGTGTTACAAATATTAATATAATTCTAACAGCTTTTATTATGGTGCAAATGAATGATTTAAATAGGTTATTTTAATGGAGTTAATTAAAAAATTATTTACATAATTTTGCACATTGTTGCTTCAACTATAGTATTATTGTGCATATATGCTTGATTGCATTTTTCATTGCACATGACTTATATCCCTGAGAGTGGCATGTGGAGTTAGTGGTTTGGCCATAATGTAATTCCTATTTGGATGACATGTCATGTTTAATTAAAACTAATAAACCGTCTAGTTAATTGGTAAATCTAGATTCATTATGCATTTAGGAATCAACAATGGTTGTGGAAGTTATTAAATATTATGTTTTGTGTTTAAGGGAATTTTATATTTGATTTAAACTATTTTATATTACCAAAAAATATTTTCATCATTGAATTTCATTTATATTGGAAATGCATTATTTATCTGGAATTGAAAGGGGATTTATTTTTTATTATGTTATTTTATTTTCCTATATTTGTCACTTTTTTAAAAAGTGCATATATGGCTCAAAAGTGAATAAAAGACTTCACTTCTCACATTTGAAAACAAAGGAATTTGGAGAAAATCCTCCAAACCCCCATGTGTGTTTCCAGTGTTTTGCTTTTTGGGTGAGTTGTGATCATGGTGTTTTTGGGAGGATAGGTGCATTGGATTTGGAGTGGGAAACTCTTCCCATATTGAGTTTTTTATCAGTATAGGCACTTTGGTTTTTTTTAAGTGTCATTCTCTATTTTGACCCTTTTGGTTGTGAGGTAGGGATTTATATTTAATTGGATTTGGTATATTTTAGCTTCAATTCTTTATTTCTTTATGGTCAAAGTTTGAGAACTATTGTTCCCCTCTATTTTCTTTTTTCTATTTGACCTAATTCGATGTATGTGAGCAACTGGGGTTTTCATTTTCTAGATTTTATAAGTTTTGAGTCATTCTATAGGTTTTTTTTGCATATGAATCTGGAACTCAAATTTTATTAGACTTTTGGAAGTTTGGGTTCCATTATGACAATGGGTTTTAATTTTGTCAAGTTTTGACAACCTTCATTGTTGAGTGATTTCACATCACATCATTTTTCATGTCGTCCAGTTTCTTCAACATTTCTTGGTACCAAAATTTTGGTCATGGATTTGGTTATTTTCTAAGTTTTTAATCCAACAATTTTTCTTTTTCCTAACTTCATTGGTATTTGTGTCAAACTCGTACTCCTAACAATATGCTTGGTTGAGAAATTTTTTACACTTGGTGTCTTGTTTTCTCATCCAACCCTTGTTTACCTTATTTTGGTGTGGAATTTTATGCCCACACATGAGCACATGTGTGTGTGTGTGTGTGTGTGTGTGTGTGTGTGTGTGTGTGTGTGTGTTAACAGGATCTTGTGAAACCCATGTTATGATAAACCATAGATAGAAATAACAATTACATGCAAATATAACCAATATCAAAAAATAATAAATCACATAAAGAGAACATAAGACACCAAGATTTAATGTGGTTCACCCAAACCCTAGGCTATGCTCACCAAACAATAAGTGGACAATATTATTACAATCCAATTATTACAACATGGTTACAATCTGTAATCACTTATAGCTTAATATGGCTACAAGAAGCAATTTTTCGCATCACACACTATGAAATCCCTAACCATAAGCCCCTTTTATACAATATTGTTGTTGCTTTAGGGTTATAATTAATTATAACATGTCATCCCAAAATTCCCAATAAAATGGGGCCCAAATCCCAAATAAATACAAAGTATGTACATGAATAGAAAGAAAATGGTAACCCAAATCAATCCTGATTTCCAAAAGGAATGATTCAAATTGATTAAGCATGAGAGAGTGATCAATGTAGAAAGGGATACAATGACGAAAAATAGGGAGAAAGGAGGTTATATGATATTTCTATTATGGGGGGAGTATATGCTTAAATCCTAAAATAGATAAAAGACAAATACTAACCTTGAATTTAGAAAATGTTGTTTTTTTGATGTTTGCATGTAATCTCTGGAAAATCTGTAACCTAATCTAAACTGGAAATGTCAAGACAAAGAAAACCTAGAAATATTTTATCTTTTTGAAAGGAGGTCAACCTTGACTCTATTCGTGGGGCACAATCTTACCTTGGGGCACAATTATAGCTCAAAAAGTCAACCTTGACCTGCATTGCTCTGACAAAATTTATGTTCTTGGATCTCACAAGTTCAACAAAAAGGGTATCTAAATCTGCTCTTCAATTCATTTTTCCACACTTATATCTGCAAGGAAAATGGTTTTGTCTTTTGGATGAGGGGTTTGCCTTGGTCAAACCTTGGTTTGGAATCAACCTTAATAATTGAATCATAAGGAATGCTAACAAGTGGTAGAAGTAAATCTAAAAATGAAGCTATGATAATCAATAGATATGCAATTGTATTTGAAATGTAAACAAGTATATTGATATGAAAGTTTGAACATAACATTAACAATTGTAAATTGAAACCTCCATGATTGCATGCTTAGAACACACCTTGAAAGAAGTATGAATAGATCTTGAAGATGAACAAAGGATATTGATGGAAGATCCCACCACCATGATGGCTAGATCTAAGGTTTTGAATGATTAATCTTGAATGCTTGAACAAAATCCCTTCAAAGGCTTGAATGCTTCAATCTTTGATCTTCAATGTAGAACTTGAATGCTTGATAGAATGCTTGCTCATAGATCATGAATGTGCTCATGAATAATGGATAACTTGTAGATATGTGTGGATAATGGATTGTAGATGTCAAAATGAGGGAAGAAGGCTACCTTATATATAGATCTAGGGAACTAACTCCTAGAGAAGGCTGACATAAGAGAATTAAATCCCATTTAAGGTTAACCCCTAGGAATATACCTAGACTAAATTTAGTTTAAGAGTCTACCATTTTGAAACTTGAAACAACCAACCCAAAAGCAAGAAAAGAAACTTTTTGAAGCTCAAGATCTCAAAACTTTTCAAAATTGAAAATGGGACCTGGGGTCAAGGATGAGGTCGACCTTGACCTAGATGCCAAAGTCCTTAGTTTCAAAGAGTAGTTTATCAGAAATAGGCTGGAAATAGATAGAGAGATGCAAAACAAAGGAAAACATTTAGATCCATGCAAAGACCCATTTAGGTGCTTGACATGACATGAGACCACTTACTTGAAGGGCTAAACACTTTTAACATGGAAGTGCTTCCATTTTAAGATGATACATTGAACCCTCACTTTAACAAGAGTATGGACTCTATGCAAACTCTTGGTAAAGGAAGAGAAGAAAAAATAGATCCAAGTGGATTTATAATAAGATAAAATTACACTTAAATAAGAATATAAGCCCCTAGGCTAAGGATTCTAACTCAACATACATGAATGATGGTGTGAAAACAAAACAAATAAACATAAAAGGGTTAGTACAAACAAACCCAAATCAACTAGAAAAAGAAACCTTACTAAGAAATATTTCTCACACTAATATCATATTTGGAAAACTATCAAAAAACATAAGTGGTTACATAAGAAAGACAAGAGAAAATCTATAAGTAACATAGTTTCATGATCCAAACCTACTAGCATGAAAGCGAAAAAGAAAAAGAAAAAAGTGATTACCTCACCCAGTAAGATGCCCACCTTACCATGAATGATAAAAAGAGAGGTAGAGCTAAACAGGTGGCCAAACCTAATAGTTCACCCATAAACTATGTTTGCAATTGTAAATGCATCTTCTGATGGCTTCTAGAATATTCATAGATCCACCTTCTTGTATCACTATGAATATGAAATGCATGTCTTCTTAGGATTTAGTAACTTATGTGTGTTACCTTTGAAAGTTTTAACAACTTATGTGCATTGCCCTCAGAGGATTTAGAAATGTGTTTCCCTTTAGGATTTATCAATTATGTACATTACCTTTAGAGGATTTAGCATATAAAATAAAAATGAAAAATGTGTATCTCTTTAGGATTTAGCAAATTGTGTGTGTTACCTACCAAGATTTAGCATATAAAATAAAATATATAGTACAAGGGAGACCCTATATATGCCCCCTCCTTATCATGGTTGTCTGTGAGACATGATAATGAAGAGGAAGAGGATACCTACTTCACAAAACAAGGAGATATCCTATTAGCAACAATGTACACCATATTCTTAACAAGGGATAGTGACCCCTACATTCAAGAGTATAGATAATCATGAAAAGGGATATGCCACTTATGGAAAAAAGGATTCTCAAAGAAAGAGATCTTATTAACAAGATGCCCATAATATAGGGGTGCTTTTAGATAAAATATCAGATTTCAAAGATAAACCAAGCAAGAAAAAAGATTCAATCACCAAGCCCTAGCCAAGAAAGAGGAAAAGGAACCTTTAGAATAGAAAAACAACTCTAACACCAAAACAAGGATAAGAGTTTTAAAAGAACAAAATTTGCAACATAAAGAAGATATGATGACCTAGGATAACAACGTCTTATAAAAATATTATCCATAGTCAAGACATATGTCAATTATGAAGAAATAATATTATGATATAAACAAATGTCACCAATCTAAGGAAAGTAGTTCCTCAGACAAAGAAAAAGAAGAGAAAACCTTGCCCCAAGGGAGGAAGACAAGGGACATCCTTTGCAAAACAAATGTCATAGAAAATATTTTTTGAATAGATTCTATGGATGATTACAAACATAATACAAAACAATAGAAAGATAGAATAAAAATAATACCAATTAAGCTCAAGGCATAAAATATGCTAAAAGCCTAATGGATCCTAAGAGACTGGATGAAAATTTTATACACCTCATGGCCCCTAGTCTAGAGATAAGAGGAGAATAGATCTATATTATATGGACAGGAGGAGAATCCCCTATATCAAAATTATGAAGGAATTGTAAAGCTGCATGAGAATGAGATATAATTCCTAAAGCAGCTCATTCATGAACATGCAATTAAAAATGTCTACAATTAGCAAGTAAGTGCGTGTTACGATAATGAAAAGGATATCTATACTTGGATAAGGAATCTTTCAATATAGGTTTAAATATTTCCTTTTTGGAATTCATTAATTCAGCATGCACCTATTTAGCCACCTCTTGATGAACATCAGAGTTATCCAAGGTAGGTGTAGGAAGAAGTTTATGAAGAGGAGGATGATTATTATCATCACCTTCCTTAACTTGAGATTTCAAAAAACCAACACCATGCAAATCTAGTTTAGAGGGTATATGAACAAGATACTTAAAACCATGCTCATTAACTCTAAGACCTAAACCTTTATAGCCTTATTTAGTGATCATCGTATATCCTATAATGTACATATCAAGTAAATCTTCTACAACATGTGATTGTCTATCATGTTCATGAGTAAAGGTTGTATAAAATGGAATAATAGGTTTTAAAGAAGTTTCTTTACCCTTTACCTTTTAATATAATCATGAATCAAAGGAGAAGGTAAATCAAAGAAGTCTTGCACATCTTCATCCTAAACTATAGCTTGAATTCCATCATAAGTAGGACAAGGATTAGCAGATGGAGATCTAGGCATTGTATCAAGAATAGTAGGATTTAGATAAGGAAGATTAGGAGATGGTGTATCATCTACCAAATCCTTCACATAATCCAAAAGAACAATAAGTCTACCACATGAATTCTTAATGCAAGTTTTCAATGTAGGTAAAGTAGTATTAGTTAAATTCACAAAAACATAAGTGAGAATAAAATGAAAGATCATGAACATAATAAAATGAATGATACTCTCAACTACAACAAAGAGATGCTAAAAGAAGGGTAATAAGAAACATAACCACACACCAAAGAATCTTCAGAATACTCATAATAAACAAAATGCAAGAAATAATTTGAAAGAGGATTTTTGTATTTTTGAGATATATAAATGAACAAAATCTAGTTAACATGCAAGATACAACACAAGATGGAAATCTAACACCAAAAGTAAAAAGTTATCCATCATGGGTTCACCAAAATGAATAGAAAGAAAATGGTAACCCAAATCAACCCTAATTTTTAAAAGGAATGGTCGAAATCAATTAAGCACAAGAGAGTGATCAATGTAGAAATGGATCTAGTGATGGAAAATAGGGAGAAAGGAGCTTATATGATATTTCTATTATGGGGTAGTATATGCTTAAATCTTAAAATAGATAAAAGATAAATACTAAACTAGAAAATGTTATTTTTTTATGTCTGTATGTAATCTCCTATAAAATATGCAACCTGTTTTGGACTAGAAATGTTGAGATTGAGAAAACCTAGAAATCTTTTTTCTTTTTGAAGGGAGTTCTACCTTGACCCTATTGATGAGCCACAATCTTATCTTGGGGCACAATTGTACCCTAAAAAGTTAACCTTGACCTGTATTGCTCTGATGAAATTTATGTTCACAAATCTTGCAAGCTAGATGAAAAGGGTTTATGAATCTGCTCTTCAATTTGTTGTTCCACTTTTGTATCTACAGGAAAAATGGTTTTGTATTTTGGATGAGGGGTTTTCCTTGGTCAAACCCTGATTTGGAATCAACCTTAATAATTGAATTGAAATAAGGAATGCTAACAAGTGGTAGAAGTAAATCAAACAATGAAGCTATGATACTCATAGATATGTAATTGTATTTGAAATGTAAACAAGTATATTGATATGAAGCTTGAACATAACATTAACAAATGTAAATCAAAACCTCCATGATTGTATACTTAGAATCCACCTTGAAAGAAGAATGAATAGATCTTGAAGGAAGGTCACACCACCATAATGGCTAGATGTAGGGTTTTGAATGATGAATCTTGAATGCTTCAATCCTTGATCTTCAATGGAGAACTTGAATGCTTGATAGAATTTTTGATCATAGGTCATGAATAATAGATAACTTGTATATATGCATGCATAATGGATTGTAAATGTCAAAATGAGGGAAGAAGGCTTCCTTATATAGAGATGTAGGGTACTAACTTCTAGAAAATGCTGACATAGTAGTATTAATCCCATTTAACCTTAACCCCTAGGAATAGACCTAGATTAAATGTAATTTAAGGGTCTACCATTCTGAGACCTAAAATAGTTGACCTGAATCCAAGAAAAGAAACTTTCTGAAGCCCAAGATCCCAATACTTCCAAAAATTGAAAATGGGACGTAGGTTTAGGGATGAGGTCAACCCTACCATAGGTTAGCGTCGAGGTCATTCATGACCTAGGTCAGGGTTGACCTTGACCTTGATGCAGAAGTCCTTAGTTTCATAGAGAGTTTATCATAAATAGGTTGGATATATATATATATATATATATATATATATATATATATATATATATATATATATAGAGAGAGAGAGAGAGAGAGAGAGAAGTAGAATAGGGTAAAATACCTAAATCCATGCAAAGACCCATTCAAGGTACTTGACATGACCCTAGACCACTTACGCGAAGGGCTAAACACTCTTAACATGGAAGTGCTTCCATTTTAAGATGATATAGTATAGTACTTCCTTAATCAGTCACCAGAAACTAATAACCTGAACTCTTGGATTGAGGTTGGTTAAGAGCTTGTCCATTTAGAGTTGGGTTTGAAAAATGTATTCCCTACGAAAACTTAGTGTGATGAGTATGGGTATATAGAGTAGAAGTATGGAGTCACTTCTCTTGAAACTCTAGACTAGGGCTGAAAAGTTATCACAAGGAAGTTTAAATAAGTGATAGCCAAAATAATCTAATGGGTAATAAAACTTATTCAAGATAAGGGCACACCTAAACATTCTCTTATGCATTAGTGTGTGTGGTGTCTATACATTCTACATCCTTCTATAGAAGTCATTGTGAGAGAATGGTGTTCTAGCCTTCTGAGGGATATATTTTTGCACTACATACTTGGGCTTTCTGATGACAAGAAAACTAAAATCCACTAGAGTCCCTACATAGTTATCCCATAGAGTATCTAACTAGGACCCATTGTATTGCATTGTCTCATGGTCTTGGTTTCAGTCACTTATTTCTCTTGGCATGAGTGTTAGCTTTGGATAATTATACTTTGTGATTGGGGTTGGACCACTCTCTCATCATCATGCTAGCAATGGGCCTATGGGTTCCAAGTGGTTGGGCGGTGTACCTACCTATATCACTACTGGAGATTGACATTCAAATTTGGCCTTCTTCTAGTTAGTTTTAGAGCTTGATGCTTCTTTTGGTTTCTCAATGTTTTCTAGAGTATGTTTCCTAGTGATTTATGTTCCTTTGTTATCATAATTTGAGATAGTATCTTTTGGTTCCTCATTCCCTTCTACTATGATGTTTCTTGCATTTATTTTTTTCTTGCGATGTTATGGTTTAGATGGATATATGCTTTTAATCATTCATTCAAGTATGTTAGGGTTAATTGATCTCATTTCATGTGTTTGAGTGACTATTCCTCAACTTTAATGGTTGTACTGCTCCCTGATGTGGAGGTCGTAACCTTACTTTGCTTATTAGTTGGCCAATTGGCCTTATGTTCTAAATTTGGGTGAAATTTCCTTAGAATTTTGTGATATTGGTAAAGTATCACACCACAACATTGAAGAGTATCGTACAATACTAGTGAAGTATCTCATGGTACTATATGTACTATCATACAATATTGGTAAATTATCATGAGTACTATATGTACTATCATACGATATTGGTAAAGTATGTATGGGTACTATATGTAGTATCATATGATACTGGTAAACTATCATACCAAGTCTTGTGGAAGACCTTCTTGAGCAATAGTGGGCACTTTCTGACTTGTCAAGATGGTCCTAGAAGGTGATTTGAATACCCTTTTAGGATTCCTTTCTTCCTATATATAAAGATGAAGATTCCATAAAATTTTAGGGCTTCAGGAATTTGGAATTAGCCAAAGTTTAGGGTTCAACATTTTTCTTTCAGCATGGTGTTTAGTAGTTAAATAGTTGTAACCTTGAGCTTCTATATTTTGTATGATAATTGATACTCTCTACCTATTATTTTGGATTCTGTTATTATTAGTTGGAGATGGACATGTATGCTTAACCATTGTAGGAATTTTTGCTTTGGGTTTAAAAATAACATATTCTTTGGGTATACTTATGTTTCATGAGATCTATGTTTTTTTCTTTTGTAAGTAGTAATGCTTGGGAATCTTGTGTGTTGGTTTGTTGACAAAAAATTTGAACCCTTTCTTGAGGTATGATCCTCAAGAAACCTTGTGTAACGTGGAAAAAACTACCAAGTTTGGGACTTGCACTCTGAGGTTGAATCTCTAGAAAAGGCTAGTTTCCTCACTATTAGGATGCACCTAAACTACTACTTGAGAGGAATAGGGAGAAGGAATGTAGAAATAAAAATGCAAAAAGGGAAAGGGGGGTGATGCATCGAGATAGAAATATGGTTACAACTTTTCCTATAACTGCACAAAACATCAATGAAATGAAAAAAATACACTAGTCTTAACTCTTTTCTATTTCCCAAGGAATCACATGCAGGTTTGGAATTGGTTTGAATTGTTCAAAGGAAAGATATTTCACTATGCAGAAACTGCTAGTAGACTTTACACAACATCTGAATCAAGAAAAGTAGAAACGAAACATTCACCACAAGGAACATACATGCACTAGACAAAAAAATGGCAAGAGAAGGTAAGGAATAGAGATTTCATTAATAGAAAGGAAAAAGTTGTAGAGCATAATGCCACTGCAAAATAAAATAAAGAAGAACCCTTAAGAATATATTTACAAATTTCCTTTAAAGAGATCAAGCATAACTCTCACATTTACATTTAGTAAAAACCTCAACTAGGGTGAAGTCAAGTTGTAGAGGAAAACAATAACTGAATATCAGAAGAAATCTTGTCATGAAGTGCAATCTGATATTGTAAGTGACAGGTAGGGAAAAAACAATGTATCATATCATAAAAGAGATCAAATCACCAAAAATTTGATCATTTCATGAATTAAAGAAGCATGGAGGGCATTGGCGATATGGAAACAAGGCGCAAGAAGTTACTAGGCATTGAAGAACATGCCTTCATGGCATGCCATGGCTGCATGAAGTTGATGGATGTCACTGACAAAAAATGTGGGGAGAGATAATAGGTTGTGTTATCTTCCTGCAACATGCAGGGTTGACCACACAAGGGGGGGGGGGAGGGGGAATTTGATCACCTTGAAAAAAAATGGTGCTTGTCAATGGATGTCATCTCTTTGAAATAGATGGTCCAAATGCCACAGGAATCTCCCCAACAAAGCATTAAAATATAGCCATCAACATAGATGAGCTTTATTTCTAGTGGATGACTAAGATGTAGTGAGGAAATGGAACCCTCCACCATGTGGCAATATTCTAGATTTTGGAGCCCTGTGGAGGCACAAAAGTATGAAGAAATGTTAGAAATCTTGAGACACTTAGCACCATCTAGCTCTTTCATGAGATGAGCATACCATCTCACAAAAACACATGGGTCATAGATATAGATTGTCCCCTCAAAATGGAAGGCTAAGATGCAGCAAGGAGACTCCTAAGTTGCACCCAATCCAATAATTATCATCATTATGGTCTTCAAAGGCTCGTGGAGACTTCGTAGTATGAAGAAACATAAGAATGGTGATATGTGGCAACATCTCATGTTTTTCTATTTGATAGATCGAACGATGATATTTTAGTCTTTTGTTGAATATTTATCATCAATCTGTGCATGTGTATATTAGGTTGGCTTAAATGCTAGAGATGGGACCCTCTAGTACATGGCACAATTCTAGGTTTTGGAGTGTTGAAAAAGAATTTTAGAGTGAGGAAATGTTAGAATGGTGATGTGTGGCAACATCTCGTATCTTCATGAAACCTCACTAAGCCAAACATGAAGATGCAAAAACCATTGATTTCATCTCCATGTGTATGAAAACTTGGACCCCACCAACTTCTAGCATGGAAATACATGGACCAATCGTAGACAAAAAAGTTATGTCATATGTGGACCATAGAAGTTGAGTTGGCACCGTGACATGATTCTAGGCTCCAGAGCATTGAGGGAACCTTGGTGTATGAAGAAATATGAGAATGGAAATGTGTGGTAGTAACTCACACAATTATGGGATTCAAAGTCTTGTAGAGACACTATGGTATGAAGAAAAGTTAGAATGGTGACACTTGATAGCATCTTGTACTTTTAGGAAGATGGGTAGTTAGTTCGTGAAAACAAAAGAGCTATCAGATCTTGTAGCATGAGTCAACCCAACCAAGAACAACCAAGCCAACTCAATTAATGAAGAAATCGAGCCAACATGAAATGATAGCTAGCAAGCTTAATGTAATGACCCACTACAAAGAACTTAGCCCATTGAAGGTTTCTCTTATCAGATATCAGTGATTGGCTAAATCAAGGACAAAATGGCCAACATTCTTGTTGACTCATAGGGGATGCTTGCCTACTAAGCATAGATTAGTGGCCTTAAGAAATCCATTAGACATGGAGTCACCAAAAGAATAAGACATCATTCCACCTATAAATTCACAAAATTGGCCTCTACAAACAACAAACTAGAAAATTTTCTATATCTAGGAGGCAATAGTTGTGCTCATGCACTTCTTGAAAAGATTGAAAACACATAATCTAATATTTATAGGTATTTACAATGCAAAAAAGAAAACAAGGTCATGTACTAGCTTATTGAAGTAGCTTCCCTTCCTTAAAAGTTAAATTCTTGTTCCATGCATAAGGGAAGTCAAGTGAATCAACAAGTATGACAAGCATACTACTGCATGGAGCACCTCCCCAGTGTTGAGAAAAATGAAAATCTCTAGCATTGGGGCTGTTGTAAATATTATGACAGGCTAGGTTACTAAGAGGGGAGGTGCAAATCAGTAACCATTAAATTTTTAATCCTTAATTAGTAATTAATCCTTACGTATATTCTGATTTAATTACATGCATGAGAAACTAAAAAATATGAAAGAATACACAATACTTTAATAGAAGATTTGGTGACCCAAAAACCTTCCAAATAGAAAGTAAAACTGGGGTGGGGATGATACCCACTAGCTTTAGTATTGCAATATAAAGTTGGTCTGCTAAGGCTTATAATGATCACTTCTGATGATTTTCCCTATTAGGAGTGATAAGGACTACTAGGTCCACCTTGTAAAAGGATTTACAAACATACAATGAAGTGTGCACTCAGTAAAGAGATTTACATAAGTCTATTAGGTCTACCTTGTTAAAAGATTTGACTGATCCACTAGTTAGGATGAAGCAATAGCTAATCTCTAATCTACAACTTGGTTTGCTGAATGAAATTCCTTTGAGTGTACAAATCACCTTGTTGTGATAGGTATATCTTTTTTTCTCCTTATAATATTATAGCCTTTGTAATTTTCTCTTATGCTCCTCTTTTATGATTACATTACTTCTCTTCAATGATTTGGATGAGATACAATACATTACATATATATCAATCCAATTACATAATTACAAAGTTGGCCACAATACAAGTTTACACAAATATGATAAAGTTAGCCAAAGTGTAGAAACTTAGGTCCTAAAGACTAACTTGGTGAGGTTCTGATACTTGACATCCACTATCAATGCTCAACATCATCATGCACTCGATAGACATAGAAGCTCGGTCCATATTGATCTCTTCCAAGTAGTCTTGAACTCAGTCTGCACTAGTGACTCGGTGAATACTATGAAACTTGGCATATAAACTGAGTCACTTGATTCACACCACATAGCTCAGTCAATGCTACCACTTTGAGATCAGTATAAACTAAGTCTCTTAGTTAATATTAAGTAGCTAAGTTAAGACTAGAATCACATCACATCAACTGCAAACTTGGTAAGAACTGCACAAATCAGTTTGCACTAGTAAACTCAGCATACACTGTGATGCTCAATTTACACTGTTGATCATCAACACTATAGTATCTGCTTGGTGCAAACTAAAATCTATCCAAAGGACTCAATAGCAACTGTAGAACTCGGTAACAATTGAAATGCTTGGTTAACACTCTTAACTATACAATATTCTTGGTATAAGCTTACAATCTGAATAAGTGTATGTCACTAATATTAAACATGACTTGAATGTCAACAATCTCCCCCTCTAGCATTAGTGACAAAAACACTTATCAGCCAAAACTGAATTATTCATCACCTTATGTCTCCAACTTGGTACAGTATACTATTTTTGAGATTTTTCAAAATTGGCTTTGTAAAAGGATACATTTCTATACATGGTAATGCTCCCCCATACATAATATACAATATACTATGCATCATGTACATTTTCTCTACAATATGCAATTTTCTCCCCTTTTTATATCTTATCCAATCATTTTACATCTTCTAACCTTATATCTCTATTGCCTAACTTTTCATCCTATACCCATTCTGCAAAGTGGAAAATGATATTGTGTCTTAGTTTGGTCTGGGTATGTCCAATTCTAGTTCTTTCCCCTCAAGTGAAAAGTTTCTCCATTGGGTTTTTCGCCTTTTCTCTTCTCCTACATTACATAATTGGGTGGGTTTTCCTTGTTGTCATGAGTTTTTGGGTAGTCTAGAACCTAATTTGATAGAGATTCTTGTGTTTTATAATGATTTTCACAAATTTATTTTTGAGGATGAACTTGTTCAAGGCTTATCATAGTTTGCACATAAATAAAATGAAGCTTGCGAACAATCCAACATTGCCTTCTCCTCAGCAGATTTTTGACCTATGAGGGTGATTTTCCGCAGAGATCAACAAATGAGGTTTATAGGCTAAAGAAAGAAGGAAATGAGTTTTTTTATGGATAGATCATTCCTACATTATAGTATTCCAATTTGGGAGTCACTTGGGATTCATTATAGTGCTCAGAATCACATCTAGCAAAAAACTCTAAAGTAACTTCTCTACGATGGGCTTTCGACCCATGAAGTTAGTTTTTCGATAAAGGAATTTGTGAGAGAGAAAAGCAAGTGGATTTCTCTTTCACTTTCATAGCCCTTTTGAGATTTTTCAAATCTTAGAGGCACATTGACTTAAAGGGTAAAGTGAAAATAAAGGCAAGGGTGGAAAAATAGAATTTTCTTTCTCCTCGGTAGGTTTCCAACCTTGGAAGGCGATTTTCTGTATCTATTGAAAAATCAATTTTGCAAGCATGTCAGGCACATAAATTGATCACAAGATACTTAAAAAATGGTAATACAAACAAGTTAACACATTTTGAAAGGTATCTTGAGCAGATGTTTCCTTACGGAGTATTCCATTCTTAATTCTCTAAAACTTGGTGAAAAATAGGAAAGTAAGCACATAATAAAAGAAAGTTACCATTGGTCCAATGAAAATAGTGAAAGGACATGGAAAAATCTGTTAGAAACCCATGCATTTACTAATCTAATAGATTTATCCTTTAATTTACTCGTGTGGCACAGATCTTGAAGATTAACGGGTGAATTAGGATTTCTATATAGAGATGAACATAATAGATTTTCAAATTATCGCTTTCATTATTGAACTATTATGCTATTGAATTGAATAGCATTTTAAAAGCTCTTATAGTTGAAAAATTTTATTCTCTGCATTGTTTCCAATTTTAAGGTTTCAATTCATCTCTATCTCAGATAAAATGGCAACTAGATTTATTGGTTTTGATGGGCTAAAAGGAATTAAGTCAAAATTGTAGAATGTTATAGACACCTCACTCCATTTCTTTGACATGCAAGATTTTCAAAGAAGGCTAATAGAGAAACTCTGAGGAAGTGTGCTAGTGAAAGCAGCTAGATTTTCAGTAGCAGTTCAAGCTCCCAAACTTATTGTCGAATGTATAAATCACTACAACCCAAACACCAGACAAATTTTGTTGCCTACCCATATAGTTTTAATCTTGATTGATAGGAAAACTATAGTAAATTGCCTCCAAGTTCCAGAGCAAGAAGAATTTTTTGAGTTGATAGTAGGAGGAGCCATGTCTAAGTTCTCTTTGAAGAAAATGGTGTGGTGAAAGGAAATTATGAGGTCTTGTTTCCAAAAGCCATGTAGAGCTAAAAGTAAGGTTCCTAAGACTCTATTTGGCACCGATCTCAAGCCCAAGATCATAGAAATTTTGGTTCTTTTACATTGATTTAAAGGTGAGGTAGAAGCACTCAATATTCTTGAACAGTATTTCTTTTTGGTACAAATCATCAGTTTAGATACATATTATGTTGATTAGGCATATGAGATAAGTGAGCATCTATCTAGAGCCCTTAGTACCACAAAGTTTTACAATACCTTCTACATGTCTTCTTTCCTGATTTATATTTTACCTTCTCTACAATTGTGGCTAGGTCTTCCCAGAATAGAGAACTTCCTTGATAACGTGAAAAGTTATGAATTTTATCCATGCTTGCAATTACAGAATAGCTATGCAAAATATGTCAGAGTTAATGACTCTATTATAATGAGGATTTGTAGAGAACTCCAAGGATGCCTAGAGAGGAGGTTCAGCATGAAAGCAATGACATACATCAATTAGTTTGATAGCTATTTTATTTAGTTCTCATCCTTTTCATATTTGCATCTTGTAGGTTTCAACTGATTTCCTCTAAAGTTTCCTAGATACCCAAGTGATCTAATTGTGTTGATAGAGATTGTGAGGGAAGCAATCCAGGTGAATGTGCTGAGCTCAAGCTTGAAGAAGAAAGGGTTTAAATTCCCTATGAAGGTAGGAGCTTACAGTTGTGAGTCTCGATCTGATGCCAAAAACATGCTCAAGGCATTCGAGACTAAGTACAAGTTAGAAGAATACAAGGTTGTAAGACCCATGTTCAATCCAAATGGATATGAAAGAGAGGTGCTACAAATTGGGAGTGTTATCAAGCATGTTACCACTATAGAAGATTATTGGGCAGATTACAAAGATGAGTTGGAGAGCCAAGATCGTGCTTTTGTCAAGCTCACAGTGGAACAAGTAAATACATATGGTATTGATATCAATGTCGAAGGATTAGAGGATGATGGCCAAAATATGTAGAGAAATACCTATTTGACTAAGTTAAAGGGGATTTCCATCAGTTCTAAGCCATATGTAGATGTGGAAGAGAATCTTGATATCATGATGGCTAGGATCATCAAGAGAACAAGAAAATGGGTTGAGTGGACAACCAGGAAGAGCCGAGGTAAAAGTGTAGCCACCCAAGCTTCTCTAGTAGCTACAATGTATACTTCATCTCAGAGTGACACACTAGGTGTGACCATAGCTTCCACTCAAGGGCTAGCTCAACCTTTAGGAGGAGGAGATAAACCTTTAGACAAGAATATCCCTATAGCTAAGACCTATCATAATAATTCTCTCCTAGTCATAGGAACCTAGGCTGATACTGAAGAGAAGAAGATTAAAGAGCCAAAGGATAGTGCCTCCACTCTAGTCCCTCCCTCATACTACTCAAGCTCCATCTCCTCAAACTACCACAATTCCTTCCCCTCATACCACTCTAGTTCCATCTCCTCATCATAGCCCTGTACCATCAATAAGTGCTTCACTTTTGAGGCCAAGTGGTTCCCCTATAGATATAGTAGACTTAGGGGATGGAAAGAGTACCAATAGTTAGTCTACTAAGTTAGATGAGGTGGCAAAGAAAACTTCAAAAGTGGAGAAGGGCTAGACTTCTTCCAGCTTCATCTCTAAACATTCAAAAAATCGTTTCTCTTCAATTGTTGTAACAATAACTCTAATTAAGAAAAAGATGTTTAGTATTGAATCACTTGGAATAGCTTCCAAAGTGATAGGAATAGATTCCTAGTTGGAAGATACTTTGGAAAGGAAGAGAATGAGAAAGGATGAAAGTGTTTCCACAAAAGATATTGTATCTCTCATAGTTCATTCCGGGGCTGCATTGACAAAAGTTAAGAAGAAAAAGACTTTGTTAATACTTGGGCAAGATCTGGAAATAGGGCACTTGAAAATGGAAATATCCAAGCCAAACAAAGGAGGGGGAATCAAGGACATGACACCTGATGATTTCACTTTGCATTCAATTGATCTTAGAGAGGTCAGACATAACACAAAAGTTGGCTTGTGGAGGTCAAGTAATGAAGTAATAGAAGGACAATTAGAAAGTCATAAGTTATCAAAGATCAGGATGAAAGCTGAGATAAAAGAATTCAACAAATTCATCAGGCAACTAGTCATTCCATGAGCAACTATCTTTGGTGTGTCTATAACCTATACTCCTACTAGAGTTGACGTGCAAGCCCTCAATTTCCAACTCCAAGAAGATAGGCATTATGGCCAGATTGGTAAAGAATGGATCAAGAAACTCAAATTGGAATGAGTCACAATCATGTAGTAGATTGGTAATGTTATCTTAAGATTGGAAATAGAAAAGGATAACATTATATCAAATAGCAATACTCTGGCTAGAGAAAGGGTGAAATGCAAAGATTGTATCTCCCTCTTGAAGACGATCATCTAAATGGAAGCTAAAGAAGTGGTGGAAGCTAAAATCTTACCAAAGGCAGATGAGCCTCTATTCGAGTGGCTTCAAAGCATGCAATTTAAAACTGAAATGATTCAGTCTACAGAAAAAGGGCTCAAAGAAATAGAGGAAAAGGTGAAGAAGACACAGGATAGAGGATTTGAACTTATGAGAGGATTACATACAAACTCTCAAACTAGTGGCCAAGGGAAAGCACTTATTGGAGTCAATTTCATGAAGGATAAATTTTCCATATTCCTAGATAGTTTGTCAGATATAAACTTCCATAGTCAAGGTAGGGTCATTAAACTATAGGCACTAAGTGGATGTATACATATGGCTAGAGAGGAACTGCCAAATCAGTCCAATATTGTGAAGGAATTAGCTAGAGAACATTCTAAATGGATCTTAAGGTATACCAACATCCACGTACCTAGTCATGAAGAGCTAATTCCAATAATAGTTGCTACTAAGGCATATAGGGCTAAAATAGAAAAGGGGAAGAAGTCTAAATGATTCATATTATGCCCCCTTTTTATTTTCTTTTGTAATCTTGTAATATGAAAAATTGGCATCTTGTCATTTGTCGTCTTTAGAAGATGAACCAATTAAACTTCCATTGTATTGGTCATCTCAAAACTCTATATGTATGAAATTGAAAGATTAATGAAAGATTGAAAAAAATTTGGTGTGAAGTACTTTTTGTTGCAAAGACAATTGAATGGTATTTTATGTCAATCATTTGTTCTAGTTGTTGCTATATTTATTTTATGTTTTCTCTTTTGTTTGAGTCAGAACGAGGGAAAAACAAAGTTTCACCTCCCCTATTTTGAAGAAATGAATGAATGTAATAGGTGTTGTCATTATTCATTCCAAGAGAAATCCCTTCAACATTTTTCAATTTATTAATCACAATTCAGATTCAAATTCGATTAGTTCAGTATTAGCTATTATTTAGATAAGTTTTATGAATTCATAAGATGTGTGAATGCATAAAATCATTTTGGTATTTAGAAACTTCTATTCGCTTGAGTTAGATTCTATTTAGGTCTAGCTTGGTTATACCTCTTTTGTTCTCGGGTCAAGAACATACCCCAAAATTAATTTAGGAAGAAAACATAATTCATTACAAATCTACTTTAGGGAGCTCTACTTTAGGGAGCTATACCTACCAATTTAGAGAGAAGCCAACCTATCCATAAGTGGCTTTTCAACTATTTGTAATAAGATATTGTTCCAATTTGGGCATTTAAGAGTTATAATCTAAAAGAAAAAATTTGTTTACCAACAATCTCCTTATAGCTTCTTCTCCTTTTTTATATTAATGCCAAATCTATATGTATTTATATAGTAATGCCAAAATGTGACAAGAATTGTGAATATACCTTCAGTATGAGTGCCAAAGTCTTGTCCCAATTCTCTTGCAAGACCCTGCATGTGTGCAATGCCACTTGCACTTCTACTGATAGTTCAATCATGTTGTCTAAAATAGAGAAATTATTGTCATGGATGAGCATTTATTAATGGGAAATATGCTTCTACAGTGCATGCATGTTAGGGAGAATCATGTTATGGATATCTATCAAAGTTGATATAATTCTAACTTCTTCTCTAAGCAGTTCTACCTGCATATCTGTTAGAAATCTAATCCTATTGAAGTGAGCAGAGCTAGAAATTGGGTCAAGCTACAATTATTGTGCACTTTCCTTCATATATTTATCAAATTTAGACAATTTTTCTTTGATTTCTTTTGTGAAAATTGATGTGGCACATAACTTGCCAAAAAGTAACGATACATTAATACAAGAAGTTTCTAGAGAGCCCAAAATAGTAGATAACTCTACTTGATGAATGGAAATATGTTGAGCAATAAGTTTTAAAAATTTATTCTCAAAATTTTTCTTAGCTTTTTATAACAATTTATCCTATCCATCCAAATATTCATTGCATTTCTAGACTACCTCTACCAACTAATACAAAATTGGTTGAGAAGTGTCAACCTCTATGCCTAGGGCCTCTGCTAGAATGTTCTTTGCATCCTCAATCATCTTGAACTCTTTGTTCCTTTCTTCTCTTAGTTCTTGTTACTTGGCTTTCTTTTGAAGAAGTTCACCAAAGGTTTGCATCTAATCTAGAGTTATATTAGAGATGTCCCATTTTGGAATGACAATCTCCTTGTCAAGATCTATATCTTCCTTCTTTTCTTTGCCTTTAGTCAAAAAATTTGTGCTCGGTTGAGGCTTAGTCTCATGTCCTTTCACTTATTTCTTGTGTAATAGGAATGGAAATAGCAGCTGAAATAGTAGGACTTGCTACAAAAATGGATACTACACTCATTGATATACTGGTGGTAGGAATAACTATTGTAGCCAAAATTGATGTAGAGGGTAGAACTTGCAGCTCAATAGATGAAGTGCTAGGCACTATTATTAGTGGAGTACTAAGCTGGACTATTGCAGAGATTGATTGAATGACTATGCTTGCAGTGTTGGTCATAGTCAATCCTATTGAGGCTGTCTCTGTGCTTGAAGTTATCAAAGTTTTTTCTTGGAGAATAAGGAAGTGATGCTATAACTACTGCAGCAATCTAAACTCAATCAGTTTCCTCAACATCTTGTGTGTCTTCCTTAGTAGCCTCTTGCTCATGTTCCTCTTCATCATCTACATTATCAAAATTGGTTACTTTTTCATCATCTTTCGCTTCATCTTTTTCTTGATCATCATCATCATCCTTGTCACTTATACTAACTGGAAAATCACTCAGTTTGTGAAGAAGATGGAAATTCTTCCATCTATTTGTGGCATTCTTCATAACGTGCTCTATATCATTCAACAAAACGAGACAAGTATTGAATCTTGATGTGAACTTTTCTTCATTTTTTCTTCAAAGATTCATTCAATCCCTTGTCATTTAGATTTGGCATAAGTTTCCTCAGGGTTTTCTCTTGTATATCCTTTGTAGTTTGCATTGCATGCTCCCATTTTGGCTTAATCTTACCCATTAAAGCATTAGGAATTTTTTGAGTGAGCTAGTCAGGTGAGTATTTCCACTTACCCATCTTGGATATCAGTATATCTTCAATCTAATTCTACTCATTAGTAGTTGTGATCTCATATTTCAATGCTTTGGAGTTTTTTATTCTAGAACCTGATTCAAATTCCTTCATTCTCTCCTCAAATGTGGGTGGAGAGCTCTTCAAAATTATATCTCCTTCTTCTTTATCTACTTTCATCCTAGAGGATCTCCTACTGAATAGAGTAGTGGAAGTCTTGGCAGGTTTGGTAATTATTACCTTACCATTTTTCTTCAATGGCTCCTCTTCCTCTGATTCTTCTTCCTCTACTTCTTCATCCTCACCTTTTCTATTGGTCAATAGGAGAGAGGAACTTGTTTTCAATTTGGTAATCCTCATCTTGCCTTTGTTAACCACCTGAGGAAGCTTAATCTCCAATTATATCCTAGCCTTAGCCTCATCATATGTGCCAAAATAGGTTGCTTTAGGATCAACTAGTTCATTTATCAGTGCCACAATTATGTCCTTTGTTTCATCAATGTTGACCTCATATCCTAGAGGTTTTACCCATGCAATTCTAGGCCTAACTACTTCAATGTACACCTTGTCACTATCCACAAAAAAACAAACATCATCTTTATAGTCCTCAACTAGTTTCTTGGGGATTTAGAATCTATTATTCATTTTCTCCTTGAATGTATCAAAATAATTGTCCATGATAATAGTATAGTTTTTGCCCATTTTAGTAATGTATTCATTTATCTAATAAAGTACTAGCACATCTTTCCTCCAAACAATAGTACCTTTTGATGGAAAGAATTTTTGAACATAGAAGAATAAACATGTCAAAAGTGAGCCAAACTTCCATGGATTATTCTTTGATGTGCTGATACTCTCTATGTTTTTGTTTAACTAATTCAATAGTAACTCAGCAAGGTCAAGAGATAGGTTATTCTTGACTACCTTGTAAGCCAAGTCTATATCTTCACATGACACACTATTCAATCTATTTGAGCTATAGATTTTGTGTGCAATGACATGAATACCAAACTTAAATTCCATGTTAGTCACAATTCTTATTTTCATTCCCCTTCCATCCCACTCGGCTATTGTTTTCTTCTCCAGTTCAACCCAACCTAGGGCTTTGGTCATTTTAGGTTTTGCCAACATTGGTAGAATGGTGATCCTATGGATCATTTTCTTCATTATCATTATTGGTTGCTCTAGCTACAACTGACCGCTATGCACATGACTGAGGATAAACCTAATCCATTTCACTTGGAAATCCTATGGCATGTGAGGAATATGAGTTAAACATTTTTCCTTGAGATATTAATGCTCAGGTTTCAATACACAATCAATGCATAACTCCTTTAAACATTCATCCATTTCTATTGTACCAATATCTTGAATTGCACATTTTAAATGAGAATAGATATCATTAATCAACAATGCCTTAGGAGGGATTTGAGACTGTGCTCCACTTGGATCTAGGGTTTTTGTAATGGTAGGTATTAGCTTGAAATTTGGTGCCTTCCATTCTACACCAAAAAACCAACATTTTTGAACCTCATTTCAGTTTGCTATTGATAGCTACCATCTTCACTCGGTAAGGTTTAAGATAATTCAAAAAACTTTTGGTAACAATTCACTGAAATCATTTAAATGCTCTTGAAGATCGCTCTACACAAGTAGCTCTTGAAATTTCACAGTAAAAATGACTTTGATTGCATTCCTTTTATTAGATTTTCACCTTAAATTCAAAGTATGAATGTTAGATCAAATTGATAGACTGTCATCCACTTCACTAGCATTGATTACTTGGCGGAGTCTTTCATGAATCAGTAACCACATAAGACTTAGTTACTCCTAACCTTGCTCAATAGAGTTTGTGACCTGACCTCACTCAGTAAGGAACGTAACTTGGTAGTAATTGGTACTCCTTACAAGGTGATCTCTTTGCATCTTGAATACTGATATGGATCTTTTGTCCAATCAACTGGAACTGATTTTAGATTTCTTCTTTAGTAGCCTAGTTCTAGTTCTCCTCTGAGAAATCAAGTGGAAATGGTGGAGTCACCCAATTCAATATTGACTTGATCATAATTTCTTAGACTTGCATTCTCAGTAGACTTTGGAACCCATTGTTGTCTCATCTGCTTTTTGATGTCATTAGGTTTTTCCTTCTTTTCATCTTCTATTCTTCTAGTATTCATATAGTTCTTGGCAAGATGACCAAGTTCTATACAAATAAAACATATTTTGGTAAAATCTCTTTTTCTCATATGATGCTTTACACAATTCATTCCAATGTGTCCAAATTCTCCATAGTAATGACATCTACACAAAGTGTTATAGTCACAACCAAATATAGCTTTTACAATTTGATCTACTATATGCAATATCTTGGTTTTGCATTCTAATGACTTGTGCCCATGCTTCTTACTATTGTGACATTTGCCTTCAAATTTTAGTTTCTCTTTGCATTCATTTGCTCTATGACCATGCTCATTACAATTGTAGCATTTCCCATTGAACCGTGCTTTCTCATTGCTCCAATAGTTGCTTGATATATGACCTATCTTACCATAGTGACTGCAAGTAGGTTTATTCTTTTGAGCTCCTTGCTTGGATGTTTCACCTTCTTCTGTATATACAATTCATGCTTTCCATTTTTGCCTAAAGTGACTTTGCTCATTCAAGTAATTTATGTTTGCTTGGGATTTCATCATTCTTTCATTGGTTTTCTTTTCAATGTTTAGATCACTCTACAATATTTCATTTTCTAATCTTAGATTCATGATTTCTTCATTTGCATTAGTGAGCTAATCAATGGAGTTTGCTTGCTAAAGGGATAGATACTAATTTCATTTTTCTTTCCTTCTATCTCTTATCTTATCTTTTTTTTCTCTTCCATGACTTCACACAATCTTACTAACTGAATTTCTTGCTCTCTTCTCAATTTTCTTACTTCTTCTTAAAGAGTGTTATTCTTTTCCAATAGTTCTTTGATTGCTTCATTAGCTTCATCTGATTTGTTCGAATGGATGTCTTCAATTCTTTCTTCAATGTAGAGTGAATCATTCATCTAGATTGCAAAATCATTTTCTTCTTTTTAGGGATTGTGAGAGTTGTTCTTTTGATTTCTTGAGTTGTCCAATAGCCAGTTCCAAATCTAGCTTCTCATTGTCAATAGCGTTGTCAAGTTTGAATACCTTCATTGCCTTTGATCTTTGATTAAGATGTTAAACTTTTCACTAAGAAAAAAAAAGCTCTAACAATTTTTGGAAATATTATGATAGGCTAGGTTACTAAGAGGGGAGGGGTGAATTAGTAACCATTAAAACTTTTATCCTTGATTAGCACATAATGCTTATGTATATTCTGATCTAATTGCATGCATGAAAAACTAAAAACTATGAAAGCATACACAATACATTAACACAAGATTTGGTGACCCAAAAACCTTCCAAATAGAAAGTAAAATTGGGGTGGGGATGATACCCACAAGCTTTAGTACTATAATATAAAGTTGGCCTATTAAGGTGTACAATGATCACTTCTGATGATCTTCCCTATTAGGAGCAATAAAGACTACTAGGTCCACCTTGTAAAAGGATTTACAAACATACAATGAAGTATGCACTTGGTAAAGAGATTAACATAAGATTGTTAGGTCTACCTTGTTAAAGGATTTGACTGATCCAACTGTTAGGATGAAGCAGTAACTGATCTCTGATCTACAACTTGGTTTGCTGAATGAGATTCACTCTTCTTCTCTTCTCTAATGATTACATTACTTCTCTTCAAAGAAATGGATGTGATACAATACATTACATATATATCAATCTAATTACATAATTACAAAGTCGGCCACAATACAAGTTTACACAAATATTACAAAGTCAGCGAGTGTAGAAAGTCAAGTCCTGAAGATCGACTCAATGAGGTTTTGATACTCAAAATCCACTATCAATGCTTAGCATCACCATGCACTCAGTAGACATAGAAGCTCAGTCCATACTAATCACTTCAAAGTAGTCTTGAACTCGATCTGCACTGGTGACTCGACAAATACTATGAAACTCGGCATATAAACTGAATCGCATGATTCACATTGCATAGCTTGGTCAATGCTATCACTTTGAGCTCAATATAAACTAAGTCTCCTAGTTAATACTAAGTATCTTGATTAACATTAGACTCACATTATATCAACTTCAAACTCAATAAGCACTGCACAACTTAGTTTGCACTAGTAAACTTGGCATACACTAAGATGCTTGATTTACACTATTGATCATCAACTCTATAGTAATTGTTTAGTGCAATTTGAAATATGTCCAAAGGACTTGGTAGCAACTATAGAACTCAATAATAACTAAAATTTTTGGTTAACACTATTAACTATGTACAATATGCTCAATATAAGCTTACAGTCTAAATAAGTGTATGTCACTAATAACAAACATGACTGGAATGTCAACATGGGCATTGTCTTGTTATGCAAGACATACTTGCTCCTTCTTGTTATCTTCATCCTCATGCTCTAGAATGAGCATGACCTAGGGCAACTTGCATTTTTGTAGAGCTAGATGCTTGATTGGGTGCATCCTTTTGATGGCACTAGGTCCAAGGAATCATCTTTGACCATGTTGTGCTCTACAACCTCCAAATCACTTCTCTATTTAAAGTGAGCAAATTTTTGCGTTCAGGGGTTTTACACTTCAACTACTTGTAACTAAGAAAGTTTGAGTCTTGTCTCCTCCACTATGATAGCCAACTTTCTTATGATCTCCTCCTCAAATTGGGCCACTTTCACCTTCCACTTAGGAGAGTGGACAAGATCCACAAACTCATTTTCATTCTCATAATATGGAGGGCAAAAAAAGGGATCTCTATGAAGTGGGTCCATGTTGAAGCATTTAAACTAGAAACTTCATAAAAATTCTGAGAGACAAAAAATAACAAATGTTTTTTTTTACACAATAACCACTTGGTCTATTGAAACTAGTGAACGCATAGAGTTGACATGGTGTTAGATGAAATGCCTCTAAAGGATGATTTCACTAAGAATATCACCCAAATTTGTAATGGATAGAGATCACCTATCTAGCCAATGGACTTATGAACCTAAATTATGTATCCCATCAGGCATGCCAAAACATTTTGAAACAAAATTATGCACCCTTTCCTAAGGGATGACTCTTAAGTGACCTTGTGTAACATGGAAACAACCTCCAAGTGTGGGACTTGCAATCTAAGGTTAAATCTCTAAAGAAGGTTGGTTTCCTCAATATTAGGATGCACCTAAACTACTACTTGAGAGGAAAAGGGAGAAGGAATACAAAAATTAAAATGCAAAAAGGGAAAGGTATGTGATGCACTGAGATAGAAATATGGTTACAACTCTTCCTATAGATACACACAAAAATTAATGAAATGACCAAAATACACTAGTCTTGACTCTATTCTATTTCACAAGGAATCACATGCAGGTTTGGAACTAATTTGAAGTGTTGAAAGGAAAGATATTTCAATATGTTTTAATTGTTATCAAACTTAACACAACATCTAAGTCAAGAAAACAAGAAAAGAAACATTCACCACAAGGCACATACATGCACTAGACAACAAAATGGAAAGAGAAGGTAAGGAACAAAGATTTCATTAATGGAAAGGAAAAAGTTGCATGGCATAATACCACTGCAAAATTCAAATAGAGAAGAACCCTTAAGAAAATATTTGCAACTTTCCTTTATAGAGTTCCTACATAAATTAGGTGTTTACATTGACTAAAAACCCTGACCAGGGTGGAGTCAAGTTGCAGAGGAAATCAATAACTGAATACCATAAGAAATCTGATCATGAAGTGCAATCTAATGCTAGAAGTGACAGGCAGGGAAAAAATAATGCATCCAACCATAAAAGGGATCAAATCATCAAAAAATTGATCATTTCATTCATTAAAGAGGCATGAAGGGAATTGGTATCATGGAAACAAGGCCCAAGAAGTCATCAGGCATTGAAGAACTGGTCCTGATGGTATTTAATGACCACATATATTTAATTCATGTCACTGGAAAAAAATGTGGGGAGGAATAATAGGACATGTTATCCACTTGCAACATGTAGGATTGACCACAAGGGGGAGAATCTAATTTCCCTGAAAAAAATCTTTGTTTTTTATGAAAGTCATCTCTTTGAAATAGGCATTCTAGATGTCGTCAAAATCTCCCAAACAAAGGATTAAAACACAATTGTCAATGTAGACGAGTTTTATTTCTAGTGGATGACTAAGATGTAATGAGAAAATAGAACCCTCCACCACATAGCACAATTCTAGATTATAGAGCTTTGTTGAGACACTATGGTATGAAGAAACACAAGAATGGTGACACTTGGTAATATCTCACTCTTTTGTGAGATGAGAAAACCATCTCAGAAAAAAATGTGGGTTGTTGACATGGATTCTATCCTCAAAATGAACAGTTGAGATATTGTGAGGAGAGTCCCAAGATGTGCTAGATCCAAAAATTATCATGAAATCCCAGGATTTGAAGCCTCGTAGAGACTCCATAGTATGAAGAAATGTTGGAATGGCGATACACGGTAACACTGCATGTTTTTCCATTTGATAGATCAGATGGCGATGTTTTAATCTTTTTTGAATCTCCATCATCAATTTTTGCATGCGTATATTGAGCTAGCATAAGCATCAGAGATGGGACCCTCCACCATATGGTACAATTTTGGGTTTCAAAGCCTTGAGAAAGTATTGTAGAGTGAAGAAATGTCAGAATGGCAACATGTGGCAGCATCTTGTATCTTCATGAAACCTCACTAAGCCAAACATGAAGAAGAGAAAAATGTCGATTTCATTTGCATGTCTATGTAACCCTAGACCCTACCAATTGTTTGCATGGAAGTGCATGGACCAATTGTAGACAACAAAATTTTGTCATCTGTAGACCCACAAAAAATGAGCTAGCACCATGATGCAATTTTAGGATTCAAAGCATTGAGGAAACCTTGGCATATGAAGAAAAATTGCAATGGTAACATGTGATAACATCCCAAAGAATTCTAGGCTTTGAAGTCTTATGGAGACACTATGATATGAAGATATGTTGGAATGGTAACACTTGGTAGCATCTCACACTTTTGGGAAGATGGGTAAATAGCTCACAAAATCATGAGAGTCATCAAATCTCATAGCATGAGTCAACCCAACCAAGAATAGCCAAGCCATCTTGGTCAATGAAGAAAGTGAGTGAAGATGAAATGTTAGCCGCCAAACTTAGCGTGATGACCACTACAAAGAACTTAGCCAATTGAAGGTTTCTCTAATTGGATATCAATGATGGGTTGAATGGGGGGTGAAATGGCCAAAAATTATGATTAGTCTTTCATTGCTTTCTAGTGTAAGTTCTTGTTGTTGTTATGCCTTACCCTAAAAAAATAGCCTTTTTTAATCCTTGATCCAAGGATCACTGAGTGGGGCATTACAAACAACATCATACTAGGAAACCTAGTCATATTGCCAAAAACTCTCTCCTCTAGAGGTAAATATTAAATTTTAATTATTTGAACATGATTCATTATTTATTTTCCTTTTTTGAAGTGAAATCTTCTTGAATATTAAAATATGTACTTGTAATATTTTAAAATTATAACATATTATATCTACTCAAAATACTATAAATATTTATATGACCATAATATTCACTCCAAGATCTATAATAGGGTATTTTTAGTTTGTGAAGAAACTTCATTTTTTATGGGGAATATAGCCTTGGAAGTGAGAAGCTTTCAAAAATTGTATTTTTTACTTCTGTGGCTACCACATAGGATACCACGTAGACAATCTTGGTTGAAACTATTAAGGTCGAAAGTGTTACGGCTATAAAGGTTTCAATCGAAACTTAGGCTAACTTATTTAACCAATTTCATGACCTCATATAAGAGTAACACTTCTTTTTATTATTTTTCAAATAATATTATCATCAAAAAGTGTTACAACTAAAATGTTTTTAGTCAAAACCATTTTTCCACCTCTGCACTATGTTGACACCACTTGGTGCCACATGGGTTCAGCCAAAAGAATTTTTGGCATAACCCTATCATATCTCCTAAAGTGTGACACAACTTTGTGCTTTTACCCTATAATCATGTAAAATTGTAATACATTGATGTACACAAGATTAACTGAGTGTCAAGGTTAAAGAAGGAAGATTGTATTCATCGAGTGACTACAATATTAGTTGAGAAGTTGGAAAAGTTAAGTTGGAAGTTTAGTATTACCCAAGAAAAGTTAGTATTGGATGAGTACTATATTACCCAAGTGAGATGTTAGATTTATTGAGTAACAGTTGGAAGAACAAAATTGTAAAGATGGAATCTAAGGCCAAATTTTAATGAAAATATAGAATGTTTGAGATGGTTTAAGGTATGAGCCAAAGTTTGTTACAACATCAATGATTGAGAAAATTTAATGAAGATCTAATGATGGAGATTGAAGAAGGATAAGGATGAGCACAAAGTTCTTTGAAAGTTCTATTTTCTAAGTGACTAGTGTTAGTCTCAAATTGGTTTTGACATTTGAGTGTCAACACACTTAACCAAATTATCAAGATGATGTATAATATAAAAGCCAAGCTATAGTGTATGCCGAGCTAGATAATTCAATAGGTGTCAAGTGAACTTTAGGTTTCGAGCAATCATTAGGTGCTGAGTGAAGTTCAAATGCCAAGCAAAGTATAGATGTCAAATCACTATAGATCCTAAGTGAAATAGAACTACTACAGAGCCGAGTGAGCTAGTTTTCCCATGTGTCAAGCATCAACAAATTGTAAGTGTCGAGTAATACAGAATCAGCATATGAGTTTGTATCATCACAAACTCAGATGTAAACCAATTTTGGAGCCAACATAGGATGAATCTAGAAGGATCTTGAAGATAAGATCGAATCTTTTGCATTACCTATGTAATCTACATGCAGCTAATAAGAAAATGGAGAAGGCATGCAACCAATAGGAAAAGTGCAAGAATTAAGCAGGAAATGAAGAGTGAATATGGATTGTAGATTCATACCTCACCCTAAGTCTTCAAAATCTTTAAAAGGAAGATGAAACTCCATTGTATATGTGTGAGAGAGAAGTGTATAGGTTAATTATAGCAAAGTATAGAAGGGTGAAAAGACTTAGTGAAGAATAGAGAAGCATTGTAGAATCCAAATGATTAGGAATAGAGTATCAGAACCACAAAGAGTGACATATCAGATCAAGCAAGGGTCAAATCAGTCAGAGCAAAACAAGGATCTATAATCAGCAATTGAGGATTGCAAGTTATCAGGTCAAAAATATTCTAATACTTTCTAGCAATTGTATTAGGTATGGAAATCCTATGGACTTAGGTTGGCTTAGTAGCCATTTGTAAATCTTTTAACAAGGTGGAATTCCAAGTGAATGTACTAAAGTCCTTTAATCAGGCCTACTTTTAGCAGGGTAGTTAAATCCTTTAACTAGGTCACTTTTAATAGGGTGTAAAGTCTTTAGAGGATAAGCTTTTCACAGGGTAGACCATTGGAAGTGGTCAAACCTTGTAACCTTGAACAAGTTACATATTGCTATAGTGATACTTTGTGGGAGTCATCCCCAACCCAATTTTACCTTCTCATTTTGGAGAGTTTCTAGGTTACCAAATCTTGTGTTATCTATTTTCATGCATGTCTTTTACTTTCATGTTTATTAGATGGATTAGATGCATGTGAATGATTTCAATTTAATATTTTTAAGAAGTTTAAATTAATTACTTCTGATTCACCCCCCTCTCAAAAGTAAATCTTCCCACTTCTAAATTCCAAAAATTGGTATCAAAGCCAAGTTCTCTCAAGAAGGAGCCTTACAACTTGGAGAAAAGATATGGAATTGGAAGTCCACAAACTTGGGAAGATCATAGAGAATTAGGCAATTGATATACAACTTGCTCTACATACTTTGGAAGAAGTCAAAGAGAACATATGAAATCCTTAAAGAGAAGAAGAGACATTGCATAGCTATGAATGATACACAATACAACGTGATTGATACCACAATATTATTCTCAAATGGAGATTGCAAAGAGTTTGATACAGCAATAGCATACCTAATGGAGAAGAATAGAGCTCAAGCAAAATAAATCATAACACTCAAGCTTGAACAAGAGTCACAAGCCATGATTCTTTGTAAGGTGACTGAACAAAAGAAAAGAGCCATTGCAGACAAGGCTATGCTAGAAGAAGACAAGAGAAACCTTGCCAACATACTAGAAGAAAATTAATTGAGCTTGCAAGAATCTCAAACATGCAACTAGACACCCTAAGCCAGATGATGAATGCACATCATGAACTGAATGTTAAAGACATTGAGATCTCTACACTGAAGATGTAAAATGATCAACTGCAAAATGATCTGAAAAGAGAAAAGGAGATTGTAGAAAGCTTCATCAAACCCAATGAGGAAATCAAGTGCTTTGAGCAGCTACTGAAATTACCAAAGGCTATCAATGATAATTCAAGATTAGGATTCACCAGCACTAAACAAGGAGAGTCATCCAAGACTGTAGAAGAAAGGAGTAACAAAGGTAAGAACATTAAACCTACTTGTCATTTATATGCTAAAAAGGGACATACCTCTAATGTATGAAACAGTAAGAATGCCCATTAGCATGAGAAACCTAATAATGTGGGTTACTATCATAAGTGCAAAAAGTAAGGACATCAAGCACACAACTACAGGACTAGGACTATCAGAACACCAAGATTTGAAGGTCACTACTACAATTACAAGAAGTATAGACATAGAGCTTTTGAGTGAAGATCAAAGCCTATGTGGACACCTAATCAACCAACAAGAGGAAATAATCATGGATATCACTACAATTGGGACTATAACACCAGGTATAGCTATCATTACTGTCAAGAATATGGCCACATTCTTGAAAATTGCATAAGAACACATTTCAGAGCAAACTGCAATAGATGGTTGAGTCAAACCACATATTTCAGTTGCTTGAAGACTAGTCATATTAGCAGGAATTGCCCTACAAGGTCAAAGGCACCAAAGAATAATAAAGATAAAGAGAAGGTAGATGTTGAACACATCAAAGGAGAAATGAATGAGACATGGAAGAAGAAAGATGGGTGTAGCACATCAAATGAAGGGATCACTTCACCTAATAGGTCAAGTGATCACACTTCATCAAACTAAGCAAACAAAAGGGCATGAGGGACTGATTTACAAAGTTTTAGCATACATCAATTCCTAAAAAAGTAAGTATTGAAAGGAATAAATCATCATGAAAAAAGATGCAAAATTAAAATTTCAAGATTTTCCAAGTGTTTCTGAGTTGCCATTAGATGCCAAGTAAAAATCTAGTACATGTCGAGTTGATTGAAGGATTTGAATGATTAGTTGAAGCCAAGTAAGTTATACTCCTGTGGAAACCAAGTAATGTAGAATCCTTCATAAGCTTAGTGGGCAACTGTAACTGCACTAAGCATTAAATGCAGTAAAAATAGGGTATATTATCACATTTTCATTCATTTTTCTTCATCATGAACAAAGAGAAAAAATGAGAAAGAGTGTTGAATGAGTCCAAAGGAGAGAATCCAACGTTTAAGTAGATTGCAACAACATTTTAGCATGATTTCATCGATCTTAAGGTATTTACATTTGTGTCGAGCTACATAGTTTCATATTTTCTTTGCGTACAAACCCTAGATTGCAAAAATGGTTTCTAGCTCTAGGAAAACTTAGAAGAAGGAACCATTTGAGGTCCAACTAGTTTCTAATGAGGTGAAACAACCTAATTTCCACCCAATACTAGAGGTAGCATATAAGAATAACCTAGTTGGAGCCCTATCTATCATACCCCCCAAAGTTGTTATGGTTCAAGATGTAAGGAGATGCCACAATTGCAAAATTGGATCCATAGGAGACATGGAAATGAGGGAAGCCTATGAGAAACTGTGTGATAATGGACTATTAAAGGAAGAATATAAAATTGTTGAAAACAAGGGTTTAACATGTGCCCTAGAATTCCCTATAGTGTTCAAGATTGAATAGATCAGACTAGTGCTAAGTAGAATACATGATGGAAGCTTATGGTTGGAGGATGGCCCAATAAAAATCACAAAGAGAATTGTTCATAGAGTGATAGGGTACCCAAACCTAGATTGGCCAAAGACACTTAGGAGTGATGCAAAGGAAGCAATTGAGAAAAATGTTGGTGCTAAGTGGATTAAGAGAGGGATGACAATTGATACCATTCAAGACCCTCTATTTGGTTTTGATGTTAGGGTGATTCCACATAAATTCTACCTATCCAGTAGACTTAATAGTGTGCCCTATATTGCAGTGGATGTAGGCTATAAATTGGTGAAAAAGGATCATACCTATGATCTTGCAAAACTACAACTACAACACATTAAAGAAAATATAGCAACTATCAAGAGAACCAAGGGAGCCCAATGCAAATTTGGTGCTATTTAGATTTTTATTTTCTTCTATGTGTAGAATGAGTTTCCTTCTTTTGGAAAAGTAGCATGGAAAACTAATAGATCAATCATAGCTCAAGTCAATGAATACATAGAGCAGATGGGAGTTATTTTTGAGACCCTAATGACTAGCTATTTTGAGGAATTCAAGAAGACAATGAAGCAAAGGCTAAGAATACCAGTTTCCCTAGTAGAGAAACATGTAAATGATGTATGTTCTGTTGTAAATATTGTCTATACATACATTCAAGCTGCCATACCAAGAGTGAGATGGTTAAGACCTCTTGGGTATGAAATAAATATAGATGAGCATCAGCAACAATAACTACATTATTAGCAAAGGAAATAGACAAGGAAGCACCTCATTTTGGAACCTATGACATGGTGAGATCAAAAGTGGATATGGATTTGAAGAATTCCTCCACCTTGAAAAAGAAGGATAAGATTGTCAACAAGCTAAAGGCAAAATTTGGTGAAGGCACTACAGAAGCAGTAAAGGAAGAAGGTGAAGAAGTTGAGGATGATGAAGAGGAACAAGGTCAAGGAGCACTTTCTTTAACCTAAGGTATGGGGGAGGATGCTAAAGAGGAGTAAGGTGCCAAATAGGAAGCACCCAAGGCTGAGCCCAAGAAAAGAAAAGCTCAAAAATAGTTAGTTGCATAGCCCAAGGGAAAGAAGATGGCTACAAAGCCAAGCCCAACCAAGACAACTACAAGGGATGACACTAGAGCTAAAACTTAGGTAGCAATAGAATAGGAGAAGCAAAAGGAAATAGAGCAAGGAGGGCCTATAGAACCAAAGAAGAGAAGAAAGTATGTTGCACCTCTTGAATCAGACGAAGAAAGGATAGAGTCTGATGAAGATCAATTTAGATTAGTAAGTCGTTCTACCACATCTAAATTGGAAAGTGTTTGCAATAATATTAGAGATAATGTTTATTTAACTGGCTTGAAGAACATTGATTTCAATAAGTTGTCAAGTGAACAACAAAACATAGTGGAAGAATCCATCTACACTATGATGACTAAGTTCAAGACCACTCCGTTTGAACTAGAAAACTCAATGCCTAAGGAGCTAAACTCATTGGTTGAGAATAAATGGCATTACTATCTTTAGATGGAAAAAGAAATGAGTCTACACTAGCTCATGTAATGCCAGACCTTACTAAGAGTCAAATAGAAAAGGCTAGCAAGAACCATGGAAGCAAATTTGCACCCAAATATAGAGACTTTAGAATTTTGCAGAACCAAATAGAAAATGTTGTTCAAAAGGCCACTCAAATGTGGAAACTGATTTATGGATTGACAACTATAAAGGAAGGGAAAGAAGACCCCTTTGAGGGGAGAAATGATGAAGAAGAAGAAGAAAAAGAGAAAGATGAGGAAGAAGAGAAACAAAAAGATGAAGAGGAAAAAGAGATAGAATAGGAGATAGTGGAGAAGGCATGGGGTGAAGAGGCAACAGTTGAAGAGCAATAGACTGAACAAAGTGTCCAAGACACCCAATTGCCACCACCAAGTCCTCCACATAAAACACCTGTAGAAATAGTAATTGTATAGGATGTTCCTGACACTTCAGGATAAAATATCAATCCACTCATTGTAGAGGATCTCAAGAAGATTCTTCACCAAACTACACTGTAATCTCAATTATGTACTAATCCAGTTTTGGTGAGTGTGGATGAGTTGTAGAAGGTTGTAGCAAAAATCACAAGGGAGAAGGAAAACACACAAGAGCCACCTTCACCATCTCCCATGGCTATAATAGATCAACCTAAAGAGTAAGAAGCACATGATAAAATTTCCAAGGTTGATGATACAGCAAAAGTGACAACAACTTTCGAGGAGCCAGCAAAGGAACAAATAGGACAGGATGTTCCTACAACACAGACACAAGGTGCACATCCTCAAATCATCATTATTGACCAATGCAGTAGAGAAGAGGAGAAGGAAGAGGAGAAAACCCTTAAGGATCAAGAGGTAATACAAACATTGGTGAACTTGCCTATTTCAAGGACTCCTACTAAGAAGTCAAGTACTATTGTAGTACCATTGTAGGTTTCAACACTAGGCTCAAGCTCCACCAAAGTTTCAAGGGTACTTCACTATGAAGACCCTACACTTGATGAGGAGATAATCATACCTAGTTATGACTCAAGGACTATGAATTTAGCACAAATAAATGAAGTGCAAGAGGTGCTAGAGAGAAGGAAGAAACAAGAGATACTTAGAAATAAGTATAAGTAGAAGCAAGTACTGGTGGAAATTAAAGATATATTTCTTGATGCTTTCAGCCTACAAGTACCTGATGAAACCTAGCCCATCATGGGTCAATTGTCCAACATAGGGGACTAGGTACAGAATGAGGACCTTGACACTAATGTTAAATTATTAGAATGGTCAAAAAAATAGTTTTAGATGAAAGTGAATGAGAAAATATCAAGTGAAATAGCACTTTCCCAAGTAGAATTGGCTAAGAAGATTGAAAAAGTAAAGAAAGTACTTTCAGAGAATGTATTCTCATTGCACACCAATTTGTGCGATTCATCTTACTTCACACAAGAAACTAGCCAAAGAATAATGATCTTGGAGCAAAATCCCAAGATTTCTAGCACTCAGCTACCCAAAGATCCAGCTCAAAGTGAGAATCATTTTGCAGGTATGCTTCACACATGGAAAGAGTTAGTTGTATTGATAGTAGAAGAGGGCAATATCAAGGCCAAATTGATGCAAATTCAATCTTCCATTACCCCACATCTAGAAGTACTCCATAAGGAACAAGCCTATGCAAAGAATGTTCTAAAGAAAGACCCTAATCTTTCTACACTAGAAGGCCTTGTTCATCTTGCAATAGAGACAGCCATCCAACACAAGTCATTGGAAACTGGTTTAGATAATTGGGATTCTTCTCTCAAGATGGAGGTAAATAATTTTTTTTTTGGAAAAGTATTCTATTCATCCTTAGGACCCTTTGACGTAAGTGTCAAAAAGGGGGACATATAGTGTATAAATAGAAAGGGGGAGATATTGTAGATTGCATTATGTAAATAAGTGAGGGAGAGATGTTAATGAATATTCAAAGGGGGAGATATTCCAATTCACATTTTGAGGAAGTAATAAGTGAATACAAATAAAAAAGGATGCACAACTACAATAAGATGTGAAAGGGAGATAGATACAGAGTTTAGGAAGAAAAAATAGGGTACACAGATATAGAAACAAAGGAAGACAAGGCAAAGAGTATCAGATACATCAACATGAGACAAATTCAACACAAGAGTTTTGGTTACAGATTTGGCACATTAGCTCAGGGGGAGTAACAAATTTTTTAAGGTATATAGTCTACTACAAAATTTTGAACAAGTTTTAAAGTTTTGTACATATGCCGAAAATAATATGTAGTATACTCATAGAGATGAGATGCATAATGTTCAGTTAAGTGATTTTGCCACTCATGTCAAAGGGGGAGATTATTAGTCTCAGATTGGTTTTGACATTTGAGTTTCAACACACTTAACCAAATTCTCAAGATTATGTCAAGTATAAAACAGAAGCCAAGCTACATTGTATGTCGAGCTAGAGAATTCAATAGGTGCTGAGTGAACTTCAGGTATCAAGCAATCTTTAGGTGTTGAGCAAAGTATAGATGTTGAGTCACTATAGATGTTGAATGAAACATAACTACTATAGGAGCCAAGTGAGCCAATTTTCCTATATGTGTGGAGGATCAGAAAATAGTAAGTGTTGAGTAACACAGAATTAACATATGAGTTTGTATCTTCACAAACTCATATGTAAACCATTTTTGGAGCTAACATAGGATGAATCTTGAAGGATCTTGAAGATAAGATCAAATATTTTGCATTACCTATGTAATCTGCATGTAAGCAATAAGAAAATGGAGAAGGCATGCAACCAATAGGAAAAGTACAACAATTAAGCGAGAAATGAAGAGCGAATATGGATTGTAGATTCATACCTAACCCTAAGTCTTTGAAATCTTTAAAAAGAAGATGAAACCCCATTGTATATGTGTGAGAGAGAAGTGTATCACTGAATTATAGAAAAGTGCAGAAGGGTGAAAAGACTTAGTGAAGAACAGAGTAGTATTGCAGAATCCAGTTGATTGAGAATAAAGTATCAAAACCATGAAGAGTGACATATCAGATCAAGAAACAGTTAGATCGGTTAGAGTAGAACAAGGATCTATAATCAGCAATTGAGGATTGCAAGTTATCAATTCAAAGATCTTCTAATACTTTCTAAAAAATTTATTAGGTATGGAAATCCTATGGACTTAGGTTGGCTTAGCAGCCATTTGTAAATCCTTGAACATGGTAGCATTCCAAGTGAATGTACTAAAGTCCTTTAATATGTAACCTTGAACAAGTTACATATTGTTGTAGTGATACTTTATGGGTGTCATCCCCACCCCAGTTTTACCTTCTCATTTTGGAGGGTTTCTGGGTTAGCAAATCTTGTGTTATCTATTTTCATGCATGTCTTTTACTTTCATGTTTATTAGATGGATTAGATGCATGTGAATGATTTCAGTTTAAATATTTTAAAGAAGTTAAAATTAGTTATTTCTGATTCACCCCTCCTCTCAAAAGTAAATCATCCCAATTGTAAATTCCAACAACTAGATAGATTGTATTTGGTAAATTTTGAGACCGTTGATTATGATTAAGTGACAATAAATGAAAGAATCTAGAAGCATAGAGATGACTATATAAGGATAAGTTCAAGACAATTTTAGGTTGTTGGTTTTTTCTAGTTGAATGATGCTAAAAGGTTGTTGGTTGGAAGTTGATCACGTGATGATAAGGTTGTTGTGAATGCAAAGTTTTAGAAGGTGAAAGTAGATTGAAATGCCACATGAACCAAGAAGAAATGATTGAATTGAAGGAGTGAATCAACCAATGAGAGATCAAATAGGGACAAGATCATAAAGTAGATATGAACAAGAAAGGTAGTTTTATACCTAAATAGGTCATTTTTATACTATTAATTTCTAACCATCATAGCAAAAAATCTTGTAGACTGAGTGGATCTAACAATTCTATGAAATCCTATATGGTAACATTGATTAGTCATATTTGTAAGTCCTTTACAAAATCCACTATTTAAATAGGATCAAGGAGTGATAAGGTAGAGATGATCTTTTGGTTTAAATCCTCTAACAAGGTTACATTAAAAATGTGCATGTAATGTGTAACAAGGTTGGCTCTTAACCAAGCTCACTTCAAAAGAGGGAAAGTTTTGGGTTGCTAGTGCCAGGTGGTTTTTCCCTTTACAAAGTTTTCACATTAAAAAAATTAGAGTCAAATTGTGTGAATGGTGTTATGTTGCAAGTTTGCTTTTATTTTATTGCAACTCAATAACAACTAAGTTAATGATCAATAATAACTAAGTTTTATTATTGTTAGTCAGTTAAAACATAACAACGAATGGATAGTTTTGAATTAAGTGATTGAAATAGTTAATTTAGAAGTTGAATGATAACACCGAGTGATTATTTATGAAGGTTATGTTATTTTTTTGTACTAAAATTACCCGTAGGGATGATAGGATAACTAGACATCACTAATTCACCCCCACCCCACCCCCACCCCCACCCTTTCCCCCCTCTCAATTATGTAATAATTGGTATCAAAGAGTAATGCTTGGAGGAAGAAGTTTAAAGTAACTTGAGCTAAAGATCACAAGATGTATTTAAGAGGTATCAAGACTAAACAAAGAGGATTTCTCATCATGGAAAGAAAGAATGAAGTTGCATCTATATGAAATTGGAGATAATGTCACACATTAGTTGGAACATGAATACACTATGGCCCCTTTTGGTCCTCTTACTATGGAGAAAATGAATGAGAAGAGGAATCACAATAGCCTAATGATTGGGATTTCATCTACACTCAATGATGTCGAGTTAGATGATATCAAGGATTTCACTACTACCAAACAAATGTGGGACAATTTCACACTTGTACATGGAGAAGATGATAATGAAAGCATAACTAAAGCTGAAATTCTTAGAAGAAAGTATGATGACATGAGAATGAAGAAGATGAGAATACTACACAATTTGTAAATACAATCAAAGAAATTGTGAGTACAATCAAAATTGTTGGAGGTGCTATCAATTACTCTAAAATTGTGAGTAAAGTTATGAGGACTCTCCCCCCTATTTATGATATCAAATTTTATGAAATTCAATAAGTGAGAGAAATGCCTAGTATTGTATTAACACTTGACAACTTAGTTGATCAGTTGACTACATTTGAATTGAGAAATTGTGACAATAGTATCATTACAATTGGAAATGTCTTTAAATCTCTAGTAACCATTGGAAGTTCCAAGAAAGAAAGTGAATCTGACTCTGATGATGACCTAGATGAACTTGAAACATTTTTTGCAAGAAAGTTGTTAAAAGGTAAAGGTAAATGTACAAGTAAATTTCTCCTAATGTGTTTCAAATGTAATGAGGTTGATCACTCTAATGCTAAATTTTCTAACAAAAGTAAGAGTGATAGAAATGACTAGAAAGATTTCAAGTGCAGAAGGTATAGGGATTAAAAATACAAAGGGAAGAAATCATGCTACATTTCTCAAGAAGAGAACACCAAGTCCAATTCTTATGATGACAAGTAGCTGAGATGGTTTATGTTGCAATCAAAGAAAATCCGAATGGAGAAAGGTATGAATGTGAAACTACTCTTATTTTACATGTTAGCAAGAATGATTTATGGATCGTAGATAGTGGATGTTTAGACCACATGATTGGTTATCTAAGTAAATTTGACAAATTAGAAGAAATTGATGATGGAAAAATTGTTAACCTAGGTAATGATGATATATGTATAGTGAAAGGTAAAGTATCAGTAATTTTAAATGATAAGATCACATGTGATGATGCTTATTAGGTACAAGGATTGAAGTATACTATTTTGAGTGCTGCTCAGTTCAATAACTCATGTCATAAGCTAGAATTTTAAAATAGAAAGGTCTAGATCTTTGATGATGAAGGTAACATAATTGGGACAAGAATGCAAACAAGAGGTAACATGTTTTATCTTGATCCTACTATTGAGACATGCTTATTTTCTAAAGTTGAGGATGCATGATTATGGCATAAAAGGTTGTGTCATGTAAACTTTAAAGACATGGTAAAAATCAGTATAAAGAAGCAAGTAAGAGGCTTATCAAATCTACAAAAACTAGAGAATATTATGTATAGAGAATGTCAACTCAATCAGATGACAAAATATAATTTTTCAAGAAAAAAACACACTTCAAATGATATCCTAGAATCAGTGCATACTAATTTATGTGCTCCAATAGATGTTGACAGTTTCTATGGTAATAGATATTTCATATTGTCTATTGATGACTCTTCTAAAATGATGACTATTAAGTTCGTGAAGGTAAAATTACATGCTTTTGGTACGTTCAAATAGTATAAAGATAGATTTGAGAAAGAAACTAGTAAATCATTAAATGTTTAAGGTCTAATAAAGGTGGTGAGTTTATGTCTATTGAATTCACTAACTTTTGTGTTGAGAATGGTATTAAAAGACAATTATTTGCATCAATGACACCACAAAAAAATGGGATTGTGGAATGAATAAATATATCAATTATGGATTGTGCAGGGATGTTGATGGTTGAAGAAGAGGTTGCTCAAATATTTTGGAGAGAAGCAATTAGTATTTTTCTTTAGACTCTCAACTAAGATCAATTAAAGAAAGGAAAAAAAAAGGCATCCTATGAACTTTGCTATAGTCATACATCAAATGTAAGTTATTTCAAAATCTTTAGAAGTAGGTGTTATATTCACAAGGATGCCAGGAATGGTAAGTTTGATGTTAAAGAAAATGAAGGTATATTCCTTGGTTATTCATATAAGAGAAAAGCTTATAAATGTTTGAACAAAGCTACTAACAAGATGATTGAAAGTGAAAATGTAAGGTTTGATGAGTTTGTAGAGAGGAATGATGTGGAAAAAAAGAAGGAACCTGAAGATTAGAAACAAGTTTGTATATGTCTACAAAGAGTCACCTGATACAAGAAAATGTTGAACCCCTACTGAATGGAGAAAACATTGACAATCAAAAAAATGAACCTTTGTTAGAAAATTGTGTGAAAAAGAATCATTCCCTTAAACAAATTATTGTTGATAGAAGTGTCAAAGTATAAACAAGAATTAAGTTAAGAGATAGTACATGTTTTATTGTTGATTTTGAACCAAGAAAAGTAAAGATTGCATTAGATAATAAATATTGGTTAAATGCTATGAATGAAGAGATTCAGAAGAATAATTCTTCGACACCATTGCTAAGACCTAAGGACAAGAATGTGGTAGGAACCAAATGTATTTGTAATAACAAGCTGAATGAAAATGAAGAAGTGGTAAGACACAAGTCAGGACTAGTTTGCAAAGGTTATGCACAAGAAGAAGAAGAAATAGATTATTGCGAGACCTTTTCACCTATGAAAGATTGGAAGGAGTAAGAGAATTGTCGGCCTATGCTACATAGAAGAAGTTTAAATTATATCAAATAAATGTTGAACCTAAAGTTTTGAATGGAATATATGAAGAGAAGTATATATTGAACACCCTGAAGGATTCATTGAACGTTATCAAAAGAACATGGTTTCTCAACTAAAGAAGGAATTGTATGGATTGAAACAAGAATCAAAAGCATGGTATGAAAGGTCATGTTATTATTTGATTAAAATTAGATTTTCTAGGATAAGTGAGAAAATTAATCTATGTACCATCTTAAAATGGATGCACTTATATTTTCAAATATTTTTAGCACCCATTCCATAATTCTTTTCTTACACCATAGATGGACCTGTGCTCAACTTATCTTTTTCTCCTCTCCCCTTCTATTTCATTCTTCTTCATTATCTCTATCCTTCTAGCATGGTCTTCTAGGTGTCTCTTTGCTACCCTTTTGACCATATTAGTTTGTTAACTTCTAGTTTCATTTACATATCCTTCTAGGCCTTCTCGGGGCCTTTTGTTTCCAATCTCTAGCACTAGGTTGACCCAAGTCAACCTAGACCAAGACTAGGTCAACCTAGGTCAACCTATTACTTTTTAAGCCCTTTTTCTCCATCTTCTAGGTCAATGTCTACTTGGTCAAGGACAAGGTCGACCCAGGTTGACCTAGTCCCTAATGAGTACAAGTTTTAGGGCTCAAAAGGTCTCAAGTTTACCAAATAACGTATCTCTCTTTGTTGTCATCTTGTAGTTAACTCTTCACTTAATAGTCAATCTACAGTCAACTCTCTACTTAAAATTCAACCTAAAGTTAACTTTCCCCTTAATAGTCACCCTGTAGTAAACTATTTTCTCAACACACGGCCGACAGTTAACTCTCTGCTTAACAATCACCCTACAGTTAACTCTTTGTTTAATAGTTTACCTTAAGTTGGCCTTTAACAATTTTCCCATAGAAAAATAGTATAAAAGGAGGCTAAGGGGTTTAATTTTCACATCAAAACACATTAAAAATTCACATATCATAAGTTCTCAAGGCATCTAAGCATTCAAGCAAGCAAATTTCTTCAAGCATTCAAAAATCTTTTGTTAGCATTTATTTCTCAAGATCTAGCACTTTTTTGGCCATTAAGGGACAAGATCTACATTGAAGAATTCATTATTTTCTTCATTCATTTGGATTTTCATCCATGGTCCATGATGTTTTTATGGTAGATCCACTAAAATTGTGGAGATATCCTAGATATTTCATATCGAATTCAAGATCTACAACATACATATGACAAATCCTTATTGAAAAGGGTTTTTAACAAAAAAGATGAATATTTACATTTATCTTGTTTCCTTTATATTTACATTTATCATTTACAGTTAATTCATTAACCTAGGGTTTGACCAAGTAAATCCCTCCCCCAACAAAACCTCCAAAGCCCTTCTTTTTTGTGTTTATTTGCAAGATATCGATCAAAGCTTACAGATCTATAACCTACTTTTTGGGAGCTTTTTGTAGAAGTCAATTTCATGTCCCCTTAATACATCAACCTGATTGTAGGATGTCTATCCAATTTGACCTAGTCCTTTATTGTCCTTTTTAAGGAAGATTTTTGGGTTTTGTTACATTTGTCATTTTATTATAAGATCCATAGACAGATATTTAGAAATAGTTTAGATCTATGAGTTTTGGAGCTAAAATACATCTTCCTCTATGAATTTTAAGGTGACTCTTTCATATTTTATTTCATCTCATATCTTTACCCTAGATCTATATCTTAATTTGAGTAATTTTATACACATAGCATCTAGATTTACATTATTTAAACAATTAGTTCAATTACATTTTCACACTATCTTATCAAGGGCCAAAGAGTACATTCCCTTGTATTGCATTCTCCTTTATGATTTGAATTTAGTATTAACACCCTTCTACCTTTGAGTTCTAGCTAATATAATTTGAATCATACATGGAATCATATTTGGAAACTCCCATTTTTCCCTCACATACATATTAAAGTGTCTCCCTTTTCCACCTAAACATTTTGGTGAGCATAACTTATCTCAAATTGGATTTCCTTTTCACTTCTTGCATGGTGTCTTTGCACTCTACCCTTCCATGCCATGACCTCATAGGAGCTATGACCTATTTGGTTTAGATTGGCTACTTCTTTTGGATATTATCTTGATGTTGAAATTGTTGTATCCTTCTTCATCACTTCCTTAAGATGCTAAAACAATAAAAAAAAATTCATCTTATGGTGGGAAGAGAATACATGGCCCCCTTATCCTTTTCATATGTCTTTTTAATGTTTCAAAAACATTATTTATAGAGTACACTAGCATGAAAAAACTTGCTAGGGATAGCTAGTCTTTCTTTATTTTTTTTGGATTGGTTTACTAGCATTCCACACACACTTGCTAGACCATTTGACCTATCCAAGAACATACATAAACCAGTCTTGTGATATAGGATTACTATACCACTACAAGGTGCAAATTTGTGAGATTAACTATTGGGAACACAAACTAGCTAGACAATCCAATCTCACCCTTTCCTTTTCTTTGTAGGATTGACTATCAGGCACACAAACTTGTTAGACCATTTGATCCTACCTCTTTTTTCTATGGGATTGACTATTAGGCACACAAACCCACTAGACTATTCAACCTTGTCCACTTTTGTGTGGTTCACAATACATAATACAAACCTTATTAGGAAAGCTTATCACACCCCCCTTTATCTCTTTATTTGTTTTCAATGACATCTCTCTTATTATAATTTTGAGATATGAGGATGACTCAATTTCCTTAGGGAAAAATAAAAATTCTAAGTATGGCTTGGAGTACTTTATCTTTTCTGGCTTGGTAGGATTTCTAGGTTATCTTCAAATCTATGTATTGTTCTTAAATTGATGATTTATGTCTCCTAACTTGTGATAAGATTGTCTTTTTATTTTGATCTACTTTACTATGAGTATGAGGCAACTCATACTCCCGCTAAAGTGGAGGCTAAATGTATCATATTAAAATGGATGTACTTTTATTTTAAGAAATTTAGCACCCTTTCCATAATTCATTTCTCTAACCATGGATGGACTTGAGTTTGATGTCTATTTTTCTCGTCTCCCCTTCTATTTCATTCTTCTTCAACATCTCTCCTTATAACATGGTCTTCTAGGTGTCTCTTTTTTACCCTTTTGATCATATTAGTATATTATCTTCTAGTTTTAGATTTAGATTATTTAAGCATCTAGATTTAGATTATTTAAATCTAGATGATTTTCTTAAAGAATCTAAATCTAGATGATATGCATCTAGATTTAGATTATATGAGCAATTAGTTCAACTACATATTCACACTATGTTATCAAGGGCCAAATGGTATATTTCTTTGTATTTCATTCTCCTTTATAATTTGCATTTAGCAATAGACCCCTTCTTCCTTTGGGTCCTAACTAGTCTAATTTGGGTCATAAGTGGAATCATATTTGGAAATTTCCTTCTTTCCCTCACATACATATTTTAATGACTTAGTGGCCCAAAAATAAGGAGATCTGAAGTCCTATTAAAGTGTCTCCTTTTCCCCCCTAAACATTTGATATTTGAAATGTGAATCTAAAAGTATGGTCTTGATTGTTGAGATATTTATCAATGACCTAATTTTAGGAAGAAATGGCATGTTATGCAAGAGATTTATTGATAAAATTAGTACAAGATTTGAAATTTCATTGTTTGGTCAAATTCAAAATTTTCATTGGATTATAAGTTCATAAAATAAGGTAAATATGTGACTCAGTCTAACAATGTAAAAAAAGTCTTGAAGACATTTGCAATGGATGACTCTAAGCTAGTTGGTACACCTATGGTGATTAGAGCAAAATTATCAAAAGGAGACATTGCTAGAGAGGTGAATGAGACTCAATAAAGATCTATAATTGGTAAGTTATAGTATACATGTTGTACATAGTAGACCAAATATTACAAATGTTCGTATAGTTGCAAGGTTTTCATCTAGTACTAAGGAGACACACATAAATGATGTCAAAATAATATTTAGATATCTTAAAGGAATTGAAGACTATCATTTATGGTATAAACAAGACAATGAACTTATTCTTAGAGTGTACACACATGCTAATTGGGTTGGTAATGTTGATGATAGAAAAAGCACAAGTGGGGGGAGCTTTCTTTGAGGAGGAAGATTGATAACATGTAAAAGCAAGAAATGAAGTTGTATTTCACAATCTACTATTGTAGCTAAATATATTTTTGCTACAATAAATTGTTCAAATATTATATGGATTATGCAATTGTTGGAAGGTGTGCAAGAAGAGATGACTAAGTCTGTTGTTATTTATTATGATAATACTAGTACAACAAATATTTAAAAAATATGATGATTCATGAAAAAACAAATCATATATCAATCATCATTATTTTAGGAAGTACAAGAGAAACAAGTGAGGCTTGAATATGTGAAGTCTAAAGAGAAATTGCAAAAATATTTACTAATCTATTGTCTAAGGATGCTTCTAAGTATTTTAGAGGTAAATTGGGGGTCCTGCCCCTATCCAAAATTCACTAAGTGAAGATGTATATTGCATCAACTCATGGATGAATTATATTATCTTAGTGGAGTTGATGCAAGAGTTAACACTTTAGAAACATTTCTAAACATGTGAAAATGACTATGATGAAATTGATGTATAGTGTACATGTAAGGTACAAGGATAACTACATGATTTTAGAAGTTCCATATTGAAATTTATAATGACTTTTGACATTGTTGTCAAAGGGGGAGAAGACTACTTAAGAGAGAAGATTATCAAATGGGGAGAAGATTACTAAAAGGAGAAGAGAAAATGTAAAGAGAAATCTATGAGAATGCAAAGAGGGAGAAGGCTACCAAGATGATTAAAGAGATGTACATTAAAGAGAGTGTGTGAGGTGATTATTAGAAGAATTTTTCTAAATAGAACAAGATCATATCCTAAGGTGGATATATGTTGATGAAGTTTTTTTTGGTTGAAGATACAAACCAAGTTATAGAGAGCTTGTTGATGAAGCCAAGGAGCTACAAATTTATATTGTTGACAATGCACACATTTGATTATCTTATGTGATGTTTTTTAATGTAAAATTATATGCTTTCTATTTTCATCAATGCCAAAGGGGGATATTGTTAGCCCCAAGTGATAACATAATTGGTAATGATATGAATGTATGTAAAAAAGTCATATCAGTTGTTATGATGTTATTGATGTCAAGTCTTAGTTGGCTAGACATCATGTTAATTCAGTAGAGTGACATATCATTAGATTGATGAAGAGGATCTCATTGATGAAGAGAATTTGAAGAAAGTATGTTGAAAAAAAAATTTATAAGTATGGTATTCAATGAGCACCTAACTAAGTTGGACAGTGATAATGTAATGTTGGTTTGATTGTTTTATAATCATGTAGTATTTTAATGCATTGAGGTATACAAGCTGAAAAAAGTGACAAGATTAAACAAGGAAGACAATATTTGTCAAGTGACAATAGTGTTAGTCGAGAAGTTGGAAAAGTTAAGTTGGAAGCTTATTATTTCCCAAGATAGTTTAGTATTGACCGAGTACTATATTCCCCAAGTGAAATTTTGTTTTTACTAAGTAATAAAAAGAAGAACAAAATTGTAAAGATGGAATCTGAGGCTGACTTTTGATTGAATGTTCAAGATGGTCTAAGGCAGGGTATGTGCAAGATCATGGTCAACCAAACTATGCTCTTAAGTGGCAATAAAAAATTAGAAAATCAGGGTTATGTCAAATTGATGTGCAATTTTCTACTTGTTATTAACTTTATATCAAAAAGTTGAAGAAAAGAATCTCTAGAAAATTGAATCTAGTTTCTAAATTACTAGGACTTATCTCAAAAAAAAAATTGATTGGTCAAAATTTTGAATTTTAATACAATATTACAAAAATTTTAGAACAAAAATAAGAAGTAGATGTATGTCTGACCACCTTAATCAAAATCAAATGATAATATTTTTTTAATAATATTATAGATATAAGTAGTAGACTCATGCCTATATGTGACACATATTTTTGAGTATTTTAATTCTAAATAAATAATAATTATTTATTTTTTGACTTTAGTATTTTTGGAATTAAAAAACTCTCGTGTCTGACCACCTTAACTAATTCAAAACTCTACAAAATTCAATTTTTCATTTCTTTTCCTTATAGTAGAAGAAACAAAGAATGTGATGGATCTTTTGGATTTAAAAAATATTGTACCATTTGAAAGTTATAGTTGTTTTTCAAGTATACTGTTAGTCAACACTTTATACGTAACTTCATTAGAAATTAAGTAATAATTACTTACTAAACTCGTAATTTGACAAACCTTACATTTATGGAAACATAAGAACATTCTTAAGAAACCCTTTTCATTTCATCAAATTTTGGTGAAAAAAAGGTCACCAGCTACATGTTTGAAGTAAAAATCACATAAAAACAGGCCAAAAGCACATTTTTAGGATGTTTTTAAGTTGACCATATAGGTTTGGTATCAAAAGATATAGTAGACCTTATAAATATATTAATTGTTTTCATTTAGTATCAGGGTGGGTGGGAAAAAAGTTGGAATAGATTTTGAAATGGTTTGAGATATTTCAGAACTACAAATTTTTCAGATTGCCACTTTTTGGCACACCATGGTCCTGCACATACCCGGCATGAATAAAAGTTTGTTAGAACATCAAAAACTAAGAAAATTCAATGATGATTTGATGATGGAGATTAAAGAAGGATAAGGATGAGCACAAAGTTATATGGAAGTTCTATTTTGAAAGAATAAATAGGATTAGTATTTTGTGTCTTGAGCTTCTCATACTCCTTAATTTGTGCAATGAGAGGTACATAGCCTAGTATATGTGCATATGTTGACAAGGTAAGTGGTTCTTCAATAAAGTTATGCTCAGTGTCTACCATCACATCTTCATCCTTCTTCAATTTATCTCTCAAGTCCTCTTGAGTAAGATCTCCAATGATTACCTTATCATCTTTTTTCAATTATATCTTTAACCATATTGTGTACTTCATTCACAAAATCCCAAATTGAAACATTTTCAAATTCATATTCTTGATTATAAATTTCAATATGTTGTTCTGACTCAACATCTATTGCTCATGAGACTTTCGTGGAGTCCTTAATTTTGAAGATTTGCTTCCACAATTTTTGACCATTTGTATTTACTATTTGGAATATTCTAGTTAAAACTTGTAGTTCCCTCCACTTCTTCACAATATTTTCTTGTGTATTTTCATTGCATGATTGATTTATGTAGAATAAAATTCTAGCATAATAATAGCTAGGGCTCTCTCCCTCATTTGGTACTCAATTTTAAAAGCATACTTCCATATTTTATCTATCTTATTGTAGAGTTCATATGTCATCATCTTCTAATTTAGAATACTTAATATATTTGAAAGCTCCTAATCCACCAAATTCTCTAAGTGAATTATCAATTTCATCAATAGTTATGTTCTTCAAGTTTACTTGCACTCTAAGATGATTAACGTCATTAGACTCTATTTTCTCAATATCCTTCTCTTCAACTATTATCTTTCTTCTCTTCTTATTTTTTTTACTTGAGGATGTAGGAACATCCTTCCCCTTCTAATAATTCTTGACTTGGGATTGTGTACGTTTGATTGCTCTAGAAACTCCTTTCTTCAGAGGTGGAGTGACTATAGATGCAACTTTGGTCCTAGACCTTGTAGCTTTGGGGCCTTCAGGTGTAGTAGGCTACTTCATCTTACCGCTCTTATCTTCATCCATAACAAGAGCAATGTTTTTTACTTTTAACCTCTTGTTCTTCAGTGCCTTCACCTTTTCCCTTGCTAAGCATTGGTACTTGCTCCTCCTTTCTATCATCGTGTGTTCCCTCTATAGTATCTATCATCTTCCTTGTTTTCCTTTCTATCTTGTGGGTTGTAATGTTTCTCTTGATTTTCTCCTTTGCTTTCTCATAGGTGCCAAAAGGTTTGGCCAACTTGTTCACAAGTTTATTCAGTATTGCTTCTAGAGATTTAGTAGCTTGATCAATGTTACCTCATATTCCATAGTTTCTAGCCAAGCAACCCTTGCTTCAATGACTTGGACAAGTGTAGAATTGATGTCAACATGAAAACATATATCAGCATGATATTTCTCAACCAATCGAGGTGAACTTGTGTACCTCTTGTGGGTTCTCTCTTTAAACTCATTGAAATAAGTAGACATAATGCTTTTAGAATTCTCTCCTAACCTCTCAATCTATTCATTTATCTAGTGAATAACAAGTCTCTTCACAGCCTAATTTATATTTCCAATTGTGGAGAAATAGTTCTACATATAGAAAAATTTGCATACCAATAATGAACCAAATTTAAAAGTATTGGTCTTTGCACTCAGATGGTCTTCATGTTCTCTGTCAATTGCTTCAGTTGTAGCTTAGTGAGGTCTAGTTTGAATCCTTTCTTTACAATCTTGTAGGCTAAGTTTGTAGCTCCACATGGTACATTATTTGGCCTACTAGATTGATAAATCTTGTACACAAACACATATGAGTTGAAACATGTCTTTGGATTGGTAATCATTGCAACTTGCAAAGATCTTCCATCCCATTTAGCTCTAGTATTATCATCAATTTTCTTTTTTATGTATCCTTAATTTTTTTTACTTTCTCTATGATGGGATACTAGGTCACCATGTGAATTGTGTCTCCAGTGATTTTAACTTGTTTTTTTAACCACATTATAATGTAATGCACCCTACTCAAGACAATGTGTATCCATTCAAGTTTGAATCATTTGGAAAAATGTAGGAGATGTGTTAAATCCTTCATTTCTAAATTCTTGTTTGTGTCTTTCAATTTCCCATCAACACATAATTTCTTGTAACTCTCTTGCAACTCATAGTTACCCACTTCACCAATTTTGTAATGGTAGAAAGCTCGACATCATAAACTAATAAAATCTTTGGGAGAATTGACAATAGTGCTCTAGTCTTATCAATTTGAGTAGAAAAATTGGGATGTAAATGGTATTTAGGTTCCTCACAATCTTCATTTCAAATTAACTTAACCTTACCAACCCTTTTTTCTTCATTGATGCAAACCTTGATGACATTTCAAAAACTAGGGTTTTGATGAATGTAACAAAAACAAGTTTTTTTTTGTTCTTCTTCATGCCAAATTCACTAGATCAAGCTCTCGATTTCAACACCACATACAAATCACTCAATTTCCCACAAATAGCTTTGCAAACTCAAAAGCATTGGGTGAACAAATGAATAGTTCAAACCCAATTTATATGAAAAGTAACTTTTCAATGTTATGTAAGGCATAATTAATGCTTTTTATCAAGACCTTGGTTAACATACTAACCTTTTCAATCTTCACTCGATTGGCATAGGATGCTTGGCTAAGAAACACTTTTATCACCAACTTGTTTAACATGGTAAACACACCATCCACTTTACTTGCTCACTAAACATTCAACTTTCACTAACTACAGTGCTCGGTGTGACTCACTGACTGCACTAAATTCTAGTATCACATCAATTTTCCTATTTCATATTATAGATGTTGATATGGACTTCATTTCATTGATTCAAGAAACTAATGTAAGATATGACAATACTAATGCAAATCCATACCTCTTTGCATGATTTTGTTGGTAGTTGAGGTTTCATCTAATCTATTGGATGAGGTGCCATTGACAATAGCATTTGATGATCCACTCTCTTTTGTCTTCCTCTTCAAGGTCTTTCCCATATGATCATAAATCTCATTAACATTAACTTTTCCCTTTCATTTGGTATCTTCATCCTTAGGTATTGATTCTCAATACTAGAGTGCTCGGTATAGCCTTGTTCAAAAATATCTCTCGATCATCTTTGTCCTCTTAGTCACTCATCCAATTTTCTTATGCTGTCATTTGATCTCTTTAGCCTTTTATTGATGTGCTTCTCTGATGTTAGTTCACTCTTCAATTTTTCATTCTCAGTTCTTAGCTAAACAATTTCTTCCATCTTCCTATAGATTTCATGGTTAGCACCGAGTAGCTCATTTACCAAAACATAGTGATTTTGGGTCAAACTCATGATTTCTTCATCCTTCACATCTAATCTAGTAGTATTTTGTCTCTTATCATCTTTAATCATTATTTTCTCATCCTCAACTTGTATCTTATGTTCCAACAGTTTACAATACCATACAGACTCGATGTCTTGATCTTTCTTCAGTAGTTTTACTTGATTAGGTTTTGGTTCTTTTCCATTAGATATGATGTGGTAGCCTCAAATTCATTGGATATGTTTCCATCATAGAGTTCCTCAATCACTTCTTCCTAATAGGTTGTGTTATTCATTTGGTGTGTGATTTCCTTCCTTCTATTTAGTGACTACTTCAACTTTTCACTCATCTCATTAATATGATTTGGGGTCATCTTCAATTAGACAATTTCTAATTCTTAATAGTCTTATCAGGCCTATACCTTTCCATATCTCAAATATTTTCTCTAAGGTGGTAAAACCCCTTAATAAAAGAACTAGCTCTAACACCAATTGTTGGAATAGTTAGGAAAGGCGGGATGTTGGGAGAGGGGAGGGGGAGATGGGGGGAGTCAGTATATGACATAGGAAAGGGATAACTAGGGCCAAAGGCTCACCCAACTATCCAAACCACCTTGCAAGAGTTAACACAATAGAAGCAAACACCAAGAACAACAACCAAAGGAGGAAGAAGAGTGAAATACTTTTATTGATTCGTCAAAAAATCTTCATACATGCCCACCTATAAGGCCTTCTAGGTTAGGACCAATTACAAATACACTCACATTCAAAGATCCAATTGCAAATTCACACTTTTAGTTTTTCTCTCTTGTCCTCTTCCAAAAACTTGCCTAACTCTAAGCCTAAACACTGTATATATATACTTTCCAAAATGGCTTACTAATCATTCTAGAACATTACATAAGAGGAGGGCTGACCCAACAATGGTCTGGACACATACCAAAAAAAGATCTTAACATAATGTCACAATCAAAATAAATCCCATAAGTTGGCTCACAGAAATCACATGCAAATGCTGACACTCGACATAAGTAGGAAAACTCAGCACATGAAGGGTCACTCGGTATACACTAGGTAACTCAACACATGAAGAGCCACTTGGCATACATTGGGTAACTCGGCACATGAAGTAGTGCTATAGTAACTTGACACCAACTAAGTGCTACAGTAACTTAGCACATGAAGGAGTGCTGCAGTAACTCGGCACCAACTAAGTGCTATAGTAACTTGGCACCAACTAAGTGCTATAGTAACTCAACACCAACTAAGTGCTATAGTAACTCAGTACCAACTTGAAAAATGAACAAAAATGAGCACGATAACAAGGCAACCCAGGATTCTCCTGCATCAGTATCCTTTAAAAAAATTGTACCCTTTCTAATTGGATTATGCCTTTACAATTTATCTATTTTATAGACATGCACATATATTGAAATAGAAGTAAATGTAACTAATATACTTCAACATATACTTGTAAACATAAATCATAACATCACAACACATGAGATAGTGATTTGGTCACATAGAAGCCCTTGGTTAGAGGGAAAACTATGATGGGGATGATACCCATAAATCCTTCACTATTGCAGTAAGAGGTTGCCTTGTTAGGGCTACAATAGTTTTTTGATTCTAGTGACTTACTTTGTTAGGAGTAATACAATAAATCTATAAAGATCTAACTTTCTCAAGGATTTTATAACATGATATAATGCGTGCACTTAGTTAAGAGATTTACAATCACACTATTAAGTCTACCTTGTTAAAGGATTTAACTACTACAATGGCAAGAAAATAGTAGTGAAACTAATATGTGTATTTGTAACTTTGTTGTTCAGATCTCTCTTTTATTCAACGTGCTTGAATCTTTGATTTTTGGTAGAACTAACTTTTGAATCTTCTAATACATCCCTCTCATAACTTCAATAATAGAAGCATCAATAACTTCATCAACAACCTTAAACTATTCTTTATAGGTCCTTTATATATGATTTTTTTGTCTCTTTTGATCCTTGACATAATTAGGGTTTAGGAATTTTCTAGAATTCACTCTTGATATTAATCAATGATCTAAAATAATTCTTATCATCACATTCTTCTTCTTTCATTTTTCATTGGTCTTGATATGCCTTGGAATCATAAACAACCATTTCTCTATTCCCAAAAAATCTTACCAAATACTTTCCTTTATCTATACAAATACTTTTTTTGCATGGTGGAATTGAAATACACAGTAGTCTATACCATTTCAAACTTGTATGTGTTTCTTATGTAACTCAGTAAATACTCTATTCATGCTAAGCAGAAATGTTGTCATTTGGTAATCTCATGACTCAATAAAGCTTGTTTGGTTTAGGTAACTCTATGCTTGATACATATATAATTGATTGGTGTACATAGAACTTGGTTATCACTGCCTCATACTTGTTCTTATGTTCTGCCTTGACTTGGTTGATATTGTGATTAAGTAACTTCATTCACCAGCATACCTTTTTGCACTAATGACAACAATGAATGCATACAAGAGTAAAAACATTATGAATTCAATATAGTGCCTTCAAAATAATTTCACATAAGATGAGATTAAACTTAATAACAAAATGATTACCTTAAAATTAAATTGTTTTAATAAAAATGTATATAAATAAGAATTGATATGTAATAAGTAATAAATTCTATTACATTAGGCATGAACTTACAATATAATACAATAGTAAATTGTGACCTTCTACTCAAATTCAATACATAATAATAATTAATTTCAACTAATAATAATGAATAATCTAAACTTCCCCTATTACTTATCAAAATAGAAAATTAACATCAAATAAACCAATAAAAATAATTATTATTACATATAATTATATTATATAATATCTCTTCCTTATCTCATACACAAGAATGATTATAATTGTATATAACTTCTCAAACATATCCATTTGACTAGGTAGAAATGTAAGAGATATAAAGAAATGTGGCATCTTTTTTATTGACCTTGGCCATTGCCACATGATTTTCCTATAGTAGTAAAATGTTTAGATAAATAAATATGGAGATTGGGCCCTCTGTTTGAACTTAACTATAAGTGAATGTTTTAATGGTCCCTTTCCCTTTGATATTATTAATTTTGGTGTTCTAATGCGTTGAACATTTGAAATTGAAAAATGAGAAAAAAACGTATTTGAGGAAAGCTAACTGATATGTGGAATTTTATCACCTAATCACCATGCATGTCTTTTTTAGTATGACATCAATTTTGGATGGAGAAAATTCCTAAACAAGTTATAATATGGAAAAAGCGGTAGGTAATGGGGCCTCTATTTGAAAAACACAACATTTTTCATTGCAAGTTGTTTGCAGCTAATTATAATTAATCAATGAAGATGTTTTAACTTGAAAAACAACAATACCATTTATTATTGTTTTTCATGCCATGGTAGGTACTTTTGTCTCACAAAATAAGCTTCTAAGTGTTTCCACTAGAAGTCAATGATATTACTAGCACTTGCAGCAGAAGAAGGTGTAGGGAGCTAGCCAATAGGTGTAGTTGTAAGAAAAAGTGTTAAAAATTGTGAAATTGTGAAATGGTGGCTTGTTTCAATTAATTCCAACACATTAAACAATGTCATAATCAGAACATGTATAAGAGATTAAGTTGCAAACCCAAAATTCTTTTTGAATAAGATGGAAATTAACTTGAAAAAATCATTGTACAAGTTCTCTCGAAATATTTTATCATTTTCAATTTTAATTAAATCATTTTAGATTAGATAGATAAATTGTATGCAAATTAATATCAAATATATATGAGTGCACATCTTACTAGAACAAAACATGCATGCATAACTAAAAAATGCACCTACATATACAATTCTCTTTTAAATATATTATGTCAAAAAACTATAAAACTCTACTAGAATACTCTTCCAAGAGAATTTTGAATACATACATATTCTTATTGAATGAAAATAGATAATATTGGTAAATGATTAGTGTTTATAGCATATACTCAACTCCAAATCTTTATCAAACATGCTAGATTGTGATTGTAATTGCAAATAAAGGGCAACAAGGTCAACTATTTGTTAGTGACCATAAAAGTGATAGTAAGTGTTATCCTTCAGAGGATTTTGGTGAGTTACAATAGTGTTGTGCCAAAAGTTATGGAGATTTCCCTTCAATCATTTTCTCATGATGGTTGTCTTTTGAATTCTACAATGCTACAACAACCACTGAGTTTCTTAAATCTTTACATTTTCCAATGAAAAACAAATTTGAAGATTAGTCATGCCATATCTTATTACATGCCCCTTTTACACATCTAAAGAATGGAAGAGAAACATAGAAAGATAAAGATGAAAATTCTAAAGCTTTGACCAAGAATAACTTCTCCTAAATTATGGCTTTATCGGGCAGTAAATTAGGAATAGGAATCACTTTTGGAAGATTGATGATTACTTTGTCTCCAACAATTAGCAACCAAATAAAAGATAAAAGTTTATTTCAATTGAGACACAAGTACATAGACCCATTTGGAGTGATTTGGAGTGACCTCTAACATCTTTAAAGCTTATTACAAATTCATCTCTTTTTTTTTTGAATTTGTGTCTTAACATCTAGAAATTGTTTAATCTGGTCTTCTTGACTCCATCACATTTATTCGAAGTGATGAGTAAAAACTACAAGTTATTCCTTAAAGTTGTATGGCCTTCTTTCCCCTACATAGTCATTGTGTGTGCATGGATTCCTCTATTTAAGTTAGTACCAAAAACAATAATAAAATTACTTGTAAATTCCACTAAGCTAGAGTACTCTAAAGAATCTCACATAATATGTTTAAAAGATTGTTTTCCTATAATAAATACAAAGGAAAATTTTACTAAATCTCATAACAAATTATTATTGACCCTTCTTGAGCAATAGGTGATATCGAAAGTTGAAATTATGGAAGCAACCTATGCTTCACAATTCGATGAAGTTGGGTCCTTGATCCACTTTGTGTGTGTACACCTCTGAACACTTTATCAAGTTGAAGCTACATTTTATCTCTTTCATCAACTGTTTTCCCTATTTCATCCCATATCAAATAAAATTAGCAAGCTGCTATTTAATATCTCATCTTTCACATTACTAAAATATTATAATTCATGAATTCAGCAAGGTCAAATGCTAATTCTAGCTTTTGGTGAAATAAGCAGCATAAAATATGAAATAGTAAAGATAAAGCATGAAACAAATTCCAAATTTTAAATATGGATGTTAAGAAACTAAATTCAAAAGAATCACATTGATATCTATTTTAGCAGAAAGTTATGTTCTATTTAATGAATATCGCTCTTTATAAATGTTTTTTGTACTAGCTTAATAGTTTTCATGGGAGAGAGAAAAATTGATTCAAATTTATTTCAATTTCTTAAAAACTATATTTTCTAATCTAGATGCAAAATCTTAAAAGACTCTAATTTACTTCATCTTTCATCTTCTTATGATTTACTAGCCTTATGTATCTCAAAGTTCTTTTTTCTTTCGCAATGTATATTCCAATGTCTTTTCAGACAAAAAAGTGTAACCTACTATTGTAGGTCCACCCCATGCACACATTCAACCATAAAAAAACAATAATAAGTAGCATCCTTAAAATTTATTGTGTTTGCATTTAAGGCTCCAAACACGAGCTGGAGTATCTGAAAACCTTGATCTAGAAACCATTTTGGTACTCTTGTTTACAGGTGTGAGACAACTCCCAGTTTCAAGTAACCTCACAAGGAAACCTATCGGCTAATGAATTTTCTATTTCTTGCGTTGTTTCTGGGTGAAATCAACCAATGGAGTTGCATTTTGCAATACATGCTTCTACAAAGTTGTACCTTTTTTAAGGCTTTCACAAATGACCATCCAATTTCAAATATGGAAAATAAAAAATCATTGACCATTGATGGGCTGGCTATATAAAATAATCCATCCGAAGATTATCCTATGTAATTTCCCTCTTCTCCTGCATCCCAAATGGCCATGTCTTTATCGAAGCTCTTTTTAGCTTTGATTTCAGTTTTTTTTGTCTTCTTCCTCTCTTTGCATCCTTCCCTTTCTCATCAATGTTCTTCCCTCAAATCTAAAACTTTTCTCTACTTCAAAGCGAGCCTTAATGACTCTGAGCGCTCTCTCAGTTCATGGGTGAAGGAAAGAGATTGTTGCACTGACTAGGAGGGCATATCCTATGACAATCAAACCAACCATGTTGTCTCTCTTGATGTGTACTCCTTCCATGGTGTGATCTTTGACACCTTGTGCCAACTTCATTTTCTCACATATCTAAGCATAACTAGAGGACAAGGTAGCACCACTTTGCCTCACTGCTTGGACAATCTCTCATATATTGATTTTCTAGACTTATCTAGAAATTAGTTGAGAGGAATGGTTCCTTCTTTCATTTGTTTGTTGACCCACCTTACATACCTTGATCTTAGTGGAAATAATTTCAATGGAAGCATACCTTCCTATTTAGCCAATCTTTCTTTGTTAGGTGAGTTTCATCTTGCTAACAACCAACTTAGTGGAAGCATACCAGCTTCTCTTGGTAATATTTGTTCTCTAGAGGAGTTGAATCTTGTGAATAACCAATTAACAAGGAGCATACCAATTTCTCTTGGAAGTCTCTCCTTGTTGAGGAGCTTATACCTTCGAGACAACCAACTGAGTGGTAATATTCCAGATTCCTTGGGCAATCTCACTTCACTAGTGGACTTGAATCTTATAAATAACCGTCTGGGTCCATTCCGCCTTCATTTGCTCATCTTTCCTCCCTCACTCATTTACATGTTGGACGCAATCGTTTCCATGAAACCATCGCTTCATCATCACTTCCACCTTCGTTATATTTTCTCTCCCTGACTGTAAACCATCATTAGTTGCTTTTAGAAACCTTTTTTCAAAACCTTACTAACATGAGGTTCTTGTATTTATACAATTTTGTGATAAATACTAGCACATGTTGGATTCTGTCCTTTCAGTTAACTGAGCTAAGACTAGTGTCATGTGGGATTGATAGTGAAATTCCATCTTGGATTTCAACCCAATTATCACTTGATACACTTGATTTAGTAAACTGTGGTCTAGTGGGTGAGATCCCCTCTTGGTTGTGGGAAATCAATCCTCTGTTGCAATCTCTAAATCTTTTAGGAAATCATCTTGAAGGAAACTAATTGTCAAATGCTTTAATGGATGGAATTGATAACACTAGATGTGTCTAGAAATGCATTGAGCGAGCATGTGCCATCAATTTGGTCCCCTAATTTACAAGTGTTGCTACTCAATGACAATTTGTTCAATGGCAGTATCCCTCCAAGCTTGGGAAAGTTAAATAATCTTCAGCTACTAAATCTTGCAAATAACAATTTGACAGGAGTGATTCGTGTCAACTTGTCCAAATGTTGTTCCCTCCTTGTCCTAAATTTGGGAAGTAATAGTTTGAAAGGAAGATTACCACATCAGTTCAGTAAGTTAAGTGAATTGTATTCATTAGTTGTTCATAATAACAATTTGATTGGACCATTCCCTAGCTCGATAGCAAATTGCTCGTAGTTGCAAGTTCTTGATATTGGGAACAACTTGTTTGAAGGTGAAGTACCAAAGTTGATTCCAAATATTTCAGCACTAAGAGTTTTGGTTATAAAGAACAATAATTTTAGTGGTGGTATTCCTTGAGAGATTGGTCACCTAAAGAACCTTCAGATCTTGCTTCTTTCTTCAAATCATATTCCAGGTTCAATTCCACATACAATTTCATCATTGCAAGCAATGGCAATAGAAAATCAAGATGGTTTTATATTATCCAATTTTGAGTTCTCTGGTGGGCTACAATATCAATATGGATTGGATATGACTCTTAAAGGCAATGATGAGCACTACCCATATATCCTTTCCAACCTCACATGCATAGATCTCTCAAACAACAAGTTGGATGGACTACTTACTCCTAACATTGGGAACTTAAAGGGGTTGAGACTATTAAACATTTCAATGAACAATTTGAATGGAACCATTCCTAAAAGTTTGGAAGAAATAAGGCAGCTAGAGTCATTAGACATTTCAACAAACAAATTTTCAGGAACAATCTCCACAGAGCTTAAACTTCTGAGCTATTTAGGCTCATTGAATGTATCCAATAATAATCTTTCAGGGAGTATACCACAAGGATGATATATATCTGGCACATTTGAAGCATCCTCTTTTTCAAGAAATCCAAATTTATTTGGATGTTCCCTACCAAAAAAGTGTTCTTGGCGGCAATTTGCTCCTCCTCCGATTTCAATTAACAAGGGAAAGAAAGGCATCTCATATCCTTGGTATGAGATAGCAATGGGATTGGCATATGGAATAGCTTTTGGAGGGATACTGGCATTGGTCTTAGTAAGAGTGGATTGGAGAAGAATATACTTTGAGAAAATTGATACAATCTTGAAATTTTGTTTCCCATGGACGGAGAATACGACTTTGTGAAGGGATACTTTTATAGCTCCTGAAGATTTCAGAGGTAAATTTCAAGTATCTTATTCTTTTTAGCATTTACCATCATTCAAAATATTATGGTGCAAGTTTGCAAAAGAAAATCAGTGATTAACGCTCTAGAAAAATTCTTATTGCTTCTAACACATCATTTGAATACAACTGTTTGATTGCTATTAATGTATAACATTGTGTATAGGAATCTATTTCTGGTCCAGATGGTTTCTCGCTATATTCTTCTGGTTGGGATGATACCTTGGTATCTCCACCTTTCTGAACACATGTAGGAGGGAAATGCAATTTTTTGCCTATTCAGATAATGTGAAAAAAAAATATTGTTCAATCAAATATCACGTGTTTCTAAATTTTAGTTTCTCACTGTTGAACATTCATCTAAAAAACGTCAAATGTTTTTCCTCATTCAAGATCAAGTTTCCAGGGTTGTACATCCATTTGCTCTAGTTGTTCAATTCCCTTTCCTTCAAAGGATAAAATAATTCTATTGTAACACTTATTTGATTCAATGGATTTTTAATTGGATGAAAGCTTGCGCATGAATTTTTATTTCCATGTGATGGTTGAGAATCCCTACTATCCAATACTTTTTACATTTCTTCTTCTGATATATAAAAGTGACCAGAGGGGATAACTCGGCCTGTTGAATTTAAAATTTGAAAGAAAAAGGTCAACAGAGTGAGAGAAGAGAATGTCAAGAAGACATGACAGAGCATTTTAAACACTAAATCAAAATTATACTAGTCATCCATCCATTAGTTATTGTCGCTAGAGTTTAACATTTTTTCGACTCTTGATGTGGATTTGAGGAGGAATCAAATACACTCTGCACCTAAATTTGCTTCCCTGTCATCTTCATTACAATTTGCTAAGGCTACTTAATAACCTTTGTAGCACAATTTGATGTTGCCTATATTACAAAAGCTTTACGAAACAAGAGTTGTTTGTAGTTGGAGCACCTACCACTTATATCTAGTTAGTTTATGTAGTGTTTTTTATGTTGGATTCTATTGAGAATCTAATGTAATGGTTTGACTATTAAGATGTGATTAATTTTAAGAAGCCTAAGATAGTGGCACACAATAGTATTGAATATAATCTCAGTTTCATACATAAATTTCAAGTTCAAAGTTCGTTGTTAGCATGGCTGATGCGTAATTCATTTTGATTGTGAAAGAAAACTCCTGGCCAAACTATACCAACTCCTTGTCATTATAATAATAAAACTATATATTAGGCTATGCAATAAGCTTTTCTGTGGTAAATTTAGGGTTCAAATGTGTTAAAGAAAGAGTGTATCCAAGTAGAATAACTAAGAAAATCCAATCAAACATCCAAATTCCAGCCAATAAATACGCGAGGAACTCACAGCTCTGTCAAAAAGCAGTTCATGCGAAGGCAGATTCATGTAAAAGGGCTTGTTATTCCAGTTAAAAACTATCTTTGATTATAGATTTAACCACATGATGCATATCTTTATCTTTTTTCATGATGTAGTACTCATTATCTAATAATTAGTAATTACTAAGTTAGCCTTAGGTCCAAGGCAGCAGGCTTTTTAATCATGTCCTGGCACATAGATTCTACTATGCCTTTGGTTATTGATTCATAGCATAAGAACTTTGTATAAAAGTATGCCAGATTTGTCATCAATTGCACTAGTTAATCTATGCTTAAACAACCAAACAAATTGATACAAGTCTCACTTGCTTGCCTCTTTACTTAGTTCCTAGATTATCAAAAGAAAAAGCTTCTCAATTTCCAGGCAAGAATCATATGACAAAACTGTTAGTTTTGGTATCTTTGGACAGTTGTTCGTAAATATGTAGTTAATTAGCAAGTAATTGTTTTGCTAACTAAATGAGTTAGTATAGGGACAAATATTTGTTAACTAATTGGCTATTTTTGGAAGCAACTAGAAACCGACTTGGTTAGGGTTGTTAAGTTGTTTTTTAACTCAACCATTGATTGAGAATCAATCTTGGCCATTGGTTTTCCAACATGAGTAGTATAAAAGGGGGTCAATGAGGGCATTTGAAAAACAAGAAGCTTTGAGAAGCTTGGAGAAGCTTGAACAAGCATGTAGAAGCATTTGCAATGTTAGCAAATAAGTTTGCAGTGATAGAAAACATTTTTGCAGTGTTAGCAAGGGTGCAGTGATAGCATTGGGGATAATAGTAGAGGAATATCAGTAGGAGAAATTAGTAGGTTGTTTGAATTCTACGAGTGAGAGGCAAGGAATTTTGTATCTCTTGATTTGTTGAAGTTAATATAATTTCCTCATTTGTAGAACTGGTTTTCCCTTAGGGGTTTTTCCAGGGACGATTTGTCCAAAAATATTGTGTTCTTTGTGTTCTGAATTTCTTTCCATATTTTTATTGGTAAAATTGTAGTTGCGTTATTTTTCAATATTAGCTAGAAATTTATTTTCAGCAGTTGAATAAACATTTAAGATAGGAGATTAATAATCAATGACTGCAATAGGAATTTTCACATGGTATCAGAGCTTGGTCACAAGTGTGAATCTCCTCGGGTAATGCTGAGGGGGGCATTTTTGGACTAACCACAAATGTTCCCCTTCAGGATTTGTGACATGGCTTAACCACCTCCTATGTTCTATAAGTCTAGTGGTTGTATCGGGCATTGAAAGGTCGATCTTTTGGTGCAACAATAACTCTAGCTTATAACAAGTGGTATCAGAGCAGTGTTGAGGGTAGAAGAGTTTTTCCCTAGGAAAAAAATTAAGGGTTTATAAAACCTAGATTGATCTCTTTAGATTTATTATTGTTTTGATCCTTTGAGATGCCTTCAGCTGGTTTGAGAGATTAGGATAGATTCGACTTTCTTTATTGATGGAAGAGAATGGTATCAAAGATTATGCTACCACTAGTATAGATGTACCTACAGATGCTATAAAACTTGCAACATACAAGACCAAAGATGCCAAGGCGACGAGGATAATCCTTGATGGTGTTAAGGATCATTTTGTTCCACATATCTCAGAGCTAGATACAACGAAGAAGATGTGGGATGCCATTTTGAATCTGTACTAGAATGCTACCACCAATAGGAAGATGATTCTCAGAGCGAAGTTGAAGAATACTCGGATGAACTAGGGAGAAGACGTCAAAAGTTACCTCACCAAGCTTAGACTTGTCAAGGATGAGTTAGCAGCTATTTGAGATAACCCTAATGATGACGAGCTAGTGAGAATAGCCCTAAATGAGTTTACTAAATGATGGAATGTCTTTGTTCATGTTGTCAGTGGACGAGATGCCTTACCGAGTTGGAATTAACTATGGACTGATTTCACTCAAGAGGAGTTTAGACTAAGTCTTGTCAATGGTGCCAACAAGAGTTAGAAAAGTGAGGTGGAACAGGAAAACGTTGCCCTAGCAAGGAAAGGGAAAGCAAAGAAGGGGTCTAGCAAAAGATCAAATTCACAAGGTGAGAAGAAGAAGAAGAAGAAGAAGAAGAAGAAGAAGAAGAAGAAGAAGGACCTTTCTTAAGTCAAGTGCTTTGGTTGTCATGAGTATGGTCACTATGTTAGTGATTTCTTAGAAAGGAAGAAGGCAAAGAAATAGGTGGCAGCTTCAATAAGTGCAGAAGAACTCTCCAGTAGAATGGAAGATGAGTTTGCACTTATAGCTTTTATGGTGAGCTCAACCTCATAGACTATCTAGTATATAGATAGTGGGGTGTCATTTCATATGATAGAAGTTAAAGAGTACTTCTCCAATTATAAGGAGGAGAACACCAATATCCAGATTTCAATGGGAAACTTGTCAAAACTCAACCTAGTTAGGAAAGTGACTATTCAGTTTTAGAGGGAGAATAGAAAGATAATTCCACTTCATGATGTGTTGCATGTGCTAGGCTTAGATATGAATTTGATTTTTGTATCTATTCTTCAAGATAGGGGGTATAATGTACTCTTTAGAGAGGTACGTCTGTTGATTAAGCACAAGGATTGGAAATCACCCATAGCTATTGGAGTTAGGAGTGATCATCTTTATAGGTTGCAGTTTGATACTCCTAAGGCACTCATGAGTAGCAGCAATCCTAGAGATCTTGGAGAGCTATGACATACAATAATGGGCCATATTCATCATGGAGCACTCAAATTGCTTCGTAAGATGGTGATAGGTGTTCCAGAGGTGAGCACAGAGCATGATGATGTATGTAAAGGATGTGTGTTGGGAAATTTTGTGAAAGCATCTTTTCCAAGGAGTGGCACCAGATCTAAAGGTGTTCTTGATCTAGTACATTCAGATGTATGTGGACTGATGTCAACAAAGTCTCTTAGAGGATATGAGTACTATGTTACTTTTATCGATGATTTCTCTAGAAAGACATGGATATACTTCTTGAAGACTAAGGATGAGGTTTTCAATCAGTTCTAAGAGTTCAAGGCTCTTATGGAAAACTCGACAGTAAGGAAGATAAAGGTTTTTCGATTAGATAATGGAGGTGAGTACAAAGGAAATAACTTCTAGGAGTTATGTACTAGGGAAAGAATCAAGAGAGAGTGGACTATTCCTTACAATCCACAACAGAATGGAGTTGTTGAGAGGAAGAATCGTTCTATATAGGAGGCGGCAAGAGCTATGCTACATGACTAGGATATGCCCTACTACTTATGGGCAGAGGTGTGTAGTATAGCAGTCTACATTCAAAATAGGGTTCCACACAAGGTACAAGGGAAGATGACACTAGAGGAAGCTTTCATATGAAAGAAGCCAAATGTTGGTCACTTTAAAATATTTGAGAGTTTGGCATATTGTCATATTCCAGGTGATACACGTACCAAGTTAGATTAGACTGCAGAGAGGGGGTACTTTTTTGGGTACAATGAAACCTCAAAGGCATATAGGATTTTTATCCTTGAGACCAGAAGAATTATTGTCAGACATGATGTTAAGTTCATGGAGGACAAGGCATTTAGAAGGTTCAGAGACTTACCAGCAGATGATCAGAGTGAGCAGCCAACAGAAACTACAAGGCTTAGTCAAGGGAAGCAAAGCACAAGTATAACTACTAGTACAAGTGTAAGCTCAGGTGGTGAAGATTCATAGAGCATGGATCAATAGGTGCAATAGGAAATGCATCTAGAAGACTTAGAGGTTGATATTTCATCCCCTATAGTTGGCAGTAGGAACTGTGAGGTTCAAGAGGCATAAAGGGATACTCAAGACTTTGTGGGAGCTCCTAGAAGGAGTACTAGAGAGCAAAGACAACCAACCAAGTTCAATGACTATGTGGCATTAGTTAGTCAGTTGGCAGATAGTGAACCTTCCAGCTATGAAGAAGCTACATGATATCAGGTATGGCAGGATGCTATGGTTGAGGAGTATAACTCAATCATGCAAAATGATGTGTGGGAGGTAGTTCCTAGACCAATAGATAGGGAAATTTTTGGATCACATTGGATCTATAAGATAAAGCATAGTGTAGATGGTAGCATCAAGAAATACAATGCAAGGTTTGTGGCCAAGGGTTTCTCTCAAAAGGAGGGAATAGACTACAAGGAGACATTTTCTCTAGTGACTAGGTATACTTCTATATGAGCTATGATATCATTTGCTGCATAGATGGGATGGCAAATCCATCAGATGGATGTCAAGACAACATTCCTTAATGGTGATTTAAAGGAGGTATACATAGAGCAACCATAAGGCTTTGTAGCACACAGCAAAGAGACCCACGTGTGCAGATTGAAGAAAGCATTGTACGCACTCAAGCAAGCTCTAAGAGTGTGGTATGAGTGCATTGATACATACTTATAGGAAATGGGCTTTGTGAAGAGTGAAGCAGATGCTAACCTCTACTACTTGGTGGTTGGGGGTGAAGTTCTCATTCTTGTTCTTTATGTGGACGACTTGCTTCTTACAGGTGCACTAGGGCTCATAAAGGATTGCAAGAGGGACCATGCAAAAGAGTTTGAGATGAAGGACTTCGGACTTATTCACTACTTTCTAGGCATGAAGGTGTGGCAAATAGATGGAGAGATTTTCCTTGGTCAAGGGAAATATTGCATTGAAATCTTGAAGAGATTTGGGATGGAGGATTGCAAAGCCATGTCTACACCCATGATCACGAATTGGAGGAAGGTAGATATATCTAAGGAGAAGGATGTAGATCCCACACTATATAGACAATTGATTGGTTCACTTATGTATTTGGTTAACAATAGGCCAGATATTGCATTTGCAATGAACTCACTTAGTCAGTTCATGGTTGAACCAAAGACAGTGCATTGGACAATGGCCAAGCATGTGTTGTGTTACTTGCATGGTACAGTTGACTATGGGATCAGATATTTTTGAGGTGAAGGTATCACATCGATAGGCTATACTGACGCAGATTGGGCAGGAGGTACAATGGACAAAAGGAGCACTTCAGGGTGTTGTTTTAGTTTGGGGTTAGGAGTTGTATCTTGGTTCAGCAGGAAGCAAAAATATGTGGCTCTAAGTTCAGCAGAAGCATAATACATAGCAGCTATCATGGCAACATGTGAAGCTATATGGCTTCAAAAGTTGTTAGTAGCCTGGTTTGGTCGGAAGGTTGAGCTACTATGATACGCTATGATAATTAGAGTTGCATAAAGTTGTTTGAGAATCTAGTATTTCATGATAGGTTCAAACATATATACATCAGATATCACTTCATCAAAGTTCTGTATAATGGGGAGTTGTTCAGCTATAGTACATACCTAAAGAGGAGCAGGTAGTAGACATTCTAACTAAGGTATTATGGAAGGCTAAATTCACTTCTTCAGAGATAAGTTGGGTGCCATGCAGAACAACTTCCTCACTAAGAGGGAGTGTTAGTTTTGGTAGCTTTGGACAATTGTTCATCCATATGTAGTTAATTAGCAAGTAATTATTTTGCTAACTAAACGGGTTAGTATAGGGACAAATATTTGTTAATTAATTGACCACTTTGGAAGCAACTAGAAACTGACTTGGTTAGGGTTGTTAAGTTGTTTGTAATCGCGATCGCAATCTCGATCATTTGTTTTCCAACAGGAGTAATATAAAAAGGGGTCAAGGGGGGCATTTGTAGAACAAGAAGCTTTGAGAAGCTTGGAGAAGCTTGAACAAACATGTAGAAGCATTTGTAGTGTTACCAAATGAGTTTGCAGTAATAGCAAACAATCTTCTAGGGCGCAGTAATAGCATTGGGGATAATAGTGGAGGAATAGCAGCAAGAGAAATTAGGAGGTTGTCTAAATTCTGCCAGTGAGGCAAGGAAATTTGTATCTCTTGATTTGCTAAAGTTAATATAATTTCCTCATCTGTAGAACTGGTTTTCCCTTAGGGGTTTCTCTAGGGACGATTTGTCCAAAAATATTGTGTTTTTTGTGTTGTGAATTTCTTTCCGTATTTTTATTGGTGAAGTTGCAGTTGTGTTATTTTTCGATATTAGCTAGGAATTTATTTTTGGCAGTTTAATAATCATTTAAGATAGGAGAATAATAATCAGTGACCGCAATAGGAATTTTCACAAAAAATGTGCCTGAACTAAACATTATCTCCCATATTATTCTCTAAAGATTAACAGTTGTTACCAACTTGCCATTTGAATTTTCCAAAGAAACTTAATTCATCTTAGCTCCATTTTTCTTTATTCAAGCAGTGAACAAAGGCATTGGATAGAATTATAATAATAGGAATAAGGTAAAGCGTTATTTATACTAAGAGATGTCCAATAATGTGGTTTCACAGATTACACATAATTACAATAAGAAACAAGCTGAAATATCAAAGTTATCATTAGATTGACTTCGAAAATTGAGGTTTGCAAAACCTGCACAATTCTAGTTGGCAATTAGGGGCTAAGTTAGCTTGGGTTTGTAGGATGAGCTGCAACAAGAAGTGGGTATATAAAAGAGATTAAGAACATATAAATATTAGCCATGTGAACTTCATATTTGAAAGAGTACTTCACAGGTTGTGTCTAAAAACTTGATTTCCTACACAAAAAACATGCTTGGATATTAGTTCACATAGTTGATAAAATAGAGACTTAAAGTTTAATTTATGGTCTAGTTCAAATCTTACCAAATATAGTGATGGATAATAACCAATCATGCTAGACTAGGCTCACCTCTTCAACAGTCTTTCAAAAACTTTTCTTCATAAGTAGGGTGACACTATCACCAATGAAGATGGCAATTCTTCTATGCATTGTCATTGATCTACTTTGTTAAGTTTGATATATTTGGCTGCAAAAAACATTTGCAATAAATTATTTTCTTGTATTGAAAAGATTCATATGTCTATGAAGAGTTCAAACAATTAGAATCCTAAGGCATAACATAGTTTTAAATATGTTATGAGACATAATATGTCTATGAAGAGTTCAAACAATTAGAATCCTAAGGAATAACATAGTTTTAATTATGTTATGAGACATATCAAGGATAATGAAAACTGGTTTTTAGATAATTATTCTAATTACATTATAATTTATCTTTCAATCGATAAATGACAAAGTTATTATTCTAATTGCATGGTAATTTATCCACCAATCGAGATATGACAAAGCTAAATTCTAATTGTCAAGAAATATGAATTCGCCATTAAGATATTCACAAATATGAATGAATGCAAAAAAGAACAAATAATCACCATCTTAATAATAGAACAATAGTAGCATAGTTCAATGTCAGGAGACAACATGTGCATGAACTAAAATAACTAATAACTGGTATTAAAAGAATCTTAACAACTGAAGAATTATCAATGGACAAATCTTTGTCTGAACATTAGAAAGACGTATTTAAAATGTGGAATGCAACTTTCCCCAGCCTCGAACATGAGGGTAAAAATATTATGGTGGTAAAGTTGTCAACTAACTTGAGGCAGATTCATAATCCTCGAGATGAGGTTGATGTCTTTACTAGTAAGATTGATTTGTTTAGGGTTGAAATAGAGAAAGCCAATCTAGGGTATGCCTTGATAGGAAGTAATCCACAATAACAGTCTTTCTTTTATTTATTTAAGAATCTTCCACAATATCTATATGGAATAGTCCCTATGTGGAGACAATTGAACTAGGGTAGGTTTTCAAGTTTCAACATCTTATATACCTGACCAATAAGTTTTCAGAGTGTGAATTGAGTTTTAGAACACTAAAAGCGGGGTAAAATTTTTATTGAATAACAAAGAGAGCAAAAAAACACAAGAAAAAAAGAGAGCTACATAGCTTTATTATGGTCCACAAGTTGAGCCAGCATCTAAGACAAATCAAGGGGAAGCATACTATGATCAAGAATATTCCAAGCCGGCTCTGCTCAGAGGCCCATTTAGCTAGAAAATAAACCACACCGTTCCACTCACAAGGAATATGCATAAAACACACAGAATCTAGAGAATTGCTTAACTGAATGATCTGTTGAATAACCAAAGCCAAATGCCAATCCACATGTACAAGGTTCCTTCTATGCAATAAGTTCACAACCACCTACGAGTCTATCTCATAGATGATTCTTTTCTAGCCACGTTGACAAAACTGTTCTACTACAACTGAGGTAGCCAGGGCTTCCATGAGGTTATTAGTTTGGTAACCCTTGTATATAGAAAATAGAAACTGAATATCACCAAAACTATGACGCCCAACTTCCCCAATACCAACTGGACTAGAATTTTCCTGAGAAGAACCATCAATGTTGATTTTAAGAGTACCCACCTTAGGAGGAGACCAATGTCCCTGACAATTAACTCACTGAGAGTGTTGCTTAGCTCTATTCCCAGAGCGGGTATGAGGGACCAAAGGAGTGCAACCCTAAAGAGGAAAGGAGAGGCGAGAGTAAATACTAGCATCAATAGGATCCAAACCCCCATTGATGTCACATTTAGCTAGGAGTGTTTCCTGAAGAGAATTAACAATTTTCCCCCACAAGTACCTGATCTCAAGTTGCAAATCATGAAAGATCCTCCTATTCCTCTCAAGCCAAACATGCCATAAAATAAGAGAAGGGACAATATTCTAAGCAACCTAAAGAAAAGAAGTCTTGGAAGGGGAATGGCCTAAATGGTCCCAGAATTCAAACAAAGAAGAAACATGCCAATACGTGCATCCCCACACACTCCACTAGAAGTGCCAAATCTATTTGGTAAAGGGGCACTGGAAAAAAGGTGAGATATAGTCTCTTCACTATTATGATAGAGAACACAGATGGAAGGCCCCTAGAAGCCTTGCTTGCAAAGATTATCCCAAGTAAGACAACAATTGTAAACCAGAATCCAGAGGAAAAAGTTACACTTAGGCCATGAAAAACTATTCCAAACTTTCTTCCACCAAGAGACCTCCACCTCACCAAAAATTTGCTTCATCGGCGCAAGGTACCCAGAAGAAACATAATATTTACCAGAAGAAGCACCTCCCCAAGCCTAAACATTAGGTTCCTGCAACAAGCTACACTCCTTAAAAGCCAATATTTGAGATAGTTCAAACCGATCTCCCAGTGAACCACCCAATGGCCAATCAGAAGAATTCTTCCATCTATAACCCATAGCAAGGCCCAAGTTAAAAGCCTCCTTATAATGAGCCACCTTATTCCATCCAATAGAAAGGAAAGAATCACAAAGAGCCTGCAAGTGAGGATGAGAGGATAGGAGAGGACGATGCTTGTTCCAAGAATCACTCCAAAATAGAGCCTCAGTGCCTCTGCTACAGATCCAAAATAAACTTCTCTTCACCAGGTGAGCACCAATCTTGAGGGTATTCCACACCATAGAGCCTCTTCCCTCAAGAGAAGACCTAGAAATATTTGAAGGTTCAATGCCAAGTAAATACTTGTGTGACAGGATACAGGCCCAAATTTGAGAGTGACTAGTACACCAACACCAATATAGCTTGGCAGTAAGAGCTTGACTGCACAAGATAGAAGACTAAAGGCCAAGGCCTCCTTCTTTTTGTGGACTATAAATAGTATCCCAATTGATGAGCCTCCATTTGGTATGTTGCAAATTTCCACTCCAAAGAAATTGATGGGAGAGGGCATCAAATTCCTTAAGAAAATACACCGGGGCAGCCTAAACCATGCTTCTATATATGGGAAGAGCCTAAATTATAGATTGAAGAAGTGTCACCCTACCAGCAGTAGAGAGCCACCTGTGAGTCCAATGATTAATTGTTTGTCAAAGTTTTTCAAGCAAGCTTTGCCAAAAAAGCCTAGGTTGTCTACCTACCACAATAGGGACCCCCAAGTAAGGCAGAGGGAGAGATGCAATCTAAAATCTCAAGATATTAGCAATCCGCCACTGGATCAGCTTAAGAGTGTTGAAGAAAAAAATAGAGGATTTATGGTCATTAATTTTCTGCCCAAAGACAACCAAATAAGTATCCAAGGTGAGCTGAAAGGCTTTAGCTTCCCAAAGATCAGCTCTCCCAACAAGGGTAGTGTCATCAACAAACTAGAGGTGAGAAAGAGTGGGCAAACCATTTCCCCATTGCCATCCTTGAATCAAATTTTGGGAAACATGAAACTTGAGAAGTCTACGAAGTCTCTTAGCCATAATGATAAACAAATAAGGAGAGATGGGATCTCCTTGACGAAGACCTCTAGAAGCCCCAAAAAGCTCTGTCGGTTCACCATTAAGAAGGATCGAGAAGGAAGGAGTAGTAACATAGCTAAGAACCCATTGAACCCATTCTTGGCTGAAGCCAAAAGCTAGAAGAACTTTTTGCAAGAAATCCCAATTGACTCTATCATAAGCCTTAGTCATATCAAGCTTAATAAACATAACACGTTCCTTGGAAGTACACATAGAGTGAATAGCTTTAGAAGTAATAACCACCCCATCCAAAATTTGTTTTCCTGCCAGAAAACTCCCTTGTTCCTTAGGGATAACAAAAGGAAGGAAAACTTTAAGCCTCTCTACTAGGAGCTTAGTGATAATTTTATAGACCACATTACAAAGAACAATGGGCCTAGAACAGTCTAGCTGATTAGCCTCTTCCTTCTTTATAATAAGGACTAAGAAAGTAGCATTCAAGACCTGAAGCATTTCTTTGGTGGAAGAGGACTCCTAAACTGTATCCAAAAGGTCATGATTGATAATATCCCAAAATTCCTAAAAGAATTCAACATGGAAGCCATTAGGCCCCAGAGCTTTGCCCTTCGGCAAGCTGAAGACCACCCCCTCCAAGTTAGACATACTAATTGGCCTCATAAGAGAATCATTCATCTTCCTGGTCACAACAGAGGAAATACATGACAAGATAGTATTCTCCTCAATCTCTATTGGAGGTAAATCATCTAAAAAGAGAGTAGAGTAAAACTGAATAGCTTCCCTAGAAATAGTTTGAGAAGAAGTTAGACGCGTCCCATCAAAAGTAACAAAAGAAGAAATGTAACTCCTATTACGTCGAGCCTACACAAATTTATGGAAAAATGCAGTGTTCTTGTCCCATTCCTGAAGCCATTTAACTCGAGCCTTCTATTTCCAATAAATTTCTTCTCTAAGATCCCACTCAGCTAAATCAGCAAAAGCTCAAGATTCTACAATGCTAAGAGCTTCTGAAAAACCCAAATCCTGAATCTGCCTGATAATAACATCAAGGTGATCCTAAGCCCTCTTCTTCATAATATGGAGATTACCAAAATAATTCTTGTTCCAATGCTTCAACTTCCTTTTAACATATTGAAGTTTTTTAGAGAAGGAGAACATAGCACTGCCATAGGCAGGGCCTTCCTCTCTCCACCAGTGAGCGATTAAGTCATGAAGAGAAGAGTCTCGAAGCCACATCAGCTAGAACTTAAAGGGAGGCTTCTTGGGGACAGAAACATAACTAGCTATGAGCTTAATAGGCCAATGGTCAGAACCTCTCCAAACAATAATTTCAGAAGAAAGCAAAAGAGAGCCAGAATTCCAAAAGTAAGAAACAAGGAACCTGTCCAAGCATTTTGAGATAGCATCATTTCCAACCCTTCGATTGTTCCAACTAAAGAGCCCATTGAGAGGTTTGACATCAGAGAGATATAAAAGATCAATATTTTGTTGAAGAAGTTCAGAAGAAGGACCCAAGTGAGCCAGCCCACCCCTCTTCTCCTCTAAACTAAGAATAGAGTTGAAGTCTCCAGCCACAATCCAAGGCAAGAAAGAATGACAGCTTCTGACATACCTAATATGATCCAAGAGCTTAGACTTGCCAGGGAGATTAATAAGAGCATACACATTAGTAACAAGAATCATCTCTTCAATTTCTAGAGAGGAAGCAACCATTGAGAGAGCTGAGAGGCAAGAGACCTAGTAAAGTGGCATAACTTTCCTTGGATCCTAGCAGATGGCAAGACCACCAGAGCTCCCCAAAGCACCAATGCACTAACATTGGCCTAGAAACCAAATGTTAGGAGCACATCTAAACATGGAGTCTACTGAAAGCTTGGTCTCCTAGATACAAATGATATCTAGAGAATGCTCAACCACTAGCTCGTGAATAGCTTTTTGTCTGGGGATGCTATTCAACCCCCTCACATTCCATGAGAGAATAATCATTGAGTAGAGTGGGGAAAATGTTCATCCAAGGTCTTGACAACCCTAGACTCTACCAGTAAATCTAATATAAGTTTAATTTTTTCCTAATCCTACTTTCACCCAACTCTTGAGGGACTAGCAAAAGTGAGTTTCGTAAATGGTCTTTGCATCAGGCCCAAAGCAAGAGAAGATTCCTTTCCTTTACCAGAGACAAACACATCTTTAACCAAATCTGCCAGAAGAACATCCTTTTCCTGTGGAGCAGGAGAAACCACAAGGGCACTAGACTGAGGGCCAATAGAAGTCTCCATCATCTGCTAAGCTACAACATCCTGTTTGCCACTAAGAGTAGAACTCCTCCCCTCTAAACCAATAGTTGCACACTGAGCCTCTATAGGAATACCTTCTTCTATAACCATGTTGTCAAGAACCTCAAAATGATTAAACCTTGAGTCCACTTGCCGATCTAGGTGAGATCACTTTTGACCCCACCCCTTAGCATGATTTCAAGCCAGGATAAAACCATCCTTATCAGGATCAGTAGTATTGGATAGCCCTAGCCCCTATCTTGAAGTGTTCATGTGAGCTTTCCCTTTACCTGCACTATCAGACTGAACATTTCCCTTTCCAGAACTAACATTTTGATCATTCCCCTTACCATCATTAGCCATCCTTGGGCCAAAAAACCCAGTAGGGGTACCATTTCCTTTGGAGACTTGAGGGCATTGACACTGTAAATGACCATACACATGACAAATGTGGCAACGAAAGGGAATAGATTCATAGTCTAGCTGTTGGATCCAAGAAGAAGAGCTGAGACAAATTTCTAGAGAATCTGGAAATTGATTATTTAAATAAATTTCAACACAAATATGAGCATAGGAAATAACCTTGTTGTCCAGAGATTGATGGGATATAACAGTCAGCTTTCCAAGCATAGCAACAATCTGTCGCAAGATATCCTCACACCAGAACTCCAAAGGAAGTCGCAGAAGGCAGATCCAAACAGGAACTCTCGAAAGAAGATCCTTAGTGGAATTGAACCTTGGATGCCAAGGTTTGACAAAAAGACCTACACTGTCATAAAAATATAGTCCTCCCTCAAAGACCCAGTTGTGATTTGACATGCAAGAGAAATTCACCAAAAGGTAGCTATTCCTAGCCAACATAATATCCATATCACCTTCCACCTACCATGAACGATGAATCCAGGCTTCTAGAGCCACCAGGGAAATCCGAATACCAAGAAACTTACATATCAATGCATGTGTGGCCAAATAGTCCACATCCTCCATAACTGCTTCTGGAGGAATAAGCAGCACAAGCCGATCCTGGCTACGCGAAAAAAAACCATTAATTTTATTTAACTTTTGGTGCTTGCTAACATAAAATGGCTCCTTCTCTTGTGACCTCGCCCTGGAAGAAGATCCATCACAAATAGAGGTGCCAACAAGAATGAGACTTGTGGAAATCCCACTCACAGCCATAAGAGCTAGGCAAACAAACTTTGAAATATAGATGTTGAAAAAAACTCTTGAAATCTATTTTCCACAAAAAACACAAACCTTGCACAACTATAATCATCCAGAATATTCAATCTAATAAAAGTCACACCAGATTGAAGAGAAATGGGGTGATCTCCCTATGCATGCACCACCCAATAATAGCAAAACAAGCTCTCGAAACCCTCACACACGGCCTCTTCCAGTTTCTATCCTCCCTTCATCGTTATTATAATGTTTCATTGAATTGAGTTTTAAACTTTGAAGTAGCTGATTAGTTATTTTGATAATTTGATATAACATGCTATGCTGGGCAATGTTGAATCTATAGCAGTAACAGTGCTAGGAGCACCAAAGAGTACATTTATTACATCTGAATCGATAGTATTGTGATAGACCAGATAGTTAAAACTATCATTTTTATATTGTTGTCCCAATTGATATTTTGATGTTTTAAATTTGGTAGGATAGATTTCAATATATTTTTCAAAGTTGGGTTTTTAGGTCCGACCAAAGGCAAATGACTCAAATTCAGAACCATTTAACAAAGATTAACAGTAATATGTGCAATCTTCGGAATTGTTTTTGAAAAAATTCTTTGGAAAAAGTATCCATTGTTTCATGGGAAATCTGCTTAACATGCATCAAAATGAAGACAAGGACATTTATTGAATACATAGATTTTCAGAACTGGCGTCATACTATTTACTTTGATGCTACGAGGCTTGTTATGCAACTCAAGTTCAAGATTGACCGAACAAGCTAAAGCCTAACACTACAGTAACACAATTAGCACAAAATAAGTGAATAAAAAGTTGGGCAATACTAAAATTGACTCTGTTGGCCTTTCCAAGCATCAAGCTCATGGGCATTTGGGTACTAGGAAAGAGTTGCAGCTGTAGGAAAATTCATGAGGTATTTAGACATCACACTCAATCGAACACAAGGCAAAACAATCTCAAATCTTGGTAAGATTTATCTTTCTTACTATACTAAGACTGCAAGAAACAACTCAGTTTGCCAAATTTTAAGTTAAAGTACTTAAGAATGCCAACAAAATTATGATTAGAAAGCTCTAGTTTGGATGACTTGGTGTTCGCTTCAAACAAAGGCCAGAGACATTTTTTGCGTAGAATTTGCTTCGACAAAATTAAATTGAACTGAACCACTACTAACTAAAATAGATCAGTTACAAATGCCCAAACTTAGTCAATATTACATAGCAGTGTGTGGAAAAAATAAAACCTGCAGAGAAGGGGAACAATTCATAAACCTAAAAGATATCACAAGTGCAAATGAGATTGCCTAGTTCAACATGATAAAAGGAACCTGATGAGACAAAATCACTTGAATCATTGCTAAGATATGAATTTCATGTGGGACAATGTGTCATGTATTTCTTTACCTCGTTTTCCTCTGGCCAAGTAAGAGCATAGGCAGACAAATTTGGTTTGGATGGAGCTCTGTTCTACAACACTACATGATGAAATATTTATTTGTGAAATCAATGTTCAAATTTCAATCTTCACTGGATGTTCCTAGTCAAATCCCAATGTCAAAAAGTGATGAATTGTACAAACAAAATTCAATTGAGAAAAGAGAAAAATGCAAGAAACATTACCATTGGTAACTCTGTTGGGGGAATATGGCCATCGAGAGGGTTGTGTAAAACTACTACAAATGCAAAAAAAAATGCTAAAAATGTATCGATGGTAAAGCCTACTACCTGAAGGGTTAGTTATCCTAGAGCTTACCATTTTACCAACTATAACTTGTTTATCAGTAATAATCTTGTCAACCAAAGAGGGATCTACATAAGTAACAAAACCAAAACCCGTAGGGTTTCTTGTGGCATGGTGTTTCTTAGTGACCAAATCTGGAAGCTCTCCATATTTGCTGAAATACTTTGGAAAAGTGGTTGTGAGGCATCCAAACACTTCCCCATTAAATCCCTACATCATTTGTTTAAAACCCTATAAATATGATCATTTAAAAATGCCACTAAAATTGACTAAACTAATGACAACTAATATACAATGGGGATGTATACGCAAACCCTGCTAGTTAAAGATCCAGTGTCATCAAACTAAAACTATATTCATAAAATTGTTTACAGCTAAGAAACATAATCACTTCATGGGGTTTAGGGAAACAAAAGATAACTTGATTTTCAGTGCCCCACCTAACATACACTTTAAACATTCTCACCATGAGCACAAATGTTAAACTATTCTTCACCTACCAAAATCTATACGCAAAATGCAGAACAAAAAACCCGTTATTATGAATAGACAAGAAGAGATTCTAATAGTTTTGGGACAAATGTGCTTGGCAAATTGTAGAACCAAAAACCCATAATCATGAACAAGAAGATTATAATAGTTTTGGGATAGCTATGTGTTGATGTCAGTTTTGTACCACTTCATAACATATTAGCAATTGAATACTTGATATGGAATATCAAACACTCAATTCCTCTCTTGAAAAGTTGATACTCATGAAGACATGAGAAAAACTCCAATGTTCCTTACACCTGTGGATACTAATTCAGTTATTGATGTGATTTGCTAGTAGGCGGCCTTACATTGTTCATTCAAGGGTGACTTGGGTCTTGGTGTGATGGTGATGATGATGGGTTTGTATGAGTGCTAGATGATGTTGATGGTAATGGTGATGAAGGGTGTGTCTGCCAATGATGCTTTGATGTAACTTCTCTTCTAACTTTCTAAGAATGAACTCCAATTACTCAACTACTTGTTGTTCTACTACTACTGCTATGAATGGAAAGTTTAGCAAATGGACGGGGATCGAATCTGATGAAAGCTAACCAGCGGCTCTACCTCCATAGATGCAATGATTCAAGGAAAAAGGACTAGATTACCACGCAAGGCTCCCTAACCAATGGCTAAGATGCTAGTGGCCTAGTTGTAGATCCCTATCAAACATCCACTAATATCACCATGCAACTATCCATCTACTCTTACTCTTACTTAACAACTTCTTGAAATAAATCTACTTTAACAACTTCAAATGAAATCTAATTAGTGGAAGTCGAAACCATGCAATAACACCCAATGTTCTTAATCACCATGCAAGTCACAACAATGATAAGGAGAGCAATTTTGGTATTATCTTAAGCAACATTTTCTTCAACCCTTTACAAATGAGAGAAAATGGCCTTATGTAGGGGCCAAAATTACAACTAACGGTAGAAATTAAGAGGCAAAATCAACGATCCAGATTGGATCTGAGAAACCCTAATTAGGGTTGCCACCCCATCAACCAATGAGAAGATGCCACCTCATCAATGGAACAATGAAAAAAAAGGAAAAGTGGCAACCAATGAGAAGGCACCGAAATGGTAGCCAATCAAAATCAAACACTTATCCTACCAAAGAAGAAGGAGAATTTGCCACTTGGGCTTACATCAAATGATTTTCTCATATAGTTCTACCCTTTTCTTTCATCTTTTAGCCAAAGCAATGAACTTGGCTAGCTTTTCGTTGACTTCCTTCTTGGGATGGCAAAGTGTATGTTTCATCTTGAGCTCAGCTGAATTCATCATGTTGCTTGCTGCTTGGAGTGTTTTCTCATGATCCTTCTCATATTCTTTCGCATATGGATAAAGGCATTGAGGGAGGCAAGGGTGTCCAAATGTTTCTTCTTGATGGCAACCTTCCCCAACTCATCCAATCTTGATCCAAATTCTATCTCATTGACGTTCTCTTCTCTGATGGTGCTGCATTCTATCTCTTTACTGGAGGTTCCTGATGTTCTTTACTTTTCTCAACCTCCAAACTTCTCTTCTTGCTCTTAACTATTCTTTGTTGCTAGCTACTACCTTCACCTTTCTGCCCGATTGACTCCACTGGACTTCCCTCTGGTTTCATCTTTTCATAAGTAAAGCGTACCTTCCAACTTTGTAATTGCCTTAACTTCTCATTGTACCACGACTTGGTGTGTAGGTCAACTATCCTTGTAACTACCTCTAAGGAACGATCTTGATGATCATCCCAATCCACTCGATTCAATTATGTTCCAACCACTATATCATAATCTTCTCTTAGTACATTTTCATCATCTTCTAGTTGATCGGGAATATCAAGGCCTCTCCATCTGATTGCCCTCATCATGTTCACTGAAAATCTTGAGAAAGTTAGCTTCCTCGCATGAAAGTCATCCTATGCATTGGCCCAGAAATCTTCTATAATAGGGACATGTTTGAATGTATTCCCATGAGATGCCTTGATAAGACCATTAGGATTGAATCCTTGCCTTGATCTATACCATCCTAGATGATATTGTTCTAACTCCTTTTCTGCAACTGCAAAGGTGATAGGATTGGGGCAACTATCATTGCCAATTCCAAATGAGAAGGTAATCCCTGTCTCACTTTTGAGTTTCATCATTTTGTCATAATTCTCAAGTTGCCTAGCCAACCTCCATCAAAAATACCTTTTCGGGTGGATACCTTGGAAGTCTCTTGGGACAAACTATACTTCCGCTACTCTAATATATGTGAATTGTGGAAATTGGATGAATCAACTCCCATACTTCTTAACTTTTACTTCTGCTTCCATTGAGAGCCTCTTAGCAAGTGTCCCTTGCAATATCCTTACTGTCTTCATGAAAAAGGCATCATAAAACATCTTATAGTCTTCGGTGTTGTGCAAATGAAGCTGTGGGTAGCATTCATGCACCAAACATTGCCTCGGCCCATTGCCAATCACTCCTAAGGCCTAAAGTCTCGGATTCTCATACAGTCTTGCAATCATATAGAAAAGGTAGGACCCCATATAGAATTGCTTTTGGTTTTGTACTGTTCTAAGCTACAACTCTAAATTTTGACTTATAATTCTAGCCCTATCAAATTTTCTCTTTCCCTTTTCAATTTCATCAATAAAGAAGTACATCTAGTTTTCGAATTGTATACCTTGAGCCAACACCATGATTTGGTTGAGAAGCACAATGAGATTGCCATACTTAGATTTAAAATCTATCCTGGTAAGCTTCGATGACATGGTAACTCCCTTCTTGCCTTCGTGCAACCAATTCTGCTTTAGATGAATGAAATAAGCCTCCTGATTATCCTAAAATGACTTAGCCACCTAGTCCATCATTACCACTGTCATGCCTTTATATTGAGGAATATTGAATACTTCTTCGACCACTTGTCTGCCAATATTGGCCAACACTCTCTCATTTTCACCAAAAATGATGGACTTAGAAATAATATCAAACTGGGTTGCACATTCCATTACCAATTCTAGACAAGGCAAGGTAGGAGGGAAAGCCATTGCATGTACAATTTCGCTTTTGTAGATCTCCTTTGCAATAGGGGATTGTCCTTCCTTCAATTTGTCCCTCAACTGTACCATGTTCATTGTACCGATATTAGTATCACTTATTCACTTCACTTTTGAGAAGAAGGTGGTCTTAGGCATCATGTCTTCCTTGTCTTTTTTGGTATTTTATCCCTTAGGGTTCTTGCTTGCACAAACATCTACCATCCTAAACACTTATTTCTGGCCCTTCATTCTAAATGATATGGACTGCACTTATCAATCTCCAACCTTCTTTCTATCGATGGAATCTAGCTTATTTTTGCCTTGCTATGTGTCCTATTATGAAATCTACACTTATCAATCTCCAACTTTTAGTGTATAAATGGAATGATGAAGTGGTGGATGATGAATGCAAGAAGAATGTAAGGGAAACGAAACCAAGCAAGAACAAGGAGTGGAATCCGCCTTTAATAATCTTAACCTCTACAATGAATTGAATTTGTTCTTACCAATAACTAGAACCTCTTTAAGTTCTGATCAGATTTCGAGAAATTAAGCCTTCCTTGCAAATAATGATGCCCTAGAAGAAAATTAGAATTCTGTCCTCTTGAAATTGCCCATGCATGTGCCAAAAATCAGATTCTTGAAGATGTATTTCTTTACAAATAAAATCGCCCAACTTTTAGGAAAAAAATCGCAACCTTTAGAGAAAATCAGACCTCCACAATAAATCGCCTAGGGCAAGAAATTCAAATCTGCCACAAGAAGTCGCCTAGGGCATAAATCGCAGCCCTAATTGGAAGGAGAAAAAAAATGCCAAACAATGCAAAAATCTGCCTTAAGGAAAAATCGCCAAGTCTGAAATTGTCCTCTTGTGCCAAAAAAAAATCGCCAAGCACATGAAATCTGCCCCTTGCTAGAGAAATCGCCAAAGCATGAAGAAAGCTGCTTGAAAAAAAAAATCGCCCAACAAGAGAAGGCTAATGGAATGAAGAAATGGGAGAGGGAGGAGCCCTCTTATACCATATTCCCTTCACTCCTCCAAGCTGGCCGACTTGCACCTATAGGAGAGAAAAATTAAATTAGTGGCTCATTGATGGTCCCAACTTAAATGCCAAGCCAAAATTAATTTTGTCTATAGTGAAATTTGCACATTTAATTGCTAGTTGTGATAAAAAACTGTAAAATAAAATTAGGAAAGCCTAGGAGATGTCAAAATTATCATTTAAAAGCATCTTAATAATTAAAATATCATTAAAATCAACTCTAGCAAGCCAAAATCGATTTTCAATTTTAATTTACCAATTTCTTCTAACATTTAAAAATCTTCTAGGCAATATTTCAACCAATTTAATGCCAGATTTTGCAATTTAAGTCCACTTTCAATTTTGCAATGCAATTTCAATTTTTTACCACAAATAAACCATTTTTCTAGCATTCAAAATCGACTTTCCAATTTAATTTCACTATCACAAAAATTTCTTTTTCACCCAAAAAATTTCTGAAACAAATAAATCTAAAACATTCCATTTTTGAAAAATGTTCAAGACTACAATTATTTCCAATTTCCAAAATCCGTCTAAGTACAAAATTTGCAATTTTATCCTGCCGAGTATTGTTCTAAACATCGAAAAAAATGTTGCTTTTTAAATTTGTTTGGCTTAAAGATAAAATTACATGCTCCCGAAAATCAAGCTAAGATCGGGTGATAAAAAGAAATAACACAAACTCAAATCCCTCGTGGGCCGAAGTCGTCCAAGGTGTAAAATGTTCAAATTTGAAACCTCTAGACCAAAAAATTGCTAAGGTGACCATAGAAAAAAAGGTCCCCAAAATTTTAGGACGATGGTGTGAAAATCTCACAACACTATGCTTGGCAGAGCTGGCTGTACTTCACCTACCAAAAACTCTATGCAAAATGCAGAACAAGAACCCATGATCATGCATGGACGAGAGGATTATAATAAGCATAGGACAACTATGCTTGGATGTTCTGTCAAAAAACTTTTGTGAGATCCATAACAAAAACCCATTATCATGCATAAATAAATGGACAATAAACTGCACATATGTGAACACACTCACTCGATAGTTTATAAAGCTCAACAAAGACCTGGAATGAAAGAAATCTAATAACCGGCATCTATCATCTGACGACCTAATTGTATAAACCATGGAAGAATCACAAAGTAAAATTATTTGTTTATACGTACACAACCAGGGGATTAATGCCTAGAAACCCATCCACATTAACATTATGCAGTAGCATTGTTGGAAACTGAAATGATAAATTGCTCTCTCTAGTCACCACAGATGTATATGGCACTACCACAAACAATTAGAATGAAACAAAACAATAAAAACTAACATATGCCCTCTCTTTGAGTTGCCTGGTAACAGGCACATGCAATAGACACCCTTAAACAGTATGCAAAAAGTTCTGACAATTTCGCTCATGGAACATAGAAAATACCACATACTAAAACCCACGTAGCCAATCAAGTGGGAATAATTTTACTTTAATGAGAAGATATTAATGCATAATTCTTGGTGAAAACATGAGTCTTCCGCCTAAAAGGCAGGGACTAATAACGTTGACATATATTTAAACTAGCACTTGGACCAGATGAGATGCAATGGTAATGCCGATAATAATATAAACAAACATTTCATATCTAACCATTAAAATTATTTTTTAAAAATTGACAGGGAAGATCAGTCTTTACATATCATAAATCAACCAATTGATCTAAAGTAAAGCTAGAGGCATTTTATCAAACTGTTTGCATGCTTTCACATAAATGGAAGCCTATCTCTGCTATTGTAATTGCCACTACATACAGAATAAACCCAAAAAATAACTACCAAAGAACTAATCTATGGAGAAGAATGCTATAAATCTTACCCATCTTGTTACAAGGGAAAAGTCTGTAATTTGAGTTAAGATTGGGAATTTACATATTTTGATCAACCCATTGCTTCTCAGTTGGGGAATCGAACCCTGGTAGTCTTTGTTTAGCGAGAGCAGCATGCTCTGCTTTATTCATTCGGTGTTGGAAATTTTCATTAAGAAAAATCTTTTGACTTAACGAAAGAGATTCTAAGCATGTGTCCAAGGTCTGCAACTGGATATTCAGTTGTTGGAATGTCTTGAGCGGTCATATGAGAATTCATAGTGGCCAATCCAATCCTACAGAGACTTCACAGTTTTCTGCGAAGAAGAAAAAATGCACAGTTTCAGAAATTGGGGTTTGTGAATCGATGTTCCAATCGAATCTTACAGAGGCTTCCCTGTTTCCTAGAAAGAATAAAAAAATTAAGGTTTCAGAAATTGGAGACTGCGAATTGATGTTCCAACAAGGTAATGCGTGAAAGCACATTATTTCATGAGCCAAACATTTTATTAGGCATTGTTGTCATCTGTTTGCATTTTGTTCTAACTTGAATTCTTTACTGTAGTTTTATACCATTTTGTGGTTTTCTTTTTCACTTCACTTTTAAAATATTCAATTTGTCATGCTTTAAAATTAGAAAAGAAAAAATCAATCCCTTGAAAATTCATGTGCCTATCAATACAAAATGGGAAAAATGCGAGTTGTTTTGTGAAATTGACGTCTCTACAAATATAGTTTTCAATATCTTTTTCAAGAAACCCATTTCTTGCATATTCAATAACCACTATGTTCCATAACTACAAATTTTCAACATTTGCAAGCAGCCCTTCTGAAATGTAACACTAATCTTCTAGTTTGTTGACTGCTACAGAGAATTCGAGTAACCCTTGTAACAAAATGCAATCACATTTCATCCCTGACACCACACCTCACTCGAGCATTTTGTTAAACAGTTCGCTAGTCTTAATTTATGGTTTTCACGATTTCCATACAAACTGAACAAGGCACTTGTAACCACAACATCTGTTTACTGCCCTCGATAAAAAATCTGTTCCGTACATGTTCTGTAATCACTCATATTTTTCTATATAGGATTCAAATTTAATAAATATCAAATTCTTTTTCTTTTTTCTTAATGAAAACACTCTTTAAATTCCTACAATATTATTAAGATTGTTAGTGATATGTTAAAATTTCATTTAGTATAGTAGGAGTGCTTTAATAACTTTTTTCATTTTTTTAATTTTTATTTTTTAAAATTTTTTTATAGGTAATAGGTTGAAGTTAAGATTAATTATTATTTTTTGTTGTGATTAATTATTATTATTTATTAAGTTCAAGTAGACTTGAATTTAAGACCTCCAAAATAAGAGGCTCATAATTTACTATTGTGTTGCAAGCTCTTGCATTGTTTCATTCTTTCAATTGATATAGAGCCATCTTTTCAATTATTTACATAGTAGTATTTTTTATTAAGCTCATTCAAAACGATAAATGGTAGTAATATTCCATTTCGGGTTTCACTCTTCAGCGGAGACAACTGTGAACCTAGAGCATAAAAATAAAGACTACAATTTTGCCAAGACCTTTGGGATTTAATAGAAGTAGAATTCAATGAGCCTATAGATCAAAATGTTTTTGATGCATTGCCACGAAATTGGTGCAATTAGTTAAAAGGACAATTGAACTCTCTTCACTATCCAATCTGTGTTGGACATCTCAATCTTTCTCTATAATTGTATCATCTTAAAACTTAAAGGTAAACAATCATAGAACAAAGAAAAAAAAATGTAGAAAAAACTTTGAGATTTCTTCCTCCAAAATTTGATGATCTGTGGTAATTGTCATTGAAGAAAGTAAGGATCTAACCATTATGGAAGTTGCAGAGGTCATTGGTTCTTTGCACTCACATAAGGAACACATTCAATATTGCATGGAGAGTTTAGTTGATGCAAGGGTAGTGTTCCTTATTTGTGTTCAATTGTTTTAGCTTTTTAGAAAAAAATGTCTTTCTTTCTCAAGACCTATTGGTTGTAATTAGAAATTTTGTGCTTAGTTTCTAGGTATGAAAGGTGGAAATTAAAATGCTGAAAAAAGATAGATGAAGGACACAAACCAATTTTAGAGGAAAAAGAAATGGGTGATGGAAAATAAAAAGAAAAAACATGACCATTGATTAGATGGGGAGTTACTAGGATTTTGGTAGAGGACGCCAAAATCAAATGAATATGAATTGAGAGGGAGTGAAGTATGAAGGTCTCGCAAGATGCCTGAGCTACTCCATTGATGATGCAAGGTAGGGGGGAGGGGGGGAGAGACGCCTCCTAGCTACCCTCACTTAGAATTACACACTAAAGCCACAAAATAGGAGAAACCACAAGCAATTATAAAGGAATCAATGCACCAATGATAGATAATCTTTATTCAACATGTCAGGCATAAGGCCTACCTAGTTGTAGCCATATACAATAAAACTACAATCATCAAGCTTAAGAGCTTGGGCTTACAAAGCTAAAACCTTGTATTTTCCTTCTATTTGACTTCATTATACTTTTCCTAATCCTAGATCTCTACTTTTATAGCTAGCAAGACCACAAAATGACTTGTCATGCAATTGATTACAAAATATAGGTCTTACCCCAAAGTAGAGCTCATCAGCATTTCAAATAAACATATTAACTTCTGTGGGGATAAGGATAGGTCCACAAGTGATCCAAGAAGAGGTTCCCAAGTGCACCGAAATGCCATGATGTCACGCAAAACCTTATCAAAGCCAAACTTGCATGTTACTTGAGTTGCCAGGAAATCAACATGCCTTGAACAAAGAGAAGGATAATTCCCACAAATAATGGAATTAATTTCCCCTCTCTAAGACAAAGAATCCATGATAGCTCCACATTAAGGAGTTGACTGCATAGAAAGAGAAAATGTGAACAACAACGACCATTCTCCAAATATGAATAAAGAAAGGAAATAATTTTAGTGATACAAGATTGCTAAGTACCCAAGATGCTCCTATATCAATTGACCAAAGCCGTAGTCTACAAATGTGTTTTTGGATGTAAATGATTGGTCCCAAATTTTGTAAATATTTCTTAACAAGAATAAATGAGTGTTCTTCATCCTCTATTCTATGATGCACTCATTATTTTCTAGTAATAATTTGTATTAGAGATATATAGAATGCTTGAATGCTTTATTATGACTTGTAAATTTATCTCTTTAAGTTTCCTTTCATCTTAGATAAAGAAATTATTTTTTAATTACATGGTTCCTCTTGTATTTGACTGTCATTTTCCTTTCTTTTTAATCTTGTATCACAGTTGAAGAAAATGTTAGTTTATAGTGTTGAAGGCCCGATATACTAAGAGGGGAGGAGTGAATCAATATGCCCTTGAAATTTTTTAAGTAGTTAACTAATTTTTGTACCATGTTAAAATGGATGCACTTTCTTTTTAAGACCTTTTAGCACCCATCCTTTACTGACTAACTAGACCATGGTTGGATCTCTATTCAATGTTCTTTTTCTGCTATTTTGCACCATATCTTCTAGTCTCATCTACACATTCTTCTGGGCCTTTTCTGTCCATCCTATGGGACTAGGTTGGGCCAACCTAGTCCTTTCTAATGCCCTTTTTCTCTATCTTCTAGGTCAAGGTCAACTCAAGTTGACTTGGTCCAAGACACTACAACATTTGGGGTCAAATTACCAGGGTAATTTGTGACGGTGGTGTAATTTGTGGTGATTTTCATATAATTTTTTGCAATTTTCCCCAACGCCATCACGATACCAACATTGGCATCGTAATTGTGATGCCCACATGAGTATAAACAAAAAAAGAAAGAAAACATGACATAAACCATTCCCCATTTGTTTTTATTATGAGATCTGTGCTTGAAAGAGGGTGGGGAGCTCCGAACGAGGGTGGAGAGCTTTGAATGTTGTCATGTCCTTGTGATCAGTGCATTTTGTTGTTGTGCCCTTACTTTGTGATTTTTTTGTCGTGTCATGCCCTTGTGATCTTCGCACCCTTGCTCTTGGATTTTCTTCAAGGGGCTATGTAAATGTTCTTTTCTTTTCCTTCTAAACATGTATCTCTTTATATATCCTTCTAAACATGTATCTCTTTATATATCCTTCTAAACATGTATATCTTTATATATACAAAGAGATATTTTTTGAGGTGTTTATTACATCTTAGCACAACATAAAAATTGATCCAACTGCATACATATTCTAGAATCCAAATAATGAAACAATAAAACTCTATATGTTGGCCCAACAATGGTAGCCAAGGATATAAATGCTCCATATGTTGGCCCAACAATGGTAGCCAAGGACGTAACCATGCATGTATTGGCACACTCTCCCTAAGAGGATCCCAAGTATCTAGTGATGTTGTTGATTTGGGCTTCACTATATGATCCAGAATGTTATGAAGTACTAAAGTTGGTATTAACTTATCCCATGTCTCCAAAAAACATAGCATAGGTTTAGGGTCCCTTGGCTCCAAGGAATTTGTAGCAGCTATTCTCATTGCTAGAAGAATAACTTCAGTGAAGAGTTGAGTGTAAGGAGTTGAAGAAGAAAGTTATGCTTCTGTGTAAATTACATAATCACTAGGCTCATTCCCTTGCAGAACCCTCTGCCACAATTACATTACCTCTAAACCATGCAAAGGATGTTGAAGTGGTTCCCAACCTTGAAACACTCTTATAAGAAATGGATACTTGGGATCATCGTAGGGAGACTGTGCCAATACTTTAAACACTCTTATAAGCATATGCAAATGCAATACATGACAAATTGCACAACTTGTAGTCCTCCTGATATTTGGACAATAAATTCCCAGAGACAATTGCAAGTGATTCCAATGTCATAGTACTTACCACAACACTTTCTTGGATTCTATCCAGTGGCTCCCATAATATCCTCTATGTTGTCTAGTTGTTATTTCTATCATGCAGTCTCTTTCTAAAGCCGCTCCTTCTCCTTCTCTCTCATGCCTTAAATTTTGATTATCAAACTTTTGAATATCTGCCTCTATGATATCTAAAATCAACTTCACAGTGTGTTGTAACTCTAGCATAGGTGTTTGATCATTGATAGCTTTCATTTCAGCATTCAAGTTCTCAAGATTGGTCAACACCCTCACTTGTGGACCTCTCATGTCAAGCACTTTTTGTATTGTTTCAACACCATGTTCTTGCTAATGAGCTAACAGTTCTTCAGGTGCATTTTCTTGTAAAACATCGATTTTATTAAAGAATTGTAAACTCTTGGAAAGTGCATTGTTATTTTCATGTATGTATGCATATATGTATGTATGTATATATGTATGCATGTATGTATGTATGTATATATGTATGTATATATATATATGTATGTATGTATGTATGTATGTATGTATGTATGTATTGTTGGAAATACAATAGGGAAGTAAACTCTGAGAGGGGGGGAGGGGTGAATCAACACTTAAAACTTTCAACCTCTAAAACTATTCACCACACATCCATCTCACAATCTATGCATATAAACTAAAATACCAAATTAAGCATATACATTCATAGCATGAAAGTAAAATATTCAACATATGTATGAAACAAGATATTTGGTTACCCAAAAACCCTCCAAGGAGAAGGTAAAACTAGGGTGGGGATGACACCCACAAATATTCACTACTACAGTAATAAAGTGTAGCCAATGAAGGTTACAATGTTTGAGCATGAAACATGATCTACCCTATGAAAGGTTTTCCCTGTTAAAGGCTTACAAGATTGTTAGATCTTACCTGTTAAAGGATTTAAATACCCTGCTAAAAGCGTGCCTGGTAAGAGGACTTTAACTTGCAATGAAGTAAGCACCTTGTTAAAGGATTTACAACAGCTTGTTAAGACTACTCTATTAAGAGATTTAACTAATTCACCTATTAGAATTTCTCAACAATGATCCTTTGGTTAGTACTCTGCTGCTTGATGTCAGATCACCTCTATACTAATGTGTACTTGATCCTTTCTGATTAGATGTATCTCTAATGTCCTTTGATTCCTTTCCTTTGTTCTCCTTTAATTGATTCTACAAATTAACTCAATTCATAACACCTTAATCACCATGAATTCTCTATTTGTGCTTGCAAAACTCTCTTCAATTCTCCTTAGCATTCCTTACAGAGTTTAGGGTTTTGTCTTCCTTAAGAAGTCTTAGGTGATTTAGGGTTAGGTATGAATCAATGGTAGTGATTCACCCATATTGCCACTCAAACCTTCCCTTTTTTTTATTGGATGAATGTAATGCATAGGGATTCACAATTAAGATTTGTCCTTAGTAACAAAGATCATAAAATAATACTTAAGTTGGCTAAAAATGGTTTACATAGTAGTTTGTGCTAATACAAACAATTATGTCAGAACTGTATTACTCGGTATCTGAAGTCCCTGGTGCTTAGCACTAACTATAACTTCAATGATGTCACTCAGCATCTAAATGACTTGGCATGCACTACTTACTTGGCACTTGAATCACTCAGTACATACTATCTACTCGGTATCTGAGTAACTCGACACTTGAGTGGCTCGACACTCACCATTTACTCGGCACGCTCTATCTTATATGTTATGCTCGACATCTGTTGCTTGTTTGACATGAACTAAGTAAATGACATAAGTGTATAGAAACTCATTTGTCAAAACCAATCTAAGATCAACAATCTCCCCCTTTGACATGAGTGTCAAAAACACTTGGTCATGCATTAATGATCTTATCCTTACGAGCATAACTTAGATATCTAGTATCTATTCGGCTTCTATATAAAAAAATTCAAAAAATATCAAATTTTTTACAACACATGACTTATCAGTCATACCTCAAAATTTCATAACTCCCTATGAGTTGATTGTTTTGTGCTATACTCTCTATCTGAACCAAAATATTTCTCCTGCTAAGTAGATTGTTTGTAAATTCTTTCTCCTGCTAAGTAGATTGTTTGTCTGCTTATCTTTGTCTCTGTCTCCCCATACTCTTTCTCATTACTTGTTCTCTTACTCCCCCTTTTTCCTTACTCCCCTTTTTTGACACTTATGTCAATGGGTTATACACTAATAGTGTGTTTGTCCAAAAATGGTTTTTGGATCTCTAGTATAATCTTTAGAGATGCATCCCAATTATCACAAGCTACCTCCAATGACTTGATTTGGATGGCCAACTTGGCATCAAGGTGTACTAAGCCATCATGTGTAGAAAGATAAGAATCTTTCTTCATGAGAATTTCAGCATAGGCTAGTTCCTTGTGCAGTATCTCCATCTGTGGAGTCGATGTAGATTGGATGCATATTAGTTTAGCCCTGATGTTGGCTTCATCTACATGTAATGTTGCTACCTGACTTTGGGAATGTAGGAGGGTGCTAAAGTGTTTCTCACTTTGGGCTAGAGACTTTGGTAGAGTTATGCCATATGTTTTCATAATGCTCTTCAATTTTAGTATATGACTCCTAACTTCCCTTGTGAAGAGTGTAGCATTATTCAATTTGGTATATAAAGAGAAAATATTCTCTAAAATCTTATTCACATTCTCTATTTTGGTTTCAGTTCAACTTGTGTCAGTGCAATAACACTTGATATCTTTTCATCAACCTTATGTTGGAACTTTCTCTAAGACCATTCAAGTAGTTTGACATTAGAATCTAGGCCTGTGTCATTTAGCTTCTCCACTAAGCTGGTTAATTGTTCTATTATTGGCTTGTTTTCCTCTAGAGCTAATAGACTGAATGCATCAATAAAAATGTCTTTGATATCAATCAAAGCTTTCTTCTACCTATGCTCATGTCTGAGTAACTCTTGATTCTTCTTCTTTGCTAGGGCTTCCTAGATTATGCCCATCTGCTCAATAGTAATAGTTGCATAATCAAACTTGGGAAAATCAATTACTTCATCTTGATTTATATCAACAAATGATGTAACTTTAGCTTCCTTGGATGTGCTTGGACTCGGCCTTGAGGATTGTAAAGTTGTAGCTTCTATGCTCGGCCTCTAAAGAGCTTGACTAGGAGGAGTAGCAGACTCTGGTAATGTTACTAGTGCTTGTATTGCTAATTGCTCCTCTGGCTTTGTTGTCAAAGTTGATTCTTCAGTTGTGTCCTTCTATTTCTCTGTATTACTAGTAACATCTTGATTTTGTGTTGTAGGTGCAGGAGTATCTACCTGTCCTTTTTGAACTTGTGTTCCTTCATTCTTCTCTGTCTCATCTTTTTGCTCTCCAACTATCTCACCCTTGTCATGTTCACTTTCCTCTATAGTGATTGAGACTAGAGTACTTTGTGCCAATGTACTGATGGTAGAAGTAGTTGTCTCCTTCCTTTGATATACCACAAGGGGTAATGTACGTTGTATCATGGTGAATTGAGGAGGGGTTGAAGGTGTAATTTGTTTCTATACTTCCTCCCCTGCAGATACTTTATCTACCTTCTCAATCTCATCAATACTCACCAGTACAGGATTCTCACAAAGTTTGGCCTAGGTGGTAGATTTCGCTAGTATCTTCTTCAAGTCATCCTCTATGAGGGGATTGATGTTTTGATTGATAGTATTAGAAACATCCTTTATCTTTACAATATCATCTTCTATGTTCACCTCATGTTGAGGACTGGCACTTGGCAGTAGTGTATCTGGTACACTCTATTATGTTGGTTGTTCATCATTAGCTAGTGCCTATGTGTCTATGCTCATGTTTGTGCCTCCCTCAACTGTATCTTGTTTAGTTTCTTCTTCTTTTTCTCCTTACTTTTCTTCACCTACCTCAATGGGTGCCTGCAATATTTCCTGGGGTGTTGTCAAACCATATAATGATTTCCACATCAAAGTAGTCTTTTGTACAACATCCTCAATGTTATTCTGCAATATACTGAATGCCTTGTATTTTGGTGCAAATTTTCTAGTATGCTTCTTAATGGATTTTTCCATTGCACCCTTACTTAGTTTTGACATTACCTAGACAAGTTTTGTCTCTATTTTTTTTTTCTAGTATCCAGACAATAGTGCCACTTCTATATAACTCTCTCATACAAAATATTGGGTATGGCATTGACAAGTTCAAGAGGAACCTTTTTAAATATTGCCATCATGGCATATACTGCCTCTTCAACTTGATTCTTTTCAATCTTCCCAAGATTGTCGAAATCAATGTGAGAGAATCCATATAAATCAACATTATTTCTAATATTCTCGCATAGATTATCTAAATCTGAAGAAGAACTGTAACTTACCACTTGAAACTAGCTGTTGCCATCAGATTCAATCTTCTCTTCATCAGATTCAGCTAGAGCAACATATTTTCTCCTTAGTCTCTTTTGAGATTCTTCACCCTTGCTAGCTTGACTAGCTCTCTTGCCCTTTGGCTTGTCTCCTTCCTTAGCCTTTTGTGCAGTGGCCCTTGTGCTAACCCTTGTTGTAGGTATTGTCAGTTGATTAGGTTTTGCAACCTTCTTTGGTTTGCTCACTATTGGTGCTTTAGCTTTTATTTTCTTCTTTTCAATAGTCGTAGGTGCTTCACTTCCTTCTTCTCCCTTGGCACCTTCTATAATTTCTACTTCCTTTTCTTGTTGGTCCTCTCCTTGACCTTGGGTGATGGAAAGTGATGCTTGGACAGGTGCATTTTCTTCTTCTTCTTCTACCCCTTCACCAAATTTCTCTTTTAGTTTCTTTACCATCTTATTCTTCTTCCTAATGACTAAAGTAGTCTTCAAGTCCATGGTGATTTTTTATTTAGCCACATTATAGTTCCCAAAAGTTGTAGCCTCATTATCAACTTCTTTTGCAAGTAATGTTGTCATTGTTGCAGAGGCTTCATCAATGTTGATTTCATATCCCAATGGTCTAAATCATCTAACTCTAGAAATTTTTGCCTAGACATATGTATAGTCAATGTCAACTAGGAAGAAAACATCATCAAAATGTTTCTCCACTAGTGAAACTAGTATCCTCAGTCTTTTCTTCATTATTTTCTTGAAGTCTTCAAAGTAGCTTGTCATGACTAACTCAAAATTATCACCTAGTTGATCAATGAATTCACCTATTTGCACTATAATAGGGTTTTTCACCTTCCATGCAACTTTACCAAAAGTAGGAAATGTATTCTATACATACAAGAATAGATCCAAATTTGCATTGTGCGCTTTTGGTCTTCCGTATGGCTCCCAAATTGTTAGTCAATTTTTGTAACTGCAACTCAACAAGGTCATAAGTATGAGCTTTCTTCACTATCTTGTATCCTATGTTGACTGTAATACATGGAACACTATTAAGCCTGCTGGATTGATAGAACTTATGTGCTATAATCCTCACTACAAAATAAATTAAGGGATCTATTATTGTTTCTATTATCATCCCTTGTTTATTCCATATAGCCCATGCATTCCTTTTAATTGCCTCTTTTGCTTCAATTCTCATTGTCTTGGGCCGATCTAGGGTTGGATACCCTGTAACTCTATGCACAATTTTCTTGGTGATTTTCATTTGTCCATTCTCTAACCATATAGAATTGTCATGTATCATACTCAAAACTATCTTTATCCATTTTGTCTTGAAGACATCGGGGAAATCTAGTGCAAGGGTTAACCCTTTCCTCTCAACAATTTTGATTTCCTCCTTCAACACTCCATTTTCACACAATTTCCCATATGTCTCCCTAATTTCCATGTCTCCTATGCTTCCAACCATACATGTATAGAAACATCTAACATCTTGAATCATTAACACCTATGGTGGTATCATTGACAATGCACCAGATGGATCTTGTTTATAAGCTATGTTTGGAATAGCTCTAAAATTAGGTTGTTTAATCTCATTGCTTATCAATTGCACATTCAAAAATTCCTTTCCCCTAGCTACTAAAGAACTAGATGTCATCTCATAAAACTAGGTTTTGTGAATATTCAAACTGTGTAGCTCGGCACACGATAAATACCTTTGTGAATCTGCAGTGATGGTCTCGAGCATATGTTGAGTTCATCTAAAAATGCTTAGAACAATTTTTCTGGTTCGTCATTATCTCTTTGTGTTCTCCTTCAAATTTGAATGATGTCAAAATGAGTAGAAATTGATCATATAGACCTCAAAACCTTGCAATTAGTGCTTAGTGCTTACACAACTTTAAGCTCAGCTTCAATAAAGATTTTGACTCACTTGGCTTTCATGAAGTTTCCTTTCCACTTGGCAACCACTATGAGCTCGATCAACACTAATAATTTTGATATCTCAGCATCAACTAACATTTCACTCAACAACCATAGTGAAACTTTTCATGTTCAGTAGTAACATGAAAACTAACAAAACTTAAAGATTTCTTCTTGATTCTTAACAACACTTTGCATCTTACTTCATGCATATGTAATCTTTTCATAACTAAATCCTTGGAATTGATGTAAAGTATATCATTTTAGATATCAGTCCCACTTACCTCTTGTTTACTTAATTGGAGGAGGTGTTATCACCTAACCAATTAGGTGAAGGGATCCCTTCTTCACTTGATGTGTTGCGGTCTTCCTTTCTCTTTCATGTCTTGTTCATTTCGTCTCTAACATTCTCAACATCTGCCTTTCCTTTACCTTTGTTGAACTCACTATTTGGTGCCTTTGACCTTGTTTAACAATTTTTTCTTATGTGACCAGTCTTCAAACAATTAAAACATGTGGTTTGACTCAACCATCTACTATAGTCACTTCTAAAATGTGTTCTTATGCAATTTTCAGCAACATGTCCATACTCTTGATAGTAGTGACAACTATACCTTGTATTATAATCCCAATTATAAGAGTTGTCATTGTGCTTTACCTTTGTCTGGTTGTTCGATGACCATTTAGGCTTGGATCTGCACTCATATGCTCTATGTTCATACTTTTGATAGTTATAGCAGTATCCTTCAAATCTTTGTGAGCTTATGGTCTTGGTTCTACATTCTTGTGCCTGATGTCCTTGTTTATTACATTTATGGCAATGACCCATGAACTTCTACTTAGGATTCTAATTTGTAGTCTTGCTCTTGTAAACATTAATAGTATGACCTATCTTAGCACAATTGTGACAAGTAGGTTTGGAGTTCTTAACTTTGTTACTTCTCTCTTTGCCACTTTTGGATGATTCTCCTTCTGCAGTACTAGTGTATCCCAATCCAAAAGTATCACGATATTGCCACTGAAACCTTCCCTTTTTCTGATTGGATGCATATAATACATAGGGATTCACAATTAAGATTCATCCTTAGCATCAAAGATCGTAAAACAATACTTAAGTTGACTCAAAAATGATTTACATAGTAGTTTGTGCCAATACAAACAACTATGTCAAAACTATATTACTTGGCATCTGAAGTCCTCGATGCTTAGCACTAACTATAACTTCAATGTCACTCAACATCTAAATGACTCGGCATGCATTGCTTGCTTGACACTTGAATCACTCGGTTCATACTATCTACTTGACATCTGAGTGACTTGGTACTTGAGTGGCTCGACACTCATTGTTTACTCAGCATGCTCTATCCTATATGTTATGCTTAGTATTTTTTACTTGTTTAGCATGAACTAAGTAAATGACTTAAGTGTATAGACACTCATTTGTCAAAACCATTATGAGAGCAACATGTGTGTGTGTGTGTGTGTGTGTGTGTGTGTGTGTGTCTATATACATACATATATACAAATATCTATGTGTCTATGTATGTATGTATGTATGTATATATATAGAGAGACCTTGTGGATTGTGGATTATAAATGACAAAAATGACATTAATCATTCCCCATTTGTTTTGATCGATTGTGGAGAGTTGCGTATGAAATAGGGTGGAGAGCTCTGAACGAGGGTGGAGAGCTCTGAACGTTGGTGGAGATCAATGGAGATCTAAGATTTTGTTTTTGTTTCCTTGTGATCATTGCATTTCGTTGCCATGTTATGCCCTTGTGATCTTTATACCCTTTCTCTATGATTTTCTTCAAGGGGAGAAGAGACACCTATGTAAATGTTATATTTTTCCCTTCTAAAGATGTATCTCTTTATATTTCCCTAAGGAGGTGAATAGAGAAGCTTCTCTTTATGTATATGTATATGTATATGTATATATACATACATACACACACATATGTGTGTGTCTCTGTATGTATGTATATATAGAGAATATTTTCTTTATGTATATGTATGTGTATATATACATATGTGTACACACATATGTCTGTGTCCATGTATGTATGTATCTATGTATTTTTATATACAAAAAAATATTTTTTAAGGTGTTTATTACATCTTACCACAATAGAAAAATTGATCTGGCTACATACATATTCCATAATCCAAATAATAAAACAATAAAACTCACTTAACCCATGCTAAGTGACTTACCTCAAAATCCTGCACACAAATAATGCAGACTAAGAAAAATCGGTAGAGTTCGCAAGAAATTTTACAAGAACATATCATAGAAGATATTTTTAGAAAGAAACAAGCCATAACCCAGTTAAATGAGTCTAGTTTTTGATTAGTTGGGTTGATTACAAATTCCTATAGAACTGTCATCTGATTAGGTACAATAAAATGAACAAAAAGATGTTCCTAGCTAGTAGGATCAAATGCAATTTTCGAAGGTGATAAAATTGCATATGCAAACGCATCACTTGCATGTCAAGCATGAAGCACATTCCCCAACTTATAACAAATGGTTGGATATAAAGGATCCATACTAATGCAGAGGTAAGGGTGATGGCAGTCAAAACCAAGTTAATCCCACTTAAACCTATAAGGGAAGTACAAGGTTCCTCAAACCCTCTACAAAGAAAAAAGTACACAAACAACTCCAACACCTCCCCAATAATTAGGATGAGTGTCTTAGGAAATATTAAGGTGGATTCAATAGGTTTCAACTAATTTTTTGTCCTCAAGTAGAATCCAACACCCAAATCCCTCAAATTGTCCTAAAGGCCTAATTGATTTCCCAATAGCCTTGCTATGACACAAAAGTGAACTTTCCTCTCAAACTTTCCAAAACACTCCCCAAATGAATGGTGGATTTAGATACCCATTAAGCCATACTACAAAATTTTAGAAGGGTTACATGTGTTCCTTTGGACCATATCCTGTTGTTACAATACTATGGCTAAAAAATGCATGAAAAGGGGGCAATTTAACAAACCAACTACAAGTTTCTTGTATTCCCAAGACCCTAAACTCTATATAGTCTCTCCTAATGTTTTAAATGTTCCAAATATAAAAGGAATTATTCCCAAAACTTTTGTAACCCTAAAAGCCCCAAATCAGTCTCTTACAAACCCTTAAAGATAGGGTTTTCTAAATCTCTACCTTCCAGGCACCTTCAAACTCAATTGAATGTTGTTTCACCTTGCCTCAAACATACGAAAGAACTTCCAATCATTAAAAACCAACCTATAATGGCTAGAACTCCTCTTGTTGGTCCATAGCCATGAATTGAGTGCCCTTTACTTCACAAACTCCAATGGTGATCACCAATCATTAGAACTTCCTATCAAAACATTGTTAGATATGATTTTTACATACTATTACAAGATCATTCTATGAGAATCAAACTACTACATTCATGGAATGATCAACATTTCAAGTAGAAACTCAAACTTGCTAATGAAAACAATGAAACCCTTAAAGCAACGACAACAAACTTGAAAGGAATGAACTTCACAAATCTCAGTGCCTAAGGGATTGATCAAAAAATATGAAAAAAGGCTTATGTGATCATAAGACTACAAGAAATCAATGAGAGTCAAACCACCATGCACCAAATGCTTGAAAAATGAAGGTTTTTATTGGCTCTCTTTACACAGTTTGTAAAATTGATCAATCCCAATACTAATCTCTCCATATAATGCCTCAAACTTGACTTAATAACATCCTTTACAACTATCCCAACCAATTTGGATTAGTTTCAATGCCTAGTTATGCCTAAAACTCATTAAACCTAATTTCCCCCCAAAATGCAACTAACCATTAGGATTCAAATATTTCAATTTCCCAACTTACAATCTATTGAATAAAATAACTAATTAACCCACTAAACATGCCTATTAGGTCCTCAAGACCCATTTAACCAATCCAAAACCTTTCTAAGTTTCCTAAGGACCCAATTAACTCCAATATGCCATTATGCCCATATTTCACTAAAAGATCCTAAGGTCCTTAACAAGCCCTTTAGGATTCATTACATTTTTATCATCTTTAAAGCCTTCTAAAGCCATGATTGGCTTCAACACATGCCAATTGATTGGTTTAGACTCCTCCTTGCCTTTGATCCATCTTTTGTCTTCTTTAGGGATCCTTGCATGTCCTGATGCTTGTGCATCACATACGTTAGCCCAACAATGGAAGCCAAGGATGTAACCATGCATTTATTGGCACACTCTCCCTAAAAGGATCCCAAGTATCTACTGTTGTTGTTAATTTGGGCATCACTATATGATCCAGATTGTTATGAAGTACTAAAGCCAGTAGTAACTTCTCCCATGTCTCCAAAAAATGTACCATAGGTTTAGGGTCCCTTTGCTCCCAAGAATTTGTAGTAGCTATTCTCACTGATGAAAGCATAACTTTAGTGAAGAGTTGAGTGTAAGGAGATGAAGAAACAAGTTCTGCTTCTGTGTAAATGCCATAATCACAAGGCTCATTCCCTTGCAGAAGCCTTCGCCACAATGACATTACCTCTAAACCATGCAAAGGATAATGAAGTGGTTCCCAACCTTGAAATACTCTTATAAGCAATGACAAAGAAAATGTAGATGCAATAAATTTATTAATATTATTTATATATATGTATGTATGTATGTGTATAAGATAAAAATATGGATGAATAGGGTTTAAAATAATGCACATTAAATAGACTCTAAACTCACAATTTTACACATACATTTGAATTGTAAGAGGTTGGAATGTAAATATGGAAATGCTAATATTGAAATGAAGAAATGAAAGTACTTACCTCTAAAAAAGAACCTGCTAAAAACTCTGTCAAACAATCTCATAAACTGTGTATCTTCACTAACTTGAATTGAAATAGCGAGATCTTCAAAACCCAAAAATATGTTTCTTTTATGAGCTAGGTCGACCTTGACCCAGATGGCAGGGCACAATCTTACCTTGGGGCACAATTATGCCCCCAAAAGTTGACCTTGATCTACACTACTACAACAAAAATTCTATTCACGAATCTTGAAATTTTGGCAAAAAGGGTATCCAAATCTACACTTGAATTTGTTGTCCTGCACCTGTATCTACAAGAAAAAGAGTTTTCTTGTTTGGATGAGGGGTTTGTCTTGGTCAAACCCTAGTTTGGAATCAACCTTAATAATGGACTTGAAATAAAGAATGCTAGAAAGTAGTAGAAGTAGATCTAACAATGAAACTATGATATTCAATAGATATGCAATTATATTTGAAATGTAAACAAGAATGGTGATAGGAGGCTTGAACATAACATTAGCAAATGTAAATCAAAACCTCTATGATTATATGCTTGGAATCCATGTTGAGAGAAGAATGAATAGATCTTGAAGATGAACAAAGGATTTTGAAGGAAGATCACACCACCATGATGGTTAGATCTATGGTTTTGAATGATGAATCTTAAATGTTTGAACCAAATCTCTTCAAAGGCTTGAATGCTTGAATCATTAATCTTCAATGGAGAACTTGAATGGAGACAATGGCTTGGATGCTTCCTTGAAAATTCTTGATAGAATGCTTGCTTGATCTTGTAAATAATGGATCATCTGATATCATAACGTGTCTTCTTATGCGTTAGAGAAAATGAGAGGAGGAGGCTTCCTTGTGTAGAGATCTAGGGCACAAACTTCTAGAGGAGGCTGACATGAGATCATTAAATCCCAATTAACCTTAACCCCTAGAAATGAACCTAGATTAAATGTAATTTTAGATTTTACCATTCTAAAACATGAAACAATCGACCTAGAAGTAGGAAAATGAAACTTTCCAAAGCCTAATATCTTGAAACTCCTAGAACTTAAAAATTGGACCTAGGGTTAGGGATGAGGTTGACCCTGCCCTAGGTCATAGTTGAGGTCATCCTTGACCTAGAAAGTCAAAGTCCTCAATTTCACAGAGAAAGTTTTCAAAAAGAGGCTAGAAATAGGGGGAAAGAAGCAAAACAGAGGGTGAAATAGTCAAATCCATGCAAAGACCTATTCAAGGTGTTGTTGAATACAATTGTTCAATTGTGTGTTGTCTTTGATGTTACACAAATGTTATATTAGTTATCAGTCGGAGTCTACCAAGCTCAGATGGTCAGCAAGGCAAAAGACAAAGTTTACCAAGTTCAGAAGGTTAGTAAAGAAGGTTTACAATGTCTACCGAGCATTCTCAGGCTTTACCTTGCACAAGTAGTTGTTACCAAGCTTTCAAGGTTAGCAAAGGAAATTTAGTTGTTGCCAAGCTCACTCGGTCATCAAGAGAAAATAGTACAAGAAATAGTTCTAACCAAGCTTTCATGGATAGTGAAGGAAATATAGGTCTTACCAAGTTCACTCGGTAGCCAAAAGATTTCACAAAAATTGCAGTGTTAACTAAGTTTAGACAGTTAACTTAGGAAATTATTTTTGGATGTAGTATTTACCGAGCAGGGTCAACCAATGAAGGATTCCATTATTTTGTGGAATAAAGTTTATTTGATGTAATATCTATAGCCGATTGATATATGGTTTATTGGTAAATGTGACTTGTGAATGAGCCGACTTGATAATCTGAATGGTACATACAAGAGGTCAAGTTGCGAATTCTAAGTGTAAGTGATGGATTTAATAGAATGCAAATAAGAAGGAAGACTAATTAATGTGAAAGAAAATTTTGAAGGATGATCAGAGATCATTGAGGAGCAACAAAGCTATACTTGATCGAAAGGATCTAATAGTGTAGAATAGAGATTTGTAATCAGAAAATTCAATTGCATCTTATTTAGGTCAATTCATTGTTACTTTCTAACCATTGTAGCAGTGATTTCAAAATCTCTTAACAAAGTTCGTTTAATAGCCATTTTGTAAATCCTCTAACAAGGTGATAGTTTAGTTGAATTGTTCTAAAGACCTCTAGCAAGGCCACTCCTAACAAGGTGATTAAATCCTCTAATAGGGTCACACCTAACAGTTTGTATTGTAACCTTTAACAGGGTTGGCTCCTAACCGGGCTCACTTCAGAAGAGTGAAAAATTGGTAGCTAGTTACTTGGTGGTTTTTTCCATGTTGGGTTTCCATGTTAAATCTGGTGTATCTTGTGTTCATTTTATTTAATTTTGCATGCATATTAATAATTATAAATGCTAGATGATCAATAACAAGTTAATCTACTGAGTTACAACATTCTTACAATGTTTACCGAGTATCAATAGTAACTAGTTGTTTAAGACATCTAAGGGATCTGTGGATTTGTTTTTGTGGTACCTGATTCACCCCCTCTCTCAATTACTCCATCTATAATTCCAATAGGTGCTTGACATGATCCCAGATCACTTACTTGGAGGGCTAAATTCTCTTAACATGGAAGTGCTTCCATTTTAAAATGATACAGTATGTATATACATAAATATACATATGTATATGTATATGTGTGTGTGTGTGCATGCGCGTGTGTCTGTATGTATATATACAGAGAATCTTGGCACAATAAAATAATTGATACAGCTGAATACATATTCCATAATCCAAATAATAAAAGACTCAATCTGTGCTAAGTGAGTTACCTAGCCTCAAGTTCCTGCATAAAGATAATGTAGACCAGAAAAAATGGGCAAAGTTCGCAACAAATTTTACAAAAACATATCGTAGCAAATATTTTTAAAAAGAAACAAGCCATAACCCAATTAAATTGGTCTAGTGTTGATTAGTTGGGTTGATTACAAATTCCTATAGAACTATCATCAAATTAGGTACAATAAAACAAATAATCAGTTGTTCCCAGCTAGCAGGATCAAATATAGTTTTCCAAGGTGATAAAATTGCATATGTAGATGTATGTATGTATGTATGTATATATATGTATGTATATATATGTTGGTATTTATGCATGTATATACATACATATACATATGTATATGTATATATGTCTATATACATACATACACACACATGTGTGCATTTATGTATATATGTATATATACAAAGAGATCTTGTGGATTGTGGAGATCTAGAATTTCATTGACATGCCCTTTTGATCTTTGTAAATGTATGTATGTATGTATGTATGTATACAAAGATCTCTCTCTATTTATATACATACATATATAGACACACATATATGTGTGTGTATGTATGTATATATATACATACATATATAGACACACATATATGTGTGTGTATGTATGTATATATATACATACATAGACACACACATATATGCATATATATATATATATATGTATATATACACATACATATACATAAAGAGAAGCTTCTCTAATCACCTACTTGGAGAAATATAAAGAGATACATGTTTAGAAGGAAAAGAAGAGAATATTTTCATAGGTACCTCTTCTCCCCTTGAAGAAAATTGTAGAGCAAGGGCACAGAGATCACAAGGGTATGACACATCAACAAAATCAAAGAGCAAGGGCATAAAGATCATAAGGGAATGATAAAAAAATGTAGAGATCACAAGGGCATGACTATGAAATGTAGTGATCATAAGGGCATGACAACAAAATCCTAGATTGTCACTGATCTCCACCAAGGGAATGACAAAAAAATGTAGAGATCATAAGGGAACAACAACGAAATGCAATGATCACAAGGGAATGACAATGAAATCTCCACCAATGTTCAAAGCTCTCCACCCTAATTTGGAGCTCTCCACCCTCTTTCATCTGCAACTCTCCATAATCGATCAAAAAAAAAGAGGAATTATTTATTTCTTTTACATATACTCACGCGGGCATTGTAATTGTGACACAAATTTCAGTATTGCGATGACATCAAGGACAATTGCAAAACAAACATAAAAATCCACAAATTACCTGCCATCACAATTTGACCCCAAATGTTGTAGTGAGATCTTAAGCATTTTTAAGACTTTCAGTTTGAAGATAGAAAAACTTGTGGAGTTCCTACTATTGAAAGACAGTTATCAGATCTTGTGATTAAGAGCAAAGGAAGAAGAAAGAAAATTTCTAATCAGATGAAAGGTTGCAATAAGTATGATTCATTTGATCCTAGTAGTTGAAATATTAAGAGAAGAGTTGATATTTTTTATGATACAATTGGTTGTAGTAGTAATTTTGGACAAACTTCTTCGATGATTGATGAAGAGGATTTGTGGACTAAGAATGCGCATGGGATTTGTGTTTTGAATTTATTTAGATTTTAATAAGTCCTTATGGAACATCTTGTTTTTGAAACCTTGGGTGCCTAATGTAGGTGCATCCTTGGGCTATTGATAATCTTGCATCTTTGGGCTATATTACCTTAAGCCCTACTTATAGTATCCCCTTAGGAGAAGTAATAGAACCTGGTTCACTTTGATCAAGATTCCTCTTCTCCTCTCTTTAGGAACCTTAGTGATCCTATGGTTTCTCATGACCCTAATCCTTCTATGGAGCATGACTCTTCTCATTCATCTCATGATGAGGATGAGGCTTTAAGGATTCCTCTTGAACAAGTTCATAAGATTGCTACTGATATTGATAAAATGCATGATTGAGTTATTCAAGAGAATCACAATATCGATACTATGGCTGCTTTTGATGCTCTTAAGAAAGTGATATATAATGGTGGACATAGATCTTTTGTGTGGTCTTACTCACCTTGTCCAGACTCATGTTAAGCTTTCAACTCAAACCACATATGAAATAGGAATGGCTTCATGTATCACTAGTGTTGAACCTACCTTGTTTCTTTCCAAACTGTTGCAATGACAGAGAAGAGAAACGCTATAGGAGGCAACATTGTTGAAAATGTAATAGGGAATTTAATGTTATGTTTTAAATGCTTTTAGTTTTTGAATTTTTTAATAATGTCCTACATGTGGGGGCATACCTAGAGTAGCAGTTCGATAAGCTCTCCAAATATAGCCACCTAGGACCAAGTGTATGGATCTTAAATTAGAATAGTTTTTTTTAGTTCGTAGGTGGAGTGTTTAATGATTTTTAGAATCCAATAATAGGTAGTAGGCAGTTTTTGGAATATTCCTGACTAAGAAAATGACAGTCTAATATTGGTAGAAAAAATGTTTCAGATTCTTATCATTTTTTTGGATAGAAGACGTTCTTCTTTTCTAAATAAGAAGAAAACATTTCACATCCTTTAATTAAAAAAAGAGAGTTAGTTTTAAAAAAAGAGCCAGTCGGCTATGTAAGACATGAATCGAATTTGGAGAGATATGGAATGTTTTTTTTATTTTGTCTTTGTGCAAGTTTTCGATGGTTTGAGTTTTGAACAGATTTTTTTATCTTCTCACTGGAAACAAGTGGATAGTTTGCAGAAGATTAAAAAGTTTTAGTTTTGGGTCAGATTCGGTATGTTTGCAAAAAATTAGTCTCAGTGCATGGGTAATATCTCCCAAATGCACTGTTTGATTTTCATGAGCTTTGGATATGTTATTATAGGCCTAATTACACCCATCTTCACTAGAGCGATTGAGGAGTTTTGATCTGGTTCAAGAGTTATTCATGTCTGAGTGTAGGTCTATCTAGAGACAGCAAGAAGCAATATTTTGCAGAAAAATGTACTCTGATGCATGGTCAATATCTCGGGTTTGAACAATTGGATCTCTATAAAAAATTTATATGTTGTTTGAAACCTAGTTACGCCAAATCTCAATGGTTTGATTGAGTAAATCTTTTCTGGTTTGAAAGTTATTCATGTCTGAGTGTAGGTCTATCCAGAGGCAGCAAGAAGAAATTTTTGGGGGGATTTATTTTCAAAGTTTTGAATCTAGTGGATGGTTATAGGAGTCTTATGAGTTGAGTCTAAGGTACCTCTGGTTGTGTTTTCATAATAATAATAATGATAAGAACAGTTGGTTCAAATCACAATGGGTGGTTATAATATATTGTGTGTGATCTTGAAGGTTGTAGATGCCCCTTGAAGCAACTCAGTTGAGTGACTGTTTCCTCCTGAGTTTTCCAAGGTGTGGCTCTGCATCATTTTTGGTATCAGAGCCCAGCAAAAGGTTTGGGAAAAAGTAGTTGTGTATATGTTTGTGTGATTGTGAAAGATTGAGAGAAATGGTCTGAGAAGAAGTCCAGGAGACTAGATAAGAAGAAAATAACCTAGCTAAGGAATGATGGGAAAAGAAGAAGCAGCTTTATTGTATCTTTTTAGAAGGTATCGGTAGAGAAAGGATTCTAAACAGAAGGAGATAGAGGAAAAGAAGAAAAGAGAGAAAGAAGAAAGGAGAAAACAAAGAGAAGAGCTAAGCAAGATAGAAGAGGAGATAAACAATTTGAGAAGGAGACTTGAGGAGAATGACGCTAAGTTGAAAGAGAATAAAGCTAAGTTGAAAGAAGTGCAGCAAGAACACAAAGTGCAGCAACAAGAAGTGCAACAAGTATCTCTTGACGAGAGCAGTAACAAGACAAGCCCTATTGGATTTGAATGCAAATAATCTATGGTTGGAACAGTAACATGTCCTTTGAAAATAGAGAAGAGTACAATGTTGGAAGGTACTCCTATGGAAAAGATTTTGGAGGCAACTGATGAAGCCTTAAATATGTATAATGAAAAAAAATGTCAAGAGGAATGGCATGAAGATGAAGCTAAGGAATGTGTAACAGCAAGTTCTGAAGAAGAATCTGATTTATGAGAAAATTTTGCAGCCATTGTGGGAGAATGGAAAAGGCATGGCGGTAGTACGGAAACTTAGCTTGAAGAAGAAAGGAAAGAGTGCAATACTGTTATTGTTCTTGAGAAAAGTTGTAATAAGAAAGAGATATTTGAAAGTGAGATTACTATAGAAGATCAAGATGATGATAAATGTTTAATAAAGGAAGAAGAGATAAATACGATTCTTAAGATTCAAGATGTGAAACTGGTTGATAGTCAAGAAGCAGATAAGTTTATGGTTACTATTGATGAAGATAGATATGATGCACATTACATGGTGTATAAGGAAGCTCATATTCAAAAAGAGAACTCAAATAATCTTAATGCTGATGATATGTTTTCTTCTAATAATGTTTATGCAGGGATGCAGATTTCATGTATAGTGAATTATGCTGGAGAATTTTTTGTGACATTTACAGCATTAAAGAATCAAAGCTACAATGTGGAGAAGTTGGATATTATCTTTGTTTTTCTTGTAGATATGCTCATCCTAGTTCAAAGAAATTGGAAAGTTCGAAAGAAGAATGAGACTCATTTCTACAACACATCATCTCAAGAGGACTTGAGATTCATTCTACAGGGGAGTATGTTGCAATGGCAGAGAAGAGAAACGCTATAGGAGGCAACATTGTTGAAAATGTAATAGGGAATTTAATGTTATGTTTTAAATGCTTTTAGTTTTTGAAGTTTGTAATAACGTCCTACATGTGGTGGCATACCTAGAGTAGCAGTTCGATAAGCTCTCCAGATATAGCCACCTAGGACCAGGTGTGTGGATCTTAAATTAGAATAGTTTTTTTTAGTTCGTAGGTGGAGTGTTTAATAATTTTTAGAATCCAATAATAGGTAGTAGGCAGTTTTTGGAATATTCCTGACTTAGAAAACGACTGTCTAATATTGGTAGAAAAAATGTTTCAGATTCTTATCCTTTTTTTGGATAGAAGACGTTCTTCTTTTCTAAATAAGAAGAAAACGTTTCACATCCTTTAATTAGAAAAAGAGAGTTAGTTTTAAAAAAAGAGCCAATCGACTATGTAAGACATGAATCAAATTTGGAGAGCTATGGAATGTTTTTTTTATTTTGTCTTTGTGCAAGTTTTTGATGGTCTGAGTTTTGAATGGATTTTTCTTATCTTCTCACTGGAAAGAAGTTGATAGTTTGTAGAAGATTAAAAAGTTTTAGTTTTGGGTCAGATTCGGTATGTTTGTAGAAAATTAGTCTTAGTGCATGGGTAATATCTCCCAAATTCACTGTTGGATTTTCATGAGCTTTGGATATGTTATTATAGGCCTAATTACACCCATCTTCACTAGAGCGATTGAAGAGTTTTGATCTGGTTCAAGAGTTATTCATGTCTGAGTGTAGGTCTATCTAGAGACAGCAAGAAGCAATGTTTTGCAGAAAAATGTACTCTGATGCGTGGTCAATATCTCGGGTTTGAACCGTTGGATCTCTCTAAAAAATTTATATGTTGTTTGAAACCTAGTTACGCCAAATCTCAATGGTTGGATTGAGTAAATATTTTCTGGTTTGAAATTTATTCATGTCTGAGTGCAGGTCTATCCAGAGGCAGCAAGAAGAAATTTTTGGGGGGATTTATTTTCAAAGTTTTGAATCTAGTGGATGGTTATAGGAGTCTTATGAGTTGAGTCTAAGGTACCTCTGGTTGTGTTTTCATAATAATAATAATGATGAGAACAGTTGGTTCAAATCACAATGGGTGGTTATAATATATTGTGTGTGATCCTGAAAGTTGTAGATGCCCCTTGAAGCAACTCAGTTGAGTGACTGATTCCTCTTGAGTTTTCCAAGGTGTGGCTCTGCATCACAAACCTATCTCTAGCATTCCTTCTTATGTTGCTCCTATTGTGACTACTTATATTCAACCACTTAATCCTCCTATTAGTAGTCTTACTATTTCTTCTCTCCCTAAGAGTGTTCCACCTACTTCATTTCCTATCTCACAACCTTCATATAATAGTATTCCTTACATTTATCCTAATCCTCCTACTATAGTTCCTAATGTCCCACTTGTAGCACCTTCTATTCCAACTAATTTGTACACTCTTCCTAGTGTGTTGAATGTGTCATTTCCACCTATTTCCTCTATTGATTCCACTATCATTAGTATTGCTCAAATTGTTTCTTCCTTGCAAAAACAACTTGCTTCCCTTGCTCAATCCAAGTTTAATGTGCCTACATGTGATATGGGTAGTCCTGCACAAAAATAATGTAGACAAGGAAAAATGTGTAGAGTTCAACAATTTTTTTACAAAAGCATATCTTAGCAAATATTTTTAGAAAGAAAAAAGCCATAACCTAGTTAAACTGGTCTAGTTGCTAATTTGTCAAATTATTATAGAATTGTCATTAGATTAGGTACTATAAAATGAACAATCAGTTGTTCCTAGCTAGCAAGATCAAATACAATTTTCCAAGATGATAAAATTGCATATGTAGATGCATGTCTGTATGCATGTATGAATGTATGTATGTATGTATTTATGTATGTATGTATGTAAGTATATATGTATGTGTATATGTATGTATATATATATATATGTATGTGTATATGTATGTATGTATATATGTATGTGTATATGTATGTATGCATGTATATATATATTTATATACATGTGTCTATACATACATACACACACATATGTGTGTGTCTATGTATGTATGTATGTATATATATAGAGAGATCTTGCCGATTGTAGAGATTAGTTGAGATCTAGGATTTCATTCTCATTCCCCTGTGATTGTTGCATTTTTTTGTTGTGCCCTTGTTATCTATGCATCTCATTGTAATGCCCTTGTGATCTATGTATATGTATGTATGTATACATAGGTATGTGTGTGTGTGTGTGTGTGTGTGTGTGTGTGTGTGTGTGTGTGTGTGTGTGTGTGCATACACACACACACATACACATATGTGTGTGTGTATCTATGTATGTATATAAATAGAGAGATCTTGGCACAATAGAAAAACAATAAAACTCAATCAATACATAGCATGGACACATATGCGATGGAAATGCCTATTGGTAAGTAGATTCCTCTTTTTCTCTCTCATTTTTCATGTGTTTATTTCACTTGAACTATTATTTCTTAGAGGGCATTTAGTAATATTGGATTCATTTTATGTAGGAGGCAATGAGGACATTCCTGGATGTACCCATGTTAGATGTATGGGAATCATTAAATAATTGTGATGAATTTCTCATGAGCAATGAAGATGGACTTCCCCTGAGAAGCAGGAGGCAATGAGGACATTCCAGGTACTTTAAAAATTGATCCTTTCTTAAATATTTTAGATGTTAATGGGGAATTTAGATGTTGGGGGGGGGGGGGGGCGGTGTCAAATGAGCTTTCATCTTCATGTGGTTGGCCTTGATTAGTGGAGAATATTAAACTATTGTCGAAACCAGGTGAAGCTTAACATTAACCTATGATTGCATGACAACTAACTGTGTGAATCTCTTGGTTTCATGCAATGCATAAGGATGCCATAGTTAAATATGCAATCTCAATTCATATGCATATGAAATCAGGTGGAGCTGAAAAAACCCAACATGTTTGCATTTTTGTTAGAGGTCTTTCATTGATAGGATAATTGGCTATTCTCAATGAAGTTTTGAATGGCCACAGTCATGCTTGTGTAGAGAAAACAAATGCCAGGGCATAGACTTAACCACTATCTTATAAGCTATCTCTATGCTCCAATTATATTTTATCCATGACAATATGTACTCCTACAACTAAAATTTGAAAGGACAATACAAGATTAATTGACAAAATGGAATCTTTATGTCTTATAATTGAAATTTGAGTCATGCTTCTCTTTTTTCACTTTATTTGACATCAAAATAACAATTATAGTTTTCTTTCTATATTTAAATTTCAATTATTCTTAATATGTTCTATTTTCTTTTCATTTTAAACCATCCAATTGAATTCCATTTACACTTCACATTTATTGCATCATTGTCATGTAAATGCTACTATAATTCAAATAGCTTTAAAGTTTTGAGAATAGAACTCTATACACAATTATATGTGCATGATAATAAAAATAGATTTATTTGATAACAAAAATGTCCATCCACATAGATGCCATAGCTACAAAGGATACACTGATATCAATTGACACTTGTATGACAAATGATTACAAATAGCCATTTACATACATTTGTAAGACATGTCAAATCTTTGTCCCTTGTATAACATTTCTTATATCATTGATATTTTCATGTCTAACTTGGTCATGTAGCCTCTGGGATTGCCTCAAATGACTCTGTTCTCAAGATGATCTAAAGCTAAACACATATTTTGCTCCTTTTTCCTATGGTCTTCAAAATAAGATGAGCACTCAAATCCTATTCACAGAACCAACTAGAAAAATAGGCATAAGCCACTCATTAGTTTACTTTTAAAAATATCATCTATAATATGGTTATATAAAACAAACTAGACTCCAATGTCCCATGGTATTTTGCACATAGAACATCTACCCACTAAATCTATAGGTCGTTCATGTATAACTAATCTTCACTACTACAAAAAAGAACTAATAATCTTCTCAGCAGTAAAAGGATCTCATTGGACAAGCAACAATGTTTTTTTCTAATAATTTGGCTACCTATCACAATTGTGATAACTTGTTCCAATGGATAGTCATCACTCTCATAGCTTAGCTATCACATACCCATCACACTTGTAATGACCTATTCCAATGAATAGCTGTCGCTCCCATAGCACAGTTGTCACATACTCGTCACACTTGCAATGCAAGAATGAAAGCTTAAGTTGTCATAAGTGCAACAATCTATTTTTGCAATTGGGATGATGTGAAGATGAACTCTTTCCCTTTCCTTCTTCCAAGTTATGATAGTTCTATCCATCTCAATGTGACAGATGCCCTTGCCATTGCAATTTGTGATAACAAAAGTCTTACACCCATCCAACTAGAGCCAACTCGTTATACCATCACTTGTGCAACAGGTGGCCACTACAATTGTGATGGCCTAGTGTTGCAATTCAGGCTGAAATGTAGTAGTGAGACTAAGTCAACCTAGGTAACCTAGTGCCTCATGAGTGTGAGTTTCAAAGCCTGAAAGGTCTCAAGTTTACCAAATGGCGTATCTATCTTCACTATCCACATGTAGTTAACTCTTCACTTAATTATCAGCCTACAATTAACTCTGCTTAAAAGTCAACCTATAGTTAACTCTTTACGTAACAGTTGACCTATAATTAATTCTCATCTTACAAGTCTATCTATTGTTAAATCTTCTTTTAATAGTCAGTCTTAGTTTGACCTTTAACTATTTTCTCACTAGGAAACTAGTGTAAAAGAAGGCTTAGAGATGTCATTTCAACATCAACTCACATCAAGCATACATAGATTATCATGTACTCTAAGGACTCTAGAGTTCCAGGTGTCTAAGCTTTCAAGTAAGCAAGTTTCTTCAAGTATTCAAGGATCGTTTGTTAGCATTTCCTCTTCATGATCTGGCACTTTGTTGGCCATAAAGGGAGGAGCTCTACATTGAAGCATTCATTATCTTCTTCATTGGTGCACATTTACATCCATGGCTCCATGATGTGGTTATGGTAGATCCATTGTAATTGTGGATATATCCTACACCTTTCATATCAAATTCAAGATCTACAACATACATCACGAAAAATCCTTATTGACAAGGGTTTTCTACAAACAAGGTGAATATTTATATTAATCTTGTTTCCTTTACATTTACATTTATCATTTACAATTAATTAATTAACCTAGGGCTTGAACAAGGCAAGAACCCCCACCGCCACCCCGCCCGCCCTCCCCCCTTACAAAACTCCCAAAACCCTTCTTTTCTATGTTTGTTTGTAGGATACAAGTCAAAGTTTATAGATTGAGAACCTACTCTTTGAGATCTTTTTGGAGAAAATTGTTGCAAGTCATTGGACTACATCAACCTAGTTGTAGGGCACCCTTCCGAGTTGACCTAGACCTTCAGTGCCCTTTTGCAGTGAGATTCCTGGGTTTTGTTCCTTTCATCATTTATTTTGTGATTCACAGATGGATATTTAGAAAAGGGTTTAGATCCATGACTTTTGGAGTTAAAATACATCTTCCTCTACACATTTCAAGTTGAGTCCTTTATATTTTATTTTCCTTCATATCTTTACTCTAGATCTATATCTTTATTGGGCTAATTGTCTACACATAGGATCTAGCTTTACATTATTCGAGCAATTGGTTCAATTTCACATTCACATTATCCTATTAAGGGCCAAAGAGTACTTTTCCTTGTATTAAATTCCTCTTTATGATGGAAATTTAGTATTGACACCCTTCTTCCTTTAGATTCTAGTTAATCTAATTTGGATCATAAGTAGAATCATATTTGGAAATCCCCCTCTTACCCCTTCATACATATTTGAAGACTTAGTGGCCCAAGAAATGGGAGATCTACAGTCATATTAAAGTGTCTCCCCTTTGCCCCAAAATATTTTGGTAAATCTAATTTATTACCCTATTTCTTGGACTTAAATATTTATCTCTTGAATATCTCTCTTATTTGGTATCAACTTCACCTAAACATTTTGGTGAACCCAACCTTCTTACCCTCTTTCTTGGAGTTAGATATTCCTCTTTTTTTAATCTCTCTTCTTTAGACTCAACTTCACCTAAATATTTTGGTGAATCCATTTGCTTACCCTCTTTTCTTTTTTGGAGTTTGATTGTTTATATTTGTTTACCTTCTTTTGGTGAACTTGACATCTTTCCCCCTTCTTGTGGATTTTGGAGCTAGATCTTTTGATCTCCGTTATTTCCTTCTTTACATTAGGTATTTATCTTCTTTTAGTGCACCTAAATCTACTTTGTTTTCATTTATGGTATTTAGATATCATTTTCCATTTCCTTTCAATGGTGTCATTGTCTTTTTCCAATGATTTTCTAGATGCATATGATGATGATTTGATATATTGCCTCATCGGGGCTCATCTTTTTAAAGATGATCAACCTCTATTCCTTAATGGTCACACTATTTGGGATAAACCTCTTGATCATTGTCATATTCTCATTTCAAGATAGAATTCTATAAATAATTAGATAATACAATGTTATTAAATAAATAATTATAATAAAGTTATATTAAAACTAATACTAAAATATAAAACTAAGAAATTATTATTATTTAATCTATGTTATAAAAAAAATTTAGTATAACATTTTATATAATTAGAAAATAATAAAATTACAATGAATAAATAAAGAAATAAAATTAAATACAAGAGACAACATTGTAGAAAGTATGTGAAATTTCCAAATAGAAATTAATAATAAATTATTAAAAACACAAATAAGTAAATGAATAATATAACATAGAATAAAATAAATTAACTAAATCTAATGGAAATCCAAGAGATATTTAATAAATAGACACAACTCCTTGAAATTAAGATATAAAAGGGAGGAGGGTTTATTTTAGAGAGGGAGAAAAAGAAGAGGAGAAGATAGGAGTTCAAAAAGGAAAAATGGAAGAGTAGTGTAATATGAAGAAAATAAGAAAGTGACTTTCTGAAATGGTATCAATGATATTGAAAGGATGTGAACCTTTTGAAAGGTTCATAATTATGAATAGTTACGATTTTTCAAAAATGTTGTAACTATAAAGTATTTGGACTTTTTTTATTATGAACTATTGTGACTTTTCGAAAGGATTATAACTATGAAGTATAGTGACTTTTCAAAGGTTTCTATTATGAAAGGTTTTGACTCTTGAAAAAGAAGAAACAAAAAGATAGATTTGATCTTTTCCTTGTAAATATAAAAGGAATAATTTTAGAAAGTAAAGATAGAGTTGAGATAAAATAGTAGATAAAATTCATTGAAGAGTTGACTAAGGATAGAGCCACATGAACCAAGAAAAGGAGGAAGGTAAGAAATGTACACTCATGGAATATTATATTTGTTTAATTATATTTATGAATTTAGTTATATTAATGAATCATACTCGTGGATAATTTATGCATATACATATGTATGTGTAAAAGTGGAATTCAAAATGGATAACACACATAATTTAATAGTTAATGATTTAAGATCAAGAGTGTCCCCTTCGAGGGAAGAGAGTGACCTCAACATGGTTAGTTGTTTAATATCAAGATGTCCTTTTGGGAAGAGAGTGATCTTAATTATTTAAGATCAAGAGAGTTCCATTAGGAAGAGAGTGATCTTAATTCAGTCATAAGGCTAGAATATTTCATAGATGTTAACATATACATATGTGTCAAGAGCCCTAGATAGAGAATGTCTCTTCTAGGAAGGACCTTAAAGAGAGCACTTCATAGAAGACATAAAAGTAGCCAGGGATCTAAGGATCCTCAAGAGGGTTACCGATCCTAATGTGGAGAAATATTTAAGGTTGGGTTAGGATAGAGGTAGAATAGTGGAATATATTTTATTATTCTATAAATTCTAACATTGGTTTTGCAAGTATTATTATTCATGTCAGTGGGGACATTACAATCATAATCTTGACTATGAAAAAGCTAACAGGATGATTGATATGTTTTATTTTCAACATAACAAGCCTTATATTTCTTCTTCTACTAATCCTTCTTTTAGTGATCTCAATGTGACCTTTGCTTCATTTGATGCTCCTAGTAGAGATGATTCATTAATCGACATCCATAATCCCTATTCTAAGGATTCCTTGGGAAAATAAGACAATGCTAATCTCCTTAATTCTCTCTCTTCTAGTCATGACACTATGGAAAGGTGAGAACTTTATCAAGTTAACATGGTTCATCTTCCTCAAGCTCTTACTAAGTCTATTATCACTCTCAAGGGTTATCCTTCATGAAATGAACCTCTCCTTACTCTTAAGGTCTCTCCTCAAATAACTCTTAAAAGGGAATCTAATGATTCTTTCGATTACCATATGGTGTCTCACACTTATCGTACAAGGAATAATCCTCACCTTGACACTTCTCTCCCATATTATCAACCTATTCTTTCCCCTCTACCTCATCTTTCTCAAGATCTTGGGTTGCATTATGTTTTGTTATAGAAATTACGTAATACCCTCACCAAAATTTCTCTTTGGGAACTTCTTCAAACATCTCCTACATATCATGAAGCCTGGAAAAAAGATTTATCCAATAATTTTACTCCATCTCCTAATCAAGATAACATCAATGTCTTTTTATGATGCATGAATTCTACCCTTGGTCCATTTCAAATCATGTTTACTCATGATTATTTACCTCCTAAAGAGATTCAAGATCGCTATGACACTCTTATGGTAGCTATCCTAGTCAATGGTAACCTTATTTGTTGAATTCTAGTTGATATAGATCTAGGCCTAATATTTGTAGCATGGATATGCTCAAATAAATTAATGTTGATCTTTCATATATCAAACATGGTAGTAATTCTATTCGTGACTTTGATAATGTTTCTAAGAAAAAATTATGCACAATCACTTCACTTGTCAAAGTAGGTCCAGTTATTTTGGATACTCATATTCATGTTATGCCTAGACTTCTTAATTATAATATCCTTTTAAGTGGACCTTGGTTACATGCTATGCATGTTGTTCCTTCAACTCTTCATCAAGAAGTCAAGTTTATCTATAATAATGTCACGTACACTCTTCATGCAGATAATAAGCCAAATAGTTGTCTAAATACTGAGGAACAATAAAATAAAGAATCTAATGATGATCATCCTTATAAAAGAACCCTTCTAGGTGATGATTGGGGATCCTTAGATTTCACACCAACCTTTATTAGGAAATATAGAGATAAGGATCTTCAATTTATGAGAAATCGTGCAACTCCTATCTTTACCAACTTTTTTTCTACTTCCACTCATGATTAATCTATTAAATCTAGTGATAAAAACCATATTCACTTAGGCAATGTGGGGCATATACGCTCTTTTGACACCATTGTTGATCATAATTTAGGATGTGTGCAACAAAGTATTGAATCTCATTGTTTGTCCACATCCTCTCCTCACATGTATTTCCCTACTAATCAAGAACTTTTTTTTCCTAAAATTCTTCGTGCTAAGGTGATTACCAAGCCTAAATGTAGAAATAAACATAGTCAAAAAATTGTGAATCTTTTGTTTTGCATGTATCACCATTACCATGATCACACTACTAATAATTGTCAAGATTTGAATTTTAAGATTAAACAACTTCTTCATCATGAGGTTATTTGGATCTTCCCTCATGACGAGATCTCTTTTAAAATCCCCATTTATTCAAATAACATTTAGATCCCTATCATGTTTCTCCACACTATGTAACATTGTTAGCTTCTCTTGGGAGATCATTGTAATACATGGTTTTTTTTTTTGAGTAGAATAATAGCTTTTACATTTTTTGTTTTATCTTCTCTTGTCCCTATACTTGGTGGGCAAGGGAATCATATCTTCTTTTTTTCCCCATGGATCCACTATTTCCTTTGGTTGAGTATTATTCAATCTCACATCATTTAAAATTTGATTTTCATGGTAGATATATCACTTAGCTTGGATTCACATAATAGTGTATTATATTTTTTAAGGATTTTCATTTTTCATGGTGTCTCAATAGTCTACTCTTCCATGACCTCATAGGATTTGTGACCTCTTTGGTTTGGACTGGGTGTTGCTTGTGGATACTATCTCGATGTTGGAATTTCTTTATCTTTCTTCATCACTTCCTTAAGATGTCAAAATAAGTAATTATTTTTCCATCTTAAGGGGGTGTTGGGGGGGGGGGGATGAGGACACATACACAACCCCCTTGTATTTTTCATTTATTTTTATTTTTCAAACACATCATATAGAGTACACTAGCATGACACAACTTGCTAGGGCTAGCTACTCTTTCTTTATACATGTCTTGGATTGGATGACTATCATGACACACACACTTTCTAGACCATTTGACTTATTTAAGCACATACATAAACCATTCTCATGATATAGGAGTACTATATCATGGGAGTGTAAAGTTGCTGCAAGGTGCAAATATGTGGGATTGACCACTAGGAGCACAAACCCTCTAGACCATTCAATCCTCCCATTTCCTTTTCTTTGCAGGATTGACTATATGGCACATACACCTATTAGACCATTTGATCCTACCTCTTTTTATTTTCATGGGATTGACTATTAGGCACAGAAACCTACTAGGTCTTATCCAATCCTATCCCCTTTTAAACATGTGATTCACAATAAGGAACATAAAACCAATTGGGCAAGTTGATCACACCTCCTTCTCTCTCTTTCTTTCCTATTAGTGACATCTCTTTTATTGCAATTTTGGGGTTTGACAAAGACTCAAGTTTCTTAGGGTTGAATAAGGATTTTGAGTATGGCTTATAGTACTTTATCTTTTCTAGCTTGGTATGATTTCTAGGTTATCTTCAAATATATGCATTGTTCCTAGCTTGGTGATTTCTTTCTCTCCTAATTTATGATAAGATCATATTTTTCTTGTAATCTACTTTATTGTGAGTTTGAGACAACTCATACTCTTGCTAAAGTGGGGGATAAGTGTACCATCTTAAAATAAACCATCTTAAGACCTTTTAGCACCCGTGCTTTACTGGCTTCCTAGACCATGGATGGATCTCTATTCAATTTTCTTTTTATCCTATTCTACACCATATCTTCTAGTCTCATCTGCACATCCTTTTGAGCCTTCCCTTAGCCTTTTCACTCCATCCTCTAGGACTAGGTCATCCCAAGTCAACCTAGTCCCTAATGAGTGTGAGTTTTGGGGCCTAAAAGGTCTTGAGTTTACCAACTGACTTATCTCTCTCCCCTATCAACCTATAGTTAACTCTTCACTTAACAATCAGCCTACAGTTAACTCTCTACTTAAAACTCATCCTATGATTAACTATTTTCTTAATAGTTGGCCTACAGTTAATTGTCCTCTTAATAGTCAATCTACAGTTAACTCTTCATTTAGTAGTTAGTCTTAAGTCAACCTTTAACTATTTTCCCACTAGGAAACTAGTATAAAAGGAGGCCTAGAGGCTTAATTTTAGCATTAACTTGCATCAAGCATACATAGATCATCAAGTACTCAAGGAATTCTAGAGCACAAGACATCCAAGCATTCAAGAAAGAAAGTTTCTTCAAACATTTAAGGATCTTTTTTTAGAATTTCCTCTTCAAGATATAACACTTTGTTTTCCATCAAGGGAGGAGATCTACATTAAAACATTCATTATCTTCTCCATTGGTGTACAGTTACATTTGTGGCTCCATGATGTGGTTATGGTAGATCCATTGTAATTGTGGAGATATCCTACATCTTTCATATCAAATTCAAGATCTACAACATACATCACGACAAATTCTTATTGACAGGGGTTTTCTACAAGAAAGGTGAATATTTAAATTTATCATGTTTACTTTATGCTTACATTTATAATTTATGGTTAATTCCTTAACCTATTACTTGACCAAGGCAAGCCCTTCCCCCTATGAAACCCCCAAAACCCTTATTTTCTGTGTTTATTTGCATGATACTAGCCAGAGCTTATAGATTTAGAATCCACTCTTTGAGAGCTTTCTGGAGAAGTTTGTTGCAAGTCATCGGACTATGTCAACCTAGTTGTAGGGAACCCTTCCATGTCAACCTGGACCTTCATTTTGTGGGGAGATTTTTGGGTTTGTTCCTTTTGTCATTTTATTCTGAGATCTGCATATGAATATTTAGAAAAGGGTTTAGATCTACAACTTTTGGAGTTAAAATACATGTTCCTCTACACAATTCAAGTTGGGTCTTTTATATTTTATTTTCCTTCATATCTTTACGCTGGATCTATATCTTAATTGGGCTAATTTTCTACAAATAGCATCTAGATTTACATTATTCAAGCAATTGGTTCAATTTCACTTTCACATTATCCTATTAAGGCCAAAGAGCACATTTCCTTGTATTGCATTCCTCTTCATAATTCAAATTTAGTATTTGAAACCTTCTTTCTTTTGGTTCTAGCTAGTCTAATTGGATCATAACTGGAATCATATTTGAAAACTTTCCTCTTTCCCTTTCATACATATTTGAATGGCTTAGTGGCCCAGAAAACAAGAGATCTACAATCCTATTAAAGTGTATCCTTTTCCCCCTAAACAATTATTATGCCATGCATAATTTAATCACCCAAAAATGGTCTAGTAAATTATTAAACCCCCTTTCAACATTTTAATCTCTATGCTAGGTTATATCTTATGCTTAATCAATTTTGCATAATTTTTGCATCATTTAACCTTGATTAAATCATCATTTATTCAACTATAACCTATGGTTTGACCACCTTATCCTAAGTGTTTACTTAATTAGAAGAACTTTCTCCCTTTTAATTGAATAAAGCTCCTTTATCCCATGTCTACGCATTAAAGGAATTTCCTAATTTTTTGAAAAATTTTATCTACAAATTGATTGCACACTTCCAAGGTGAGTGGAATCTCTTTTTCCTCTTGAGAATCTTGTGCACCAAATTCAACTCGAGGATTATTCTCCACCATAGCCTTTTCTTCTTAATCTTTACCATCTACTGATCTTTAAAAGGAGATGCTCTCTTCACTCTCTCATATATCATTCTATATCATGCTATTATCATGCTATTGTTATGTTATTACTTTACTTCTTGGAGTCTTCTTGCATCTTGGTGACTTCACATCTTAGGAGCTCTCATCTTCCACCCATGGTAGATCATCATGATTTGTGCTATGGTGATATAATTACTTTATCATTTGATTTCTTGAGAACTAGTTGAGATCTTTCATTATCATGTAGCTTAGATTTATTTATCTTGCATCTCATCTTAGATTAATTTGCATTGCATCTTCATTTTGAATCTCTCATTTTATGTTGTACCTTAAAACAATCTCCTATCTTAGATTCATTTGAGAGCCACCTTTACATCTCTTTAATTCTTACACATCATGGATAAAGAGCTACAAGTCATCATTCCAAAGTCCATTTCCATTGGATATCTTGGATAGAAGGGTTTATATAAGTGTGCCTACTTTTGAGCATACACATATCCGTCCCTACATTTTGTTAGGCAAAATGTTGAGTTCCCCTTTTTCATTTCCCATTTCTCTTGGTTGGGGAAAGTTTTTTCTTTGTCAGTCCCCTAAACTTTGTGTCCTAGGATCCATCATACCTTCTGTAGGGACTCCTTGCATTTTTTTTCTTTTGGAAGTGAAAAAATCTAGCCTTAGGCCTCAGGGTGTCCCTTGAAGTTATGAGGCAATGTCTGGACTTTAGGTTTTGGAGACATGATCCTTTGAGTTTTTCTTAATATGAGTTTTTTTGAACATGGGGATTAGAACATTTAAGGCAGAATTAAGAGGAAGTACCCTAATTAATGTATAATTAATGACCTAATTATTCAATACTATATAAGGAAGTTATTATCAGCATTTTCACTTTGCCTTGTGAGTTATTCAAGTTGTGTGAATTGAGCTTTGAGTGCCCTCTACATTTGTTGTAACCTGCAAAGTTGAGTTCTAGAAAATTTGGGTTATTTGGTGTTTGTGTTGTTGGTGGATGTAAGCACTGAGAGCAAAAATGTCTTCCCTTGTAAGGTTGTGTGGTCTTCAAGTATGTTTCTAGGTTGGCGCTTCTTTTGCATTTGCAAATTTTGAGTTTTGTTTTATTTTGTTTTTTGTTTTTGTTTTGGTTTGTGTCACTGTGTTGTTTGTTTTGGTTGTTGTCACGATGGAGCTTTTACTCCACCCTCATTTGGTAGAGCAAAATGAATTCTTCTCTGCAAACTAACTCAACACCATGTATTCAAGCCCCTTTGTCAGTTCAAAATCATGGGTAAGTGTACAAAGATGTGGTACCACATAGGGGATATAAGTTTCCACTTTTTTTTTTCTAAAACCAGAAAAATTTGAACTTCAACAAGAAAATGAAGATCTAATTGGACTCGATATTTCAAAATATGTCATTTAAAACAAATGTTGTAGCCCTTTGAATCTAGTTTCTAAACTACTAACTTTTTTGTTAAATGGTGGAGTCTAAGATCCTCAAAAAGGGAGAGCACACATAGTGGTCCTATTTTTTGAGTAAATGTTTAACATAGCATTAGGTGTACTACCCTTAAAATCTTAATTTTTTTTATTTCTATAGCCAGAAGTTAGCCAACACTATGTTGTTTATCCTCGATTTTTATGGTAAGTTTTTAACTCTATATCTAATTTATTATAAATATTTAAAAATGGATTCATCTCAAAAACATAAAATTTTGTTGTGGCATCCCTAGAAACTATTGAAGCCAAATTGAAAATCCAAACTTTAATTTAAAAGTGTGTAGAATGGAGTCTAGTTTTTTAAAAAGTAACTTGTTGCAAGAAATGAATAAAGAGAAAACATCTACCCCAAAAATACTACATGTTGGTTTTTTATGGAAAAGAGAAATATGTTGAAGACAAATTAGTGATGAAAAGCTTAACATAGTCTGAATTCCAAAAACAATTGGCTAGATAACTAATAAAGAGATGTATAATCTCATGTAATTTGATTCTCTTATTATATAACCATGAGTAAACCTGATGAATGCCACACAACCAAATACATGTTTTTTTTTGTATACTTTTCGGAAAACATGTCTCAGACATATTTGAGATGTTTGAGCCTTTGGGTTTGATATCCAAAGAAAATCCAACCCTTAAGCATGGTGAACTTTAATAGCTTCCATAGGGTGCACACCCTATAGGATGTCCACCCTCTATTGGTTGTATACCCTATAAGAAAGACAAAAAAATGACATAAAGGACAAATTCTATTAAAGAAGGCCCACATTTTCTATTTTTCTATATGATCTTTGTAACATATCTGTCACAATTTCTCTTTTCATTGTTTAGAAAACCACATAAGAGCATACTTTATCAATTTAGATCATTAGTTTATGTATTACTCCACATTGAAGTGAGAAAGTCAACGATTCATCATCGAATTTGATCTTTGAGGTAGGTTTTGTAATTTTTAAATGAGAAATATGAATAAGGAGTCTTTTCTATGATAATAGGGCATGTTTTTTTTTTAAAAAAAATTAAATTTTTTTTGGCAAAAGTCGGCAGCCCACTAAATATATTTATTAAATAAAATTGATTCAAGAGCTCAACCGGGAAGAATCAATAGGAAAACCCAAAATTGTTGCTAAGTACAAAAATATTTAAACATCAATATTTACAAATTACCATATATATGGTAGAGAAGAACCTTATTTACAATTTGGAGAAAATTCTTCCTCTAATAACATAATCGAACTTGAGACAACTAGTTATCAAAATTTCAAAAACTAATAAACTATTACTTAAGGAATTTCACTCCTCCATTTCTGCACATTTGGACCTAACACACGAGGTTGAAGCATCCTCAATATGAAAATCACAACCCCAACCAGAGTTGGGTAGGGGAAGAGGAGAAGATTCCCAACCCGACCCGTGCATCACACCCCATGTGGAAGAAGGCACCACAATAGTTTTCACATTCCACCCAAAGCCCTGAGGAACATGTAATGTCTACAGTTGATTTGAGCACAGAAGATCTTTGGGAGGGCAACCAACATGCACGTCTGAGTCCACCATATGTTGACCCTACGAAATAGATGCATCCACATCTTGATAACCACCACACCTATGTAGAGAACCAGTGGCAGATTGAGATGAAAGATTATGACTAGGTGACAATGAGACAAGTTTGTTTGGAAGGTCCAAAAGGTGTAGAAGTGCATACCTAGTCCCCAAGGCCCTCATAATGACTTGCAGGGTGGTTTTCATAAATCGAGGGCTCTATCTTTCAAAGGATTTTTGGAGGCCATCATAAGTTGTCATGAACTCATGTTTTTACAGAAGTTGAGACTGCAAGAACAAACCTCCAACAAAAGTGTGACCCACCTAGAAATCATAATGTTGCATTGCTATTTTTAGTTTGTGATCACCCCAAAATTGCCGGTGAATGACTTTGGCTACGAGGATCTCCGAAAGCATCACATAGTGTAATAAGTCCATTGCATCAGACAAGAAAATTGACACCAAATTGGGTGGGAAAAGAAAATGCCTGGAGGGAGGAGAGAGAATGTCATTCCCAATAACATGCTTGATAGCTTGCTGAATAGAGGGAGAATGTACACATAACATTACATCCATGGTAGAATCATCGATGTGCGGTGGAAGAACATTCTCATCCACATTTGGTTGAAGCCAAATCCTATAATTTTTGGGCAAAATTGTCTTATGAAACTGAGAACATGAATCACATTTTACATAGACTTCCATGGAAGATGACATCCTTAGATGAACACCTTTGAAATGCACTGAATCCATAAACTTGAAAGGTATAAATAAATCTAGCACTCATAGTTAACAATAAAATCCCATGAGAATAAATTTCCATTAGTTGCGAACATGCACGAGGGATTTGGTGGACCAACAACCATGTAAAAATAGTGCTTGATTAGATGGTGAAGTAACCTCAAAGCATATGAATTAAACCATGCATCCAATATGAGCATAAGAAGTACAAATATGATGCCCTTTTGACATAAATCTGGGCAGATTTAACTTAAATAAACATGTGCAAGCATTACCAATGCCATCATGACATATGAGCTTGATCAAAAGATAATTAGCACCAGTACCTATCAATATCTGACTTGATCAATAATTGCAAATCCTCATATTGATCAATGAATAAGCTTGGCTGAAATGTTTAAATTATGATGCCATCACACCCTAAATTTGAAAGGTAATCTTTAACTTTGTTACCCTCCCATAGAGTATGAAAAATGAATATATCCTAACACTAATCTAACAAGTTCCAAATCTGATGGAGGATATACTTAAATTGCCAGGAAGCATTAATGATTACCTGAGAGTCACCTTTATTTATTTTTAATTATAATTTGATATATTATACTATTTGTTCAAATTGTAATTTGTGTTTTTTTATATTTTATGTGTAGAATTCACCATCATGCCAAGAGAAATAGCTAAAACTCTAAGACTAGAAGACTATGAGAATGATTAGTGAAGAAAAGGGAAATAATGATCTACTAAATCGTGAACAAAAAAATTGCAATTCATAAATGAAGAATTTCCTTAGGATGAGGAACATGAACCATTAATAATAAGTAAGATAATTATTATTAGAAAATAAAAAGAGAACATATGAGACTCTTGCACTCAAGAAGAAAATTCAATTTGGAAGATGTCTATACATCATATATGAGTTCAAAAGTTGAAGGGACACCATCATCCAATGTTGGAGGGACACAATCATCCAATATTGAAGTCACATCATCATCCACACTTGATGGTGTACGTTCTCCATCATGTCATGTTGAAGTCACACCATTAACATGCAAAGTTAGTGAGGATCCACCTTTCACATCTCTAATGTCCCCTTTTAGGGCCCATTAGTATAAATGATTATTTAATAAATCAAAATGTTCATACTAGTTAATTTATTTATCAAATGATGTTATAATTTGGAATTGGAATCAAAGGCTATAGATGTTAACCAAGTTTCCTAGATATTATCTAAGGACTCCCTCAAAGTGTATAGGTCCAAGTCCATTTCATGAAGATATACATATCATTGACCCCTAGCCTCTATTGGGTAGACCCTTAGATTGGGTTAATACAAGCTCCTCCTTGATAAAATTGTATCCTTCTGATCACAAATCAAATAATGATACTGTTGGAGGTAATCATGTTTCAATTAATTTAATATAAAAATATCAAGCTTTATTCTTTATAATGTAAGAATAAGTTAAGATCAATAATTACTTTAATAATTGTGATATTAATTATTTCCTTTATAATAATTTGTATTTATAACTTGAATGTTTATCACTTGTGATGTATGTGATTGTAATTATTTGTCTCCTTATATGTGTGATGCCAAATAGATATATACTTATTTGTTTTAAGTGCTAGTTGAATGTATTAGGCACCTTCAAATTTACGTGCCTAATATTACTATGCTAGTGGAAACAAATACTAAAATGGACTTCTAATTTTGATGATTACAATAGAGAATATGAATCTATAATAGACTCAAAAAAATGAGACACAAAATCACATGAGAATCTATCAATTATGAGTGCCAAAAAATGTGGCAAATAGCTCTCCTATAGCTAGTATTGAAACTTTGAGGACTCTAATTTACTATGAAAGAATTTGTCTAATACAAAGAATGAAATGCTAAGATCTAGAAGCTCAATTGATAAAAAAAAGAAGAGAGATGAAATGATAATGATTAAATGATTGATTCAATATTTATCAAATAATAATGGATAATCAATTAATTAACACAAAGTTGATGTTTATGGATATATAGGCAATGTATTATTACTAAAAGCGATGGAGGAGATAACCTATCAACCACACAAGGTAGAATCTCATGTCCACTGGTGGTGAATCATCCTGTATTATACAAAAAAGATTGTGCAATATATTCAATAATGAGAGGATGATAATGTGATAGGAGTACTTAAGGTGTATCTCATACACAAAGAAGTATGTCATCAGCATGTGCTAAAATGAAATACAAACTTCTATGTGTCTACATGACAACTAATATGAAAATGCATTATCCTAAGTAAAATTAAGTTTTTACACCAACAATACCAAATCTAATTTAGACATAATATGAAGAAAAATAGGGATTTTCTTTCTTTCATGGAAAATATTTTTCTTCCAAAAGTCTTTGTAACAAGGAGTACATAATATTACTCTAGCCTCAATGTTTTGGTTCATTTTCATCACCCAACTTTTCAAGAAACCAAATATCCAAACCATGGGTCATGTCTTTACTAGGTCTATCCTTTGTATAATTGTTTTTGATAATCTAGACCATCTTTTCTAAATTAAAGTACCACATTAGAAGTAATTTTTTTTGAGAGCATGAAACTCCACTTTGTCATGATAAATGTAATGGCTCCAATTGAATATCATCTAGTTTATATATTTCTAAAACATTGTAAGTCAGCTAAGAGAAGTTTACACAAGTTTGGAATATATAGAAAAAATGTGTATTTGAACTTATAATTTTTATGTAAAATTAAATTATACAACTTCAAAGCATTTATAGTAAGTCTTATACAACCTATTCTTATACAACCATATAAAATATTTAAGTATTCACTCTAATTAGATCTCTACATGGATAATGACCATTTTTATATTAGAGATAGTTTATTAAAGCTTATCAACATCAAAATATATTGAAGTGTATATCACTAAAGATCGAAATAATAATATTGAAATGTTATATTCTTAAATATTATTTTATAAACTATAGGTTATATCAAACTGCTATCAATCTCACTTTATTGTTTATGTTGTACCTTTTTTTATGGATAATAAAAATAGAGATGAAAGATAAGACTGGTAGCTATATGATGAACAACATAACTAAAATACAAATAATTACTTGAATGAGATTTGGAAAAAATATATATATACTTGAAAGAAATCAATAATTTTTAAATTCATGACAATAACACTACAGTAAAATATCAATGCATTCATGGTGGAGACGATGAAGACAATGAAAAATCTCAGTGTGTCTGCAATGATCAGAGGATAGAAGTAGGAAGTGGCTTTGCATGAGGGTTTTGGGAGATGGTAAAGCTTCCACTGGGTTATGCAAATGTGGGGAGATCTTCCCATTACTCTATAATCTAGTGTGTTCTTTTGCATCCTTGAAATTTTGGACAAAATTTGAAGCAATTTTTCCTCTTCCCGTTGGTGTTATTGTTGAGCAGGGTTTGATTGCATTGTGGGAATCAGTTTTTTAGAGCTTTTATTCAACATCTATATTTCTAAGTTTTTTTGCTGGGCTCTTATAGTTGCGAGTGAGGTCTCTAGGAGTCTCATTCTTGCTGGAGCCTTTAGTTGTAATGGATCTTCTCCTAGGGTGAGTTCACAAGAGAAGGAGCCATTTTATGTTAGTGAGTTCCAGAAGTTAAATAAGGTTAATGGCTTCTTTTTGCATAGTCAGGATCGGCCTATGCTGGTCATTCCTCTAAAAGTAGTAATGGAAGATGTGGACTATTTGGGCACACATGCATTGATATGCAAGTTTCTTGGTATCCATATTTCCCTATCAGATCTAGAAGCCTGGATTCACCGTTCATGGAAGGTGGAATTTGATATGGATATTATGTTGGTTGGTAATAGCTTCTTTGTGGTGAATTTCTCTTGCATGTTAGATTAGAATTGGGTCTTTGTGGGAGGCCCATATTTTATGATAGTGTAGCTCTTTTTGTCAAACCTTGGCATTCAAGGTTCAATTCTACGAAGGATCTTCCTTTGAGGGTTTCTGTTTGGGTCTGCTTGTCGTGGCTTCCTTTGGAGTTCTAGCATGAGGATATCCTACAATAGATTGTGGTTGTGCTTGGAAAGCTAACTACTATAACACATCAATCACTAGACAAAAAGCTTATTTCTTATGCCTGTATTTATGTTGAAATTGATTTAAATAATCTTTTAGCAGATTCTTTAGAAATTTTCCTAGGCTCTGCTTCTTGGATCCAACAACTAGACTATGAATCTATTCCCTTCCATTTCCACATTTGTCATGCATATGGTCATTTAAAACGTCAATGCCCTCAAGTCTCCAAAGGAAATGGTACCCCTAGTGGGTTCTCTAGTCCAAGGATGACAAATGATAGTAAGGGGAATGTCAATCTATTAGTACTAGAAAAGGAAATGTTTAGACTGATAGTACAGGTAAAGGGACAGCTCAAATGAATACTTCAAGTCAAGGGTAGGGGCCATCCTGTACTACTGGTCTTGATAAGGATGGTATTATCCCAGCTCAAAACCATGCTAAGGGGCAGGGTCAGAAGTGATCTCATCTAGATCAGCAAGTGGACTCAGGGTTCAATCGTTTTGATGTTCTTGACAACATGGTCATAGAAGAAGGTATTCCTATAGAGGCTCAGTGTGCAGCTATTGGCTTAGAGGGGAGGAGTTTTATTCTTCATGGCAACTAGGATGTTGTCATTTAGTAGTTGCTAGAGACTCCTGTTGGCCCTAAGTCTGGTGCCCTTGTGGTTTCTCTTACTCCATAAGAAAAGGATTTTCTTCTAGCAGATTTGGTTAAAAATGTGTTTGCTTCTGGTAAAGGAAAGGGATCTTCTCTTGTTTTGGGCTTGATACAAAGACCATTTAAGAAAGTCTCTTTTGCTACTCCCTCAAGAGTTGGGCGAAAGCAAGATCAGGAAAAAATTAAACTTATAGGAGATTTACTGGTAGAGGTTGGGGTTTTCAAGGCCTTGGATAAGCATTTTCCCCACTCTACTCAATGATTATTCTCTTATGGAATGTGAGGGGGTTAAATAGCATCCCCAGAAAAAAAGCTATTCATGAGCTAGTGGTTGATCATTCTTTGGATATCCTTTGTATCCAGGAGACCAAGCTTTTAGTGAACTCCATGTTTAGATGTGCTCCTAAAATTTGGTTTCTAGGCCAATGTCAATGTGTTGGTGCTTTGGGGAGCTCTGATGGTCTTGCCATTTGTTGGGATCCTAGGAAAGTTACGCCACTTTATTGGGTCTCTTGCCTCTTGACTCTCTTAATGGTTGCATCCTCTCTAGAAACTGGAGAGATGATTCTTGTTACTAATGTGTATGCTCCTATTGATCTCCCTGGAAAGCTTAAGCTCTAGGAACATATTAGGCATGTCAGAAGCTGTCATCCTTTTTTGTCTTGGATTGTAGCTAGAGATTTCAATTCTGTTCTTAGTCTGGAGGAGAAGAGGGGTGGGCTAGCTCGCTTGGGTCCTTCTTTTGAGCTTCTTCAAAAAAAATATTGAGCTTTTACATATCTCTAATGTCAAACCTCTCAATGGGCTCTTTACTTGGAACAATCAAAGGGTTGGAACTAATGCCATATCAGAATGCTTGGACAAGTTCCTTATTTCTTGCTTTTGGAATTGTGGCTCTCTTTCTCTCTCTTCTGAAATTCTTGATTGGAGAGGTTCTGACCACTGGCCTATTAAGCTCATAGCTAGTTCTTTTATTGTCCCCAAGAAGCCTCCCTTCAAGTTCCAACTGATGTGGCTTTGAGACTCTTCTCTTCATGACTTAATGGCTCACTAGTGGAGATAGGAAGGCCCTACCTATGGCACTACTATGCTCTCCTTCTCTAAAAAACTTCAATATGTTAAAAGGAAGTTGAAGCATTGGAACAAGAATTTTTTTGTAATCTGCACATTATGAAGAAGATGGCTCAGGATTGTCTTGATGTTATTACTAGGAAAATTCAGGATCTAGGTTTTTTTGGAAGCTCTTGGCATAGCAAATTCCTGAGCTTCTACTGATTTAGCTAGGTGGGATCTTAGAGAAGAAATTTATTGGAAACAAAAGTCTTGAGTTGACTAGCTTCAGGAAGGGGACAAGCACACTACTTTTTTCCATAAATCTATGCAGGCTTGATGTAATAGGAGTTACATTTCTTCTCTTGTTACTTCTAATGGGACGCATCTAACATCCTCTCAAGCTATTTCTAGGGAAGCTATTTAGTTTTACTCTGTGCTCTTTTCAAATTTACCTCCAATAGAGATTGAGGAGAATAAAATCCTATATTGTATTCCCTCTATTGTGAATAGGGAAATGAATGACTCTCTTATGAGGCCTATTAGTATGTTTGAATTGGAGGGGGTTTTCTTTAGCTTGCGAAAAGGAAAAGCTTTGGGGCTTGATGGCTTCCTTATTGAATTCTTCTAGAAATTTTGGGATATTATCAATCATGACCTTTTGGATGTGGTTCAGGAGTCCTATTCCAACAAAGAAATGCTCTAAGCCTTGAATGCTACTTTCTTAGTCCTTATTCTGAAGAAGGAAGAGGCAATCAGTTGGACTTCTTTAGGCCCATTGCTCTTTGTAATGTGGTCCATAAAATCATTACTAAGCTCCTAGTAGAGAGGCTTAAAGTTTGGCTTCCCATAGTTATCTCTGAGGAACAATAGGGTTTTGCGGTAGGAAAACAAATTTTGGATGGGGTGGTTATTACTTTCAAAGCTATTCACTCTATGTCTACTTCTAGGGAATGGGACATGTTCATTAAGCTTGATATGGCTAATGCTTATGATAGAGTCAATTGAGATTTCTTGCGAAAAGTTCTTCTAGCTTTTGGCTTCAGTTAGGCATGTGTTAGATGGGTTTTTAGTTGTGTTACTACTCCTTCCTTCTCAATCCTTCTCAATGGTGAACCAATAGAGCTTTTTGGGGCTTCTAGAGGTCTTCACCAGGGAGATCCCCTCTATCCTTATTTTTTTATCATTATGGCTAAGGGACTTGGCAGACATATCAAGTTTCATGTTTCCCAAAATCTGATTCAAGGATGGCAATGGGGAAATGGTTTGCCCACTCTTTCCCACCTCCAATTTGTTGATGATACAACTCTTGCTAGGACAGCTTAGATTTGGGAAGCTAAAGCCTTTTGGCTCACCTTGGATACTTATTTGGCTACCTCTAGGTAGATAATTAATGATCACAAGTCCTCTATTTTTTTCTTCAACACTCCTAAGCCTATTCAATGGAGGATTGCTAATATCCTGAGATTTCAGATTAAGTCTCTCCCTTTGACTTACTTGGGGGTCCCTATTGTCATGGGTAGATAGCCTAGGATTTTCTAGTAAAGCTTTCTCAACAAACTTTGAAAAAAAGTCAATCATTGGACTCATAGGTGGCTCTCTACTACTGGCAAGGTGACACTCCTTCAATCTATCATTCAAGCCCTTCCCATATACAAAAGCATGGTTTTGGCTGCCCTAGTGTATTTTCTTAAGGAATTTGATGCTTTCTCTCACCAATTTCTTTGGAGTGGCAATTTGCAAAATACCAAATGGAGCCTCATCAATTTGGATACCATTTGTAGGCCAAAAAAGGAAGGAGGCCTTGGCCTTTAGTCTATTGTCTTGTGTAGTCAAGTTCTTGCTACCAAGCTCTATTGGCGTTGGTGTTCTAGTCAATCTCAGCTTTGGGCCCGTATCTTGTCACACAAGTATTTACTTGGTGTTGAACCTTCAAATATTTCCAAGTTTTCTCTGAAGGGAAGAGGTTCTATGGTGTGGAATACCATCAAGATTGGTGCTCACTTGGTGAAGAGAAGTTTATTTTGGATATGTAATAGAGGCACTGAAGCTCTATTTTGGAGTGATTCTTGGAATGAGCATCCTCCTCTCTTATCCTCTCATCCACATTTGTAGTCTCTTTGTATTTTTTCCTTTCTGTTGGATGGAATAAGGTGGCTCATTATAAGGAGGCTTATAATTTAGGCCTTTTTGTGGGTTAAAGATGGAAAAACTCTTTTGATTGGCCACTGGGTGGCTCTTTGGGGGATCGGTTGGAACTATCTTAGATATTGACTTCTAGGGAGTGTAGCTCTCTGCAGGAACCTAATGTTTTGGATTGGGGAGGTGCTTCTTCTAGTAAGTATTATGTTTCTTCAGAGTACCTTGCATTAACAAAGAAAATTTTTGGCAAGGTGGAGGTCTCTTGGTGGAAGAAAGTTTGGAATAGTTTTTCATGGCCTAAGTGTAACTTTTTCCTGTAGATTCTAGTTTACAATCATTGTCTTACTTGGGAGAATCTTTGCAAGTGATGCTTCTAAGGGCCTTCCATCTATGTTTTATGCTAGAAAAGTGAAGAGACTATTTCTCACCTTTTTTTCCAGTGCCCCTTTGCAAAATAGATTTGGCACTTCTAGTGGAGTATGTGGGGATGCACATGCTGGCATGTTTCCTCTTTATCTAAATTTTGGGACCATTTGGTCCATCCCCCTTCCAAGACTTATTTTCTTTAGGTTGCTTGGACTATTGGCCCATCCCTTATATTATGGCATGTTTGGCTTGAGAGGAATAGGAGGATCTTTCATAATGTGCAGTTTGAGATCAAGCACCTGTGGGGGAAAATTATTAATTCTCTTCATGAAGCACTCCTAGCTAAATGTGACATTTGTGGAGGTTTGGATCCTAGAGATGTTGGTATTTACTCACGCCTTTCCTTTCCTCTTCAAGGAAGCACTCCATCGGTCCCTGACAATCGCTTTGGGAATAGAGTTAGGCAACACTCTCAGAATGTTAATCATGAGGGGCATTGCTCTTCTCCTGATGTGGACATTCTTAAAATCAACAATGATGGTTCTTCTCGAGGAAATCCTGGTCCGGTTGGTATTGGGGGAGTTGGGTTTGATAGTTCTGGTGATATTCAATTTCTATTTTCTATATACAAGGACCACTATACTAATAACCTCATGGAAGCCCTGGCTATCCTGGTTGTAGAGGAATAGTGCTGTCAACATGGCTGGAAAAGAATTATATGTGAGACTGATTCATAGGTGGTTGTGAATTTATTGAATAGTCAGTACCTTGTGCATGTGGATTGGCATTTGGCTCTGGTCATTTAGCAAATCATTCAATTATGCAATTCTCTAAATTCTATGTCTTTTATGCATATCCCTCATCAATGGAGTAGTGTAGCTAATTGCCTAGCTAAATGGGCCTCTAAGCATGGACCAGATTGGAACATTATTGATCATAGGATGCTTCCCCTTGATTTATCTCAGATGCTAGTTCAACTTGTGGACCAAGATAAAGCTTTGTAGTTCTCTTTGTTTCTTGTGTTGTTTTGCTCTCTTTGGTATTCAATAAAAAATTTATCCCTCTTTTAGTCAATTTTTAAATTCATGAATTTTTATATATGAATTATATATGCCCAATTTACTGTATTGACAAGAGTATCTAGTAGAAGAAGACATTGTCAAGTCCCTGAGGATAACCTAGGAGCCATAGACAAAATCACGGTTGTATGAAAATGCTTTGATAAACTTAAAATGTAATGGAACAAGAGAAAACTGGGTACTAGTATAGCCTACATCACTCTTCCAGCCTCGTTCAGATGATATAGGATATGATTAGCTTTTATTTCGACATAAAAAACTCGATTTCACATATAGAGTACCATATCTTTGTAAAACATATTGAAAATAAAGTACAAAAATTTCAAGGAAATCAATTTCTCCTATAATTCATATTTGTATTTCAATTCTCTATACCTAATCCTTCAAAAAAATGATCATTGTTCACAATTTCAATGCCATGTCTTGAGAATACAATTTTTTAGAGAAACCTACCAGGAATAATTTCAGTTATCTATAGTTAGCATTTGGTTTTTGCTCTAGTACAATTTAATGAGCCTTCTGAATGGTAATCGCTTAAAGAGTCACTTTGAGGTGGAATGCTTTGTATCCATGGAAAAGGGTAAGGCATTGGCAGTGGATAGAGACAACATAAATTGAAAAATTAATTAAATGCACCTAGTGCAAAGAGATTGGAAATTTGGGTTGGAGAGAGGGCAGAGAAATTGAGCTAAATAATTACATGATTTTTTATGTGTCCAATAAGCTCAAAATGAAAACATTTCATGACAAGGAAATTAAAGTTGTTCCTCTAGGAAAATCAGTAAAATATGATCAGAAATAGTTCCTTTGGAATGGAGTTAATGTATCTATAGATATAATTATAAAATCACTTATGAGAAAGGAGAAATAGGCCATTTCTTAGAATATCTCATGTTATAGGAAATAAATTCTAAGAAATCATAACGAAGCCACAAAGCAAGGTAGTTGGGAGAAGATCATCTGAGACAACTACCAACCATGAACTACAAGGTGCCCATAAAGAGTAATGAGGACTCCAAGGTGCCCATGGAGTGGAGATTGGAATGAGAACACTGAGCAATAAAGAATTCCTTCCCCTGCTCATATCTTTAAAAATAATCAACAACTTAAAAAGTCAAAAGTCAATTATAATTTATCTAACAAGATTACTACTAATTTCTTATTGCATTATTAAATTACAATAATTGGAATTGTGAGAATGAGAAATTCATGTGTTTACCTCTTAGTTATGGAGAACTAAAAATATAAAATATCTTGAGTGTCAAATTTCTCGTCCATGGAAACAAAAGCTTTAGGATTTTATCCACTTTACTAAAATACTTCCTTTTCCAACTAATTCTTATCAAAATCAAAGATAATATCCCCCCAAATGTTACTCCATATGAAAATCCTACTAATATCTTATACCATAAATATTCAAGACATTTTTCTTTGTTCACTACAATTGGAGGAGGAGGCTAAGAAAATTGTAGCAAAGAACAATTTTTGGGAAGGGGACATCCCGATAAATATGGATTGTCTGAAAAGAGGATTCTCCAAATGTACTGACTATATGTTGTCCTTGTTGTATAAGTCCTAAAATATTATTATTAGATAAATTTAGTGAACCTAGGAAGTTTAGAGACTCAATTTCTATAGGAATTTTTCCTCAAAATTGATTTCTTGAAAGGTCTAATGACTCCAACTGACTCATTTCTCCTAAACTACTTGAAATGTTGGTAATCAAATTGTTCATTGAAAGATTTTTTTTTGGATGAATAGTTCATTTCTATTAATAAAAATATACTAAGAATACAATTCACAAAAAAGGGCCGAGGGATACAAGATCACCCCATGAATGAGTTCACATGATCGTAGCCAGAGTGAAAACACACGGTTGTAGCTAGAATTAAACATTATTCATAAAGAAAAAAACATATATAAGGCAACCTTAGGTGGCCAAAGCAATGCTAGTCGAGGGTGGTGGTTCATCTCTATCATGGAAGCCCTAATCATCTTTGAGATTGGAGGCTGGGCTAGGAAAAATCCAACCATCTTCAGTAGCAGTAGCAAAAGGATCAATGGCAGCCTTTGCATCTTTGACCTTTGGCCGCAGAGGAGATACTGCCAAATCCAAGCAAGGCCATTTCCTATAAAATGCCCAAGGAGAACTAGGAGGAGGAGCCAGGGACCAACTAGAACCACCATAGGGTGGGGAAGCTGAGTAGAACCTCTATCCACCATTGCCTCCACTAGGAGAGCAGTGGTGGGAAGCCTAGGAGCATAGGGTGTGTGAGTGGCAACCTGAGGAATGACATCGTGAATGGTAGCCACAAGGCATCAAGGTTTCTACCTGTATACACTAATATGTTAGCAAGAAATACTAATCTATTAAGAAAACCAAAGCATTAACTAAAAAAATCAATATAAACTTTTAAGAGAGAAAAAATGAGGTCCTCAAATAAGAATAGGAGCCATGGATAAGCTCTCTCAATGAGTATGATCACTTGATGTAGAGGTGTGTCTAATAGCTAAGATGGCTTGATTATGTATGTATGCTCAAATGCTCAAATGGACTTCAAATGGAGATGGATTTGGGATTTTTGGTGTGAGTGTATGCAAAAGTATGGTTTTGGCTTCTCAAAATAACATTATAACTTTACTTGATGGATTGTGATGAAATGGTGTGGGAGGGGATCCAATTTATAGGCAAAGGGCTTGAGGGATGGATGGCTAAGATGCAAGGAGAGATGAAATCTTAAGGAGGGCTAGGATGCACTCAAAGGGGAGCACATGGATTGTGCCTGTTTAGCACCAATCAGGGAGTGACACATGTCACAGGGTCATTTGGTGGAGGAAAGGGCAAGGATGAGTCAACAAAGGAGGCTCAAGGCCTTAAATGACCCTCATAATGGCTTGTAAGAGCTTTTAAGGGCATGCAAGAGCATTGAAGTCTTTGTGGGCTTCATAAAGTTTTATGGTTGGGATATTTTGAGGGAGGAGACTTTGGTTTGGCTTAGGAAAGTCTTAAGCTCACTTAGGGAATGTGACAAGGTTAGGGGGGGATTAGGCTTGGGTTAGGATTAGATTAGGGATGTTAGAGATGTGCAAGTGGATGGCATTCATGAGGGTGGGTGAGTTAGTGGCTAAGCTTGGTTAGTATGGGTGGATGGGGTGGATTAAGCTAAATGGGAGATTAGAGATAGGTTAGGGGTTATTAGATTTGAGGGCTTTATTTATCAAATAGACTTATTTAATAAATGAGGGTTTTGGAATTAGATACGAGAATAGGATTAATTTATAAATGATAAGTTATTTGATTTATCAATTAGGACTATAGGTGATTAATTAAATTATTCAGCTAGGGGATGGCAAAGGATTAATTAAATAGGAATTTAATTAATGATGCCTTTAGAGATGGCTAAATTAGATTAGTGAAGTGGTGTAATCAGATTTAGGTGTCTACATTTTGCCCCTCTTTGACATAGTGTTGAAAAAACACTATTTCAAAGAAGTTCGAATGGAGACGACATGAGGAAGATGTTTTAGCAACAAGGTTTCCCCAGTCTCGAATAAGAAGAGGAGAGAGTATACTTAGAGATGCCCCCTCAAGAAGGCGGCAGAGAGAGAAGATGAGGCTCGATGGCTTCTTGAAAAGCATAAGAATTTGAGATGAGCAGAGACACAGACTGGCAAAGAGAAGGGGCTAAATTAGCTCAAACTCTTACTATGGGAGAATGATAAAGGGGAATCAGATGCACAAGAGGAAGCAAGCTTAAAAATTTCTAGGAGGGGGGGAGGATGAAGGAGCGGAGCACTATAAAAAGGAATCCAGGATAGGGAGATGGATGATGGGATGATAAAGCTGATGCAACAGGATTTCAAAGAGTTATATTGGTGGAAGATGGGTTTCGGAGATTCCTAGGACTAGGATTGTGGATCTCAAAAGATGAGGCTGGGTGGAGTGATTTGATTGGTGGATCCCTAAGACTAAGATTGTGGATCCCTAAAGCTAAGAGTGATGATTGATTCTGAGAGATACGGTTGCACAAGCTGGGGTAGGAGAGACGGATGTTGAATATGGATGGGGGATAAAGGGGATGAAGGGAATCCATTGAAGCTTTTAAGCAGGGGGATACTTCAAAGAGAAGTACCACCATATAGTTGAGCACTATATTTTCTATAGGACTGTTGGTTATTTGCCAAAGTTACCAAGAACATCAAGGCCTTTTCACCAACTTTCCAGAGGACTGACGAACTGACTCAAAACAAACATGCAAGGGTTGCCCCAGCATCACACATGAATCCCAAAGGAAGCAGCATGGAAATAATACTAGGTAACCCACAAGCAAAAAAGAAAGACAAACAAAAGACTTGATCAAGACCTTACACTCTGATTGCCCCATTTGTAGTATACCATGATATGGAAGATCATGGCAACCTTGAGGAGGGAACAAAAAGATTTCTTGGAAAAGATAATTCAAGACCCAAAGGGAAGATTCCAAATCAAAAGAAAGCTTAAATCCAAAAGAGAACCATTTGCCAACAAGATGGGTAGGATGAGGTACTAACGGACCAAGATCAGACATGAGGAAAGCTATATCCTGCAAGGATCTATCAGAGAGCACCATAAGATGGTGGATTTTGGATGAGTGATGCATCTGGAAAGTTGAACTAAGAAGGATAACACTTTGGTGACAAGAGATCTAGCTAAAGGATGCCTTGGACTAGCTAACCAAGAGTTGTGCGATGTGTGCAAGATGCTGATCAAGGATGAATTGACACGAAAGCTAGATAGATACAATGGTACTAAGCTAAAGAGGATGTACAAGCTGACGCATCAAGATATGGTACAAATTTACAAGTTGTTTATGTTTTGGTTTTTTTGTGAGATGGAAATGTTTTTGAAAGGTGGGATGTTTGTAATAGTTGATAGGTGGATAGTTAGATGGTTTGCGAAAAGCTTAAGTGAAAATAGGATTCTTTGTGTGCATGTGATAGGATACAAACTAGGATACAAGATTATTTACAAGCTAGAATATGGTACAAGTTTTGGACAAGATTTGGATATAGAAGCTATGATACAAGGGATGATACAAGATTTACAAAGTATGATACAAGATTTGGTACAAGATTTATGGGCTGAGGTACAAGATTTACAAGCTGTACAGGAGTTATTTACAAGTTGCATTAGATGTTGGATATTTGGTTGGAACACCAAGGGAACAAACAGGTGTATTATGGGATGGTGGGTGGATGGATGAGGGATAGGATAGTGATAGATAATGGATTAGTCTTAGTACACAAGGTGCCTAAATTACCAGGTTTTCACCAAGGTACCTATCCAAGGTGCTTGAATTGCCAAGTTTTCACCATTGGACGCTTATTTTTCTTTACTATTTTTTTGTATTTTTTAAAAGCTGGGTATACCAAGGATGTTTAAGCATATTACTTCTTGAGATGAATGATGTTAGTGGGATCATTCAAGAGTTCTCCTTCTGGTGTAGATAGCTGATAGGCTCCGGAGCTAAAGGAAGCAGTGACAACATAAGGGCCAAGCCATGTAGGTTCAAACTTACCTTTTTTTTCTCAATTTGCTTGGACTTTCATGTTTTCTTTGAGGACCATGTCGCCCAGCTGAAAGTATCATGGAAGCACCTTCTTGTTGAAATTCCTTTTGAGACAACTTTGATAGACTATGAGATGATCATGGGCTTGTTGTCGCTTCTCATCTAAGAGATCTAGCTGGGTGAGTCTGACTACTCTGTATTCTTCATCTGAGATTTGCACTCACAAAGATATGCGCAAGGAGGGAAGTTCACCCTCTATAGGTAATACCGCTTTAGCACCATAGACTAGGGAGTATGGAGTTGTGCATGTGGATGTACATAAGGAGGTTCGATATGCCCATAGGCCAGGATTTATTTGTAGGTGCCAATCGCGGCCTAAATCATTGACAACTTTCTTTAGGATTTTGAGGAGGGTTTTGTTAGTTTCCTCTGTTTGGTCGTTACCTTGTGGGAAATATGGGCTAGAAAAGCGGTGATGGATGTGGAGGGAAGTACACAATTCTTTCATGTTGAGATTTTCAAAGTTACCTCCATGGTCGGTGAAGATGGTGGATGGGATGCCAAAGTGGCAAACAATGTGGTACAAGATGAACTTGGAGACCTAAACTCCTGTAGCTGAGACTAGGGGGACTACTTCTACCCACTTAGTGAAGTAGTCTGTAGCTATTATTATCCATTTATGTCCATCAAATGAGAGAGGTGTGATAGTTCCAACTAGATCAAGGCCCCAACATGCAAAGGGCCAAGGTGGTGCAATAGGCTGTAGATCTTGTGCTGGAGCATGCACAAGATTTGTGTGCTGCTGACATGGGAGACATTTTTTGACAAAGTCACAGGAGTCTTCTTCGATGGTAGGCCAATAGTAGCCTGCTCTAAGGATTTGTTGTGCTAGGACAGTACCACTCATACCGCAAAGTTTGAAGTGTACTTTTAATGCCATCACGACCTCATTTTCACCTAAACATTGAGAGAGAGCATCATGATAACCCCGAAAATATAGGGTATTTGCTATGATGACATAGCAAGAGGATTTTTGAATGAGGTTCTGGCATTGGGTACTTGTGAGGTGAGGGGAGATGATACCATCTTTAAGGTAACCGTGAATCTCATGGTACCAAGGGGATTGGGGACCAACCAAGATGCAAACACGATTTGAATCCTCTTTTGCATAAACGGGTGTGAGGAGCTGCTCGACTAAAAACTCATACTGCGTAGCCACTTGGGGAATTTCCAAGAGCGAGCCGATACTAGCCATAGCACCTGCTGCTTTGTTCTGCATTTGAGGCACTTTTGTAAACTAAAGCTTTGTAAAATGTTGGGTTAGCTAATCAACTAGCTCTTTTTAGGGTAATAGCTTTTCGTCTTTGGTTTGATATTCATTTAGGACTTGCTTGATGGTGAGTTGAGAATCACCAAAGATTTGTAACTCAGTGATGTTCCATTCTGCGACTATCTTTAATCCTACTACGAGAGCTTCATATTCAACTATATTGTTGGTGCTAGGTGTAGAAACCTAAAAATCATTTAGAAAATAATATTTTTATTTTCTAAAAAAAAGTCCCTGATGACATCATCATTTATTAATTAATTAATTATTTAATTTATTTATTTATTTTTATTCCATTAAATCCCTTTATGTTAATTAAAAATACTTAATTAAGCAATCCCTCCAAAAAATATTTAAATCTTATTTAAACATTATTTTCTTATTTATTAATTATTTAATTAATAAATTGACCCAAAATCCCAAAATAAATTAAAAATTTATTTTTTGCCCAAAACTTGGCCAATTTCCTTAAGACTACTAACCTCTTCCAAAATCTTCTAATCCTTCTTTAATTTTGATTAAAGGCTAATCCCATCATTTCCTACCCCTAATCCCAACTCAAAATATTTAATTAAGATTAAATATTAATCCTCATGTTTACTAAAAATATTTTAATAAATATCTTCTCAACCCAAACCCTTGAAATAAATAAAACTTTATTTATTTCCTAAAAACCTTATTTATCCTCATCCTAAGAAGTTCTAGACTCTTCTAGAAAGTCTTCATCCTCATCCAAAGCCTAGAATCTTCTACAAGATGTCAATCCTTATATTTAATCCTAATCCTAATCCCCTCCTAACCTAGTCACATTCCCTAAACATGGGTTAAGACTTGCTAACCCAAGCCAAAGCCAACAAATATCTCCTCCTTCACCCACCCTCATTTATTGTCATCCACTTGCCCATCTCTAACAAGCCTAATCTAATCTTAACCCAAGCCTAATCCAAGCCTTAATCATTTGCACATTCCTAAGTCAAGCTTAAGACTTTCCTAATCCAACCTAAGTCAAAATATCTCAACTCTCTCACAAATATCCCAACCATAAAACTTTATGAAGCCCACAAAGCCATAAATGACTCTTACAAGCCCATTCATTGCTCTTACAAGCCATTATGAGGGTCTTTATGAGCTTTGAGCCTCTTTTGTTGACCCCTCAACCCCTCTTGCTCTAACTAATGACCCTGTGACATGTGTCACTCTCTGATTGGTTGTAAGGAAGCACAATCCATGTGCTCTCCTCTCATTCAATCTAAACCTTCCATAAGCTTTCTCCCATCCTTGCATCCTAGCCCTTGATCCCTCAAGCCCTTTACCTATTTAAGGAATCCTCTCCCAAGCCATTTTAACACAATCTAAAAAGTAAAGCCATAATGCCATTTTGAGAAGCCATTTTTACATCAAATCCATTCACCAAAATCTATCAAAAATCCTCCATTGAAGCCCATTTGATCATTTGAGCATACATACATAATCAAGCCATCTTAGCTATTAGACACACCTCTACATCAAGTGATCATCCTCATTGAGAGAGCCTATCCATGGCTCATATTCTCATTTGAGGACTTCACTTTGTCTCTCATGAATTTATGTTAAATTAGTATGCAAATACTTTTTGATTGTTTTAATTTAGTGTTTCTAACATACTAAAGTAGCACATACATTTTGGCATGCCCGGTGGGACCCTACATGGGTCATCTTCATTAGCTATTTTAGTCAAGTTTTGTATGTCATTTGCTAATTTTGGCTAATTTTGCTTATTTTTATGATTGGTAGTATTGTATAAATTGGTTTTGTAGGTCCACATGAGCATGGAGAAGACAAAGGAACTCATAGTCTATCTCATAGTGTTTGCAGATTTTTCAAGCTTATAGGTGGAAAAAGCATTTGGATTTCTTCTTCCCCTTCTTGTCTATATTCTTCTTATTCCATCTACTTCTTATTCTTCTTGTGGGAGATCTTGGCCATTTTTTTTAGGAAGCAAAATCATACACACTTCTTTTTAGTGCTTAAAATGAACCCCCATATCATACTTAAATCCATTAAAAACTAAAAATTTGCAAAAAAAAAAAAAACTTTTAACAAGTGAAACTAAACCAATCCAATCATTCTCATCCTTGCAACATCAAGGTTTTAGATGCATTCATGCAAAGTTAGGAACACTTCATTTTTGGAAATTTAAAAAGAACTTCAAGTTTCCATTTCAAAAGGTTCAAAATCAACACTAAGTGCACACTAAAATCTAAATCAAACTCAAAGCATCAATCAAGGATAAAATGAACCTCATTTGCAAATATTTTAAAGTTCTTTTAAAAATCTCATGAAAACTAAGAGTCCTAAATGGTTGCCAAAATTGTCCTAAAAGCTTTGTTATTTGTTCCAAACAAATGTCTTGTTGCAAAATTTTGAATGTTCTTTAGGTTTTTCATACATCAAAACAATCTAGGAATATCATTTTTGGGCTTAAAACATGCAAACTAGAACACAAAATTTTGAATGAAAACAAAAGTCCAAAGAGTCATTTTAACTTTTGAGTCCAAAACAATCTTGAATGATCTAAGGTTAAAACAAAGGACTCCAAAGTTCTTAAAACAACACACAAAATCTCAATCTTGAATGCTCAAAGAAAAAAACTTGAATGTTTATCACTTGTCTTTGAATGTATGTTGCTAAAATCACTCTTGAGTACCATGGATTAAAATCAAATTTTTCTTGGAATGCATGATTAAAACAAAAAATCTAATCTTGAATGCCATAGATCAAATAATCATCTTTTGGGGCATAAAAAGAATCTACATTCTAGAAACTTCCTAAATTATAAAAACCAAATAAAGACGCTCTAAGTGAGTTTGTAGTTGGACTCACCCTCTTTAATCACCCATAAATTTAACCATTGGTTGCAATCTCAGTGACATCTATGGGGATGGGTCTACCTAAGAGGGTGTTAAGTGCTCCACAAAGATCAAACTTCACTTACTTGTGTTTTTATTAGTTTTTCTAACTTAGAAAATTCTTTGAATGCACATTAGGCTCGCTAACACTTCATTTGGGTATTAAAATTTGAACAAATCTTGACATGGAGGGCCTCTGGGCATGCGCTCAAAATCAAATTTCACACATCTTTGTTTTGGGCTTAAAACAAAATCACACCAACTCTTGAATGCCTTAAAAGAAATTAATCGATACTTAACGTGGAGGGCCTCCAGGCGCGCAAGTTTACTTTTTTGTTGACCCTAACTCTTCTTCTTGTTCACATTCTTTGATTGATTTTACTTTTGTTGAACGCTTCAAAGTTGGAATAAACATTGTATCTTAAACATGAATGCTTGCAAAGTCTAGATCAGAAAACTTAAGCATCAGTTGGAAAAGAACTCTGTCTTTTAGACCAAGGTCATCCAAATCTTCCCTCCCCTTGTCGTCTTTTGAGCCTATCTTGGGTGCATAAGACTAGGATCCAAAACCTTGTTTCTTTTTAGGAGGCCTACTTGGGAATTTCATCACCCCTTGGGATGACCTCAACTCCAGCGTTCCAACGGAGTATAAAGATTGGGAGGTGAATCCAAAGACACCTCTCTAGGAATCAAAATCTTTTCACTCAAGCTAAGCCTCAAGGAACTTTATACCCTTGAGAAGTGAAAGAGGAGAAGTGGGTTACCACTCCTCTCGGCTATGTGACATCTTTTTGGTTTTATCTATGGATTTGGGCCTCACGTACCTTGGGTATATCGAGGACTCCCTAGCTAAAACAACTATCAGCCTTGTTGACAACCATTTAGGATGTTAATGTGTTTGAAGTAATTGATCGAAATATTTGTAAAACATACACACTCCTTAGCACAAGTATCACATTCTAAGAATCAAAACTTCTATCTGGTTGTTTCTATCTATTGCTTGATCTTTCATTTGTTAAATGAATGTTTGCCAAACTTGGTCAATCGTAGCTTAGGGCATACTTAGCATAGTCACTGCCTTTTTCAAAAGTTGAACAAGTCAAAGAAAAACAACTGAGATCTCTCAAAGCCAAGAAGATTTGGAATTCATGTCAGAACAACCCAAACCCAAACAAAAGTTTCACAAAGCCAAACTCAAGCCATCTCAAGCATACCAAGAACTTTCAGCCAAGAGAAAGGAAATAACACCAAGCCCTCGAATTGCCAAACTCCACAAATCAAAGGAGAAAGCTACCAACGAAGCCCTCCAAGATGCCTAGTTAGATCGCACTATCCAACTTAACCAACATCCAAGAGTTAACCCTGCTTATGCATTACCAACTAGGCATGATTTCTATGATTAGACCCCCTTGTTTCTCCACATCTTCTTGCATAAGCTCCACTTTAGAGTCATCCTTGTAGGTAAGCCAGCCATCCTTAGTCATCCTCTTAATCATTTTAGCTCATCCATCTCATTTAGTTCTAAACCATCTAGCCAGAAATCTGAAACTTCAATCCAAGCCTTCAAAATTGTGGTCACCTTGCCAAAAGTTTTCCATTCCTAACATCTTCCAAATCCACCAATCTCACCAAGGTTATCCCTTTGATAGAGCTTTGTCTAGGGTAATCTAACTTTGTCACTTTTTATCCCTCATCACCTTGAGCTAAAGGTTGGGATCCACAAGTGGTCAATCTCGTGTTCTTCCTAAAGGATCATCAGTCTATCCTTAAGTTGACACAATCACCACCAAGCTTGCACATAGGAAAGTAGACCTTTCGTGCTTTGGCAACATATCTTTGAAGTTAGAGTCCCCAAACTGATCCTCCTTAGGTTTTTTCATATAGCTTTGCCTCAACCTAGGAAATCATTTGCATAGAAAAGCCTTCCCCTTTTTGCATCCATCAGCATTGTTGCATCTCATCCCTAGGAAACATTCTGCATTTTCATGCCACCTATCACTCGCTTAGCCAAGAAGAAGAAGGTAACAATGGAGCCTTATCATTTGGATCAAACAGCATCACTCCTCTTGAGCAGTCAACCATCCTTCAACCCAAAGAACACTATATCATCACCTATTGACATTGAAGCTTTCATGAACCAACCAGGAAATGTAGTATTGGTGAACACCATTATAGACAAGAACAAAGAAATAATCATGGCTAACTTTCGAAGGGACAACATCAAAGCCTTCGACTTTGGAAGAACTCCTCCCTTATCAGATCCATCTCACCCCTTGTTTGAGAAACTCCCATCACCCATAGGCTCTTATGATTTGAATTATCCTCAATATGTGCCAAAAGAAGAGCCTCAACCCACCCCATATGATCCAACAGACCCAAACATACCAGCCTCCACTCAAGTTTAAATCTCCCTTTCGCAAACCAATCCAGCCATCACCACTCCACCATTGGTCCATACCACTCCATCCCAAACCCCTTATGCCCAAAAAACATCACCATTCACTCCCTTCACTATTGCTACTACTGCCCTCCAACCCAGCCTTCCAAATCCATCCATCTCCCAAATCAGTGCTAGCATCTTTGGCCAACCTTAGCAATATACAATCGGGATGCCACCCATGGGGCCAAGTAATCAACCTTTCATCACCCCTAGCTTGTTTACCATAGCCCAAAGCACAATTCCATCATTTCCACTAGGTTCTTGGAGCTCAGTTCCATCAGCCACAAATCCACAAGTTACTACCCTCACTCCACAAAGCTATCCAACCCCACAAGCTACTACCAATGTTCTACCAAGCTCTCAAGTGACCCAAACTCCTGCCACCACTCTACCAAGCTTTCAAATCTAGCCACCAAGCTATCAAACCCCATCAGTTCCATTCCCAAGCATTCAATTCCCACCACCTCCACCACCAACTAATCCATTACCTCCTATTACCAACTATTTTTCTATGCCACTTCTAGGAGGAAATCCACCACCACCAACCACCAATTACTTGGCCTCTTTTGCCATGCAGACACCTTCTCAGATGGGGGCACAACCCACATATATTGGTCAAACTCCTCAAATTCAAAGTCAAGTTCCACAAGCTCCCTAATCCTTTCCCCAAGCTTCACACCCATCTTATACCTTACCTCTACAAAGCAATCCATTTATCCCATAGCCAGCTTATGTTCCTCAATCCCAACCTCAAATCCAATATCAACAGCAAGCCTCACAACACATGCAGCAATATGTGCCCCCTCCACCTCAGCAACCCATCATCCACCATTCACTTGCCCAAGCCATGTATAATCCCTACCAGTCCATACCTCAAAGCCATCCATATTCCATTGCCCCATCTAGCACATACCTACCTTAGGGCACTCCTTCATTGGGGGCACCCCAGCCATCACCCATTAATGCAGAATGGGAAGCCATGAAGATAGCTTTGAAGAACATCCAAGAGGGAAATGATCCAAAAAACTTCAAGTTTGAGAATGTGTATCCTTACCCATTTGACAGAGCCATTACTATGACTCCATTCCCCAAGCATTTTGAGACACCCAAGTTTGACAAATTCAGAGGAAAAGGAGACCCTATCACACACATCAAAGAATTTTACATGCACTGCCAAGAAGTGGCATACGATGATGTCTTCCTCTTGCATCTCTTTCCCAAAAGCTTGGCCAAACCAGCTCTTGAATGGTTTTATAGAATACCATATGGCACAATTAAAAATTTTGCTGAATTGTCTGAGGCATTTGTAGCCCAATATGCCCATCTTGTTGAAACAGAGCTATCAGTAGTTGATCTTGTCCACACTAAGCAAAAAGGTGGAGAAAGCCTTCCCAAATATCTACAAAGATGGCAAACCCTTACCACCCACATATCTTGCATCTTGCCAAAGCGCCATTTGGTGAAAATGTTTATTGATAATGCCCATCCTAGCTTGGCTCACCATATGACCATGAACTGTTTGCAGACCTACAAAGATATCAAAGAGAAAGGAATGATCCTTGAGCAAGGACTCATTAAATATGGTGTGGTCAAGATTGACAAAGAGGCCAACCAAAATCAATTCCAATGACAAGTCTAGGTATTGGAACAAAAATAAGCACGTTGCAACAGATGGTGTCACTGTCACTAGACATGTGAATATTGTTGGTCATTCTCAAAACCAGTCCAACCCACCATATCAACCAAACAATCAACAAGCTATCAACTACCAACAACAGAATCACCAAAGCTATCAAAGCCACAATCCAAGACCTAACTTTCAAGGGTCTAGCAATCAAGCTAATGCCATCAATGTAGCTGCAGGGCAAAAGCCTAGATTCCAACCTGCACCTAGAAACTATACACCCCTTGGTGAGCCATTGGATGTCATTTTTGAGAAATTAGTCAAGGAAAACCTCATCAAATTTCCATACAATATACATGGTACAAAGACACTGAGTATTACAAATTTCATAGGGTAAAAGGTCACACTACCCTCAGATGCATGAAACTAAAAGATTGTGTGCAGGACCTCATTGATTGGAAAGAAATCACTGTTGATGCCCAAACCTCTCCCAATGCAGGCTTACAGATCTATCAACATACTTTTCCTCCTCACAACAATCAAAATCTTGGAAAAGAACCTATCCAAAACAACAACAACAACACCAACAACTGCCGGCCAAACCAACAGCATGGGAAGAACAATGACCACACTTCATCATATATAGACTATGTTAGCCTCATAGGTTGTATATTCAAGAAAAAGCCTTCTGTCAATGTTATCAATATCCAAGGACCAAACAATGAGTGTGCAGTCACCACCAGAAGAGCACGATTTAACATCATAGGCCCAGCCATTTCACCAGCACCATTGGCTCCATCACAAAGCCAGTACAATATCTTGGAACACCTTGGGAACATGCCAGCCCAAATCTCCATTTTAGACCTTCTCTGCTCTATTTTCGTGTACAAGAACATCCTTGACAGTGCTCTCATAGAATCTCGTGTCCCTTCAGATATCAATGTTACTAATTTTCATAATCTCGTTGGACACCTATCCTCCTCATGTGCTCTACCATTCAAACCCACTAACATACCCATGGTCAAGCTAGATCACACCCTTCCGCTTCGCATAGCCATCATGGTATCCAATTTTTCTGTAAAAAGAGTAATGATAGATAATGGATCAGCCTTGAACATTTGCACCGTAAAATTCATAAAACAAGCAGGGTATACTGAGGCAGATATCATCAGTGAGGTTATCACCATCAAAGCTTATGACAACTTGGAAAGAACCACAGAAGGAACTATTTTGCTACCAATCAAGGTTGGGCCAGTCATTCAAGAAACACTCTACCATGTTATTGATCTAAACCTGTCATTTAACATCCTCCTCAGTCGCCCATGGATTCATGCCATGAAAGCCGTTCCATCCACTTACCATTAGTGCATCAAATTTTTGCATCAAGGCACTGAGGTAACCATCCATGCCGATCCATAACCCTTTTCTTACTACAATGTGGTTGAAGCTTCATATGCAAACCATTATTTTGGAATTGATATCGACACAGCCATCACCAACTCATCCCACACTTGTAATGACCCAGAAACCATCCTCGCCTCCACCCTATCTACTGTGAAGATCAATAACAAAGGCCGTGGAGAGTATAGTCTATCCGATGCATTTGTTGTCGGGGCACTCCCACTTGATCCACACACCCATGAACGACTGACATATCACAAAGCTAAGGAGATTCCACCTCCTTAATACAAAAAATTTGGCCCAACAACCTTTGTATCCTCAAAAATCCCACTTCATGAGGAGCTCACTCCAAATATCAACAATTGGTTACATAAGGATGCAGCTCTAAGAAATCAAGCACGTCTTGATCACTTTAGCTAGAAGTATCCCCAAGAACATAAGCTCATCACTAACAAATGGAACTATCAAGGTGGTGGTCTAGGACCAGAAGAAAGAGGCATGCAGTGCCCCATCGATGCACACAAGTGGGAATCAAAGTCAGGTCTTGGCTTTGGCATACCCACAACTGGGGGCACCAATGAGAATAGTCACGCTTTTTCAAACATTCACTACAACCTTGTCGAAATCAAAGACATTCCTGAGGAAGTTGAAAAGAGAGCCTACAATGATATCCCAGACCAAATCTTCCTCAGAGACTCTATTCTCCAAGAACTATCCATCCATTTCATTGACCTACCACTCGCCCATCCACAACTCATAGAATGGGACCAACCAAGCGTCATACACATTGATGAGTTCACATCAAAGGAAGCAATTCTGAGATTCATGGGAGCTAAAACACCTCACAAGAAAACAAAGCCAGATTCTACCTATATCTATAAGCTAGATCCCAAGGGGTATTTTGAGAAAATCCCCAACCTAGTTCCGATACACCCAAAATTGGAACTAAGGTGAATCTAGGACTAGCTAAGACAGTGAAGAGAACCCCTCGGCAAGAAAATCCAAAGTCACAAGTAGAACATGAGGCTTTAGCATTGCCTCCTCAAGATAATCGACCAGAGGTGTCTTCTATTCTAATTGAGGATACTAGAGAAGTCAACATCGGTTCTTCAAAGATCCCCAGACTTGTTCACATTGTTGCATCCCTATCACAAGACCAAGCTGATCTCCTCTTTAAGGTCTTAAGAGAGAACATTGGCCTATTTGCATGGTCATATTAGGACATGCTAAGACTTGATCCAAACCTTGTAGTTCATCATCTTGTAGTCGATCCAAAGATCAAGCCTATCAGACAAAAGCTTAGAAAAATGCTCCCCAAGGTGGCATTACTGGTCAAAGCTGAATTAGAAAGAATATTAGCTGCTAAGATTATCCAACCTATCGACTACTCAGAGTGGATCTCTGAGATGGTCCCCGTCACTAAACCTTTAGCTGACATCAGAATCTGCATTGATTTCAGAGATCTTAACAAAGCTTGTCCAAAAGATGATTTTCCCTTGCCCAACATAGATATGATTGTAGATCTTATAGCTAGACATGAAATTTTGTCCCTCATGGATGGATTTTCTAGGTATAATCAAATCAAAATTGTAGAAGAGGATCAGCATAAGACAACATTCACTACCCCTTGGGGAACCTTTTGCTACAACATGATGCCTTTTGGCCTAAAGAATGCAGGGGCTACCTATCAAAGAGCGCAACCATTTTTCATGGTCTCATCCATAGCATTTTGGAGGATTATGTGGATGATATCTTGATCAAATCTCATACATTCATGGATCATCTTGCTGACCTGGAGAAAGACTTTGATAGGTTAGCCAAATATCATCTCATGCTGAATCCCAAGAATTGTGTCTTTGGGGTCACATCTGGCAAGCTTCTAAGCTTTATAGTTTCTAAACAAGGTATAGAGATCGACCCCAAGAAGGTCAAGGCTATCTTAGACATGCCTCCTCCCCAGACACTATGACAGCTTCATTCTCTTCGAGGAAAGCTCCAATCTATTTGGCACTTCATCTCCTAGCTTGTAGATAAGTGTATGCCATTTACACATTTACTAAAGAAGGATGAAAACTTCAAGTGGGATCCTTTATTTCAATGCGGCTTTGATCAACTCAAGTAGTATCTCGCCAATCCCCCTATCTTGGTTCCACCAGTTCCTGGTCATCCCTTGATTTTGTACATATCAGCAACACCTACTGCTCTAGGGGCACTTCTAGCACAACTCGATGACTACGGCAGAGAAAGAGCCATCTACTACATCAATAGAACCCTAGTTGGTTATTAACTCTATTATACTCGTATGGAAAAATCTTGTTTGGCAATTATTTTCTCAACTCAAAAGCTTCACCAATACATGCTAAGTCATACCATCCAATTAGTCTCCAAGATTGACCCTCTCAAGTATATGCTCTCTAGAACAACACTTACAGGCCATTTGGCCAAATGGGTTATGCTCCTTAGCGAATTTGACATCTAGTATGTGGACAGAAAGGCAATCAAAGGGCAAGCTATAGTAGATCACCTAGCTGATGCACCTCTAATAGATGCATATCCTTTGATCACAGAATTTCCAGATGAGTGTATCTACCTAAATGAAGAACAACCCCCATGGAAACTTTATTTTGATGACTCATACACATCTCATGGATCAAGAGCAGGAATATTGTTGGTCAAACCTCAAGGAGATTACATTCCAAAAGCCTTCAAGCTACAATTCCCTAGCACCAACAATATAGCAGAATATGAGGCTCTCATAGCAGGATTAAAGATAGTCGCAGAATGGAACATCACTGAGTTACAAATCTTTGACGATTCTCGGCTCATCATCAAGAAAGCCCTAAATGAATATCAAACCAAAGATGAAAAGCTATTACCCTACAAAGAGCTAGTTGATCAGCTAACCCAACATTTTACAAAGCTTCAATTTACACAAGTGCCTCAAATGTAGAACAAGGCAGCAGACGCTATGGCTACTATCGGCTCACTCTTGGAAATTCCCCAAGCAGCTACATAGTATGAGATTTTAGTCGAGCAGCTCCTCACACCTGCCTATGCGAATGAGGATTCAAACTATGTTTGTATCTTGATTGGTCTCAAATCCCCTTGGTACCATGAGATTCATGCTTAGCTTAAAGATGGTATCATCTCCCCTCACCTCACACGTACCCAACACCAAAAGCTCATCTGAAAATCATCCCGCTATGTTATCATAGCCAATACCCTATATCGTTACTCTCTCTAGGTGTTTAGACCAAAACGAGGCCGTGATGGCATTAAAAGAAGTACACGTCAGACTTTGCGGTGCCCACACGAGTGGTATTGTCCTAGCACGACAAATCCTTAGAGCAGGTTACTATTGGCCTACCACTGAAGAAGACTCCTTTGACTTTGTCAGAAAGTGTCTCCCATGTCAACAGCACGCAAATCTTGTGCATGCTCTAGAACAAGATCTATAGCCTATTGCACCACCTTGGCCTTTCGCTTGTTGGGGCCTTGATCTAGTTGGAACTATCACACCTCTCTTATTTGATGGACATAAATGGATAATAATAGCTACAGACTATTTCACTAAATGGGTGGAAGCAGTCTCCCTAGTCTCAGCTATAGGAGTTCAAGTCTCCAAGTTCATCTTGTACCACATTGTTTGCTGCTTTGGTATCCCATACACCACCTTCGTCGACCACGGAGGTAACTTTGAAAATCTCAACATGGAAGAACTATGCACTTCCCTCCACATCCATCACTATTTTTCTAGCCCATATTTCCCACTAGGTAATGGCCAGGCAGAGGCAACTAACAAAACCCTCCTCAAAATCCTAAAAAAAGTTGTCAATGATTTCGGCTGCGATTGGCACCTACAAATAAATCCAGCCCTATGGACCTATCGAACTTCTTTTCGTACATCCATAGGCACAACTCCATACTCCCTAGTCTATGGTGCTGAAGCAGTACTACCCATCGAGGTTGAACTTCCCTCTTTGCGCATATCTTTACAAGGGAAAATATCAAATGAAGAATATAGAGTAGCTCGGCTCACCTAGCTAGATCTCTTAGATGAGAAGCGACAACAAGCCTATGATCATCTCACAGTCTATCAAACTCATCTCAAAAAAAATTTAAACAAGAAGGTGCTTCCACAACACTTTCAGCTAGGTGACATGGTCCTCAAAGAAAACATGAAAATCCAAGCAGATCAAGAAAAGAAAGGCAAGTTTGAACCTACCTGGCTTGGTCCTTATGTTGTCACTGCATCCTTTGGCTTTAGAGCCTATTAGCTATCTTAACTAGAAGGAGAACTCTTGGATGATCCTACTAACATCATTCATCTCAAGAAGTTCTATGCTTGAAGATCCTTGGTATACCTAGCTTTTGAAAAATACAAAAAAAAAATAGTAAAGAGAAATAAGCGTCCAATGGTGAAAACTTGACAATTCAAGCACCTTGGATAGGTAACTTGATGAAAACCTGGTAATTCAAGTGCCTTGCATACTAAGACTAATCCATTATCTATCACTATCCTATCCCTCATCCATTCATCCACCATCCCATAAAACACCTGCTTGTTCCCTTGGTGTTCTAGCCAAATATCCCACATCTAATGAAGCTTGTAAATACCTCCTTGTATAGCTTGTAAATCTTGTACCTCAGCTTGTAAATCTTGTATCATCCCTTGTATCATACCTTGTTTATCCAAATCTTGTCCAAAGCTTGTACCATATTCCAGCTTGTAAATAATCTTGTATCCTAGCTTGTACCCTATCACATTCACACAAAGAACCCCATTTTTACTTAAGCTTTTTGCAAACCATCTACCTATCTGCCTATCAACCATTACAGACATCCCACCCTTCACAAACATTTCCATCTCACAAAACTAAAACATGAACAACGTTGTACATTTGTAAAATATCTTTGTCTATCAGCTTGTATATCCTCTTTAGCTTAGTACCATTGTATCTATCCAACTTTCATCTTAGTTCCTCCTTGATCAGCATCTTGCACACATCGCACAACCCTTAGTTAGCTATTCCAATGAATCCTTTACCTATATCTCATGTCCCCAAAGTGTTATCCATCTTCGTTCAGCTTGCCAGACGCATCACTCATCCAGATCCATCAGCTTAGGTGCTCTCTGATAGATCCTTCTAGGATATAGCTTTCCTCATGTCTGATCTTGGTCCGTTAGTACCTCGTCCTACCCATCTCATTGGAAAATAGTCCTCTTTTGGATTTTCACTTTCTTTTGATTTGGAATCTTCCCTTTTGGGTCTTGAAATATCTTTTCCAAGAAATCTTTTTGTTCCCTCCTCAAGGTTGCCACGATCTTCCATATCATGGTATACTGCGAATGGGGCAATCTGAGCATAAGGTCTTGTTCAAGTCTTTTGTTTGTTTTTCTTTTCTGCTTGTGGGTTAGCTAGTGACAGTTCCACGCTACTTTCTCCAAGACTCATGTGTGATGCTGGGGCAATCTTTGCGTGTTTGTTTTGAGTCAGCTCATCAGTCCTCTGGACGATGAAAAGGCCTTGATGTTCTTGGTAACCTTGGTAATTAACCAACAGTCCTATAGCAAATCTAGTGCTCAACTACATGGTGGTACTTCTCTTTGAAGTATCCCCCCGCTCAAAAAAGCTTCAATGGATTTCCTTCATCTCCATTATCCCCCATCCATATCTAGCATCTATATCTCCTACCCCAGCTTATGCATCAGTATCTCTTTGAATCAATCTTCACTTTTAGCCTTAGGGATCCACAATCCTAGTCCTAGAGATCCACCAATCAAATCAATCCACCAAGCCTCATCTTTTGAGATCCACAATCCTAGTCCTAGGGATCTTCGAAAACCATCTTCCACCAATCTGACTCTTTGAAATTCTATTGCATCAGCTTTATAATCCCCTCATCTTTCTCCCTATCTTGGATTCCTTTTTATAGCGCTTCACTCCTTCATCCTCCACCTTCCCTAAAGTCTTAATCTTGCTTCCTCTTGTGCATCTGATTCTCCTTTATCATTCTCCCATAGTGAGAGTTTGAGCTAACTAAACCTCTTCTCTTAAGCCACTCTTCGTCCTTCCACCAGTCAAGATTCTTGTACTTTTCAAGAAGTCATCGAGCCTCGCTTTCTCTCCCTGCCGCCTTCTTGAGGGGGCATCTCACAGTCCATTCTCTCCTCTTCTGCTCTAGCCTTGGGCATCTTATTTTCTTATCTTTGATGCCATGCCACTTGCGGCATCACATCAAAGAGGGGCAAAATGTAGACATCTAAAAATCCTTTAGAAAATAATATTTTTATTTTTTGAAAAAAGTCCTTGATGACATCATCATTTATTTATTTATTTATTTATTTATTTATTTTTATGCCATTAAATCCCTTTATCTTAATTAAAAATATTTAATTAAAGAATCCCTCCCAAAAATGTTTAAATCTTATTTGAACACTATTTTCTTATTTATTAATTATTTAAATAATAAATTGACCAAAAATCTCAAAATAAATAAAAAAGTTATTTTTTGCCCAAAACTTGGCCAATTTCCTTAAGACCACTAACCTCTTCCAAAATCTTCTAATCCTTCTTTAATTTCGATTAAAGGCTAATCCCATCATTTCTTACCCCTAATCCCAACTCAAAATATTTAATTAAGATTAAATATTAATCCTCATATTTATTAAAAATATTTTAATAAATATCTTCTCAATCCAAACCCTTGAAATAAATAAAACTTTATTTATTTCGTAAAAACCTTATTTATCCTCATCCTAAGAAGTTCTAGACTCTTCTAGAAAGTCTTCATCCTCATCCAAAGCCTAGAGTCTTCTAGAAGATGTCAATCCTTATCTTTAATACTAATCCTAATCCCCTCCTAACCTTGTCACATTCCCTAGACATGGGTTAAGACTTGCTAACCCAAGCCAAAGCCAACAAATATCTCCTCCTTCATCCACCCTCATTTATTGTCATCCACTTGCCCATCTCTAACAAACCTAATCTAATCTTAACCCAAGCCTAATCCAAGCCTTAATCATTTGCACATTCCTAAGTCAAGCTTAAGACTTTCTTAATCCAGCCTAAGTCAAAATATCTCAACTCTCTCACAAATATCCCAACCATAAAACTTTATGAAGCCCACAAAGCCATAAATGACTCTTACAAGCCCATTCATTGCTCTTACAAGCCATTATGAGGGTCTTTATGAGCTTTGAGCCTCCTTTGTTGACCCCTCAACCCCTCTTGCTCTAACTAATGACCTTGTGACATGTGTCACTCCCTGATTGGCTGTAAGGAAGCACAATCCATGTGCTCTCCTCTTATTCAATCTAAACCTTCCATAAGCTTTCTCCCATCCTTGTATCCTAGCCCTTGACCCCTCAAGCCCTTTGCCTATTTAAGGAATCCTCTCCCAAGCCATTTTAACACAATCTAGAAATTAAAGCCATAAATCCATTTTGAGAAGCCATTTTTACATCAAATCCATTCACCAAAATCTATCAAAAATTCTCCATTGAAGCCCATTTGAGCATTTGAGCATACATACATAATCAAGCCATCTTAGATATTAGACACACCTCTACATCAAGTGATCATCCTCATTGAGAGAGCCTATCCATGTCTCATATTCTCATTTGAGGATTTCACTTTGTCTCTCATGAAGTTATGTTAAATTAGTATGCAAATGCTTTTTGATTGTTTTAATTTAGTGTTTCTAACATACTAAAGTAGCATATACACTAGGGAATTGTAGCTTGAAGGCTTTTGGAATGTAATATCCCTGAGGTGTGACCAACAATATTCCTGCCCCTGATCCATGAGATGTGTATGAGCCATCAAAATAAAGTTTCCATGGGGGTTGTTCTTCAATAAGACAGATATGCTTATCTGAAAATTTTGTGATTAAAGGATATGCATCTACTAGAGGTGCATCTACTAGGTGATCTGTTATAGCTTTCCCTTTGATTGCCTTTCTATCCACATATTGGATGTCAAATTCGCTAAGGAGCATAACCCATTTGGCCAAACGGCCTATAAGTGTTGTTCTAGAGAGCATATACTTGAGAGGATCAATTTTGGATACTAGCTAGATGGTATGACTTAGCATGTAGTGGCGAAGCTTTTGAGTTGAGAAAACAACTGCCAAACAAACTTTTTCCATAGGAGTGTAATTGAGTTCATAACCAACTAGGGTTCTACTGATATAGTAGATGGCTCATTCTCTGCTATAGTCATCGTGTTGTGCTAGAAGTGCCCCAAGAGCAGTAGGCATTGCTGAGATGTACAAGATCAAGGGACGACCAGGAACTGGTGGAACCAAGATAGGGGGATTGGCGAGATACTGCTTGAGCTGATCGAAGCTGCATTGACATAAAGGATCCTACTTGAATTTTTCATCCTTCTTCAGTAAATGTGCAAATGTCGTACACTTATCTGCAAGCTGGGAGACGAAGCGCCAGATGGATTGAAGCTTTCCTTGAAGAGTACAAATTTGTCGCAGCGTCTGGGGAGGAGGCATGTCTAAGATAGCCTTGACCTTCTTGGGGTCAATCTCTATACCTCATTTAGAAACTATAAAGCTGAGAAGCTTGCCAGATGTGACCCCAAAGACACATTTCTTGGGATTTAGCATGAGATGATATTTCGCTAACCTATCAAAGACTTTCTCCAAGTCAACAAGATGATCCATGGATGTATCAGATTTGACCAAGATATCATCCACATAATCCTCCAAAATGCTATGGATAAGATCATGGAAAATGGTTGTCATAGCTCTTTGATAGGTAGCCCCTGCATTCTTTAGGCCAAAAGGCATCATGTTGTAGAAAAAGGTTCCCCAAGGGGTAGTGAATGTTGTCTTATGCTAATCTTCTTCTGCAATCTTGATTTGATTATACTTGAAAAATCCATCCATGAGGGATAGAATTTCATGTCCAACTGTAAGATCTACAATCATATCTATGTTGGGCAAGGGAAAATCATCTTTTGGGAAATCTTTGGTAAGATCTCTGAAATCAGTGCAGATTCTGATGTCACCGAAAGGCTTAGTGATGGGGACCATGTTGGAGATCCACTCTGAGTAGTCGATAGGTCGGATAACCTTAGTAGTTAACATTCTTTCTAACTCAGCTTTGACCAGTAATGCCACCTTGGGGTGCATTTTTCTAAGCTTTTGTCTAATGGGCTTGATCTTTGGATCGACTGCAAGATGATGAACTACAAGCTTTGGATCAAGTCTTGGCATGTCCTAATATGACCATGCAAATTGGCCAATGTTCTCTCTTAAGACCTCAAAGAGGAGGTTGGCTTGGTCTTGTGATAGGGATGCAGCAATGTGAACAAGTCTAGGGATCTCTGAAGAATCGATGTTGACTTCTCTAGTATCCTTAATTAGAATAGAAGACACCTTTAGTCGATTATCTTGAGGAGGCAATGCTAAATCCTCATTTTTTTCTTGTGACTTTGGATTTTCTTGCTAAGGGGCTCTCTTCGCTACCTTATCTAGTCTCAGATTCACCTTAGTTCCAATTTTGGGTGTATCGAAACTAGGTTGGAGATTTTCTCCAAAATACCCCTTGGGATCTAGCTTATAGATATAGGCAGAATCTGGCTTTGTTTGCTTGTGAGGTGTTTCAGCTCCCATGAATCTTAGAAGTGCTTCCTCTGATGTGAACTCATCAATGTGTATGACGCTTTCTTGGTCCCAATCTATGAGTTGTGGATGGGCGAGTGGTAGGTCAATGAGATGGATGAATAGTTCTTGTAGAACAGAGTCTCCGAGGGAGATTTGGTCTGAGATATCATCGTAGGCTCTTTTTTCAACTTCCTTAGGAATGTCTTCGATTTTAACAAGGTTGCAGTGAATGTTCAAAAAAGTGCAACCATTTTCATTGGTGCCCCTAGTTATGGGTATGCCAAAGCCAAGACTTGATTTCGTTTCCCACTTGTGTGCTTCAATGGGGCATTGCATGCCTCTTTCTTCTAGTCCTAGACCACCACCTTGATAGTTCCATTTTTTAGTGATGAAGTTATGTTCTTGGGGATACTTCTAGCTGAAGTGATCAAGGCATGCTTGATTTCTTGGAGGTGCATCCTTATGTAACCAATTGTTGATATCTGGAGTGAACTCTTCATGAAGAGGGAGTCTCGAGGATACAAAGGTCATTGGGCCAAGCTGTTTGTATCAAGGAGGTGGAATCTCCTTAGCTTTATGATATGTCGGCCATCCATGGGTGTGTGGAGCAAGTGGGAGTGCTTCGACAACAAATGCATCTAATAGACTATACTCTCCACAACCTTTGTTATTGATCTTAATGGTAGACAAAGTGGAGGTGAGAATGGTTTCTGGGTCATTATAAGTGTGGGATGAGCTGGTGATGGCTATGCCGATATCAATTCCAAGGAAATGGTTTTTATATGAAGCTTCAACCGCATTACAATAAGAAAAGGGTTCTGGAATGACATGGATAGTTACCTCAGTGCCCTGATGCAGGAATTTGATGCATTGTTAGTAAGTGGATGGAACAGCTTTCATGGCATGAATCCATGGGCGACCAAGGAGGATGTTAAATGGTAGGTTTAGATCAATAACATGGTAGAGTGTTTCTTGGATGACTAGCCCAACCTTGATTGGTAGCAAAATAGTTCTCTCTATGATTCTTTCCAAGTTTTCATAAGCTTTGATGGTGATAACCTCACTGATGATATCTGCCTCACTATACCTAGCTTGTTTTATGAATTTTTGGGTGCAAATATTCAAGGCTGATCCATTATCTATCATTACTCTTTTTACGGCAAAATTGGATACCATGATGGCTATGCGAAGTGGAAGGGTGTGATTTGGCTCGACCACGGGTATGTCAGTGGGTTTGAATGATAGGGCACATGAGGAGGATAGGTGTCCAATGAGATTATGAAAATCAGTAGCATTGATATCTGAAGGGAGACGAGATTCTATGAGAGCACTGTCAAGGATGTTTTTATATATAGGATTGGTGCGGAGAAGGTCTAAAATGGAGATTTGGGCTGGCATGTTCCCAAGGTGTTCCAAGATATTGTACTAGCTTTTTGATGGAGCTGATGGTGCTGGTGGGCCTGCAATGTTAAATTGCGCTCTTCGAGTGGTGACTGCACACTCATTGTTTGGTCCTTGGATATTGATAACATTGATGAAAGGCTCTTTTTCAGATATACAACCGATGAGACTACCATAGTCTATGTAGGATGAAGTGTGGTCATTTTTCTTCCCATGCTATTGGTTTGGCTGGAGGTTGTTGGTGTTGTTATTGTTGGCTTGGATAGGTGCTTTTCTAAGATTTTGGTTGTTGTGAGGAGGAAAAGCATTTTGATAGATCTGTAAGCCTACATTGGGAGAAGTTTGGGCACCAATGGTGATTTCTTTCCGATCAATGAGGTCCTGCACATAATCTTTCAACTTCATGCATCTGAGGGTGGTGTGACCTTTTACCCTATGAAATATGCAGTACTCATTGTCTTTGTACCATGCAGCCTTGGATTGGCCTGGGTCAATTTGCTGGGTAGGAGGAAATTTAATGAGGTTTTTTTTAGTCAATTTCTCAAAAATGACATCCAATGGCTCACCAAGGGGCGTATAGTTTCTAGGTGCAGGTTGGAACTTGGGCTTTGGTCCTGCATCTACATTGATGGCATTAGCTTGATTGCTAGACCCTTGAAAGTTGGGTCTTGGATTGTGGCTTTGATAGCTTTGGTGATTCTATTGTTGGTAGTTGATAGCTTGTTGATTGTTTGGTTGATACGGTGGGTTGGATTGATTTTGGGAAGGACCAACAATATTCACATGTCTCGTATCGATAACCCCATCTGTTGCAATGTGCTTGTTTTTGTCCCAATACCTAGACTTGTCATTGGAATGTGATTGATTTTGGTTGGCCTCCTTGTAAATCTTGACCACACAATCCTTAATGATTCCTTGCTCAAGAATCATTCCTTTCTCTTTGATATCTTTTTAGGTCTGCAAACAGTTCATGGTCATGTGGTGAGCCAAGCTGGGATGGGCATTATCAATAAACATTTTCACCAAATGGTGCTCTGGCAAGGTGCAAGATATGCGGGTGGTAAGGGTTTGCCATCTTTGTAGATACTCAGGAAGGCTTTCTCCACCTTTTTGCTTAGTGTGGACAAGATCAACTACTGATAGCTCTGTTTCAACAAGATGGGCATATTGGGCTACAAATGCCTCAGACAATTCAACAAAGGTTTTGATTGTGCCATATGGGATTCTATAAAACCATTCAAGAGCTGGTCCAGCCAAACTTTTGGGGAAGAGGCACAAGAGGAAGACGTCACTGTATGCCACTTCTTGGCAGTGCATATAAAATTCTTTGATGTGGGTGACTGGGTCTCCTTTTCCTCTGAATTTGTCAAACTTGGATATCTCAAAATGTTTGGGGAATGGTGTCATGGTAATGGCTCTATCAAATGTGTGGTGGCACATATTGAGGATAAGTTGAATCATAAGGGCCTATGGGTGGTGGCAATTGCCCAAACAACAAGTGAGATGGATCTGATAATGGAGGAGGTCTTCCAAAGTCAAAGGCTCCTATATTGTCCCTTCAAAAGTTAGCCATGATTGTTTCTTTGTTCTTGTCTATAATGGCATTCATGAATACTGCATTTCATGGTTGGTTCATGAAAGCTTCAATGTCAGCAGGTGATGGTATAGTGTTCTCTAGGCTGAAGGATGGTTGAGTGCTCAAGGGGAGCGATGTTGTTTGGTCCAAATGATATGGCTCCATTGTTTCCTTCTTCTTCTTGGCTAAGCGAGTGACGGGTGGCATGAAAATTTTCCTAGGGATGAGATGCAACAATGCTAATGGATGCAAAGGGGGAAGGCTTTTCTATGCAAATGATTTCCTAGGTTGAGGCAAAGCTATATGACAAACCTAAGGAGGATTGGGTTGGGGATTCTAATCTTCAAAGATATGTTGCCAAAGCATGAAAGGTCTGCTTTCCTATGTGCAAGCTTGGTGGTGATTGTGTCAACTTAAGGATAGATTGATGATCCTTTAGGAAAAACACGAGATTAACCACTTGTGGATCTCAACCTTTAGTTCAAGGTGATGAGGGATAACAAGTGACAAAACTAGATTACCCTAGACAAAGCTATGTTAGAGGGATAACCTCGGTGAGGTTGGTGGATTTGCAAGATGGTAGGAATGGCAGAATTTTGGCAAGGTGGCAACAATTTTGAAGGTTTGGATGAAAATTTTTTTATTGCTGGCTAGAAGGTTTAGAACTAAATGAGATGGATGAGCTAAAATGCTTAAGGGGATGACTAAGGATGGCTGGCTTTCCTTCAAAGATGACTCTAAAGTGGAGCTTTTGCAAGAAGATGTGGAGAAACAAGGGGGTCTAGTCATAGAAATCATGCCTAGTTGGTAAGGCATAAGCAGGGTTAACTCATGGGTGCTTGCTAAATTTGATAGTGCGATCTAACCAGGCGTTTTGATGGGTTTCGTCGACAACTTTGTCTTCTGCTTTGTGGAGTTTGGCAATTCGAGGGCTTGGTGTTACTTCCTTTTTCTTGGATGAAATTTCTTGGTATACCTGAGATGGCTTGAGTTTGGCTTTGTGAAACTTCTATTTGGGTTTGGGTTGTTCTGACATAAATTCTTGAATCTTCTTGGCTTTGAGAGATCTTGATTGTTTTGCTTCAACATGTTCAACTCTTGAAACAGGCAGTGACTATGCTAAGTGTGCCCTAAACTAGGATTGACCAAGTTTGGCAAACATTCATTCAACAAGTAAAAGATCAAGCAATAGATAGGAACAACTAGATAGAAGTTTTGATTTCCAGAATGTGATACTTGCCCCAAAGAGTGTATATGTTTTTACAAATGTTTCAAGCAATCACTTCAAGCACATGAACATCCTAGATGGTTGGCTATAAGGCTGACAGTTGGTTTAGCTGGGGAGTCCTCAATATACCCAAGGTACATGAGGCCCAAATCCGTAGATGAAACCAAAACAATGTCACACAGCCAAGAGGAGCGGTAACCCACTTCTCCTTTTTCACTTCTCAAAGGTATAAAGTTCCTTGAGGCTTAGCCCGAGTGACAAAATCTTGATTCCAAGAGAGGTGTCTTTTGATTCAGCTCCCGATCTTTATACTTCGCCGAAATGCTAGAGTTGAGGTCATCCCAAGGGGTGATGAAATCCCCAATCAGGCCTCTTAAAACTTAAACAAGACTTTGGATCCTAATCTTATGCACCCAAGATGGCCTCGAAAACAACAAGGGGAGAGAAGACTTGGATGATCTTGGGCTAAAAGACGGAGTTCTTTTCCAATTGACGCTTAAGTTTTTGATCTAGACTTTTTTGAAAACACATGTGATTAAGATGCAAAGGTTCTATTTCAATTTTGAAATGCGTTAACAAAAGAGAAGTGATCGAAGAATGAATACACAAAGGAGAGTTAGGGTCAACAAGAAAGTTAAACTCGCGCACCCGGAGGCCCTCCACGTCAAGTATCGATTAATTTTCTTTAAGGCATTCAAGATTGAGTGTGATTTTGTTTTAAGTTCAAAACAAAGATGTGTAAAATACGATTGTCAAGCGCACGCTCGGAGGCCCTCCACGTCACTTGATTCCTGTTCAGTTTTAAAGCCCAAATGAAGTGTTAGCGAGACTAATGTGTATTCAAAAAAATTTCTATCTTAGGAAAATGCTCAAAGATCAAGTGAGTTGATTTGATTAATGGAACACTTAACATCTTTTTAGGTAGACCCATCCCCATATATGGCACTGATATTGCAACCAATGGTTAGAATGATGGGTGATTAAAAAAGATGAGTCCAAAAAAATTGACTCAAATCACCTTTGTGCACTTTTCTAAGTTTGAAAAAGTTTGAAAACAAAAAGTTAGATTATTTTTAAACTCCCAAAGATTGGATTTGTTCAATTTTATGCCCAAAATTGAAGTGTTGATTTGTTTTGTGTTTAAACATGCATGTTCATTTTTCTAAGGTTTAACCGTGCAAAATAAGCAAAGATGATGACAATGACCAAAATAGACAATGTTCCCACAGAGAAAATGCAGAAAAATGCATTCCTGCGAGGGTGCCCACATTTTCACAGGCGGGTTCGCGATCTCACTAGAGTTCCTGTTTGCAAGAATGACAATCCCACTAGGATTCTAGATCGTGGGAATGACAGGAAAGACTATTAAAAAATTAAAAATTAAAAAGCACGAGCCAAAAACTCGAGAGCTCTTTTTGACAGAGCGATCCTTCAGGTTTATGCCCTTACAACGTTTTTGCAAGCGGGAATGATGATCCCACTGCCAAATCTAGGTGAATTTTTGAGGGATTCTTGGAGAATCACCTAGAAAAATCATGTACCAAGAAAAAGGTTCAGGCCTTAATGGATTGAAAAAATCATGAATCTAGTGCCAATAATTTTGGGCACACCTACAAAACCAGAAGATATGCAAGAAAGACTTTGGTTGTCCACAAAAAGGGCATCTGGGATCTAGAACCCCAATATGTTTGAGTTGAGACCCCAGGGAAAGACCTTGGAAGGCAAGGCACTAAGCAAAATGGGCAATCTTGGGTTCTATTACAACACTCCAAATGGTATCAAAGCGGTTTCTCCATTGAGAAAGAGAAGATTGCAAATGTCATCTTTAGTTGAGTGTGTCCACCATCAGAAGATGGGGCGAAAGCCATTGATATTCTAGACTTGGCTTATAATTAGACAATGGAGTGGCAAGATACCAGTTCTAATCATGTTACCAAGGCCAAATAGATTGAATACCCACTTTGTGAATTAAGTGAACTAGAATTGAAGAGAGTAATAGGTCAAAAGTCTATTGATCTGAATAGATAAGGTGGTATTGTACTTGCATATCCTCCTAGGACCTAAAACTCATGGAAACCCTTGAGAAGAGGTCTTTGGGAGTTCTGATGCCCCATTTGAAAAAAATACAAAGTACTAGCACCTTGAGTCTTTCCAAGTGGGGTACCCTAAATGGAAAATAGGGGAGACCACAAAATATTCTACGGATTCAAGGAGAGTCCATTGTGGAACTCATCCCTAAACCATCGAAGCCAAAGCTTAATAGCTTTCCAGGCTTTCCATATACTCTTGATGACAAATGAGCCCTGTATGGTTATTGGCTCACGCATAATGAGAAGGGTGTGGAGACCAATCCCCTTCCAAGCTAGCCTATTGACAGGAAAGCCGAAAGATATGCAATGTCAAACCAAAATCTTCCAGGCTTCATCTCTAGTGATAGCACGAATAATCCATTTAGCACAAAGTGCAAGGCCTTTTTTCTAAGTGGAAAGAAGGCCAAGACCACTAGATTCTTTTGGGAGACAACAAAAATCCTAGGCAACTCTGCAAAACCCATGATGATTCAAACTAGAAGCCCAAAGAAAATCCCTGAGAAATATTTCCAAATTCTAATAAGAAGCTTTGGAGGGAGCCCAACAAGAAGAATAATAAACATGAGTAGTCGCAAGAACCTTCGAGCAAATCTAGAATTTGCTAGCAAGGGAGAGCAGTTTCATAATCCAATAATCAAGCTTCTTGGTGATCTTGGCAAGCACAACATTCCAAAGTTCAATAGGCAAAGCCTAGAAAGCAAAAGAAATTCCTAGAAAGTAGAAAATCTCCCCATGCATAACCCATTTCCATTCAAACTAGTTGAGCCAAGGTGGAGCTGGCAAGAAAGACTGGCATAAGCAAAGCATTTTATGCCATTGAATGGTAGATCTAGAGGCTTGACAAAAGGTGTCCAAGCAACTTAAAGCATTGTTAATGTTTTCTTCATCGTCAAGAAGAGTGTGAAAGGAATCATCGGCAAAGTGGCCATTGACTAACTATGAAGATGATTCAGGAAAGGAAATTCCATGAAGTAGTCTAGAAGACACAGAATGAGCTAGCAAATAGCCAAAACCTTCAGCAGCAAGGACATAAAGCACTGGAGCCAAATGACAACCTTGCTTGATTGAGAAAAAAAGGCAAAAAGCCTCTAATTGTGAATTATTGATGGTAATGCAAGCATTAGCATCACCAAAGAGCATCTCCGCAGATTATAAAAAATTGGGACCAAAACTGAGAGCTTGGAGCATAGCCAAAATAAAAGGCCATTCAATGTGATCATAAGCTTTATCAAAATCAATCATTATAAATATGACCTTCTAGTTGGACTTGTGAGCCCATTCCATTCCTTCCTAGACAACAATAATGTTGTTGAGAATGTATCTGGACTTAATAGAGTCAGTTTACTCAGGGCGTACAATTAAAGGCAACATGTGCCAGATTTTGAGAGAGAATGCCTTGCCAATAATCTTATAAGACACATTCAAAAGGGTAATGGGCCTCCAATTGTAAATGTCCTCTGGATCACTAGCTTTAGGTATGAATTTGATATTTCCTTTGTTTATAACAGCTCCTAAGCTTTTAGAATGATAGGCTTCAAGATAAACTTTGTGCAGATTAGGACCTATATGCTCCCAAAGGTATTTGTAAAATTCATAGGGAAATCCATCACACCCAAGGGATTGGTCATCAGCCATGGAGTAGACCATCTCTTTAAGGTCTCAGAGGGAAAGAAGTTTCTCATAGAAAGCACATTACTCAATTGTTAAGCGGTTTGGAGTAATAGAAATACACTTTCTAAGAGCTTCCTCCTAAGAAAATAAATTTCCTTGTGAAGCAAAAATATTTTCATAGTGATGAACAAATGCTTGCAGGATGTCAAGGAGACTAGAAAGAACAAAATTCCCTTGTTTGATCTTTTTAATCCCAACATTGGTATGATGGGCACGAAGAGCCTAAAAGAACTCCTTCATAGCTTTATCTCCAACCTCCAGCCAATGGAGATGAGCTTTGATTTGGGCTCCTTGGATGATATAGTTATCAACAACTTGTTGTCATGGCAAAATTTGGCCAGCTGAATTTTCAAATCCACATCAAATGGATTAAGGGTGAGAGCCTCAAAGGCTTTTTTGAGTGCAAGAGTGTTGGCTTCATATGACTATTTTCTAAAAATTGCCAACTAATGCCCATAAATGCACAAAAAATGAGCAGTTCTAGAAATGGCATCATTCCACCATTGAATCCATCCCTTCTGAGAATGCAGATGTGGCTCCAAATTCCAGACACTTAGAATATGTGCAATAGTGGAAGCATGCATAAGCACAAATGTGTTGAGAAAGAACTGAGACTTGGTAACTTTTGGGACAGTTATTTTCCATGAAATGACAAAATAAATGGGATAGTGGTTAGATAACATCACATTTAGAAGGGGAATGATAGGCAGATCTCGATCCTTAGAAAAAGAGAATAAAGATTGCGTAGCAATCATGGCATGATCGAGACACTTTAATATGTGGTCAGAGCCAACTTGAAAGTTGGACCAAGTGTGCCAAACCCCACTATCCTAGCGGTGGTTAATATTGGGATTGAAAAGGTTTAATTTATTGCACATGTAGTACCAGGCTTCCCTTTCCCCAGTTGTTGAGTGAAAGGGAAAAATGTCATCTTTGTCAAACACCACTTCAACCATATTGAAGTCACCACACATAACCCAAGTTGCTAGAGGCAATTTGTCAACTAGCCAACCTCACATCTAGGATCTTTCCATAGCATCATTAGAAGCCTAAACATTAATGAATCCAAAAGAATGATTGTTAATGGAAAGAAAAATCCAAATAATTCTATGTGTGGGGTCTGAACCATGTGAAATAATAGCAGAATGAAGACGAGGTGACAAGAGAGTAACTACACCACCTTAGCCAACTTTGTGCTGAGAGCATGAAACTAGAAATCTTAACTTATTGCAAATAGAGAAAATCTAAGTTATGAAGTCTATAATGGGTATCCCAGACATAGTACTTTCTGGAGAGGTCTGTGAGACCTCTAACATTCCATGATAAAAAAATTCATGAAAATTCTTCCATATCATCCTCGTCCTCAAGAGAGGAGTAGCTATTCTACAAGAAGGTAGAAACCTACTGGAAGTTAGAAGGAAAATCCTCTGAACTTATAGCCTACCATTTCACCTTTGGTATCTTCACACATCTAGGAGGACTGCAAGAATGCCACATCACTTGTGGTGCTATGGAAGAAGCAGTAAGAGGGGTACATACCATAACCGAGGCAGAAGCCCCGGTAGCCACCTTAATCCCTTGCATACCAATAGGATTTAAAACATGTGAAACCCTCAAAATAGGTGCTATGGAAACTGCTTATGTCCCTACACTGGTAGGAATTGACGCTCCTATGGGGAGAGAAGGATTCACAATGAAAACCATGTAAGACTGTTTAGGGGGAAAGGAATTCAAGGTAGCCTTGCCCTTGCACCCAATAGTAACCCATTCTTCATTTTTCCATTCTTTTTTCCCTTCAGTTGGCTTGGTAGGCACTTATTTAGGCATGGGCTTAACCCTAGGCATAGCCAAAGGGAAATCCCTGATCTTGTGTTCTACGAATTAGAACTTATAATAGGTGTTGGGGAGGTTCAAATAGAGCACCTTTTGAGAGAAGGTTTGAGCCCCAATCTGGATTTCCACAAAATCCTTAAGATCCTTGGAAGGATCAACCTCGACACAAACATGTCTCTATGGGCAAGCATTACAAAATTTCTGAGGTTCCTTTGTGACAACTTTGCCAAGGGTTTTGGCAATGGACTCAATGAAAGGCCAGCATGGCAAGGGTAAACCTAGGAACTCAACCCAAATAGGAACCCTAAGCTTTTATCATCAAAGATTGTGAAGTCTTGTGACCATTTTTGAAAAACAACCAGGGATGATTGCACAGACCAAGGTCCATTGTTAAAGACCGTGTCTTCCTACGAGGGGTTGGTGAAGTGAAATAAAAAAAATCTTTGGTAAGGTTTTGCATAGCATCAACGTGGACTCCATGAGGAGTCTAGCACTTGTTAAACCATTCTCAAAGCATAGCTTCAAGAGGAGTCCTACCCACAAAATATCCTATCAAAGTATGTTGTTCTAACCAATCACATGCAATATCAAATTCTTGTAAGGGAAGGATAATATCAAGATTACCTTGTGAAAAACCTTTGGGAAAAACTTGCGAGGGCATTTGTTCTGTGGTGGTGCCATGGCAATCCAAAATAGCAACATGAACACCAGAAATGACTGGTTCACCACTGATTGGGGCCATTAAATACTAGCCTAAAAGCTCGTGCAGTAAATGTAGTGTGACAAGTGGAGACTATAGAAGGAAAGCTCAGACAAAGAGTCGTACGCAAGAAAACTACAAGTTTGCATGAAGCAAGAAACCCTAGCAGAGCAAAAAAAACCCACTTCTAACTCTTTTGGAGAACTTTTGATTACCATTGAAAGATTTAGAATCCTCAACCCCTTCAAATTTCCTATATCAAAAGGAACTTCACCCTCTAATTCATTGTTTGACAAATCTATGGATGTGAGAGTGGAATGAAAGTATTCATAATGTTGCTCTGTACCTTTTAAAGTCATACTCAATCCATCTCCATAAGAAACATTAGAAGAAGATAATACAAATCCATCTTGGCTTTCATTTTCCATTGCTTGTAATGACAAAATTGTGTTTGGTATTGGACCTGAGATATGATTTGAAGAAAGGAGCAAGATCTGTAGGTTCCTTAATTGGCCAATCTTTAGAGGAATACTGCCTGTAAAATTGTTCTCATTCATCACCAACACTCTCAGCTTTGAAAGGTTTCCAACTAACTATGGTACTTCACCTCCAAACAAGTGTCCCAATATCAAGAACCTATAGCTTTGAACAATTTACTATAGAATAGAGAAATGACCCATTCAACTTATTATTATGAACAACTAAGGAATACAATTTTCTCAGCTTACTGAACTCATGTGGCAATCTTCCCTCCAAATTATTATTTCCCAAATTTATGACATTGATGGCAAAGCAATTAGACAAGCTCAGAAGGATCATTCTGCTTAAGTTGTTTGCAAGATTTAACAATAGAAGTTGAGACATTCTATCGAAGCTTGGAGGGATCATTCCACTTAAGTTGTTGTTTGCAAGATTTAATAGTTGAAGTTGAGACATTCTACCAAAGCTTGAAGGAAATTGTCATTGAGCAACAATTGTGTCATATTGATGGGATTTGCCCACTAAGTGCATTTCTAGACACATCTAGTATTACTAGTTGCATCCACACTGAAGTATAGACGTACATAGACACAATGTGGTTGGTGTGATTGTTGTAGAAAATGTATAACCACATGCTACAATAGTCTATTCTATTCACACATGAACTTAAATAGCCTTGAGAATCACTCAAGGTTGCTTTGAAGTTGGGGAGGGCTTCAAATTCGTGGAAAAGACATCTGTTGGACATGAATTGATGGGAAAGAGAAGAGTATGAAGAGTAGATGAAGACAATAAAAACCCAAATGACAAGCAAACATAGATTTTGCAAAGGGATGGCTATTTCCCATAGAGGGGACGAATGGGAAAAATGATCAAGACAAGGAAATTAGATTTGTTATAGCTCTTATAGTGAAATCACAAAATTATGATTAGGTACATAAAGTCAAACATGTGTAGAATTTTGAGTGGCTGACTATAAAACTCATTCAAAGATGCCATTCAGATTGAGTTGGTTCTTACTTGGAATATTCTTACTACATCTTTGGGTCTGTTTGTTTGTAGGCATAGGAATAGAAAATTAGAATAGGAATGGAAATGGGAATGGGAATAGAAAAGGGCAATTCCAATCTTCTTTGGTTCACATGGAATTCGATGGGAATATGTTAATCCATTATTTGGTTGTACAAAAATGCAATAGGAATAAAGTTAAATTTTGTATTTTAAAAAATATATCCCTTAAATTTTTTTCTTTTAATTTATTATTTTTTAGTTAATTTTTTCAATAATGGTAAAACAGTTTAATTTATTTTCATTTTTATTTTATTCATTGAAGTTAATGAGAAATATAATTTATTTTATTTTTTTAAATATATAGATATAATAATAAAAATTATCAAAAAAAGGTTTTTAAAAAACAAAATGTTAAAGAAAAAAATTACAAAAAAAATTTTTTAAAAATTTTAAAAATTAATTTTTTAATAAATTAAAAAAAAATCTGATTGGGAATAGGAATGGCCCATTCCAACAACAACTATTTTTTTGGAATGGAGATATGCTAAGTTTAGGGGCAAAATTGGAATACGTTTGCTTATTCCCTATTCCATTTTGGAATATCAAACAAAGAATACATTTCCTATTCTAATTTTCCTATTCCTATGCCAACAAACAAATGGACCTTAAAAGATAAAAGAAAGATGTCAAATGGATTAGCAAATGGCATGCAACCTCCAGAATGTCTTAATATTATAACTTATTAATTCTCAAAAATTTACAAAATAGTCAATTTATAATTTTAATTAAATAATAAATAATAAATTAATATCTATTATGTTTATTGGTTAAACGCTTCCTTCTATTTAACTATCCTTTGCTTGCCTAGATTTTTAAAAGTTTGGTGGTAGAATTTTACAAAAATAAAATAAATAATATTTTTTACAATTGTTTACATCAAATTTGTATTTATTTTTCCATCTTCTTCCTTGTTTTAACTACCATTTTTCATCTTTAGAATTCCTCAAGCTTCTACTTACTGGTTCATCCATTTTTTGAATTCAAATCTTCAATTAGATTAATCACTTATATCATAGAATTGAGAATATTATATGTTATTAAAAAATACATATTCTTAATATCAAATCAGATGTTGTCACTATCATTTGTACTAAGTGTATGACACATGTAATTTTTTAATCTAAATGTAGATTAATTATTAGCTAGTACAAAAGGAAAGTTGTCACTATCATTTTTACTAAGTGCATGACACTAAAACTTACATAAGACAATCTAATATTATAATCCAAATGTAGAATAATCATTAGCTAGTACAAAAGGAAGATACATTGCAAACCATAATTTACCAATGACTCCCATAAGATGACAGTTGGATGCCTCCACTTTCATGTAAGTCGATACAAGTAGTACAAGTAGTTATCCATATTTGTATTAAAAGACAAGTTATTATTGGGAGATTGTGGACAAATTGTGCCAAAAACTTTGAAGGCTATTGTAACAAAACAAAATCTCAAGTGGTTGTGTACAACTATAGCAGTAATGACATGTCCATAATAAGGGCTATTTGTGAGTTCTTCCACATTTTGATCGGCAAAATAAAACATGAGAGGTAGACCATATATGTGGGATAATAACCTCATCACCCTGGCAAGGAAAATATGCAATGCCAGAAAAATCAAAATGGTATTACCAATACAAGGAATTTCATAACATTGCATTCTTTTAAAATTAACAAGTGCTACCTAGTGGTTTAATACTTGCCTTCAATTAGTTTAGATTTTGAAAATAAATTTAATGATAATTTTATTATATATTATTATAAGTATTATTAATTTTTATATAATTAAATATAATTAATCTTAATTTAATTATAACCCTAAATATCAATTATTATTTAAATCCTAATTTTAAATAAATGTGTTTCAATTAATAATAAATCTATTTCAGGCAAGAGTCTACAACATAATGGTAAATTGTGAGGCTCTTATCGAAGAGGTCTTGGGTTTGAATCTACTCATACTTAAAAATAATAATAATAATTAATCACAACACATGATAATAAATCTTGGCTTCGGCCTCTTACCCATCTAAATAAAATAAAAATAAATCTATTTAAATATTATTATAATATTTTTTAAATAATTATAATTGTAATAATATTAAATATTTGATGAGCTTGAGGGATTTATTAGAGACTCATACCTTCTAGGTGATGGTTGTTACTTGCATCAGGTTTTAGCCTTCATCCTTCTTTTTGTGGATGATGTGATTCTTCATGCCTCCTCACCTGAGAGCCTCTAGAGAACTCTTGACAACTTAGCCTCCTTTTCTGACTCTAGACAACTTGTGGTTAACTTGGGGAAGACTTAGCTCATGGTCTTCAGTTACTTGAAGACCTCACACTTACATTTCTACTTCCAAGTTTAGGAGATTGAGATTACCTCCTCATACACTTACCCCAAGGTCAAGTTCTCAGGTCCTTGTTTTAGTTTGAGAGCCATCATTCAACATCGAATCAACATATGGATGGCTTCCCTTACCGTGATTGAGAGATAGTGCTTCAAACACCATTTCTAGGACACCTCGTCCAAGTTGTCCCTCCTGGACTCTTTAGTCAGACCTACTTTTCTATATGGTTTGGTCATTTGGGGACCATCATTGCTTGATTCAAATTGGGCTTCCATTGAGCATATTCAAACTCTTTTCCTTTGGAAGATTATCATATGTCATTGCTCCATCTCCCACAGTATCATTTTGGTTGAGTTTGAAGCTCATCCCTTTAGGTTGGGGGCTATTTTTGACCTAATATGATTTCTCCATCATCTTCGTTGCTTTACAGACTCCACAGATGGTTGTGACAAATACTATTACCTTGCATACTGCTCCTCAGTTGCACTTGCAAAGGGATGGCCATTTCTGATGGAGGGGACGAATGGGAAAAATGATCAAGACAAGGAAATTAGATTTGTTATAGCTCTTATAGTGAAATCACAAAATTATGATTAGGTACATAATGTCAAACATGTGTGGAATTTTGGGCGGCTAACTATAAAACTCATTCAAAGATGCCATTCAGATTGAGTTAGTTCTTACTTGGAATATTCTTATTGCATCTTTTCTTATTCTAACCTGCATTTACTCAATAAAAAATCAATGAAAGATAAAAGAAAGACGTCAGACAGATTAGCAAATGGCATACAACCTACATAATGTCTTAATATTATAATTTATTAATTCTTAAAAATTTACAAAATAGTTAATTTATAATTTTAATTAAATAATAATTAATAATTAATATCTATTATGTTTGTTGGTTAAATGCTTCCTTTCATTTAACTATCCTTTGCTTGCCTAGGTTTTTAAAAGTTTGGTGGTAGAATTTTATAAAAATAAAATAAAAATTATTTTAAAAATTGTTTACATCAAATTTGTATTTATTTTAACATCTTCTTCCTTGTTTTAACTACTATTTTTTATCTTTAGAATTCCTCCTCAAGCTTCTACTTACTAGTTCATCCATTCTTTGAATTCAATTTTAAAGTTAGACTAATCACTTATATCATAGAATTAAGAATATTGTATACCATTAAAAAATATATATTTTTAATACTGAATCAAAAATTATCACTATCATTTGTACTAAGTGTATGATACATGTAAATTTTTTTTAATCTAGATGAAGAGTAATTATTAGCTGGTACAAAAGGAAGATACATTAAAACTTGCATAAGACAATATAATTTTTAAATCTAAATTTAGAATAATTATTAGCTAGTACAAAAGGAAGATAAATTGGAAATTGTAATTTACCAATGACTCCCATAATATGACAATTGGATGCCTCCACTATCATGTAAGTCGGTACAAGTAGTACAAGTACTTGTCCATATTTGTATTAGAAGATAGACTATTCTTGGGGGATTGGATGAATTGTGTGATGTCTCATAACTTTTTTGTAGTTTTGGGGTGCCAAAAAATTGGAAGGCTATTTTGACAAAGAAGAATGGTTGTGTACAACTTTAGCAGTAATGGCATGTCCATAATAAGGGCCAGTTGTGAGTTCTTGCACATTTCATTTGGCAAAATAGAACATGAGAGGTAGACCATATGTGTGATAATAACCCCATCACCCTGGCAAGGAAAATATGCAGTGCCAGAAAAATAAAAGTTTTATTGCCATGCAAAAAATTCTTAGGGTTGCATTCTTTTAAAATTAACAAGTGCTACATAGTGGTTTAGTACTTCCCTTCAGTTAGTTTAGATTTTGTAAATAAATTTAATGATAATTTTATTATATATTACTATAAGTATTATTAATTTATATATAATTAATTATTATTAATCTTTATTTTATTATAATCTTAAATATCAATTATTATTTAAATTTTAATTTTAAATAAATATATTTCAATTAATAATAAATTTATTTAAATATTATTATAATATTTTAAAAATAATTATAATTGTAATAATATTAGATATTTCTTATAAGTTATAAAAATATTTAAAGATAAAAGAATTAAAATTTTAAAAAATTAAAAATTATTTATAAAATTTTTGTAAGCAAATATATTTCACATGTCACATTCAAAATGTAATTTGATTATATAATAATAATAATAATAATAATAACAAAGTAAATAAAATATTATGGCACTATCCATAAATGTGGGTCATATCAAGATCCTAATATTTTTAGTCAATGAAATAACTCTAAATTATTTTTCTTAATTTATAAATGTAGGAAATGTGCATCTATACTTTAGGAAATATTAATTGTATAATCATTAGTAGAAATAAGAAATAATACTCAAGAATTACAAAAAATTGATTATAATAAAACTACTAAAAAGTACAAAAACTAGCAATAGTAAATTTAATTTTTCACCTAATTATTTATTAAATACTCCAAATCAATAATCATGTTTATAAAGTCTACAAATATCAGTCAACTACTTCATTTAATTATTAAACAAGTGCCACATAATGACCTAAATACTTACCTTAGTACTTACCTTTAATTCTAGTAAAACTAAAATAGAAATAATTTAATATTTAACTGAAATATAGTTCTCATTTTAATTTAACAAGTTTATTAATAAAATAATAATATAATTGATTTATATAATGACAATAAGAAAATTAAGATTTAGTGAAGGCGATTCGTGAGGCGTAGTGTTAGGCTAATGATCCCGGTGCTACGCATCAACTCCGGTTCGAGTCACACTAGGTTACCACAAACCCTTTTGCCAATAGTGGCATGGTGTGATGGTTAAGTTGTTGTGTTGTTATCCTTGCCATCAAAGTTCCAATCTCATGGGGATGAGGTCCCCCATTTGTGGCCTCACTGGTTCATAGCTCCAGGTCAAAGCGTTTACCCCTCTTTAAAAAAAAAAAAAAAAATTTAAGATTTAAATATTACTTAAATATGATTTTAATTTGGCTTAAATAATTTATTACATTTTATTTGTACGATTTATACAATGTAAAACTATATGATTATAATTATAATTTATTTTGAAAAACTTGGATTTAAATATAACATTTAATATGAAAAAATTATCATAAATTTTATTGTAACCTAAACTTATTAATTGTAATATTAACTATATTATTTACCTAAAAATATTTTATTTTCTTATCTTATATAAATTATGTATAAAATAATCAATTGGAATTTTAAGAAAATAAACATTATTTATTTAGATATTTTTAATGCATAATTAATATATAATAAAATAAGTTATATAAAATATAAATGAAAATAAATACATATTATAATATATGATATTTATAATATTTTTATTTAAATTAGAGCTTTAAAAAATAAAATAAAATTTAAAGATTTTCAATTATTAAAGTATTTTTTTAAATTATTTGACAGATTAATTATACATACATCAAGTTTGCCGAAATGGAGCGAGAATTATAAAACTCTCTACTATAAGACATTAAATGATTTAACCAATCAAGTCATGAATAAATAATTTGTAAAAATTATAAACTTAAAAAATGATAAAGTTCATCATATAAAGTATAAAGTCTATAAGAAATCAAAAGATCGACAATTTCTAATTGGTTGATATGTATTATTTTAATCACAAGTTAAATAGAGCTATTCAAAAAGTAATATACTAGTACTTAGCCTATTGACAAGTATTAATAAGTAAATCTTGGAACTTAATAACATTTGTCTTTTCCTGATATGACAATTATTATATTTTACTCTTAAATGTGATGGATTTTGCCATTTTCAAGCACCAATGTTCTATCAACTACATGGATACACTCAGTATACCAAATCATTTGAGTGTGAGGATAACTTCTATTAGATATTTATTTATGCAAAAAGAATGGTTTTGAACTATTCTTTAATTTGTTGAGTGTAGATTTGTTTTAAAACATCTTAATTGAAATGTTAAATTTTTTAATTTAATATTTTTCCTTTACTAGAGAATATATAAATATTTTCAAATATTGTAATTTACATATTTAGTGAATCTTAGTATTAACAAGTGTAAATAATATAACTATATTTTACTTTACATTAATTTGCCTATTTTTTTGTTGAGATAATTTTTCTATTTAAGGGTTGAAATAGGTGTCAAGGGGGCCAAAAGCTCCATTTAGTTCTTACAAAAGATATCTAGCAATTAAGACGCCGAAAAATTCTGATGCAAGGAGAGTATGAATAGATAGAGCCTATGGCACACCTAACTCTCCAAACACCTTGTTGATTACACACAACAGAAGAAAAAAAAGAGAACAACACCAAGGAGAGATAGAACAAAAAAAAATTCATTTATTCATCAAATTATCAGCATACATGCCCAGATATAAGGCCTTCTAGTTTACCACCAAATACAACTTCAATATTTATGATCCTACTTCAAATTCACAATTCTAAAAACATCTTCCCTAACTCTCTCTAAGTTCCCCCTCTTAAACTAAACCAAATACCTCTACTTATACTTGCCAAAATAGCTTACAGAAGATTGTAGACTATTACATAATAGAAAGGCTAAACTCAAAATGGTCAATACTCATCCCAAGACAAGATCCTATCACTAAATTCATGATCCAAACTCTGGTGCGCTAGGAATATGTCAAAACTCTGGTGTGCCAGGATTGGATTTCACCCACTCTAGATTGCAAAAACTGTAGAGTTGAACATTACTAAGAACTATAGTGTTGCCAATTTTTCTTTTCTAGGACTATGTGTGTGATTGGAAAATATTTTGAGAACATACAGAGTGGTGGTTCTAGGGATTAGACTAATACTATGACACTATTCTTGTTCATGTGTAAGATTGCTTTGTCCCTTGCTCATTGTTTGAAGATGTTTTCTTGAAATTCTTGATTGTTGTCTTGCATGCCTCATTCATAACTCAAAATTTATCACATCTAGTTGGATATTTAAAACAAATCAAATATGTGTTCCTGAGTCGAGACTTTATCATCAAACTACTTTGCTATCTTGTTATTTACAGTTTCCCTAGGTTGATCTAGTTTAGATTAGGCCACTTACACTATTCTTAGAAGCTTGTTTGCACCTTGGGTTATTGTGCTTTGACCCCTTGAATTAGTGTCTTTGATTTCACAAGTGACCTTGTTTGGATTCGGTGAGTTAGAGACCATTCTTGTTGAGAAAGATATACCTTTGGATCTTTGATATTATACTGGGAGAGTTTTGGTAATCTCTTGTTCACCCACTTTCATAAAAATTCAATTTTAATTATTTATGATTTGGGTAAATCATCCTCCTAATCCATATGTGCTAGGGTATTCACCAAAGTTGTGGGCACCTCTGTGCTAGTGTTGGTTTATGCCATTAAAAAATTCTATTTTATCACATCTCTTTTGAACAAGTGAGTGCTTTTACTATCCTAGTTTGGTACCAATGTTTCTTAGGGTTATCCTGTCACCTAGTACCTTTTCTTTCATGCTGGTTACAAAAAGATATCAAGTAGATCAAGGAAAGCGACCTAAAGTCATCTTTAAACAATTACCTTTTGTTCAAACTCATCAAAGACATAAGGGAAAAGAACTTGTGTTTGTTCAATCTCCTAAGAATATTTCAAAAGCTTTGTTTCACCCTAGTAGTGACGTTATTGAGTTGAGTACACCCTTAGCATCAGCTCACTCAAATATGGATATGAATTTTACAATGGCTCCACAAAAGAACAATCAAAGTGGTGAATACTATCTTGACCTTTTGAGTGGTGATCCTACTCATGAAATTAGACCAACCTCACCCCATATTGAGGATGGATATTTGGATGCACACCAAAGGGCTAAGAAAGGTAAGCATTATACCTATCAAGAAGAGAAATCCCAATATGATGATCAAACTAGTGAGCCTTCTAGCACTCATGTGAATGCAACATTTATTGGTAACTAGTTTAGATAGTCAAGACCATGTACATTGCACATGACACCTTTAGGTTATGTGACTAATAGACTCAAAGCACTTGAGCATGAGAGAAAACCCCTTCTAGATGAACAAGCTAAGAAGGAAGAACAATTTAGATGCCTAGAGGAAGAGAGGAAAGTTATGATTGAGATAGAAAGGAAAGCCCGTTAAGAAGCACAAAATGTTCTCGTGGCTCCACAACTTGACAATAAATTCAACAATGTGTAGATTCACTAAATATTGTCCCCGACAATTTAGATGTCAATCGATTCTAGAAAATGGCTAATCATGTTGCTAGCCCTCATTACCTTTCCTTTTTAGAGGAAGATGATAAATCTTTGAGTCATCCACACAATCTTGCACTTCATATTGAGGTCATGATCCATAGAACCATGTTAGGCACGTGTTGATAGATGTGGGTGTTGGGCTTAATATTTGTTCTTTGAGTATTTTAAAGACATTAGGTTATTCTAAACAAGTTATTGGTACTGGAAGGAAGATTACTCTCAAATCTTATGATGAGGTAGAGAGAAGTTCAAAGGGGTTGGTCATCCTTCTCGTTAGGATTGATCCTATTGAAAAATATATTTTATTCCAAATAGTTGATGTTGGACCCCTTGTGTACAATATTTTACTTGGTAGACCATGGATTCATGATATGCAAGTAGTGTCATCTACCTATCATCAGTGTGTTAAGTTACCTTACAACGAAACAAAGATTTGTATACCTAGGGATAATACTTTTTCTATTAACTTGATTTCAAAAAGTACTCATGTTCCCCTCAATAGAGAAGTAGATGATTTTGATGAAACTTTAGTTGAATGTAAAGAAAAGTTCAAATCCATGGACCTTGGAATGGGGGGATATCAACTCAACTCCCTCGCAACATTACCAATTTCACCTAAGTTTTATGGTAAACCTTCACAAGAGATGAAACCTTCCTCTTTAGCTATGACATTATTTGACACATTTGTATAGTCATCAGTGCCTATTCAAGATGGGAAAGAAGATGTGGCTATTAGAGATTGGATTTATAGAGAAGAGAAGTATATGCACAATGAGAACTTCACTCCCTTTCCTAAAGCTTATGGAAGAGGGTATACTTTTGTCAAGAAGATGGGTTATTCTAGACATGGCCCTCTTAGTAATAGATTGGATGCTAGAGTTGAGCCCCTTGATCATGGTCTTTTTAGAGGCAAGCTATTCTAGACATGGTTGTCTTAGTAATATATTGGATGCTAGAGACAAACCCCTTGATCATGGTCTTTTTAGATGTAAACCTAAGAAGACGGTTAGCTTGGGATATGTGAATTACAATAATAACATTTCTCCTATCTTTGATAAGTTGAATAGTGAAGAAGAACAAGAGTACATATGTAATTTGGAAAATCAACAAGATATGTGTGAAGATTGGGTCCCTTCTACTAATGTCCTTTGGGGAGATTCAGATAGTCCAGTATCTCATGAGACAGTTGCAAATTTAGAACAAGAGAGTGTGACCCTTGATGATATTGAGGCTTCCACGTCCAGGTGTCCCAAGCCTTCATGGTGTAAGCATCCTAGTCGAGATTCAAAAATAGATTCCAATGAGTATGATTGGGACTCTTGCTCGGAGCCTTCTACAGTTGATATGGATATTGATGTTGTTCATACATATAGTTCTTAACTCAAGTTAGTTGACGATTCATGTGTAGGATTAGATGATTTGAACTCACATGTTACCTTAATGGATGATTCTTTTCTTGTTAGGATGAATCCCTATTTGGGTAGTTTAGGAAGTTACTTGATGGACTCTAACTCTTTAGTCACTAGAGATATCATTCATATTCATAACCTTGAACTAGTTTTGATTTAACCCTTGTTCATCCTAATTTGATTGATTGGTCCCAATGCAATCATGAACTTGAGCTTTTAATATTTCAAAATGATTATGAGATAGCCTGTTATTTCAATGTCATTCAACCCATAGTCTCTTCCACCATTGATTAAAGCTAGACATCTAGTACCTTAGTCAAAGAATAAAAAGAAAATAAAATAAAAAGAATAGGATTTCTGATGACAAAAACCACTATGTGGCAATGTTAGAACCACAAAAAGTAAAAAGAAATGATGTATCTAAGGGTGAAAACCTCTCTGAGGCACCTGAGGATGAGGTACTTGATCATCTCCCTATTTATTTTCAAGATAGATGTCATGCCCACATTTTTCAAGGCAAAATACAACCAACAATTTTTTTAATTTTTTTTGAAAGGTGAACTAAAGGACATCACAAATAGACCTATACTTTGTTATGAACATTCTTTTGAACTGAGGGTTCTTTGGAATGTAACAACTCATGTTACTTGAGGATGTTGGATTGCTACTTTATTCGATCATTGAGTTGGATATAATTAATTTGAGTTGATGTGGGAGGATTATGTTTCATTCGGAACCCTAAACTTCAAGTTTTCAAGGAGACCAATCAATTTTCTAACATTTGTTGGAACCTCAATTAAAATGTAGGAGCCAAATGATGTTATCATTTCAAATCCACATCCTATCCTTGAAATAAAACATTATGTATGTAAAGGTGACATTTGAATTCTGCACCAATGTGGTTAAAATGATTCAATAGTTTGCGAAAGTGAAGATGTTTTATTTAATTGTCCTAAAAGTTCTGATTTTGGGTCATTTAACCATATATATGCATAATCTTAACTTGCTACATCCTATGTCCACTTCTATTCAAGTGTATTATTATATAGGTACTACTATTTAAATGAGCTTCTTACATTATATCCTTAATGAGCTTCAACTAAATTGATGCCTTACAAACTAGGTACTATTAACTAGATTTTTAAATCAATTATTAATTGTTTGTTTCCCCATAACCACTAAAATATATTATCATTCATTAACCTTCTACCATTGATCAACATTAATATTTAATGACTATACATATGACCACTAACCTTTAATAGCAAGAGATTTTCACTAGCATCGTTTAGTTCACATTAGATATATTAAATTTTATCAGCAACTTCCTACTTAATGATTTAGGGGTACCCTTGGGCTATCTAAGGGTTATTTAAGTGTATAAATTTAACTATAATAAAAAAATATATTTATTATTATTATTATCATTATTTTTATTTTATTATATCTTAAATTCATATTATTATTGAATACTAACTAGTTAACATATATCAAATGTAAAAAAATCCACATAATTTCTATCTACATAGCTTTTCATTCTCTAACTTACTAATATTTAATCTTTAAATATCATAAGGTTTACCCTATACCTTCCTATCAACTATCTTACGTACTCCCCACTATCTTCCCACTAAAAGGGGGTCTTATACTTTAATAATGATCTAATCACTAACTAAACATCTTACTCCTAACTTTATGTGATTACAATCTCACTTTACTAACATCTCTTTAGCTCCTAACCTCTACCCTACTTACTAATCCTATAAACATTCTTTAGTACTAACATACACAACACAACCTATCCACCCCCTCCCCACAACAGACCCCCCCCGCAACCTTTTTATCTTTTTAACTAAACTTTTTTTGTTGGCTTACTTCTCCCCATGTTAAGGATGTGGTCCCTCCCCTCAACTCACATGGATCTTGGGAGGAGAGACACCTTCCCCAAATGGCCCTCCTTAGACTCCAATTTTTAAAATAAAAAAATTTCTTTCTATATGTTCTTACCCCCCACAACCCCCCCCCCCCCCCGCCCCCAAAAAAAAAAAAAAAAAAAAAGAGAACAAAGAAAAAAAGAAAAGCTCATTTTCCTAGGTCAGTCATTTGGAAGGAAGTGGATGTTTCCCAAGGCTTGATCGCGTGGGAGATAGGAAATATTAAGTACTATGGCTGGAGAGGTCGGCTGGGTAGAGTTGTTGCTTAATGGTAAATATGGATTGTTTGTAATATGTGGTCTTTTCTAGGGTGAATTATATCCTATCTCACCCTATAATATTTTATATGGTATTTTTATTTCTTTTATCTTTTGTCATGCACATAAGCCGATGGTCCTAAGATGGATAGGGGAGGAGGCAAGATTCACCTAAGGAGTTGACAGGGGTACTTTTATTTTACTTTTTTACTATCAACTTTTTTCTTGAGACTATTTTTTGAAAGTCAGTATGCATGATTACGTGGTTTTCTATTTGATTGAGACTTGGTTAATATCTTAGGTTATATTAATATCATAATTTTGCATGTCTTGAGTACATATAAAGGTGATATAATATTACTTAAAAGTTAGGATCTTATGGAATATTCCTTAGTAATATTTGATTTGACGGTAATGGGGAGTGGAATGTTTTCCCACTTCCCATACAATTTTTAGAGAACAAAAACTGTAGCTACAAGAGAGTTTTCACTATAAGTTTAATACATTTCTTTCCGTTCTCATTTTATGAGAACATGTTTATGGGTTGCTAATGATCAAATTTTGACTTCCTTACTAACTTATAATTTTCAAGTTTGATGTTACTATAGCATCTATCTCATCTAAAGATATATTAGAACTTGAAAACCAAATGAACCAATTTCCTCGCATATACAATGAACTATCAAAATATAATAACTTTCTTTCCATTGTATCAAATACACAACATATGATTTTACAATTCAATCACCTATGTTTCAAATTGAGCCAACTATATCAATAAGATTCTCCCACACAACAAATTATGAAATGTTTCTACAAATTGATTTATAGATCAACATAAGAAGGAGTGTCTCATTTACATAACTTCTCCATATTACATCAAATCACATAATGTGAAACTTACAATGATTTTACTCAATCTACCTTGCATAATTGTTACAAGGACTATCCTATATGAAGACCCCATAAGAATTAGCTTTAAACTAAATGCATAAATCTTCATATGTGCAAAAGCTTGATCATCTAATTTTAACATGCCTTTCCTCACAATGAATATTTCCTTGCAAAGACAACCATATACAATATCCTCAATCTCCACTTTACACAATTACAACAATATACAATAAGAAAAAAATCCCTTTTTGTATTATAATGAAACAACAAAGGAAACTTAACATCACAATACATTAGGAAATGACGTGGGAAAGATTAGTCTCTCCACACACCTAATTTTCAACATTGCCAATAGTGAAACCCTAATATCTTCATAGGAATCATCTTTTCAAAACTAGAAAAAAACACAAAACTTGGAACCATGGAGGCTCACCTCCCATCCTAGGCTTCTATGAAGCCACCCATCGAGCAAGGGAAACAAGACTCAAACAGTTTATGCTAAAATATGTCACAGTGAATGCAAAACTCAATCTCACAATACATTTACAAAACCCTCCAAGGTTTAACACAATGATTCTTAATTGAAATCATGAAACAATGGGTGAAGGTGGGCTCTCCAAAGAGAAGAATGCCATATCCATATACACATATTAATTTGCAATTGCATAATGCCTCTTCAAGGCTATCAAATACATCCTCCTCATCACATCAATAAACTTATACCTCCCATAATACAAGTGTCTCTTCAAGACCATCAAACAAGGCATATGGCTTCAATGGAGCCCATACTCCGTAAACAAAAAAACCCTCTCCAAGAGGAAAATCTCTCAACTTCAATGTTGAGCCCAACTAACCCCTTCACCCAAGGCTTCTCTTCCCTCCCAAGGGAGAGTGAAGCCTTCACACTCATGAACAATTTGAGCATTCAAATAAAACAAGGAAATCAAAGAAGAAAATTAAGAAAATGCATGAACCACAATGCACAATCACAACACAACACAAGGATTACAACAACAATACATGTTCCCATAACAACACTCCATAATTGTAGATTCATTATGTAATGCTAAAACAAAATGGTCATAGTTTGAGCACCTACCTTGGTCCAAGCTAATTGTAATGATAGTTGATGAAGATGTCCCTTAGCCTCCGTCCAAAACCCTAACTATCTCTAAACTTAGAGAGTGGGTGAACACCCCACTAGTTTGTCCAAGACTCTTTAAAAGGGCTTTCCTACTAACCATTTTGGCAAAAACACCAAGCCACTCCCTCTTACAAACTTGTCTCCCCCTAAGTTTGTTATTTTTGACTTAGTGGAAACATGGGAAAGAACTCATGTGACAACTCCATTTTCGAATTGGTGGAAGAAGACATTGGTAAAGAGCCCCCCTAGGTTGTCTAATCACTATCATGGTCAAAATTAGGTCCCTAACATGTTATACTATCATATGGGTAGCTTATTTTCACATAAAAGACAATTTGGGACCACCTAATGACCCCTCAAAACCCTAGTCAAGTCTAAATTCGATTTTCCTTTGATAATGACCCATCCTACCCCTTGTCAAGTGGGTTTACTTAATCATTAACAAGGTAATTAGTTTTAGAGTAAAATGCCACCATGACCAAAACCCTAGATGAAATGTCATTAACACACAAAATCCACAAGTGTTAAGTGACACCCAAACTCACATTCCAAATCATCATGACATGTCCCTAATGCATCTTTGTGATTAAAAATTTCACACACAAGCAAGTTTACATTTACGAAATAAAATACATCACAACGAGGCTTTTGAATCTTCCAAAGATTTGTGTTGGCTAACTGTGTTCATATAAGTTTGGAACTTGTTTTTCCCAAAACATTTCATGGTTCCACTTCCTATACACTAAACTCAAGCATCAGTAGTCCAAGGAGGTCATATATAATACATATCATAAATGCATATGAATTTAAATATTACGTAATCCATATTAATATAATTCAATGGAATTCCTCTACTTAATCATTGCAAATAAGACATTCAAAATGTTAAAATATCAAAATCTACAAATCATATTTAATCATAAATCATCACAATCAATTTAACATTTCGCATCACATCATAATCCATTTCCTATCATAATCACGAAATGTTGAATCTATACTGCTAAATCAACCAACATGAAAATTAGTTTCAATTGCATACCTTAGATCAAAACCCCCAAAACATAATCACAACTAGTATACTTGATTCAATTAAATATAGTTTGATCACTAACACTATCTCATTATCATTATGAGTTATTACATGATAAGGCATATGTCTCTAAAATCGCTAATGTTAGGAAATCAAGATGTTTTCATAATCATGTCTACATAGGTTCGAAATTAGACATTAGGTAAACCCATTATATATGTTAATCAACATATTATATTTTCATCTTAATCATTATTCACTATAGCCTATCCACCTAATAGTGCTTGTACAACAAATGACTTATTATATTTACATCATTCTGAGCTCTACCGAGTAGGCCTTTATCTAAATTGATCACAATTTTTGTCTATAATTATTATTAGTACTCACAAGGGTAGGTGGTAATTCACCTTTTCAGAATGGCCTCCTAAAACAACTATCCTAATAGATCATAACATACTATGAACCCATTGGCATAGTTTCTAAGTTATAACATCTCGAGTCTTTATTCCATAGGGTCTTAGCTTATCAACCTGATAAAATTTCAAATATGATACTTATGAAAATAATGAATACAATGTAGATCAATCTTAATAAAATCTTAGGTCCAATATTAATAAGAAGGATGCCAATTGTGAAATACCTAAATCTTAGAACCTACTTATCATCATTCTATCATAAGGTGTATGGCAACAGTCGATAATTCACATACCTTGCATGAGAGACAAAGACATGACATCTCACCTCCTTATGCTTCCTAGTTCTGACCATATTCGTGTTATTTAGGGTTTATAATATGGTACTAAGGAAGGGGCCTTACAATAGATCCTCAATGTTTATTGAACCAATGCAAGCAGTCAATTTGGGTATGGATGAAACTCTACAAATGGTACATTTGGCTCAGTATTTGTCATCACAAGAAAAAGAAGTCTACACTAAGTTCTTACGAGAAAAGAAGATCAATTTTACGTGGACTTATTCAGATATGCTAGGGTTGGACACTAATCTTATTATGCATCGCTTATCCATAGCTCCAAGTGTTAAACTAGTTAAGCAAAAATTGAGAAAGATGCATCCTCACATAACTCTCCTAGTCAAGGTAAAATTAGAGAAACTCCTTGGTGCAAAATTCATAAGAGCTATTGACTATGCTGAATGGATATCAAACATTGTACCAGTTTCAAAACATGATAAAACCATTTGAGTTTGCACAAATTTTAGAGATATTAATAGAGCATGCCCAAAGGATGATTTTCCACTTTCTAATATAGACATGATAGTAGATATGACTATGGGTTATGACATTCATTCTTTAATGGATGACTTTTTCGGATATAATTAAATTAAGATAGCTCCTGAAGATCAAGAAAATATTGCATTCACTTTTGCATGGGGTACCTATTGTTGGAATGTTATGTTTTTTGGATTAAAAAATGCAGGAGACACCTATTAATGAGCTATGAAAACTATTTTTCATGATATAATGCATAAAAACATGGAAGATTATGTGGATGACACCTTGGCTAAGTCTAAGAAAAGAGATACACACTTAGATGATTTAGAAGTCATTCTAGATCACATGGAACAATTTCAACTAAGGTTAAATCCTAAAAAGCATGCATTTGGAGTCACCTTTAGAAAATTACTAGGATTCATTATTTCAGCAAAAGGAATAGAGGTGGACCCTAAAAAAGTTCAAGCGATCATGGATATGCCACCTCCTAAAAATATTAGTTAAATGAGGAGTCTTCAAGGGCGTCTTCAATCTATAAGTAGGTTTATTTCATAGTTGGCAGATAGAGCTCAACCTTTCAACAAGAAGTTGCATAAAGGAGTCAAATGTGTATGGAATGAAGAGTGTCAAAAGAGCATAGATCAAATCAATAAATACTTGGCAAATCCTCCTATTTTAATGCCTCCTATCCTAGGGAAACCACTTATTCTATAGATTTCAGTGACAGAGTCTTCCTTGGGGGCATTATTAGCTCAATTGGATGAACATGGGAAAGAAAGAACAATATACTACATTAGTCATACTCTTTGTTTCATATGAGGTTAATTACACCAATATTGAAAAAGCTTGCCTCACAGTTGTGTTTGCTTTCCAAAAGTTTTGAAATTATATGCTTACACACACTATACACCTCATAGAAAAAATTGATCCACTCAAGTATTTACTAGTAAAGCTACCCTGATGGGTAGACTTGCTAAATGGATGATGATCCTTTTAGAGTTTGACATAGAGTATATTGAGCATAAAGAAATCAAAGGGCAAGCCATAGCAGATCAATTAGTTGATTTCCCAAGTGCTAAGATGATGCACCTATTCAAGTTGATTTCCTAGATGAGCACCTCATGTATATGACTAAAAGAACATGGAAGATGTTCTTTGATGGATCCTTTATGAAAAATGGTTATGGATCTGGTGTGTTGTTTGTTTCTTCTCATGAGTACATGATTCCTAAATCGTAAAAGTTATTATTTCCATGTACAAATAACATTGTTGAGTATGAAGCTTTAAAAAATGGACTTAAGATGGCTATAGAATGGAGAATTATAGAGTTACACATCTATGGGGATTTACAACTAATAATCAACCAATTCAATGATGATTATTTAACAAAAACTGAGAAATTGGTACCTTACAAGAAAATGGTTGATTCCTTGAGATGCTACTTCACATTTGTTTCATTTCAACAAATCCCTAAAGCCAAAAAAAAAAGCTACGGCCACACTTTCTTCACTTCTTCAATTAGAGAAACATGAATCAAGATTTGAATTCTTGGTGGAAAAGCTACATCACCCTATCTATGATTCCCAAGAAAGTCATGTTATTTGTACCCTTGTTGGTCATGAGTCATCTCATCATAGTGCCATTTATTCATACCTTTGTGATGGCATTATACCTGAAATCTTTAACCGATCTAAACATAGAAACCTTATTTGAAAGGTCTCTCACCATTCCCTTATCTTTGGTAATTTATGTAGGAGTCTAGATGGAACACTTCTTAGATGCTTAGAAAAGGAAGAATCTGATCAAGCATTAGTTGACATCCATGAGGGCATCTGTGAGGGACATTCCAATGGTCTTTCCATGGTTCAAAGGTTGCTTAGGGCAGGGAACTATTGGCCCATGATGCAAATCGATGCAGTAGCTTTTGCAAAGTCATGTGAAAAGTGTTAAAAACATGGTAACCTGATACATGCTCTAGGCAGGGAATTCATTTGTTCTATCTCTCATTGTTCATTTCAGTGTTGGGCCTTTGATCTTGTTGGGCAAATTCATCCCAACTCATCATGTGGACACAAGTTTATTATCACTACTACTGATTACTTCACTAAATGGGTAGAAGTTGTCCCACTTTCTGTTGCCTTGGGAAAGATAATTTCTCTGTTTATTCTGAATCATATTATATATCGATATGGAGTTCCTTCTGACATTATCACTGACAATGGAGGCCAATTTAAAAATAAGGACTTTAAACAACTCTATAAGAAATTCAAGATAAAACAACATTGGTCCTCCATTTACTTCCTACAAGGAAATGGTCAAGAAGAAGCATCAAATAAAACCATTCTCAAAATCTTACATAGAATAGTTCATAAGAATGGTAGAGATTGGCTCTTACAGATAAATCTGGCTTTGTGGGCCTATAGAATGAGTATTCATACTCCTACTGGGGCTACTCCTTTTGCCCTTACATATGGTGTTGAAGTAGTGTTACCTTTAGAGGTTGAGATTCCTTCACTCATAGTTTCCCTCAAAAGTCTAGTTACAGATGAAGACTACCTCGCCATGAGACTTCAAGAGTTAGAACTTCTAGATGAGAAACACCAAGCATCATTTAACCATATGAGGGTCTATCAAAAGCACATGTCCAAAGCATTCAAACAAAGGTTCACCCTAGAGAATTCTAGGTGGGAGATCTTGTCCTACGTGAAAATCCTAAGAATCAACGGAATAGAGATCAAAAGGGTAAATTTGAACCTAATTGTCTTGGACCTTACATTATTACAACAACTTTTGGGTCTGGTGCCTATTTATTGTCTATAGTAGAGGGAGAGAAGCTCCTTGATCCTATCAATGTCTTGCACCTGAAGAAGTTCTATCCATGATACCCATTCTGTCTTGGGGCATCTTTGTACATATTTATTGATCCTGAAAAAATACAAAAAATGATATATTTCAAAAATTCAAAAAAATGACATACTATCAAAATTTTAAAAATTGGAAAATGTCCTAAAAAAATGATCATCTTAGTAATAAGTGCTTTGATGTATCTCCAAAAAAAAAAAAATATTCCAAGAATAATAATAATAATAATAATCCAAGTGGAGAAAACTTAGAAATGGACTCTACTTGAGGCCTTTGCATCCCTATTTCTTAGCACGTGTCTTCAACACTTAGCCTTCCTCCATCATTCCTTGTCCTTGTTTCCTTAGTATGGAATTGGTCTTTGCCTTTGTCTAGGGGGCATAACTCTATTAGCTTTGGTCTCTTGGCTGCGTTAGTCTTTAGGACACGTCGCAAATGGTGTTTTTCAACACCACCCCAACTGTATTTTTCAATATAACCCCTGACATCGCATATTTTTCAACACTTATCAATTTGGTCTTACTCAATTTTGTCAAGTGATCTTACCTACTTGCAAGCATTCGATCCTTATTCTCAGAACTCAGTATCAGTTAACACACTTAAAATTTTAAACATGACACTTAATGCTTGACCTATGTCATGATATTTTCTTTTTGTATTGACTGTTATTGATTTCCATTGAGTGTCCTTATCTGATAAGTCTCTCCAGGATGCATAGCTAGAAGACTTGGGGCACGGGGTATGTTTTTATTTGTTTTCTACTTGTGGGTGTGGTCTTGAAACTCTAGAGTGTCTCTTGTTATCCCCTTGAAACACATAGGAGATTTGAAGCATCATCCTTCACTACTTTTGCACAACCATTCTTATGGTCATCCTGGCCTCTATGCCTTGATGCGAGCATAGTTTTGCTACATTAAATTGGATAAGCTAACATTGAAGTCATCTTGAACTTTATGTCTTTGATTCTTATATTAAAATATTTCCACATTCCAATCTGATATAAATCATATTCATATCTTCATAGTTGTGCTTGTGACTTATGATGATTGTGTGGTTTTTTGATGTCTGTTAATAATGGACCAATGATGAAAATAAGTTCTTTTACATTCTCTAATGAATAATACACACAATATCTATGTTATATTTGCTCTATTGCAAGTACACCTTTGCATTTTCGTGTAGCTTGCATTATTAGACTTCATGTTAGTTTGCATTTTTAAGCTACATTAAGAGTTTGAGAGGGTTTTCCCTTCATCTTTCTTAAGGATTTTTAATCAGTTGTAGTCATGTTTTGATCTTCATTTGCTTATCTTCTTTCACAATCTCAATCAAAATTTATATCTTAAACAGTTGATTGATTTTGGGACATTCTATTTCTTATGGAAATTTTTCTTTTCTTCTTTCTATTTCTTTCTATATTTTCCAAATTTCTACCTTTCATTCACTTTCATCCGAGTTCTTTTCTTTTAATTCACCTTTGGGGCATAATAAATCATGCTTGATGATATACTTTAGTTTTGTGATTCTTATATCTTTCATCTTACATCAAGAACTTTATCTTTTGTTTGATTTGATCAAATTTATCAATTTTTTATTTTTCCTCTATCTCATTTTGATTTCGATCACTAGGGGTCAGTACCTATCAACTTCAATCCTTGATTCAATTTTATCAATTTTATCTTCAACTTTTTAAAATCAAAGTTTATTTGTATTCTTTGTCTTGATGTGTTCTTGAATCGACCACACATCTGGGTTGTTTTGTGGTCCCAAATTGATCTTACATTTCAATTTCTTTCTTTGACTACATGTGTTCCCAAATCAATCACATATTATTTAAAGAGGGGAAAATGTATACACCCTAAAATGGTCACCTAGATTATGGGCCCCCAGTATTCAATTTAACAATTTCCTAAATCAATGGTTTGCAAATATTTTATTAAATCAATTCAAATCATTTTCTTTGTTCAAATTGTAATTTTACTTCAATTATTTCAACATTTCCTAAGGTTTGTTCATTTTATCCTAAGTCTTATTTAATTTTAAAAAAACCTCTTTTAATTAAATAATTAATTAAGAGAAAAACCCCTCTTTTAATTTAATTAAATATTTCATATTTAATTAAAAGAACTTGCTCCCTTTTAATTAAATAAAATCTCACTTGAAAAAGGAAATAAAATAAATAAAAATTAAATAAATTTTTTGTTCCTCTATACTTAAATACACATATTTCTAAGTGGGATTCCATTTAATTATTCTCATCTTTTCTCATTGGTGGAATTTTGTCTCACACGGATCATTCTTTCTCCACCCTTGATTAAATCTTATTGCCTCTTAATCTTAATCGTTCATTCTTCTTTATAAGGGAGAGTCCTCTCTCATTTTTGACATCCACGATTACACTATTGTTATATTGTAGGTTTGGAAAGCGATTTTTGGAGGAGTTTGAGCATTAAAACTTTTTGTCTTCTTCTCTCATGCATCCATGGTTTCCATCATCATGATCCATCCTTGCATTTTCATATTAGCTTAGATCCATATTTTCTTTCATAGATTAATCTTGCATTGTTATTTTCTTTCATAGATTAGATTTCATTTCTTGCATTGCTTTGCATTGTTATCATTTAGATTAGCTTGCATCTTCATTTGCATGCATATTTTGATCTTTGAATCTCTCCTTTTATGGTGTACTTGCATTGACACAAACTAAGTCAAACTAAGGGCCTCCATTACAAACCCTTGCACTCCATGAATAGAGAGCTATGAGCCACCATTCGAGACCTCATTCTTGAGCAATCTTGCATATAATGACTCATAAAAGTGTGCTCACATTTTAGGCATACAAATCCAAGGTAGTAGGCTTTCTAATCTTGTCCTGGCACATGGATTCTACTATGCCTTTGGTTTTTTAATCATAGTATAAGAACTTTGTAAAAAGGTATGCCAGATTTGTCATCAATTGCACTGGTTAATCTATGCTTAAACAACCAAACAAATTGATACAAGTCTCAGTTGCTTGCCTCTTTACTTAGTTCCCGGATTATCAAAAGAAAAAGCTTCTCAGTTTCTAGGCAAGAATCATATGACAAAACTATCTCCCATATTATTCTCTAAAGATTGACATTTGCTACCAACTTGCCATTTGAATTTTCCAAAGAAACTAATTTATCTTAGCTCCGTTTTTCTTTATTCAAACAGTGAACAAAAGCATTTCATAGAATTATAATAATAGGAATAAGGTAAAGCGTGATTTATACTAAGAGATGTCCAATAATGTGGTATTAGGGATAACACAGAATTACAATAAGAAACAAGTTGAAATATAAAAGTTATTAGATTGACTTCAAAAATTGAGGGTTGCAAAACCTGCACAATTCTAGCTGGCAATTAGGGGCCAAGTCGTCTTGGGTTTGTAGGATGAGTTGCAACAAGAAGTGGGTATATAAAAGAGATTAAGAACATATAAATATCAGCCATGTGAACTTCATATTTGAAAGAGTACTTCGCAGATTATGTCTTAAAACTTGATTTCCTACACAAAAAAATGCTTGGATATTAATTCACAGAGTTCATGAAATAGAGACTTAAAATTTAATTTATGGTCTGGTTCAAATCTTACCAAATATAGTGATGGATAATAACCAATCATGCTATACTAGGCTCACCTCGTGAACAATCTTTCAAAACTTTGTTTCATAAGTAGGGTGACACTGTCATCAATGAAGATGGCAATTCTTCTATGCATTTCCATTGATCTGCTTTGTTAAGTTCAATATATTTGGCTGCAAAAAACATTCGCAATAAATTATTTGCTTGTATTGAAAAGATTCATAAGTCTATGAAGAGTTCAAACAATTAGAATCCTAAGGCATAACATAGTTTTAAATATGTTGTGAGACATATATCAAGGATAATGAAAACTAGTTTTTAGGATTGATTATGACAAGTTATTAGTTCCTCTTGACTTCAAAAGCATCCTGGACATTGCCTCGCTGCTAGTCAGGCATCCATAGCCTCAACGGAGTTGTCGCTGTAAAGCCAACGGAGATTGCTCCACTTCCGGCAAATTATTCTTTCGAACACCTATGGAGATTTTCGTGTACCCCCAAAGCCAATCTTATTATATCATCTTTTCTTTTCTTTTCTTTTTTCCCTTTGAATTGGTATTTCATTTCTTTCTTTTCTCTTGGCTTGTAAGAAATGAAGCTTACCATGGGTTTAGGAGTTACAATGGCGCTGAAGCAAGATTTTAAAATTTTCACAAGTTATGATCTTTCTCAAAGACACATAAATGGACTTAGAGCAATAGTTAAGAGTGTGAAATATGTGGCAACCTCAGAGTTTATGTGTCAAGACACAATGTATGATTAACCTTCTGAGTCAAGTATGTTTTCTAACCCACTGAAAATATATGAAGGATAGCCAAGATTCTAATGCTCTTCATAACAATTATCCAAGAAATGAAATAAACAAAACTTGGTGAAATCTTCAGATGAAGTAACCAGATCACCACACCACTCTACTTACAAAAAGAGATTCTCACAGCTATGAGCCACCTAGCAAAAGCCAAAACTGAAGCCAAAACCAAAAGAAGAGAGAAAACCAAACCACATGAGGAAGACAACTTAGGAAAAAAAGAAAACAAAACAAACAAGGGAAAGAAACCTAAACTATGAAAAGCCAAAAAATGCCTAACCAGGAAAGGGGAGACAAACCGAAACCCCCACCTAACTAAAAGAAAAGAAAAAACAAAAAACATACCACCAAGGAAAATCTAAACTAACTATGTACAATTTAGGCTTCGCAAAGAAAACCTAAGGGCAGAAATAATGCTTGAGGAATTTCCCATTGATAGGCAATTGGACTTCCTTTCCTGTTAGAGTCTTAAGCTTGAATGCATTATCTCCCAAAATTTCAGAAATTTGATAAGGACCTTTCCACAGATTATCAAACTTGTCATGTTCACCTTTCTTTTCATGTGCCTTATCCCAGCAAAGTACCAAATCTGAAATTCGAAATTCTTTAACCTTTGCCATTTTGTCAAACCATCTCTTAACAACTCCTTGATGTTTAGCAAACTTTTCCAATGCTTCGTCTCTCTTTTCTTCCAAGTGCAATAATTGAGTCAAACATGTTTGCACTCTATCTTCTCCTTCCATAAAATCTTGCATGAATCATAGTGTTAGAATCCTCAATTGGATAGGGAAAACTGGATCTTGTCCATAGACCAAATGATATGGAGATGTCCTCAAAGAACTCTTTATTCTAATCCTGTATGCCCAAAGTGCGAATCTCATCTGTGTATGCCAATCTCTAGGGTTATTGTCTAATAACTTCTTCATTGCACTCAATAGATTTTTGTATGCTGATTATGCCAATCCATTCCCTTGCGGATAGCAATTTGATGAAAAGTTTAGTGTGATCCCATAGTCAAATGCCCAGTTTGAGAACTTCAAGGATCTAAATGTTGGCCCATTATCACATACAAATGCATGGGGACATCCAAACCTGGTAATGATATTTTCTTCAAGAAACTTGATAACAACCTCTATTGTGCAATTTTTTAGCGATTGAGCCTCAGTCCATCTAGTGCAATAGTCTGTAGCAGTCAGGATATACTGGTGGTGTCTTGATGATAGTAGATTGATGGGGCCAATGAAATCCAATCCCCATTTTGTGAATGGTTTTACTTCAATAACAGGTTGTAATGGGATAGTAGGATTTCTTTCACGTGTCGCAGCTATCTGACATGTGTGACAAGTCTTCACGTGTTCATAAGTGTCTTTAAATAAGGTTGGCCAATAATACCCTGCTCTTGATATTTGATGAGCCATAGCCAAAGCACTTCCATGACTGGTTCCATATTTACTATGAAAATGCTCAATGATGTGTCTAGCCTCTTCCTTTCCAACACATCTCAAATAAATGCCATCATGGTTCTTTCTATATAGCACAGATCCTTGAAGCATAAAACTTTGACTCCTCATTCTCAATGAACGCTTTTGAACATAATTCAAGTGTGATGGAGACTTATGGTTTAGCAAATAATGAACAATATCATCATACCATTGATCTGAAGATACTTCTTCTAACACATATACTTGTTGTACTAACCTAGGACCAGTTGTAGATAGGGTTTGAGCTAGAGCTTGTCCTTGTACCAACTTCATTGGTTGTATCTCCATGTCATATTCTTGAATAATTGCCATCCACTTTCCTCTTCTTTCTCCCAATTCATTCTGCATTAGCAAAGTCTTTACTGTTGCATCAGGAACTATTGCATAAACCTTGCTTCTTAAGATGTAATGTCAAAATTTATTTATTGCTTTTACTAAAGCATAAGCTTGTTTTTCAACATTTGGATATCTCAATTCTGCATCTTTCAAGGGTGAACTCATGAATGCAATAGGATGTTCATCCTGATCATCTGCCTTCTGGGTAAGGATAGTTGCACAAGTGTGTTCTGGATTCTGAGCAAGCTTAGATGCATATGGTGGTACATCATCTGCAACATCATTTGAGAGCCGTTAACAACTTGTATCACTTCATCTAATGATGGCACTAGATAATTATCCTTCTCTAAAGCTCTATTGAGATTTCTGAAATCCATGCACAACCTTATCTCTCCATTCTTCTTTCTGACAGGGACAAGGTTGGCAAACCACGTTGAGTGTCGAACTGGGAATATAATTCTTGCCGACAATAACTTCTTCACTTCTTGATGTATTAGTGGTTCTAACAATGGATTTATCGGTCTCTACCTTTGTCTAAACGGCTTACTATTTGGCTTTAATGGAATAGTATGTGTGATGAGAGACGTATCGTACGTCTTCAGAGCTTCATATCCCCAAGCAATCACATCAGGGAATTCCTTCATAAGTTTCAATATTTCTTCCTTTTCTATGGGATTACAAACCTTCCCAATAAATACATTCTTGACATTTTCTCTCGTTCCCAAGTTCGCCTTTTCACATTCCCCTCCTTCACTACTTTGGTACTTGAGGGAACTCAGTCTGTCTACATCAAAAATTCACTCTAGTTCAATCATTCCTTTTGGAATGGTATTTGTCCTTAAATTTATAATCTCATCGATTTCAAATTGAGCTTGTTGTTGTTCTCCTTCATCTATGACTTGTGCTTCAAATACCCTCGAGCTTGTCAAAAAATCAAGAATATGCTTATCATCTTCAAATACTTGAAAATTTGTGATGTTGTCAAGAACTGATGGTACTGAAGTCATCTCAACCGTGAATTTCTTCACACAATCCATGGCTAATGGTTCCAATGAACTTGCAAATTGAGCCAAAGAGTTTGCTATTGGATTGCTTGTTCGACTTATCCTTTTAATATTGAAAGCATCAAAGCTTTCGATTAGGTCCCAAACTCTATTGCGATAACGGCCCAATCTTTTATCATGGCATGTATATTTCTTGCGTACCTGTCCAATGACTATGTCTGAATCTCCATGTACATGTAGGATTTTGGCACCCTTTTGGATAGCGAGGAGCAATCTGATGACCAATGATTCATACTCAGCCACATTATTAGTACAAGGGAATTGCAACCTACGTGCTGCCAAATATGTTTCTCCAGTTGGGCTAATGAGTTCAACACCAGCTCCACTACCTTTCTTTGATTTGGATCCATCAAAGGATAGAGTCCACACTTGATCATTTTCATATTCCATGGGTGATTTTACCTTTGAATCCTTGGATTCTTTTTGATGTTCTTCTTGTCCTATTTCACCTTCTCAAATTCTTTCTTGTTGTGGGTCTAAAATTTGCATACAGGATGAGTTCACTTTGACAACATTTTCTGCTATCCATGCTTGTGGAACCATTTTCGAGACTTGTGCAATTGCTTCTTTGCACATGGTGCATGATATCTCAAGATGAAAAGCATTATGTATTCTACACCAGTTGGGTAACAACAAATTTTGAATGGATGCATCTTTTCCTAGTTCAACTTCCTGCTTAATGCTTTTTAGGACAAAATTCCTAAAATTCTCAAACATTCCTTCATTTAGTGATGGTTCTAAATTATGCATAACTGGTACCTCAGTGAAAGTTGGAGTCACATCATGACATCCCCCTTGATTGTAACCTTGCAACATTAAAACCTCTCCAGTTTTGGGAATATATGATCCCAAAGTGGTTTCCATAAATAGGATCTCATTATGTTCGCCATACTCAGTGATCAACAATCGAAGCCTCAGAGTGCTCTCTATCCTTATCTAATTAGGAATTCCCTTCAGTGGAAGCCATGTGTGTGAAAAGTCCATTGCAATATAACCATTTAATTTCCTTGCCCAATACCTACTAAGAAGCATGCCATACCCTTCAAGAATATCCACAATAGATATGTCAATACAATTTGAACACGTGGATCAGAGGCTAATTGCATGTGAATATTATTCAACTCTCCCACAACTAGGACTTCAGTTTTATCCAATTGTGTAACCTTCTTGTCAGTCTGAAGTGGAATCAATCCCAATTTTCTACATATGTCCAATGGCATTACATTACTTGATGCGCTAGAGTCAATTAAACAATTATGTAACATTTTCCCAAAAATTCTAACTGATACTAGGAAAGGTGTAGGTTCTTCCTTCCCTTGATAAAAAACCACTAGCTTCTGCCCTTTTGAATCAAATGTCTCATTGTTATGTATAGAATTTCTCCCATTTTGTGTTGTCATGGAATTTTCTACTATAGGAGAATTATCTTTGATCATTTTCGGTGGTGGATTTTCTGAGAATATTTGTCCATTTGATGTAACATTCAGATCATCCTGAGAGTTTTGTACCATTCCAATGAAACTTGAAGGATTCTGAGCAAGCTTAGATGCATATGGTGGTACATCATCTGCAACATTGGTGTTTTGTACAAAATTGTATTGTTGGACATTGGATACCGATCTTGGAGGATGTGATACATTTTGAGAAACAATCTTGGTGGGGGTGTCATTGTAGCTTTCCAATAATGTATCTCTAATTTCTGAAATTTTCATCAATTCATATAGTGGAAGACTCACTTTAATTTTCTTGAATTCCTCTAGTACATAAGAACTCAACCTCTTCAATTCCTCTCTAGAAGGACTTCCTTTCTGTGTTTGTCCCGAATTTTCACATTGCCTTTGTTCTCCTTGTTGAGCAGAGGATTGAAGATTATTCTTTCCTTTATCACTTTGTGAAGAATTCATCATGGAAGATTGGCATTTATCTCCTTGAGAGCTCATGAGTTGTCGATATTCAGGGAAGTCTCTAAGAGGCTCAGGATTATTGTTTGCATTGGGATGCGGAGGAGTTGAAAAGTTATTTGGAGGAACTGATGATGTTAATGGCTCATGGTTCCTATAATTCCTTTGATATGTCTTCATTGGAGTATTACTAGATGTTTGTTGAAAAGCTTGCACTTCACTTGTCCCTTCCACCAAGACACTATTATATAGAGAAGGGAGTAAAAATCCATCCTTATGTAATGATTCATTCTGGGATACTAGTGGAGGTTGATTTTCTGGTGGGACTTGATAACGTGACATCTCTATAGGACCATTTGTTGAAGCTGGTGGGAATTTTTGGTTAGCTTGTATTGGCATGTAGTCTTGAGAATCAGGAGGAGGAAACTTAAAATCATCAAAAACCAATGCTTGGTCATATTTTGGTGCAGGTACCATCTCATATCCCGTAGGAGGAGAATTCTCAGATGTGGCAGTGTTCCTCACTTCTCCCTTGAAAATATCTGCTGCTCTTTGAAATTCGTGACACTGTAATTCAAAATGTTGACTAGTCTCATGTAATCTACACCATCCAGATAGTGCAGCTTCTGCTAAGAAAACTTTATGAGCTGGGCGATTCTCAGATGGAGGATTATCCAATGGTGATGATATGCCCCCATTATTTGGATTAGTGTTCCATGATCTTCTTTGATAACCTTGGTTATTATTACGATATCCTTGATTACTTTCATTGAATCCTTGATTGTGTCCTTGATTACTATAGTGATGTGAAGGGGGATTCCCTTGATAACCTCGGTTGCTACCTTGATATTACTAATAATTCCTCTGTGCATTTTGCAATTGATTATTTTGATTTCTAAGGTAAGTGACCTCAATGGACAACTTTTTCACTTGTTCAATCAAATCTCTCATCTCATCTTTTTCCTCTTGGGTCCTTGTAGAATTTGTCGTGTTCTGCAGATAAATTGGTTGTGTGGGCATTGCTTGTGACATAGGTGTTCCAGGGTGCAACACCAACTGGTTCGGAGGAGCAGGAACTGGATTGATAGTTGGAGCATAATTCAAAGCTCCTTGATTCAATGTATTTGCATTTCCAAAATAGCTGGGTGCTCCATTCGTAGTTGCTGGTGATTGTAAACTAACTTTCTCTTCCTCAGCATATGCTTGGATCAAACTTGTAGGAGCCGGATGAGTTTTTTGAACAAACATAGACGTGAAACAGTCTAGGGCTGCATAGTAGATAGGTCGTGTTGCATCATCTCCTATGCGATATGGATCACGCAGTCTTGAATAAGCCCTTTGAAATCGGTTATTGAAAGCACCAATTGATTCACATTCTTGTCTCCTTATCTCGATAAACTGCCTATACAATTCTATAGGGGTGATAGGCAATCTGAACTTCCCGAGGAATGCATCCTTCAATTGTTGCCAAGTCTGTATTGAATTTGAAGGTAGGTTGATATACCAGTAAAATGCTTCCTCACCCAATGAATAAGGGAATAGACATGCAACATCCTCGTCTTGCACATTTCTAGTCTGGAGGACATCCTCAAAAATTTTAATGTGTTCATCAGTAGTGCGGTTCACATCATTCACAAAGAATTTAGAACAAAAGTGTTCAGGATTCTTTGGCATATTGTTGTATGCGGCAAACATTGCAAGGGGTGATGCATTCTGCAGAGGCCATTGCTAGAACTTGTCGTTGGATAGTTGCAGGTGAAACAACTTGTATAGGTATTTGCACAAATAACTATTGAATTTGTGTAGCTCCTGATGGAACTCCTCCTTGGATTGATCCAAGTTCTTGATGTTGAGGGGGTGGAGTTTGGAATATCCTTGTGAGATCAACTACACTTGGTGAATTCTGGCTCGTAGGTGCTTCTTTATTTCCTCGCCTAGGCTTTGGATCGAAACTCAACTCTTGTAATTCATGTGCTCTCGGGGTGAATCTCAAGGATCTTCGATGTACTTTGGGCAAGGATGAATTAATGTTCTCCAGTATCTGAAACTACTATAAAATCTTTTAGTCAAGGCCCTCCTTCTAGCACCAGTTTTTGTTGATGTGTGTTTTATGACTCACCAAACAGTAGAACAAAATACCGAGATATCTTATCCTCTCTTGAATAAAGTCTTGTGTATGCTAAGATTGCTCGAAGATCATACAATGACTTCAAGGTTCCTTTAATGTCAGGTATTGACTATGGATAAGATCGGTGGTTGATGTGATCTGCTGATGATCACAAGGGGGCTTACGTGTTTATTTATATTCATTTCAAGCCATACTGGATGTGGGAGCTATCTTAAGGTTTTGCAATGAAGTGCTTTTTTGGGAGTTTTCATAGAATATACAGAAATTCAATAGGATAGGGTTTAGGAATTCTATTCTGATCCTAAGGGTAGTGATAACAACAAATAGTACTTTAGTGGACAAATTCCTCAATTTACCAAATTTCTCTTTGCCAAGTTATACTACAACTACACGTGAACTAGTGCAATCTTCAAGGGTTATGCCAAAGATTTTCATATCACCACATACACCATCATAAAGAACAATGTATACGAATGATAGAAGTTGAGCATATGCATGAAAGGGGTTCAAGCTAACTTTACACAATGAGTTAGAATCACTAAAAGTCAAAAGTATGAACCAAAGGAACTCATCCATACACCATCATATTCTTCATTGTAATCACCACACATTGACTATGCTAAACTTAATCTAATTGAAGAAATTTAGGAGAATAAGCAAGCACTAAGACACATCAAGTATTCACCAAACTTCAATGAAAACTTTATTATCTCAGCAACTCATAGCAACAATCTCATAAAAATCTCCCTTTACAAATGAGAAATGAGGCCTTTATATAGGTCCTCGATTACAATAGGTGGCCCGGATGATCACAATAACCGATGGCCAAGATTGTGCCACATCAGCCATAATTAGGGTTAGGGCAATGGAAAGGAATCTACATTAATGCCACAAAGAATCCACTACTATAGTGGGTAATAAATGCCCACTATGCATGCTCATTTAGGAAGGAGTGGGGTGCAATAAATGACCCCTAAGCACACCTACTATGCATTTAATGCATCTATCCTTGATTTTTTTCGCCTGAGAGATCAAAATTGATCTAACACTATTTCCAACTCCTCTGTACTGATGCTTGGTGTAGATTGTTGCTTGAATTCTAGAACTGCAATTGCTCTTTCTGCTTTTCCCAAGCTTTCATCCCAATATAGTAGTAAGTCCTTAGTAGTGTGCATTGTATTTGAGAAGATGGAGAAGTTCTCAAAATCATCTCTTCCATATACATTTAGTTGAAAGAATTCCTCTAACTTGACTTTCAGATTATCAGTTGTCATTTCTTCTTCCAACAATCTCTGTGATAACAAAGATGCAACTGCATTTGATATTCCTTGCTTGATGTTATCAACAATCTTCTTCCATCGCATGGATTTCCTGGTAAAGCTCTCAAACATTTCCTTAGCCATGATCACTACATTGTACCATCGAATAAAATCATAGACATCCCCCCCGCTAATTACTCGACCATCAATCAATTCTTGCTTTGGGGTCTCCATTAGATTATGAATGTCGGCAACCACCTCTTCTTAGTAAATATGCTCATCCACCCATGATTCCTCCATGCACTGGATCCTAGAGATTGCAACCAATGCCCTATTTTGCACTTGCACTAATTCTTCTGCATGTTTGAAGGCTACATCCTGAATTCCTTCGATCCAAATCTTTGCACCCTGAGCAATATGCTTGATTCTGTCAATATCACCTACTACTTCACTGGAAACACCTGTTGGAGGGACAAATGATGGACCTTCCTCTCTTACTGGGTGAGGCAAGTTATTGATGTACTGACATAAGGCCCAAATTTCTAATTTCTGTTTTTCATACCCTTCTTCTACTTTCTTCAGCCTATCCTTCAAAGCCTATGTGGAGTCATCAAATTCTTCCAATATTTGCTCTCGGGAGGCCTGACCAAGATTTACTTCTGTAACCTAATATTCATCTAGAGCAATCTGATTTTTTCCTTTGTCAACTGTGGGAGTCGCAATCTGCAAGATTCTAGATCCTGATTCTCCTCTGATGAATTTAGTATATCTTTTTGCTTTCCCTTGTTCTTCTGATCGGTTTAATCAGTCCAAAATTTCCTGTAATTCAATTGCTGGATCAACCTTCCTTTGTTGATGCAATTGAATTCGTTGCCTCAACCATTCCGGAATGGGTATACTTTGGTCCCCTAGAATTACCAATTGTTCTTTTCTCTGGACCACTCGAATGTCAATCTCCTCTTCACCTCCTGGACTATCGATTGCAACCTTAGGAACTACGACTTCGGCACTTGGAAGATGTATTGCTACTCCTGGAGTTTCTTCCTCTAGTGGACCATCTCATCATTAATCATTTCTCGCTCTAAGATCATAGCGAGACTTTCCTTTGTAGCAATATCTTGATCTCTCCCTCTTTCTTGCATGGACTTTTCATAGGCATTTATACTCAGCCTATCATGAATTGGCCTATCCAAATTCTCTTCTTGCTCAAATCTCCTTATACTTGTCCCTACATCCTGCCTTTCAAATGTTTCTATCTCTTGGACACGTGGAGTTCGACTTGGAGAAGAGGGAGCATCTCCATGTTTCTGCTTCTTATTTTGAGGTTCCTAGATGACTTCCTCAATCCTAGGATGCTTTTCTCGAGGTACCTCTTTCCCTTTCATGGTTCCTACATCTTCGGATGGAGTTTGTCTTTCCTCAACAGTCCCTTCAGAGATTTGTCCCGATCTTTCATCCCTAAGTGGTCTATGACCAACCAACCTATATGTGAATCCATTAGCTGGTGCAACTAATTTTTCAAGCTTACGCTCGATCCACCACTTTGTAAAATCTAAGACTGGTTTTGAAAGAGCTTCGAGATCTGTAATTTCTTTCTTCTTCCAATCAAATGGTTGAGCTGTCATTTCTGGATTGAATCCCTTTCACATCACATTTGGGTCCTCCTCCATTTGATCAGGAACCTTGAATATGTTGCATGTTCTAATAATGTTCAATGGTAGTCTTGAATGCAACCTTTTTCTAATCTCATTCTCGTCTGCTGCATTTGCCCAAAAGTCTTCAAGGTGAACCTTGTGTTGGTACTTTGATCCTCCTACTGATGAGATCTTGTTGTAAGGATCAAAATCATTCCTCTTTGGATAAAGCGGAAGGCGGAAGAAGTGGAGCTCATCTGATGATTTCTCTGCAGCTTTTAGACATGGGCATACCTCAGTTTTCCCTTCTCCTATGGAAATTGGAAACTGCAATCCCAACTTCTTTTTCCTTTTCTGAATCTTGTCGTAGGCTGTAAGTTGTCAAGTAAGCTCTAACAAGACCATCTTATCCGTTGGATACCTGGGAAGTTTGTATGGCTTCGTGGAGACTCCTTGAACTCAGATGTATGAAAAGGTAGAAAACTGAATGAACTAGGCACCATATTCCTCGACCAACTTCATCGCACCCATTGACATTATTATATGTGGCCTTTTTGTAATGTTCTTACTATGCACATGGCAAAAATATCATTAACCCTCATGTAATCATCCTTTGAATACATATGTAACTATGGGTAACATTCATGGACTTTGAGGTGTTGGGTTCCGCTTCCAATCGGTCCTTTGCACTATAGTCCATCATAATTTGTCCTCTATGCTAGCATGTAGATGACATAGGAACTCATGTAAAATCTCCTTGTATGCTCTAGATTCATCAACTATTCATTTAGATTATCACTTATGAGCCCAACCTAATCTATTCTGTCACCTTCCTCCATTACCTGCTCAACAAAATACCACATCTAAGATTCGAACCTATAAGAATAAGGCATGCCAAATATGCGACTCAACATCATGACCATGTCACTATATTCCCTCTGCAAGTCTAGCCATACTATTTCCTTAGGAATCTTGGAATGATTTGATCTATTCTATTTCAACCATCTTTTGTTGATTATTTCTTCACAGAAATTGATTCCAGACGTGTAAATTCTCAGTGCTTGCTCCTGTTTCTTTGTGACCATCCTTGGTGAGAAGGAATTCCAAACGCTTCAGAAATGGATGTCGGAGAAAAATCTGCCAAAACATTTCGTTCAGAATCCTTGATGGTTCTATCTCTAGGACTGTAGTGTTTGGTACATTCCACATTTAACTTTGAATGCTGAAAAGGAGGGAAACTAGCTGCAGCAAAAATTCCACTTCTCACAATTCTTGTGGCTAGGTGTGTCGGGTGATAGTCATTATATCTGAGCATTCTTCGGTTAAAATCTTTCAAATCAAGGCCACCAAGACTTGTATCTCTGATTTCCGCCCACTTTGATACAATTTTGGATTCAGGATAGTATCCTCTCCTTTCATTCTTTATCAATTGTCCTCGCGTTTCTCCTGTTCCCCAGGGCTCTACCATTCTCCTTTCCTGCAAAATAAAAAAAAAATGTACACACATAAGACTATGCAAGGAAAATATTTTAAAACAACAGATACAACTTGTCCATAAGACGAAGATTTTTGGATTTTCCCCAAAATTTCATACTCCTTTCAAGATTCACTTTTTAACACTTCTGCGAGAAATATGGAATTTCACAACTCACTACAAAGAAAATTCCTTTCTGATAGGATTCAAAATCTTCTGTCGCAAATTCCTAGAAAACTCCTCAACAATTTTAGAAAATTTCTCAAAAAATCCACTTCCTTGAACTCCTCAAATCTTACTCCTATTCTCGATTTGCTCTTCAAATTTATGCGTGAGACTGAATGAATGAGAGGGTATCTTATATAAATCATTCTTCAAAAAGATGCCTTTAAAGTTGTAGACTAAAATTAGGCAGTTGCTTTACTTGACCATCAAGGTTTCCATCTTTTGTGCCACTTGTCGCTTTTTTGTTGTTTGATTCAAAAAGTTGCTATTTTTTATCCTCTTAACTTCATGATGAAGCTAAGTATTTCTTATTCCATTTTGATTTTGATTTTTTTTTACTTTTATTAATTAAATATCAATTAAAAAATCAATATTTAATTAATTTCCATATTTAAATGGAAAAAAAATCAAATTTATTTGTAACTTTTTCTCCACTTTTATTTTTTTGGATTATTATTCAAAAAATCAAATTAAATATTAGTAAAACTAATATTTAATTTTTTTTATGTAAATCCAAAAAAAAAAACTTTTTTTGAAGGAAAATCGTTTTTTTCGCTTTTTCTCTAAATCCAGCTTTTCACTTCATAAGGAATTTCATTCCTCTACCTTAAATTTTAGATCTTTCTCAAAATTTTCCAGTATTCCCGCTTTTCATGATTTACTAGCTGGCAACTGTTTCCAAAGAACTTATAGAATTTTCTTTGGATGCATTCATGGCCACAGGGTTCTCTGAGCCATTGTCTGAGCTGGGAAGACAAAATCTGATAAGGATTCCCTAACTGTTCTATACTTACCAACAAATTTCAACTTCAAATGTGTTGTCTAACTGCAAGTGCTCATTTTACTGCCTAGTTATCCTTTTAAGTGTAGCCAGGGCCATCTGTTTTGTTCATTTGGAATTAGGGAAAATGTTTATTTGACTGCCCAATTCCCGTTATATGTATAGCCAGGGTTATCTGCCTTGTTCATGATGCACATGGAATTGGAGTGGCAAGGACTTGTGCTTGAATGCACACATAAATTTTCTTCTACCAATCTGTTGACTACATGTTCAATTCTTCCTAATGCAACACTTGTGTCATGCATTTGTTTCAAAGCTTTCCTCAGCTTGGTGCGATTATGTGCTCCACGATTTATGGAAAGTAGGATTTTTGCGGGATGCAGGATTTTATCCTTCATTAAACATTTTCGTGAGTAGCCCAACTTTGCGCTCCATGATTTAGGGGGCGGACTTTTTTCCCAAACCGGAGGATTTTATCCTTTGCCAACATTCCACGGTAGCAGCAAATCTGCGCTCCTGAACTTGCGAGGTTGGGCCTTTTATGGAGTGAGGGATTTTATCCTTTTCCCAATATCCTTTGCTATCTTAAAATTGCACTCCTGAATTTGCGGGGTCGGGCTTTTTATGGAGTGAAGGATTTTTCATTTACCAAACATTTCTCCATTACCACAAAAAAAGCCGCTGTAAGGAAAGTTGAAGGCACAATTTTAAAATAGTCCAGGATTTGTCATATTTGACCGTTCATTTGGTTTCGCTGACCTGCGCTCCACAAAATATGGAAAAAAACTAACAATTTTTGCAAACAGCAAAAAGAAATTGCACACCAAGGTGATTGTACTCAGAAATTTCCTCACAATTGAAGAGCATTACAGAAGCTCAAGTCTTATTTCAATCCAGTAGTACGTAGAAACTTTGAGAGGGGACAAAGAAAGCTGCTTGACCAGTAAATGGCCCCATTATTATAGTGTGGGAATTGAAATGTTTCTTATCAAATGAAGCCTTTAATGGCCAAGCTATATTGGGCAGTGCTAACATAGAACTCGTTCCAAAGCATGACTCCACCATATTGCTCGTATTTCTTGACTTCGAGAAGCACTTAGGAGATGAGTTTATCTACAAGAATGAAACCGCCATTGTAGGTAGCCTTACTGTAGACTGGAAGGCCAATGAAGAAGCTCTCTTTTTGGGTGCTCTTAATAATGGTGGTCCACTGTAACAGGCTGGTAGCGTTCCCATCGGTGTACTGGCAGGAGGGATAGTTGAAGAACCTGATCCAAATGTAATCAAATAGTCCAGTTTGCTATACATTTAGCTGTGTGGGTTGTATGGTGTTGGCCTCGACCGATTGTGTGGGTGGTGGGCCATGAGGAAGGGCGCTGAGATACACCTACAAAAATGAAATACAGATGTGTCAATTCAAATGATGAATAATCCATTTAATCAACTCTCCCCAGCCGTCGCAGTTATGCACTCCACAATTGTGGAAGCGGGATTTTCTATGAATGAAGGATTTTATCCTTTTTCATAATATTTCTCTGCCAAACTAAAACTGCGCTCCATGATTTGCAGGTCGGGCTTTTTTCAGAATGGAGGATTTTGTCCTGAAGTCTTCTATTTCTCATGCTTGCCTGACTACTAGAGTTCCTTAATCTTCTTGCCATCTTCTCGGCACTCAATCAATATTCTTGCAAATATGGTGATTTAAACTCGAAGAAATACCAACTACAGATTCCAAAATCACACTTGTTTCCACAGTTTATCCAGATTTCTCCTATTTATTATGCTTACCAAACTCCTGGACTTGCACTCCACGCTTTATGGAAAGTGGGGTTTTGATGGAATGAAGGATTTTATTCTCTTCAAAATATTCCATGACTCCCTTAAAACTGCGCTCCAAGATTTGCGTTGTAGGATTTTTTCCTTTGTCTTCTTCAAAATATTCCATGACTCCCTTAAAATTGCGCTTAACGCTTTTATGGAAAGCGGGATTTCTTTGGAGTGAAAGAATTTTTTTTTATAGCGCAATATTTCCTGACTCCTTACTTGTGCTCCACAGAAAAAGGAAAAAGCTGGCAAAATAAAACAAAGGGGGGGTCCCAGGCATGGGCGTGTTGTGACTGGTGGTCACAACAAATTCCATATGCAGTCGATATATATCGGTAAATATCACATTTCTAAGCTTTGTTCTGCAAATTCTTTTAGTTAGGCCATTTATTTTGATAAATATCTTATTTTCGTTAGTTTTGTTCTGCAAATTCTAGATTTCAGTAAATATCTCATTTATAAGTTTTGTTTTGCAAATACTATTTGTTAGTGGACAGATCTTGATAAATTATATCCTGTAACTGATAGTTTTAGGCAAATATCTCATATCTAAGTTTTCTTCTGCAAATTCTATCATGTAATTGAGATATTTAAGGTGACTATCTCATTTCTAAATTCTGTTCTGAAAACTCTTATCATTAATTTCTAAATTCTGTTCTGAAAAGTCTATAATTAATTTCTAAATTCTGTTATGGAAACTCTATTATTAATTGATAGATTTAACTGTACTGAAAATTTTATTATTAATTGACAGATTTAAGTGTAAATATCTCATTTCAAGTTTTGTTCTGCAAATTATATCATGTAATTGAGATATTTAAGGTGAATATCTCATTTCTAAATTCTGTTCTGAAAATTCTATTATTAATTGACAGATTTAAGTGTAAATTTTATCTATAAACTTTGTTTTGCAAATTCTATCATGTTATTGACAGATTTATGGTTGCTTGCTCTTCCTTTACAGCTTGCCAGTCTACACCACAGATGGGAAGGCTATCTCAGGCAATAAAATTGATGGTCAAGAACCTGTATTTACTGTGATGAAATCATCCATACTACCTACTAAAGAATGCGTCCAAGTATTTATGAATTGTGGCTTCTTTTGAAAACCCTACTCAGACTTTGAGGTCAAAGGTTCCTTCTCAGACTGCCACTGCACAATTTTCACAAACGCTCCTTGCATGGTTGCAGCAGAGGTAAGGGCAGCAGATTGATTCATATTTATTTGGTGAATCTCAATCGAAGAATGCTGAAACAACTCAACCGCCCAGTCACCATAAGCACTGCAACAACTTTCCGCAGCAATCAAAAAGACTGATCAGATGAAGAACAACTCCAAAAATATGTGCTCCTATGTAAGGGTGAACGCATTACGCTCACAGTAAATATATGGACACAGATAGGAATTGTCAATGGAGCACTTGGCGACATTACGAAATTGTCTGTAGCCCTGGCTCCAAGCTGCCTGACATTCCCATGTATGTCATAGCTAGGATTGACAATTATACTGGACCAGTATGGGATCCAGCAGAGCCAAAATGCGTTCCAATAACACTGGCAACATTACCGAAATTGTCTATAGTCCTGGCTCCAAGCCGCCTGACATTCCTATGTATGTTATAGCTAGGATTGACAATTATAGTGGACCAGTATGGGATCCAGCAGATCCGAAATGCATTCCAATAACACCAAGTTCATTAGGCAACAAAAGACAAATACCTATTACTATGGTGTGGGCTGTCACAATTCACAAATCTCAGGGTCTCACACTAGAGAAAGCAACAATTGATATTGGAAAGACAGAACAACAAGGCCTAACATTCACAGCCATGTCACAAGTCAAATCAATAGAAGGACTTCGGATAAACCCAGCTTTTTCTTTTGACAGATACAAAAAGATGCAGAATAACCCATTCACCAATATCAGAAAGAATGAAGAATGACACCTACATCAACTTTGTTGTACAAGCAATTCGAACACACCTTCATATATACTGGTACTGCTTGTCTTGTTAAACAACGTTACTTTGCAATGCCAAAGCTCTTATAGGACTATTGCTATAAATCATTATTCATGATTTTTTTGTTCTGTACTTTCAGGGGCCACGAGAAGAATCTGTTCATCACTGAAAGTGAACTGAACATGTTGGCAGGCAGAAAGTAAAAGCCATAACAAGTTTACAGGTATTCCCCATTAACGGTACATTTTTTGAATGGTCAAAACATACATTACAGAATACACCAAGAATGTGATACCCTGATGTGTTTGTTGCATTTTCAGGTGCCACCACAAAAATCTGCTCATCACTGAAATGGACCATAACAAGTTTACAGGCATTCTCCATTAATGGTACATTTTCTGAAAGGTCAAAACATGCATTACAGAATACACCAAGAATGTGATACCCTGATGTGTTTGCTGCATTTTCATGTGCCACCAAAAATATGCTTATATACGGGAAACATATCTTCACTTGAGTTTTGAATAACTATTATTGTTCATCACAACTAAAAGGCTCATTGGTGGCTTTGGACGAACAACAATAGCATAAACACAGCAGATAGAAATATAACTGTAATTTTCGAAATAGCAAAATAAAATTGGGTGCTATACTTTTCAGTTACTTCAAATGACTCTGGACTAGTCCGTACTGTGAAATGTTTTCAAATTATTTTCTCTTTCTCATATTTTGTGCCTCCTTTCTGAATACCCGAGACCATGTTTTGTGAATTATCTCAGAAGATGAATTACAGGCTATGCACGAAAATGGCTTTGTTGCCAAGGTTTCAAATAGCTGGACGGATTTCAGTAAAGCATCTTAAATGACATATCTGATTCTTACATAAATCATTTTACATTGGCAAGGCATTCGAATCAATTGGATTTCCATTGCTTCAACAAATGAAATTAGAAGCTTACATAGATAGAATGGTCACCCAGATAAGCTCAACACAATCCACCCATAGTAGCCTGATGACTTACTGTCAAAAGAGGCCAAAATGTCGTCCTTAATTCATTCAAAATATTAACCAGTGATTCAAACCGCAACAAACCCAAGCCTGCGAAATAAGTACTGTTCCAAATTGCTGCCCAGATAGTTTGCTCAAAGGCCACTTTTGCAGGCACCACACACCAATCCTGGAAAGGAACTAGAGCCCGCATACCCATATTTGTTTGTCAAACCCTTTTTGCAAGGAATTCAAATATCATTCAAATTTAACAAGTATGAACTGTAAAAGACTAAGAAAGAGGGACAGGTGTTACCTCACAAAGATGATAGTTATAATGAGACAAAGAACAATGAAGACTAAATCCAACAAGATTAGATCTGAACATCCGGGTTCGATCAAATTCAAAAATTGGTTTGCCGTCTATATCAAACTCTTGCTTGGACAGTGTTCTCAAATCATGTCTTAAGGAATATTGTGCAGTTAATTTCTACATCAAACTAATGCTCTGTTGTCACCTCCACTTCACATTACAACAGCAACGCCTATCGGCTGTACCCTTGGACCCTGACGGGGTACAAGTGCTAGTTCTAATTGCATGGTAATCTATCCACCAACTGAAGTATGACAAAGCTAAATTCTAATTGTCAATAAATATGAATTCGCCATTAAGATATTCACAAATATGAATGAATGCAAAAAAGAACAAATAATCACCGTCTTAATAATAGAACAATAGTAGCATAGTTCAAGGTCAGGAGACAACATGTGCATGAACTTAAATAACTAATAACTGGTATTAAAAGAATCTTAACAACTGAAGAATAGTCAGTGGACAAATCTGTGTCTGAACATTAGAAAGACGTATTTAAAATGCACAATACAACTTTCCCCAGCCTGGGACATGAGGGTAAAAATATTAAGGTGGTAAAGTTGTCAACTAACTTGAGGCAGATTGATAATCCTTGGGATGAGGTTGATGTCTTTAATGGTAAGATTGATTTATTTAGAGTTGAAATAGAAAAAGTCAATCAAAGGTATGCCTTGATAGAAAGTAACCCACAATAACAATCTTTGTTTTATTTATTTATGTTTCTTCCACAATATCTACATGGAATGGTCCCTATGTGAAGACTATTGAACTAGGGTAGGTTCTCAAGTTTCAACATCTTATATACATGACCAATAAGTTTTTAGAGTATGAATTGAGTTTTAAAGTTTAAAGTAGCTGATCAGTTATTTTGATAATTTGATCTAACATGCTATGCTGGGCAATGTTGAATCTGTAGCAGTAACAGTGCTAGGAGCACCAAAGAGTACATTGATTACATCTGAATCGATAGTATTGTGAGAGACCAGATAGTTAAAAGTATCATTTTTATATTGTTGTCCCAATTGATACTTTGATGTTTTAAATTTGGTAGGATAGATTTCAATATTATTTTCAAAGCTGGGTTTTTAGGTCTAACCAACGGCACATGACTCAAATCCAGAACCATTTAACAAAGATTAACAGTAATATGTGCAATCTTCGGAATTGTTTTTGAAAAAATTCTTCAGCCAAAAAAAGGTATTCATTGTTTCATGGGAGGCATCAAAATGAAGACAAGGACATTTATTGAATACATAGATTTTTCAGAACTCGCGTCTTACTGTTTACTTTGATGCTACGAGGCTTGTTATGCAACTCAAGTTCAAGATTGACCGAACAAGCTGAAGCCTAACACTACAGTAACACAATTAGCACAAAATAAGTGATTAAAAAGTTGGGCAATACTAAAATTGACTCTGCTGGCCTTTCCAAGAGTCAAGCTCATGGGCATTTGGATACTGGGAAAGAGTTGCAGCTGTAGGAAAATTCACGAGGTATTTAGACATCACACTCAATCGAACACAAGGCAAAACAATCTCAAATCTTGGTAAGATTTATCTTCCTTACTATACTAAGACTGCAAGAAACAATTCAATTTGCCAAATTTTAAGTTAAGTACCTGAGAACGCCAACAGAATTCTGATTAGAAAGCTCCAGTCTGGATGACTTGGTGTTTGCTTCAGACAAAGGCCAGAGACATTTTTTGCGTAGAATCTGCTTCGACAAAATTAAATTGAACTGAACCAATACTAACTAAAATAGATCAGTAATTATAATGCATAAGAAGTTCTAGCATAGATCCAATTCAAAGAAATTTCAATTAAAAATACTAAAACTAAATCAATATTACATAGCAGTGTGTGGAAAAAATAAAATCTGCGGAGAAGGGGAACAATTCATAAATCCAAAAGATATCACAAGCGCAAATAAGATTACCTGGTTCAGCATTATAAAAGGAACCTGATGAGACGAAATCACTTGAATCATTGCTAAGACATGAATTTCATGTGGGATAATGTGTCGTGTATTTCTTTACCTTATTTTCCTTTGGCCAAGTACCAGTGTAGGCAGACAAATTTGGTTTGGATGGAGCTCTGTTCTACAGCACTACATGATGAAATATTCATTTGAGAAATCAATGTTCAAATTTCAATCTTGACTGGGTGTTCCTAGTCAAATCCCAATGTCAAAAAGTGATGAATTATACAAACAAGATTCAATTGAAAAAAGAGAAAAATGCAAGAAACATTATGTACCATTGGTAGCTCTGTTGGGGGAATATGACCACAGAGAGGGTTGTGTAAAACTACTACAAATGCAACAAATAAATGCTAAAAATGTATCAATAGTAAAGCCTACTACCTGAAGGGTTAGTTACCCTAGAGCTTACCATTTTACCAACTATAACTTGTTTATCCATAATAATTTTGTCAACAATAGAGGGATCTGCATAAGTAACAAAACCAAAACCCCTAGGGTTTCTTGTGGCACGGTATTTCATAGTGACAAAATCTGGAAGCTCTCCATATTTGCTGAAATACTTTGGAAAAGTGGTTGTGATGCATCCAAACACTTACCCATTAAATACCTACATTATTTGTTTAAAACCCTATAAATATGATCATTTAAAAATGCCACTAAAATTGACTAAACTAAAGACAACTAATATACAGTGGGGATGTATACGCAAACCCTGCTAGTTAAAGATCCTGTGTCATCAAACTGAAACTGTATTCATAAAATTGTTTACAGCTAAGAAACATAATAACTTCGTGGGGTTTTAGGGAAACAAAAGATAACTTGATTTTCAATGGCCCACCTAACAGAAACTTTAAAGATTCTCACAGTGAGCACAAATGTTAAACTATTTATCACCTACCAAAATCTGTACGCAAAATGCAGAACAAAAAACCCATTTTTATGAATAGACAAGAAGAGATTTTAATAGTTTTGGGACAGATGTGCTTGGCAAATTGCAAAACCAAAAACCCATAACATGAACAAGAAGATTATAATAGGTCTCGGTCAGCTATGCTTGGCAGAGCTGGCTGTACTTCACCTACCAAAAGCTCTATGCAAAATGCAGAACAAGAACCCATTATCATGCATGGACGAGAGGATTATAATAAGCATAGGACAACTATGCTTGGATGTTCTGTTAAAATACTTTTGTGAGATCCATAACAAAAACCCATGATCATCCATAAACAAATGGACAATGAACTGCACATATATGCACACACGCACTCGATAGTTTATAAAGTTCAACAAACACCTGGAATGAAAGAAATCTAATAACCAGCATCTATCATCTGATAACCTAATTGTATAAACCATGGAAGAATCACAAGGTAAAAATATTGCTTATACGTGCACAACCAGGGAATTAATGCCTAGAAACCCATCCACAGTAACATTATGCTGTAGCTTTGTTGGAAACTGAAATGATAAATTGCTCTCTCTAGTCACCACAGATGTATATGACACTACCACAAACAATTAGAATGAAACAAAACAATAAAAATTAACATATGCCCTCTCTTGGAGTTTCCTGGTAACAGGCACATGCAATAGACACCCTGGACAATTTCTCTCAGGGAATAGAAAATACCACATACTAAAACCCACGTAGCCAATCAAGTGGGAATAATTTCACTCTAATGAGAAGATATTAGTGCATAATGCTTGGTGAAAACATAAGTCTTCTGCCTAAAAGGCAGGGACTAATAACGTTGACATATATTAAATTGGCACTTGGACCAGATGAGATGCAATGGTAATGCCGATAGTAATATAAACAAACATTTTATATCTAACCATTAAAATTATTTTTAAAAAATTGACACGGAAAATCAGTCTTTACATATCATAAATCAACCAATTGATCAAAAGTGAAGCTTGCATCTCTTTGAGGCATTTTGTCAAACTGTTTGCATGCTTTAACATAAATGGAAGCCTATCTCTGCTATTGTAATCGCCACTACATACAGAATAAACCCAAAAATTAACTACCAAAGAACTAATCTATTTCTTGTGTTCTTTGATGTGCCAAAGAGAAGAATGCTATGAATCTTACCCATCTTGTTACAGGGGAAAAGTATGTAATTTGAGTCAAGATTGGGAATTTACTTATTTTCATCAATCCCTTGCTTCTCAGTTGGGGAATCAGACCCTGGTAGTCTTTGTTTAGTGAGAGCAGCATGCTCTGCTTTATTCATTCAGTGTTGGAAATTTTCATTAAGCAAAATCTTTTGACTTAACGAAAGAGATTCTAAGCATGTGTCCAAGGTCTGCAACTGGATATTCAGTTGTTGGAATGTCTTGAGCGGTCATATGAGAATTCATAGTGGCCAATCCAATCCTACAGAGACTTTGCAGTTTTCTGCAAAGAAGAAAAAATGCAAAGTTTCAGAAATTGGGGTCTGTGAATCAATGTTCCAATTGAATCTTACAGAGGCTTCACTGTTTCCTAGAAAGAAGAAAAAATTTAAGGTTTCAGAAATTGGAGACTTGGAATTGATGTTCCAACAAGGTGATGCATGAAAGCACATTATTTCATGAGCCAAACATTTTATTATGCATTGTTGTCATCTGTTTGCATTTTGTTCTAACTTGAATTTTACTGTAGTTTTAGACCATTTTTTGGTCTTCTTTTTTGCTTCAATTTTAAAATATTCAATTTGTCGTGCTTTAAATTCGAAAAGAAAAAAATCAATCCCTTGAAAATTCATGCGCCTATCAATTCAAAATGGGAAAAAAACGAGTTTTTTTGTGAAATTGACGTCTCTACAAATATATTTTTCAATATCTTTTTCAAGAAACCCATTTCTTGCATATTAAATAATCACTATGTTCCATAACTACAAATTTTCAACATTTGCAAGCAGCCCTTCTGAAATGTAACACTAATCTTCTAGTTTGTTGACTGGTACAGAGAATTCGACTAACCCTTAGAACAAATCATTTTTGTGCATAAAATGCAATCCATTTCATCCCTGAGACCACACCTCACTCGAGCATTTTGTTAAACAGTTCGCTAGTCTTAATTTATGTTTTTCACGATTTGCATACATGCTGAACAAGGCACTTGTAACCACAAGATCTGCTAACTGCTCTCCATAAAAAATCTGTTGCCTACATGTTCTGTAATCACAGCTTCCATAAGATGCATTCTTTTAAAACATTTTGTCAAATAGTTCACTGATTTTGCCACTGCGTTCACATTTTGCAAACGTATCTACCTGACAACTTGCAATCACAAGATCTGAAAAAATCCCTCTGTGCCTCGATGGATGTCCATAGCCTGTTCGAAAGCTTGGATATTGGCACAAGCAGGGAAGATGCTGTTAACGGTGTTGAATTACACACCGGCTGATACCATCTGCCTTAAAGTTCTAAAAAGCTTTTTCAAACACCTTTTCCTATGCTTGTGGGCTTCCATATCGTGTGCATCGCTATCAGGGAGAATGCAGCTATAACATCTGAAAAAATGCATTTTTTGTTCTTTGATGCATTTTTTATTCTTTGGCACGGGTAGGGAGGAGGTGTGAAGTTTAGTTCGGGTTTACATCATCCAACCTGCATTGTTCGTAAATTTCTAAAGTTGTTCCAACAAAGAAAATTTGTGAAGAACCTCCTTATAGCAATATCGTGAGAATGCTCGAAATAACAGAATACAAAGTGATAGCAGAACTCAGAATGAATCTACTGATCGCAGGCCACTTCGAGGGGGTAACCTCCTTTGAGCAAGCTCAATACAATAAATTCGTCCGTGCCCATCAAGGGCCTCAACCTATTCTTATATACTGAGTACGATCTAGAAAAGTAATACTACCTATGCATGTGGGATAATAAAATATACTCACGGGACGACTTACAAAGCATATGCGTCCAACAACACTACTCTAACAAAATAAATAGAAGGAACACACAGGTTCCTAACATCCCCTCTCCCTTAGAAAAAAGCTTTGTCCTCAAAGCTTAAGGTGTGGAAATTGTTGTTGAATCTGAAGAAGGGGTTCCCAGGTAGCATCCTCTGGTTGCATGCCATGCCACTGAATCAAGACCTCAGAGATGGAGCGAGAGCGAAGCTGGCGAGTGCGCTGGTCAATGATTGCCACCGGCTCCAGGATAATGGATCCTTCCGTATCCATTTCAGGGAGAGTAGTTTGTGCTCTGACAGTGGTACCCAGAACTTTCTTTAGACAAGAAACATGAAAGACTGGATGAATGCGGGAAGAAGGAGGAAGTTCCAGTTTATAAGCAACTGAACCAATCTTCTGCAGAACCTTATAAGGCCCATAAAATTTTGGGGCCAGCTTATGACGCCCTTTCAGCTTTAGGGAGGATTGTTTGTATGGCTGTAGACGAAGAAAAACCATATCCCCAACTTGAAATGAGCGCTCAGAACGGTGTTGATCTGCTTGCTGTTTCATCCGATTACGGGCCATGTGAAGATTATCCTGTAAGGTACGAAGAATCTGATCCCTGCTGCGGAGAACTATGTCAACTGCCTGGACTGGTGAGCTGTTGGGAGTGTAGGGAAGGAGCACTGGAGGGGCCTGACCATAGACTGCTTCATATGGAGTCATTTTAGAGGCAGTGTGGTAAGAGGTATTGTACCACCATTCAGCTAAAGGGAACCACTTGGCCCACTGATGTTGCTGTTCAGAAGTGAAGCAACGAAGATAAGTTTCCAAGCATTTATTGACAATTTCAGTTTGACCATCAGTTTGTGGGTGATAGCCCGAACTCATCTTCAGTTTGGTGCCAGTTTTCTGAAACAGTTCAGTCCAAAAATGACTGGTAAAAGTTGCATCACGATCAGAGACAATGGAAGAAGGGAGTCCATGAAGACGAAATATCTGGTCCATGAAGATTTGTGCAACAGAGGAGGCAGTATAGGGGTGGCTGAGGGCACAAAAATGACTATATTTCGAGAGACGATCAACCACAACCAAGATCACTGTCTTGCCACCGAATTTAGGAAGCCCTTCAATGAAATCCATAGAAATATCAGTCCAAATCCGTGTAGGGATGGGCAATGGTTCGAGCAAGCCAGGAAGGAGGGTCGTTTCACCCTTGTGGCGTTGGCAAGTATCACATTCAGCCACCATCTGTTGAATCGTCTGTTTCATCCCTTTCCAAAAGAAGTTTCTCCTTGCTCGCTCATAAGTTTTGAGGAAGCCTGAGTGCCCTGCTGAAGGAGAAGCATGGAGTTCATAAAAAATAGCCTGATGTAGAGCTGGGTTCTGAGGAAGCACTAGCCGACCCTTGTATCGAAGAGAAGCACCATCCCAAGAGTAATGTGGTATAGCAGAAGGATTATTGGCTAGCTGGTGAATGATTTGAGATAAAGAAGAGTCACTGTCATAGCCCTGCTGAACAGACGCTAACCAATTGGGAATGGGCATAGAAATAGCGGAAAGGGAAGCTTGATTATCAAATGTGCGAGAAAGAGCATCTGCCACAATATTCTCCTTACCCTTCTTGTAGGTGATCTCATAATCATACCCCATGAGTTTGCTGACCCATTTCTGTTGTGTAGGAGAGGATACCCGTTGTTCCAGGAAGTATTTCAGACTTTGGTGATCGGTTCTGATGCAAAAATGACTCCCTAAGAGGTATGGCCGCCACTTCTGTACAGCATGCAAAATAGCCATCATTTCTTTCTCATAAGTAGAGAGGGCTAGATTCTTACCAGAGAGGGCTTTGCTAGTGAACGCAATAGGATGGTCATCTTGCAGGAGAACAACACCCAATCCATTGCCGCAAGCATCACTCTCAATAGTGAAGGGTTTGGAAAAATCTGGCATCGCGAGAACAGGTGTACTGCACATAGCCTGTTTCAGTTGTTCAAATGCAGTCTCAGCAACAGGGGTCCAGGAGAAGGCATCCTTTTTTAACAGAGCTGTCAATGGTGCTGCAATTTTCCCGTAATCTTTGACAAACTTGCGGTAGTAGCCAGTCAACCCCAAAAAACCCCGAAGGCTCTTGAGAGTTTTAGGATGCGGCCAAGTTTTCATGGCATCTATTTTTGTAGGATCCACCCGCACTCCATGGTGTGCAACAATATGCCCGAGATACTCCACTTCCTCCTGGCCAAACACACATTTAGATAGTTTTGCACAGAGTTGATGATCAGAGAGAAGTTGCAAGACAAGCTCCAGATGATGGAGATGCTCAGCCCAAGTTTTGCTATATATGAGGATATCATCAAAGAAGACCAGAATGAATTTCCGGAGGTATGGTCGAAATATGTTATTCATCACTGCCTGAAATGTTGAAGGAGCATTCGTGAGGCCAAAGGGCATGACTAAAAATTCATAGTGACCATCATGTGTGCGGAAGGCAGTTTTAGGTATATCCTCCTCATTAACCCGAATTTGATGATACCCAGAACGAAGATCTAACTTGGAGAAAAAATGAGCCCCATGAAGTTCATCAAGAAGTTCATCAACAACTGGAATGGGAAACTTGTCCTTTATAGTAAGATGATTAAGTGCTCGGAAATCAATGCAGAGTCGCCATGACCCATCTTTTTTGCGAACAAGCAGAACTGGAGAAGAAAAGGAACTGGTACTAGGGCGAATAATACCTTGCTTCAGTAAGTCACGGACAAGTATCTCGATTTCGGTCTTCTGATGAAATGGGTAGCGGTAGGGCCTGATGTTGGGCGGAACACTGCCAAGAAGGAGCTGAATACGGTGGTCCTCTGGACGAGAAGGAGGTAATCCCACAGGTTCAGCAAATACACCAGAATACTTGTTCAAAATGTGTTGGAGATCGGCAGGAGTGCTAGAGACTGCTGATGGCTGCATCTGAATGGAATGGAGCTGAGCGATGACACCATGTGAATTCTTCTTAAGAAGTTTTTCCATACGGTGTGAACTGATGATGCTGAGAGACCCTGGTTGTAAGCCTTTCAAAGTGTGTTGGTGCCCCTCGGCTGAAAACTGCATCCAAAGTTCAGCAAAATCCCAGAGAATGGGGCCAAGAGTGCGTAACCATTGGGCACCCAAAACCACATCACAGCCACCTAAGGGTAAGGCAAACATGTCAGAGCGCATGTTATAATCTCGAATAGAGAGACGCACATTGCGACATTTCCCTTTACAAGGTAAAGTGCCCCCATTGGCAATCATGACTTCAAAGCTAGAGCAGGGATGGATAAAGCAATCAGCCTGTTTGGCTATTCGTGGATCAATGAAGTTATGAGTGCTACCAGAATCAATGAGTATAGTAAGAGGGATCTTCTTGAAGAAACCCTGGACCCGCATGGTTTGTGGAGTAGTGACTCCTGCCAAAGCATGGACAGATATCTCTGGTGGGGCTTCTGGTGAAGGAGGTTCAGGCTGGTGAGGCTCAACCTCATCATCCACTGTTTCCTGAGCATCTACATATTCTGCCAGTTCCGGTGGAGAATCCACATCCAAGAGATAGAGCTTTTGCTGAACACATCTATGGCCCCGAGACCATTTCGCATCACAATTATAACAAAGCCCTTTGTCTCGCCTGACTCGCATCTCTGTTTCAGACAAGTGCTTGATCGGAGTAGTTCTGGGAGCTGGTATGACTGGAGGGTTGTGAGAACCTGTATTTCTGAATGGAACAAAATTAGATCTGGAGCGTTGTAGAGCACTAATCTTGTCTTCCGCTAGCTTAGCCAACCCAAGGGCTTCCATCATTGTAGTAGGTCGAAACATTTTGACTTCTGAGCGAAGTGCATCCTTCAGACCACTGACAAAACAACTACGGAAGAATTCATCAGACAAGCCCTCTGTGTAATTAGCTAATTTTTCAAACTCTGTCTGGTATTCTCTTACAGTGCCTGTTTGACGCAGTTTAGTGAGTGCTCCTGTGAAATCATCAAAGGAACTAGGGCCAAAGCGCTCCAAAATGAGGGTGCACAATTCTCTCCACGTTGGGCCTACATTAGCCTTGATGTACCAACGGAACCATTGAAGAGCTTCATGTTCCAAATGAAAAGATGCAAGGGGGACTTTGTGGTTATCCAAAGTATTATGCAAGCTGAAATACTGCTCTGCCCTATAGATCCATCCAGTCGGATCAGAACCATCGAAGCGTGGAAAATCAAGCTTTGGTCCACGGAAATTGCCAGAAGAGGACCCAGTATCTCCTGAATGGTTTTGGCTCATGGCTGACTGCTGAAAGTTAAGACCCAGAATTTTGTCATCCAGATCTTGAAGTTTGGTTTTGAGGGATGCAATTTCCTCTTCCATGATTTTTGCTCCTGTACGCGTAACAACCATAAAGCAAGGTTTTTTTTTTTTTTTTTTTGGAATGGGTAGAAGATGAGAAACAAAAACTTTTTTAGTTACGGCAAACTTGGATTTGGGTAAAACTCATATAGGAAATGGGTGTTCGACGGGTGGTGGGAGACTATCTGGGGACAAGGGAAAAAGAAAAATGAGGGTTTCAAGGGTAGGGAGGCGAAATGAGGCGAACAGTCCAAGAGGGATGAGGGAGCAAAATGAGGAATTGAATCTTGTGGCTCAGTTTGGTGGCGATTGGATGAGAGGTGAAAAAGATAGGGCAAACCCTAAAATTAGATAAATGAGGGATTTAGGGCTTTGATATGTAAAATTTGGGGTTGGGTCGCCAAGGAAGGAAGTATGCGAAATGATATTGCAGACGTTCTGCGGAAGTATGAGCAGAAACAGAAAGCAAACAAGGAAGCTACGACTAGAAAAATTCACTCACAGACAGAACAACTGAAAAGAGTTATTGCAATAACAAGAGATATTAGAAGTGAGAGGAACCTGAAGGCCACGACAGAAAAAAAATTGATGTAATTTCCACCCAGCGAGCCCAAGAGAGTGCTCTGATACCAGATGTGAAGAACCTCCTTATAGCAATATCGTGAGAATGCTCGAAATAACAGAATACAAAGTGATAGCAGAACTCAGAATGAATCTACTGATCGCAGGCCACTTCGAGGGGGTAACCTCCTTTGAGCAAGCTCAATACAATAAATTCGTCTGTGCCCATCAAGGGCCTCAACCTATTCTTATATACTGAGTACGATCTAGAAAAGTAATACTACCTATGCATGTGGGATAATAAAATATACTCACGGGACGACTTACAAAGCATATGCGTCCAACAACACTACTCTAACAAAATAAACAGAAGGAACACACAGGTTCCTAACAAAATTGTCCATGGCCTGTGTGCTCCGCATTTTGTATGCATATGCCAGAGGATTTATAGTCTGCTTGTGCATTTGTTTCGAAATTGATGACATATAAACGGACGGTCACTCCAAAAACTAAATACCAAATTCAAAGAGACGATACACTACAGCTAGTTTTGAAATCTTACAAAGTTTTTTCTCGTAAATAATGGATCGCGTCTAAGCTGAAGAGCTCACCCCTGGAAGAACACATTCCCAAATACAAAACGATGAAAACCATTCTTAAGCATAGTTTGAAATCTTACAGTGATTGATCTTACAGAAAAGAACAGCAGGCAAAATCCACCAGGTGACAATATTGAGCGCCATTGGTAGCTCTGACTCGACACGTGTCATTTATGGGTTCAGGAGAACTAAGCTGGGCAATCTTGTAAATTTGAGGGAATATGATCTGAGAGCTCCCGCCACAATTTCTCCCAGTAGATTCTAACTATCATTTTTCCCTCATTCAAAAAAAACAAGTAGTGGAACATTTTTATTGGATGAACTGAGAACATGCATTCAAATAGCCCCACATGACTCATATTTTTCTATATCAAATTTTAAATTTATTTATTTTATAGTGAAAACGATCTTATTTTTTGTTATGATTAATTATTATTATTTATTAAGCTCAAACCCTCCAAAATAAGAGGTTCATAATTTACTATTGTGTTACAAGCTCTTTCATTGTTTCATTCTTTTAATTGATATAGAGTCATCTTTTCGATTATTTACAAAATAGTATTTTTTATTAAGCTCATTCAAAATGACAAATGGTAGTAATATTCCATTTTGGGTTTCACTCTTCAGCGGAGACAACTATGAGCATTAGAGCATAAAAATAAAGACTACTATTTTGCCAAGACCTTTGGGATTTAGTAGTAAGTAGAATTCAATGAGCCTATAGATCACAAGGATTGGAAATCACCCATAACTATTGGAGTTAGGAGTAGTCACCTTTATAGGTTGCAGTTTGATACTCCTAAGGTACTCATGAGCAGCGGTAATCCTAGAGATCTTGGAGAGCTATGGCATAGGAGGATGGGCCATATTCATAATGGAGCACTTAGATTGCTTCGTGAGATGGTGATAGGTGTTCCAAAGGTGAGCACAGAGCATGATGATGTATATAAGGGATGTGTGTTGGGGAAGTTCGCGAAAGCATCTTTTTCAAAGAGTGACACCAGATCTGAGGGTGTTCTTAATCTAGTACATTCAGATGTTTGTGGACTGATGTCAACAAAATTTCTCAGAGGATATGAGTACTAAATTACTTTTATTGATGATTTCTCTAGAAAGACCTAGATATACTTCTTGAAGACTAAGGATGAGGTCTTCAGTCGATTCCAAGAGTTTAAGGCTCTTGTGGAGAATTCGACAAGAAGGAAGATAAAGGTTCTTCAGTTAGACAATGGAGGCGAGTACAAAGGAAATGTCTTCTAGGAGTTCTATACCAGAGAAGGAATCAAGAGGGAATGGATTGTTCCTTACAATCCACAACAGAATGGAGTTGCTGAGAGGAAGAACCGTTCTATATTGGAGGCAGCAAGAGCTATGCTACATGACCAGGACATGCCCCATTACTTGTGGGCAGAGGCGTGTAATACAACAATATACATCCAGAATAGAGTTCCACACAAGGTGCTAGCGAAGATGACACTAGAGGAGGCTTTCACAGGGAAAAAGCTAGATGTTGGTCACTTCAGGATATTTGGGAGTCTGGCATATTGTCATATTCCTGGAGATACACGTACAAAGTTAGATCAGACTGCAAAGAGGGGGCACTTTGTTGGGTATAGTGAGACCTCAAAGACATATAGGATTTTCATTCCAGGAACTAAAAGAATTATTGTCAGACGTGATGTCAAGTTCATGGAGGACAAGGCATTCAGGAGATCCAGAGATTTTCCAACAGATGATCAAAGTGAGCAGCCAATAGAAGCTCCAAGACCAAGTCAAGGGCAGCAAATCTCAAGTATAGTTACCATTGCAAGTGTAGACTTAGGTAGTGAAGATTCATAGAGTATGGAGCAATAGGTGCAACAGGAAATGCATCTAGAGGACTTAGAGGTTGACATTTCATCCTCTACAATTGGCAGCAGGAACCATGAGGTTCTAGATACACAAAGGGATACTCAGGAGTTTGTGGGAGCTCCTAGGAAGAGTACTAGACTGTGTAGACAACCAACCAAGTTCAATGACTATGTGGCATTAGTTAGTCAGTTAGTAGATAGTGAGCCTTCTAGCTATCAGGAAGCTACAGAACATCAAGTATGGCGAGATGCCATGGTTGAGGAATATTCCTCAATAATGCAGAATGATGTGTGGGAGGTAGTGCCTAGACCAACAGATAGGGCAGTAGTTGGATCACACTAGATCTATAAGATAAAGCATGGTTTAGATGGTAGCATTGAGAAATACAAGACGAGGTTTGTGGCAAAAAGGTTCTCTCAGAAGGAGGGAATAGACTATGAGGAGACATTTTCTCCAGTTGCCAGTTATACTTCTATACGAGCTGTAATCTCACTTGCAGCACAGATGGGATGGTAGATCCATGAAATGGATGGCAAGACAACATTCCTTAATGGTGAGTTGAAGGAGGAGGTATACATAGAACAACCAGAAGGCTTTGTAGTACATAGCAAAGAGACCCACGTGTGCAGATTGAAGAAAGCATTGTATGGACTCAAGTAGACTCCTAGAGTGTGGTATGAGCGTATTGATACATACTTGCAGAAAATGGACTTTGTGAAGAGTGAAGCAGATGATAACCTCTACTACTTGATGGTTGGGGGTGAGATTCTCATTCTTGTTCTTTACGTGGACAACCTATTTCTTATACGTTCACTAGGGCTCATAGTGGATTGCAAGAGGAACCTTGCAGAAGAGTTCAAGATGAAGGATTTGGGACTTATGCACTACTTTCTAGGCATGGAAGTGTGGCAGACAGATGGGGAGATTTTCCTTGGTCAAGTGAAATACTGCATTGAAATCTTGAAGAAATTTAGGATGGAGGATTGCAAAGCCATGTCTACACCCATGATCACAAATTGGAGGAAGGTAGATACATCTAGGGAGAAGGATGTAGATCCCACTTTATATAGACAGTTGATTGGTTCACTTATGTATTTGGTCAACACTAGGCCAGATCTAGCATTTGCAGTTAACTCTCTTAGTTAGTTCATGGTTGAACCAAAGAGAATGCATTAGACAATGGCTAAACATGTGCTACGTTACTTGCGTGGTACAGTTGAGTATGGGATCAGATATGTTCGAGGTGAAGGTATCAAGTTGATAGGCTATATTGACGTAGATTGGGTAGAAAGTACAATGGAAAAAAGGAGCACTTTAGGATGTTGTTTCAGCTTGGGATCAGGAGTTGTTTCTTGGTTCAGCAGGAAGCAGACATCTGTGGCTCTGAGTTCAGCAGAAGCAGAATACATAGCAGCTAGCATGGTGACATGTGAAGCTATATGGCTTCGGAAGTTGTTAGTAGCTTTGTTTGGTCAGAAGGTTGAAACTACTATGATACATTGTGATAATCAGAGTTGTATCAAGTTGTCTGAGAATCCAGTGTTTCATGAGAGGTCTAAACATATAGATATCAGATATCACTTCATCAAAGATTGTGTACAACGGGAAGTTGTTTAGCTACAGTACATACCTATAGAGGAGCAGGTAGCAGACATTCTGACTAAGGCATTGGGGAAGGCAAAATTTATCTTCTTCAGAGAAGTTACGTGTCATGCAGAACAGCTTCCTCGGTAAGAGGGAGTGTTAGTTTAGTTAGCTTTGGATAGTTGTTCGTCCATATGCTATTATTTAGCAAGTAATTGTTTTGCTAACTAATTGGTTAGATTAGAGACAAATATTTGTTAATTAATCGACCACTTTTGGAAACCACTAGAAATCGACTTGGTTAGGGTTGTTAAGTTGTTTTAATCTCGACTGTCAATTGAGAATCAATCTCGGCTGTTGGTTTCCCAATAGGAGTAGTATAAAAGGAGGTCTGGGGGGCATTTGGAGAACAAGAAGTTTAGATAAACATTTGAAGTGCTAGCAAATGAGTTTGTAAGTTTGTAGTGTTAGCAAACAGTCTTGTAGTGTTAGCAAGGGCGCAATGTTAGCGTGGGAATAGTAGTGGGGGAATCAACAGGAGAAATTAGGAGGTTGTCGGAGTTCTGCCAATGAGAGGCAAGGAATTTTGTATCTCTTGATTTGCTAAAGTTTAATATAATTCCTCATCTGTAGAACTAGTTTTTCTAGGGACAATTTGTCTGAAAATATTGTGTTTATTGTGTTGCGCATTTCTTTCCATATTTTATAAGTGAAGTTGCAGTTGTGTTATTTTTCGATATTAGCTGGGAATTTGTTTTCGGCAGTTTAATAATCATTTATGATAGGAGATTAATAATCAGTGACTGCAATAGTTGATTTTTCATAGATGGCTATTCTTCTATGCATTGCCATTGATCTGCTTTGTTAAGTTCAATATATTTGGTTGCATAAAACATTTGCAATAAATTATTTGCTTGTATTGAAAAGATTCATATGTCTATGAAGAGTTCAAACAATTAGAATCCTAAGGCATAACATAGTTTTAAATATATTGTGAGACATATATCAAGGATAATGAAAACTGGTTTTTAGATAACTATTCTAATTACATTATAATTTATCTTTCAATCGATAAATAATAAAATTATTATTCTAATCGCATGGTAATCTATCCACCAATCAAGATATGACAAAGCTAAATTCTAATTGTCAACAAATATGAATTCAACATTAAGATATTCACAAATATGAATGAATGCAAAAAAGAACAAATAATCACCATCTTAATAATAGAACAATAGTAGCATAGTTCAATGTCAGGAGACAACATATGCATGAACTGAAATAACTAATAACTGGTATTAAAAGAATCTTAACAACTGAAGAATTATCAGTGGAGAAATCTTTGTCTGAACATTAGAAAGACGTATTTAAAATGCACAATGCAACTTTCCCCAGCATGGGACATGAGGGTAAAACTATTATGGTGGTAAAGTTGTCAACTAACTTGAGGCAGATTCATAATCCTCGGGATAAGGTTGATATGTCTTTACTGGTAAGATTGATTTGTTTAGAGTTGAAATAGAAAAAGGAAATCTAAGGTATGCCTTGATAGGAAGTAACCCACAATAAAAGTCTTTCTTTTATTTATTTAAGTATCTTCCACAATATCTATATGGAATAGTCCCTATGTGAAGATGATTGAACTAGGGTAGATTCTCTAGTGTCAACATCTTATATACCTGATCAATAAGTTATCGAAGTGTGAATTGAGTTTCAAAGTAGCTGATCAGTTATTTTGATAATTTGATCTAACATGCTATGCTGGGCAATGTTGAATCTGTAGCAGTAACAGTGCTAGGAGCACCAAAGAGTACATTGATTACATCTGAATCGATAGTATTGTGATAGACCAGATAGTTAAAAGTATCATTTTTATATTGTTGTCCCAATTGATACTTTGATGTTTTAAAAAAAGGTAGGATAGATTTCAATATATTTTCCAAAGCTGGGTTTTTAGGTTTAACCAAAGGCACATGACTCAAATTCAGAACCATTTAACAAAGATTAACAGTAATATGTGCAATCTTCGGAATTGTTTTTGAAAAAATTCTTTGGCCAAAAAAATGTATTCATTGTTTCATGGGAAATCTGCATAACAGGCATCAAAATGAAGACAAGGACATTTATTGAATACATAGATTTTCAGAACTTGCATCATACTGTTTGCTTTGATGCTACGAGGCTTGTTATGCAACTCAAGTTCAAGATTGACAGCCTAACACTACAGTAACACAATTAGCACAAAATAAGTGAATAAAAAGTTGGGCAATACTAAAATTGACTCTGCTGGCCTTTCCAAGAGTCAAGCTCATGGGCATTTGGATACTAGGAAAGAGTTGTAGCTGTAGGAAAATTCACGAGGTATTTAGACATCACACTCAATCGAGCACAAGGCAAAACAATCTCAAATCTTGGTAAGATTTATCTTCCTTACTATACTAAGACTGCAAGAAACAACTCAATTTGCCAAATTTTAAGTTAAGTACCTGAGAACGCCAATAGAATTCTGATTAGAAAGCTCCAGTCTGGATGACTTGGTGTTCGCTTCAGACAAAGGCCAGAGACATTTTTTGCGTAGAATCAGCTTCGACAGAATTAAATTGAACTGAACCACTACTAACTAAAATAGATCAGTAATTATAATGCATAAGAAGTTCTAGCATAGATCCAATTCAAAGAAATTTCAATCACAAATACCCAAACTTAGTCAATATTACATAGCAGTGTGTGGATAAAATAAAATCTGCAGAGAAGGGGAACAATTCATAAACCCAAAAGATATCACAAGTGCAAATAAGATTGGTTTAGCATGATAAAAGGAACCTGATGAGACGAAATCACTTGAATCATTGCTAAGACATGAATTTCATGTGGGATAATGTGTTGTGTATTTCTTTACCTTGTTTTCCTTTGTCCAAGTAACCGCGTAGGCAGACAAATTTGGTTTGGATGGAGCTCTGTTCTACAGCACTACATGATGAAATATTCATTTGAGAAATCAATGTTCAAATCTCAATCTTGACTGGGTGTTCCTAGTCAAATCCCAATGTCAAAAAGTGATGAATTGTACAAACAAAATTCAATTGAGAAAAGAGAAAAATGCAGGAAACATTATGTACCATTGGTAGCTCTGTTGGGGGAATATGGCCACAAAGAGGGTTGTGTAAAACTACTACAAATGCAACAAATAAAAGCTAAAAATGTATCGATAGTAAAGCCTACTACCTGAAGGGTTAGTTACCCTAGAGCTTACCATTTTACCAACTATAACTTGTTTATCCATAATAATCTTGTCAACCAAAGAGGGATCTGCATAAGTAACAAAACCAAAACTCCTAGGGTTTCTTGCGGCATGGTCTTTCTTAGTGACCAAATCTGGAAGCTCTCCATATTTGCTGAAATACTTTGGAAAAGTGGTTGTGATGTATCCAAACACTTACCCATTAAATCCCTACATCATTTGTTTAAAACCCTATAAATATGATCATTTAAAAATGCCACTAAAATTGACTAAACTAAAGACAACTAATATACAGTGGGGATGTATACGCAAACCCTGCTAGTTAAAGATCCTGTGTCATCAAACTGAAACTGTATTCATAAAATTGTTTACAGCTAAGAAACATAATCACTTCGTGGGGTTTAGGGAAACAAAAGATAACTTGATTTTCAGTGGCCCACCTAACATACACTTTAAACATTCTCACGGTGAGTACAAATGTTAAACTATTGTTCACCTACCAAAATCTGTATGCAAAATTCAGAACAAAAAACACATTATTATGAACGGACAAGAAGAGATTCTAATAGTTTTGGGACAGATGTGCTTGGCAAATTGCAGAACCAAAAACCCATAATCATGAACAAGAAGATTATAATAGTTTTGGGACAGCTATGTGTTGATGTCAGTTTTGTACCACTTCATAACATATTAGCAATTGAATACTTGATATGGAATATCAAACACTCAATTCCTCTCTTGAAAAGTTGATACTCATGAAGACATGAGAAAAACTCCAATGTTCCTTACACCTGTGGATACTAACTCAATTATCGACGTGATTTTTTGTTAATCATGTAGGCGGCCTTACATTGTTCATTCAAGGGTGACTTAGGTCTTGGTGTGATGGTGATGAGGATGGGTTTGTATGAGTGCCAGATGATGTTGATGGTGATGGTGATGGTGATGGAGGGTGTGTCTGCCAATGATGCTTTGATATAACTTCTCTTCTAACTTTCTAAGAACGAACTCCAATTACTCAACTACTTGTTGTTCTAGTCCTACTCCTATGATGGAAAGATTAGCAAATGGACGGGGATCGAATCTAATGAAAGCTAACCAGTGGCTCTACCTCCATAGATGCAATGATTCAAGAAAAAAGACTAGATTACCACACAAGGCTCCCTAACCAGCGGCTAAGATGCTAGTGGCCTAGTTGTAGATCCCTATCAAACATCCACTAATATCACCATGCAACTATCCATCTACTCTTACTCTTACTTAACAACTTCTTGAAATAAATCTACTTTAACAACTTCAAATGAAATCTAACTAGTGGAAGTAGAAACCATGCAATAACACCCAATGTTCTTAATCACCATGCAAGTCACAACAATGATAAAGAGAGCAATTTTGGTATTATCTTAAGCAACAGTTTTCTTCAACCCTTTACAAATGAGAGCAAATGGCCTTATATAGGGGCCAAAATTACAACTAACGGTAGAGATTAAGAGGCAAAATCAACTAGCCAGATTGGATCCTAGAAACCCTAATTAGGGTTGCCAGCCCATCGACCAATGAGAAGACGCCACCTCATCAATGGACCAATGAAAAAAAAGGAAAAGTGGCAACCAATGAGAAAGCACCAAAATGGTAGCCAATCAGAATCAGACACCTATCCTACCAAAGAAGAAGGAGAATTTGGCACTTAGGCTTACAACAAATGATCTTCTAATATAGTTCTACCCTTTTCTTTCATCTTTTAGCCAAAGCAATGAACTTGGCTAGCTTGTCGTTGACTTCCTTCATGGGAGGGCAAAGTGTATGTTTCATCTTGAGCTTAGCTAAATTCATCATGTTGCTCACTACTTGCAGTGTTTTCTCATGATTCTTCTCATATTCTTTCACATATCCGATAAAGGCATTGAGGGAGGCAAGGGTGCCCAAATTTTTTTTCTTGATGGAAACTTTCCCCAACTCATCCAATCTTGATCCAAATTCTATCTCATTGACGTTCTCTTCTCTAATGGTGTTGCATTCCGTCACTTTACTAGAGGTTTTTGATGTTCTTTACGTTTCTCAACCTCCAAACTTCTCTTCTTGCTCTTAATTGTTCTTTGTTGCTGGCTACTACCTTCACCTTTCTGCCCGACTAACTCCACTAGACTTTCCTCTGGTTTCATCTTTTCATAAGTAAGGCGTACCTTTCGACTTTGTAATTGCTTTAACTTCTCATTGTACCACGACTCGATGTGTAGATCAACTGTCCTTGTAACTGCCTCTAAGGAAGGATCTTGATGATCATCCCAACCCACTGGATTCAATTATGTTCCAACCACTATATCATAATCTTCTCTTAGTACATTTTCATCATCTTCCAGTTGATCAGGAATATCAAGGCCTCTCTATCTGATTGCCCTCATCATGTTCACTGACAATCTTGAGAAAGCTAGCTTTCTTACATAAAAGTCATCCTGTACATTGCCCTAGAAATCTTCTATGGTAGGGATATGTTTGAATGTATTCCTGTGAGATGCCTTGATAAGACCATTAGGATCGAATCCTTGCCTTGATCTACACCATCCTAGATGATATTGTTCTAACTCCTTTGCAGCTACAAAGGCGATAGGATTGGAGCAACTATCGTTGCCAATTCCAAATGAGAAGGTAATCCTTGTCTCACCTTTGAGTTTCATCATTTTGTCATAATGCTCAAGTTGCCTAGCCAACTCCATCAAAACTACCTTGTTGGGTGGGTACCTTGGAAGTCTCTTGGGACAAATTGTACTTCCTGCTACTCTAATATATGTGAATTGTGGAAATTGGATGAACCAACTCCCATACTTCTTAACTTTTACTTCCGCTTCCGTTGAGAGTCTCTTAGCAGGTGTGCCTTGCAATATCCTTACTATCTTCATGGCAAAGATGTCATAAAACATCTTATAGTCTTTGGTGTTGTGCAAATGAAGCTGTGGATAGCATTCATGCACCAAACATTGCCTGGGCCCATTGCCAATCACTCCCAAGGCCTAAAGTCCTGGATTCTCATACAGTCTTGCAATCATATACAAAAGGTAGGACCCCATATAGAATTGCTTTTGGTTTTGTACTGTTCTAAGCTGCAACTCTAAATTTTCACTTATAATTCTAGCCCAATCAAATTTTCTCTTTCCCTTTTCAATTTCATCAATAAAGAAGTACATCCAATTTTTGAATTGCATACCTTGAGCCAAGCCAATGATCCGATCGAGAAGCACAATGAGATCACCATACTCTAATTTAAAATCTGTCCTGGTGAGCCTCGATGACCTGGTAACTCCCTTCTTGCCTTCGTGCAACCAATTCTGCTTTATATGAATGAAATAAGCCCCTTGATTATCCTGAAATGACTTAGCTGTCTGGTCCATCATTACCACTATCATGCCTTTCTACTGAGGAATATTGAATACTTCTTCGACCACTTGTCCACCAATATTCGTCAACACTCTCTCCTCTTCACCAAAAATGATGGACTTAGAAATAATATCAAACCGGGATGCACATTCCATTACCAATTCTGGACAAGGCAAGGCAGGAGGGAAAGTTGCCACATGTACAATTCTGCTTTTGTAGATCTTCTTTGCCATAGGGGATTGTCCTTTCTTCAATCTGTCCCTCAACTGTACCATGTTAACTGTACCAATATTGGTATCACTTATTCGCTTCACTTTTGAGAAGAAGGTGGTCTTAGGCATCATGTTTTCCTTGTCTTTTTTGGTATTTGTTCCCTTAGAGTTCTTTCTTGCACTAACATCTACTATCCTAAACACTTATTTCTGCCCCTTCATTCTAAATGATATGGACTACACTTATCAATCTCCAACCTTGTTTCTATTGATGGAATCTAGCTTATTTTTGCCTCACCAAGTGTCCTATCATGAAATCTACACTTATCAATCTCCACCCTTCAACCTATAAATGGAATGATGAAGTGGTGGATGATGAATGCAAAAAGAAAGTAAGGGAAACGAAACCAAGCAAGAACAAGGAGTGGAATCTGCCTTTAACAATTTTAACCTCTAGAATGAATTGAATTTGTTCATACCAATAACCGGACCCTCTTTAAGTTCGGATCAGATTTCGAAAAATTAAGCCTTCCTTGCAAATAATGATGCCCTAGAAGAAAATCAGAATTTTGTCCTCTTGAAATTGCCCATGCATGTGCCAAAAATCGGATCCTTGATCATGTATTTCTTCACAAATAAAATCGCCTAACTTTTAGGAAAAAAATTGCAACCTTTAGAGAAAATCAGACCTCCACAATAAATCGCCTAGGGCAAGAAATTTAAATCTGCCACAAGAAGTCGCCTAGGGCATAAATCGCAGCCCTAATTGGAAGGAGCAAAAAAATGCCAAACAATGCAAAAATTTGCCTTAAGGAAAAATCACCAAGTCTGAAATTGTCCTCCTTTGCAAAAAAAAATCGCCAAGCACATGAAATCTGCCCCTTGCTAGAGAAATCGTCAAAGCATGAAGAAAGTTGCTCCAAAATAAATTCGCCCAACAAGAGAAGGCTTGGAATGGAATGAAGAAATGGGAGAGGGAGGAGCCCTCTTATACCAGTTTCCCTTCACTACTCCAAGCTGGCCGACTTGCACCTATAGAAGAGAAAAATTAAATTAGTGGCTCATTGATGGTCCAAACTTAAATGCCAAGCCAAAATTAATTTTGTCTATAGTGAAATTTGCACATTTAATTGCTAGTTGTGATAAAAAATTGCAAAATAAAATTAGAAAAGACTAGGAGATGTCAAAATTATCATTTAAAAATGTCTAAGCAATTAAAATATCATTAAAATCAACTCTAGCAAGCCAAAATCGATTTTCAATTTTAATTTACCAATTTCTTCCAACAATTAAAAATCTGCTAGGCAATATTTCAACCAATTTAATGTCAGATTTTGCAATTTAAGTCCACTTTCAATTTTGCAATGCAATTTCAAAAAACCATTTTTCTAGCATTCAAAATCGACTTTCCAATTTAATTTCACTATCACAAAATTTTCTTTTTCACCCAAAAAATTTCCGAAACAAATAAATCTAAAAAATTCCATTTTTGAAAAATGTTCAAGACTATACAATTATTTCCAATTTCCAAAATCCGTCTAAGCACAAAATTTGCAATTTTATCCTGCCGAGTATTGTTCTAACCATCGAAAAAAATGTTGCTTTTGAAATTTGTTTGGCCTAAAAATAAAATTACATGCTCCGAAAAATCAAGCTAAGACCGGGTGAAAAAAAGAAATCACAGCAAATCAAATCCCTACTGGCCTGAAGGCGTCCAAGGTGTAAAATGTTCAAATTTGAAACCTCTAGACCAAAAAATTGCTAAGGTCATTGCTAAGGTGACCAAAAAAAAGAGGTCCCCAAAATTTTGGGGTGATGGTGTGAAAACCTCACAACACTATGCTTGGCAGAGCTGGCTGTACTTCACCTACCAAAAGCTCTATGCAAAATGCAGAACAAGAACCCATGATCATGCATGGACGAGAGGATTATAATAAGCATAGGACAACTATGCTTGGATGTTCTGTCAAAATACTTTTGTGAGATCCATAACAAAAACTCATTATCATGCATAAATAAATGGACAATAAACTGCACATTTATGCACACACACTCGAGAGTTTATAAAGTTCAATAAACACCTGGAATGAAAGAATCTACTAACCAACATCTATCATCTGATGACCTAATTGTATAAACCATGGAAGAATCACAAGGTTAAAATATTGCTTATACGTGCACAAACAGGGGATTAATGCCTAGAAACCCATCCACAGTAACATTATGCAGTAGCTTTGTTGGAAACTGAAATGATAAATTGCTCTCTCTAGTCACCACAGATGTATATGACACTACCACAAACAATTACAATGAAACAAAACAATAAAAACTAACATATGCCCTCTCTTTGAGCTTCCTGGTAACAGACACATGCAATAGACATCCTCAAACAGTATGCAAAAAGTTCTGACAATTTCTCTCAGGGAACATAGAAAATACCACATGCTAAAACCCACGTAGCCAATCAAGTGGGAATAATTTCACTTTAATAAGAAGATATTAATGCATAATGCTTGGTGAAAACATAAGTCTTCCGCCTAAAAGGCAGGGACTAATAACGTTGACATATATTTAAATTAGCACATGGACCAGATGAGATGCAATGGTAATGCCAATAGTAATATAAACAAACATTTCATATCCAACCATTAAAATTATTTTTAAAAAATTGACAGGAAAAATCAGTTTTTACATATCGTAAATCAACCAATTGATCAAAAGTGAAGCTTGCATCTCTTTGAGTCATTTTGTCAAACTGTTTGCATGCTTTCACATAAATGGAAGCCTATCTCTGGTATTGTAATTGCCACTACATATAGAATAAACCCAAAAAATAACTACCAAAGAACTAATCTATTTCTTGTGTTCTTTGATGTGCCAAGGAGATGAATGCTATGAATCTTACCCATCTTGTTACAGGGGAAAAGTCTGTAATTTGAGTCAAGATTGGGAATTTACTTATTTTGATCGACCCCCTGCTTCTCAGCTGGGGAATCGGACTCTGGTAGTCTTTGTTTAGCGAGAGCAGCATGCTCTGCTTTATTCATTCGGTGTTGGAAATTTTCCTTAAGCAAAATCTTTTGACTTAACGAAAGAGATTCTAAGCATGTGTCCAAGGTCTGCAACTGGATATTCAGTTGTTGGAATGTCTTGAGCGGTCATATGAGAATTCATAGTGGCCAATCCAATCCTACAGAGACTTCACAGTTTTCTGCGAAGAAGAAAGAATGCAAAGTTTCAGAAATTGGGCTTTGTGAATCGATGTTCCAATCGAATCTTACAGAGGCTTCACTGTTTCCTAGAAAGAAGAAAAAAATTAAGGTTTCAGAAATTGGAGACTGCGAATTGATGTTCCAACAAGGTGATGCGTGAAAGCACATTGTTTCAGGAGCCAAACATTTTAATAGGCATTGTTGTAATCTGTTTGCATTTTGTTGTGACTTGAATTCTTTACTGTAGTTTTAGACCATTTTTTGGTCTTCTTTTGCACTTCACTTTTAAAATATTCAATTTGTCGTGCTTTAAAATTAGAAAAGAAAAAATCAATCCCTTGAAAATTCATGCGCCTATCAATTCAAAATGGGAAAAATGCGAGTTGTTTTGTGAAATTGACGTCTCTGCAAATATATTTTTCAATATCTTTTTCAAGAAACCCATTTCTTGCATATTCAATAATCACTCTGTTCCATAACTAAAAATTTGTAGTTCCATAATTAAAAATTTGTAGTAGAGATAGATAGAATGGTTGAATGCTTTATTATGACTCCCAAGTCTATCTCTTTAAGTTTCCTTTCGTCTTAAAGAATTTTTTATTTTTTATTACACGATTTCTATTGTATTTGACTATCATTTCCTTTCTTTTTAATCTCCTATCACTGTTCAAGACAATGTTAGTTTATAGTGTTGAAGGCTCGATATACTAAGAGGGGAGGAGTGAATCAATATGCTATTGAAATTTTTTAAGTAGTTAACTAATTATCATATCATGTTAAAATGGATGCACTTTCATTTTAAGACCTTTTAGCACCCATCCTTTCCTAACTTTCTGGACCATGGTTGGATCTCTATCCAATGTTAGTTTTCTCCTATTTTGCACCATATCTTCCAATCTCATCTACACGTCCTTCTAGGCCTTTTCTCTCCATCCTTTGGGACTAGGTTGACCCAGGTTGACCTCATCCTTTCTGAGGCCCTTTTTCTCCATCTTCTAGGTCAAGGTCAACTCAAGTTGACCTGGTCCAACACATTACAACATTTGAGGTCAAATTGCGATGACAATTTGTGATGATGGTATAATTTGTGGTGATTTTCATGTTTTTTTTTGCAATTGTCCCTGACATTGTCTCAATAGTGACATTGGTATTGTAATTGTGATGCTCATGTGAGTATAAAAAAAAAAAAAAAAAAAACACGACATAAACCATTCCCCATTTGTTTTGATTGTGAGAGCTACACGTGAAAGAGGGTGGGGAACGAACGAGGGTGGAGAGCTTTGAACATTATCGTGCCCTTGTGATCGGTGCATTTTATTGCAGTGCCCTTGTGATCTCTGCATTTTGTTGTCGTGCCCTTGCTCTGTGATTTTGTTGTCATGTCATGCCCTTGTGATCTTTGTGTCCTTGCTTTGCGATTTTCTTCAAGGGGCTATGCAAATGTTCTTTTCTTTTCCTTCTGAACATGTATCTCTTTATATTTCCTTCTAAACATGTATCTCTTTATATTTTCTTCTAAACATGTATATCTTTATATAGACATAAAGATATTTTTTAAGGTGCTTATTACATCTTGGCACAACAAAAAACTTGATCCAACTACATACATATTTCAAAATCCAAATAATAAAACAATAAAACTCTATATGTGTGCCCAACAATGATAGCCAAGGATATAAATGCTTCATACGCTAGCCCAACAATGGTAGCCAAGGATGTAACCATAAATGTATTGGCACACTCTCCCTGCAAGGATCCCAAGTATCTATTACTGATGTTAATTTGGGCATCAATATATGATCCACAATGTTATGAAGTACTGAAGCTGGTAGTAACTTATCCCATGTCTCCAAAAAAATAGCATAGGTTCAGGGTCACTTGGCTCCCAAGAATGTGTACCATCTATTCTCACTGCTAGAAGAATAACTTAACATGAGTGTAAGAAGTTGAAGAAGAAAGTTTTGCTTCTATCTAAATGTCATAATCACGAAGTCATTCCCTTGCAGAAGCTTCTGCCACAATGACATTACCTCTAAACCATGCAAAGGATGTTGAAGTGGTTCCCAACCTTGAAACACTCTTATAAGCAATGGATACTTGGGATCATCACAGGGAGATTGTACCAATACTTGAAACACTCTTATAAGCAAATTTAGATGCAATACCTAACAAATTGCACAACTTGTAGTCCTCCCAATATTTGGATTGTAACCTCTCAAAGACACTTGCAAGTGATTCCAATGTCATAGTACCTACCACAACACTTTCTTTGATTCTATCTAGTGTCTCCCATAATGTCCTCTATGCTATCTAGTTGTTGTTTCTGTTGTGTAGTCTCTTTCTAAAGCCACTCCTTCTCTCTCATGCCTTAAATTTTGATTATCAAACTTTTGAATATCTACCTCTACCATATCTAAAATCAACTTTACAGTGTGTTGTAACTTTGGCATATGTGTTTGATCATTGATAGCTTTCATTTCAGCATTCAAGTTTTCAAGATTTCTCAACACCCTCACTTGTGTACCTCTCATATCAAGCACTTCCTATACTATTTCAACACCATGTTCATGCTTTTGAGCTAATAGTTCTTCAGGTGCATTTTTTTGTTAAAACATTAATTTTGTTGAACAATTGTAAACCCTTAGAAAGTGCATTGTTGTTTTCATATATGTATGCATATATACATGTATGTATGTATATGTATGTATGTATGTATGTATGTATGTATATGTATGTATGTTTGTATGTATTTATGTATGTATGTATATATATATGTGTATGTAATGAAATAACTTGCACAATAGAAGAAATAATATGAAATATTATATAAATACTTGATAATAACTAAGAGTAATAGGTCACTTCGAGGGGGCAACATCCATATATCTCCAATGAGAACATTCTTCACAATATGTTGTTGAAATAAGATGCACAACCTCCTATATATACCTAATTATGCTTAGGTTGAATAGACACAACCCTACATAACACCTAGGCTAAACTACCTACCCAAATAATACTATAATAATGGTGACATAGCTTAATTAAGGATTACGATAGCCACAAGTTGACTATTCATACCCCTATATACACCAATATTAAGGGCATAGCATGCTCCCTCTCTTGAAAGAAGCATTGTCCTCAATGCTAACCAAGTGTGGATTGTTTTGAATGAACTCCTCATCCTCCCATGTGGCCTCTTCAACTAGTAAGTTCTTCCATTGGATGAGGTACTAAGTCAAGGCTTTGTTCCCCAACTTCTTCATGCATGTTTGAAGAATGCACTTTGGTTCCAAAATTATTCTTCCTTCTTCATCAAGTTCTGGTAAGTACTATTTGAGTAGGAATATTCTACCCAATTACCTTCTTTAAATAAGAAACATGAAAAATTGGATGTAACTTTGTTGTTATTAGCAACTCAAGCTTGTAGGAAACACTACCAATCTTTTGCATGATTTGGTATGGTCCATAATATCTTGGAGACAACTTATTATTCCTTTTTTGTTGCTTCATTGAGATTTGTTTATAAAGTTGCAATCTCAAGAAGACCTAGTCCCCAACTTCAAAATTTCTTTCACTATGATGTTGGTCCGCTTGTTGTTTCATTCAATTTTGTGCCAATGCTAAATTCTCCTTGAGTCCTTAAAGTACTTGTTGTTGTTGAAGCAAGTGGTCCTCTATTGCCTAAACTCTTGGTGACACCTTTAATGATGATGTGAGGAAGGAGGATGATATCCATAAAGTGCCAAAAATGGAGACATTTTTTATGAGCTATGAAAAGAAGTATTGTACCACCATTTTGCAAAAGGTATCCAATCTACCTATTGCAATTGTTTTTCTAAAGTGAAACAATGTAGATATCCATCTAAACATTTATTAACAACCTTGGTTTTCCCATCTGATTGAGGATGGTATGAAGAACTATGAGCCAGTTGAGTAAGCAAACATGAGAATAAATCTTTCCAAAAGTGACTAGTAAAGATAGGATCACGATCACTAACGATAACCTTAGGTGTACCATGTAGCTTTTGAATATTCTCCAAGAAAACTTTTTCCACTATACTTACTATAAAAGGATGTGATAATGCAAATAAATGAGCATATTTAGTGAGGCGATCAACTACTACCATGATGACATTATGACCTTTAGATTTGGGAAGCCCTGTGATAAAGTCCATGGATACCTCTTCCCAATGTTGACTAGGAATAGGTAAGGGCTGAAAGAGACCTAGTGCCTTAATTGTTTCCCCCTTATTTCTTTGACAAACCAAACATTTAGCCACAAATTTTTGAATATCACCTTTTATCCCTTCACAAAGAAAATCTTGCTTAACCCAATGATATGTCTTCAAAAATCCTAAATGACCACCAATTGGGGACTCATGTAGTTTTTTGAGAATCTTGTGTTTAAGAGTGGATTTCTTACAGAGATACAAGAGCTCTTTATACCAAAGAATATCCACCTTTAAAAAAAACTTATCTGAACTACTAGGGTCACTTTCTATTTGTTGGATGAGATTACTTGTTGCAACATCATTTTTTCACTCTTCTTCGGCTTCTACTACCCAGTTTTCTCATAATATTAAAAGGGAACACAATACGGCTTTATCCTTTTCATCCTTCTTGGAAAGTGCATCAGCCACAATATTTCCTTCCCTTTCTTGTATACAATTTCAAAGTCATATCCCAACATCTTAGTGACCCATTTTTGTTGCTCTTCTGAAGATACTCTTTGTTCCAAAAAATATTTTAGGCTATCATGATCTATCTTAACCTTGAAGTGGCGACCCATTAAATAAGGCCTCCATTTTTTAACTACATGAAGGATTGCTAGCATTTCCTTCTCATAAATAGGTTTGAGTTGAATTTTACCTTTTAATTGATGACTCTCAAAAGAAATTGGTCAACCTTCTTGCATGAGAAATCCCATTTCCAGAAGCATCACATTCCACAATGAATTCCTTTGTGAAGTTTGGAGTGGCAAGCATTGGAGTTGTACACATAGCCTTCTTCAATTGCTCAAATGCTACATTAGCAGATTCATTCCAACGAAAAGAATCTTTCTTCAATAGAGTGGTAAGGGGTGCTGCTATATGACCATAATTCTTCACAAATCTTCTACAACACCCTGTCAATCCCATGAAACCCCTCAACTTCTTAATGATTTTTGGAATAGGTCATTCCATGATAGCCTTAATTTTGTTAGGGTCCACCTTTACTCCTTCATGTGAAACTGTGTGTCCAAATACTCCACATCCTTAAGACCAAAAGCACACTTGGATGGCTTAGCATAGAGTTGATGATCTTTGAGTAATTGCAATGTTTGATCTATATGCTACAAATGTTCTTCTTAAGTCTTGCTATAAATTGAAATATCCTCATAAAATACTAACACAAACTTTCTCAAGAGCTTCTTAAAAATGGAATTCATCAAACTTTGGAATGTAGATGGTGCATTGGTAAGATTGAATGGCATCACCAAAAATTCATAATGCCCCTCATGAGTTCGAAATGTAGTCTTGCAAACATCTTCCTCCTTAATCTGAATTTGGTGCTAACCCGATCTAAGATCTAACTTTGTAAAATGCATAGCTCCATTTAATTCATCTAGAAGATCATCAATGACTGGAATAGGAAACTTATCTTTAATGGTGTACTTGTTGAGCACTCTATAATATGAACACATGTGCCAAGTTTCATCCTTCTTATACACCATCACAATAGGTGAGGAGTAAGCACTTTGACTATGCTTGATAATTCATGCCTCTAGCATTTCCTCAACATTTTTTTCTATCTCACATTTTTGTATGTGTGGGTACCTATAAGGCCTGATGTTTGGTGGCTAGTTTCTTGGAACTAGTTGTATGGCATGGTCATGATCCCTCTTAGGAGAAATTCCTTTAGGCATATCTCCAAGAATCACCGAGTGATGATCAATTATTGCTTGTAAATCTAGATGAATAAGAGCATTAGATTGAGAGACTTTAATGAACATAGCTGGGCCACAAATCCATCTACTCCTTTCTTGAGAAATTTTTGCATGTTTGATAAGAGCTTACCATCTGTGGGGATTTTTCCTTCAATACCCTTAGCTCCACTACCTTTCCTTTTGATTGAAATCACATGAATAGTTCTTGGAAGTTCATCTCAATTGTTTCCAATGTAGTAAGTCATTGTACTCCCAAAATAATATCTGCCACACTGATGGATACCACATACATTGGGGTATGAAGTTGATAATTTCCCATGGATAATTTGATGCTATGACACTTCCCTAAACAACTAATTGTGCCCCCATCTGCAATCAAAACCTAAAACTCTAGGGTTGGGTATATAAAAAAATTTAGAAGAGTTGCTAGCTTTTTATTGATGAAATAATGAGTACTACCTAAGTCGATCAACATTGTTACTTTCTGCTTCATTAAGAAACCCACTACCTTGAGAATTTGCGCTGTATTGAAACCTAAAAGTGCATGACAAGAAATGACTACTTGAGAATCATGTGATTCCTCACCTGACTCCTTATCCTCCTTTGATATGGGCTCATCTTCTTCTTCCTCACTTGGACCTTCAATATAGAAAAATTTCTTTTCACTACATTTATGTCCTTGACTGTATTTGCTATCACAATTGAAAAACAATACTTTTTCTCTTTTCTCCTCAATTTGTTGTGGAGTCAACCTAGTAGGTTAAGGAAGATAAGGTGTTGAATAACCTTTTTCTCTTATCACATTAGCCCCTTGCATTCTAGGTATCAAAAATTTCTCCTCTACCCTATGTGCCAATATAAAAGACTCATTTATTGAGCTAGGACTAAACATGCATACCTCATGTTGAATGTGATCCTTGAGACCACCCAATAATAAATCATTCAAATTCTTCTCTGTAATTGTATCCACTATTAAGGATAGATTTTGGAATTTTTTAATATAACCTTGAACTGATCCCATTTGTTGAAGCTTGGCAAGTTGGCTAAAGAAGCTTTTAGTCACACTATTGCTATATTATGCTTGGAGTTCTTCTGTAAAAATTGACCATGATACAGTGAGACCCTTTTTACTCCTATAAGTACAAAGCTAGTGATACCAAATGAATTGATCTAGTTCTAGATATAAGGAAGCAATTGTGACTTTTTGTCCATATGGGGTTTGATGTACTACAAAAAAATTCTCCATTTTATTTATCCATGTTAGAGGATCCTTGCCATCAAATTTGTGCATATCCACCTTTGGAAAAAAATTCCTAGATCCCATAGGAGTATTAAAATTTGTGTCATTATTAGTTGACTTGAAGGTTTCACCTTGATTGCTTGACAACTCCTTCCTTGTTTCATTCATATAGGTGCTTAACATGCTTCATATATTTAGTATATCTTCTCATAGGTCACACATATCCCTCTCAGCCTCTTCCTTGAACTTAATTATTTCCTCATTGGGATTACTATCCTCTATTGTTTCCCAATCTTGATTAGAAGATTTCCTTCGTGTGGTAGCATTATTTTTGCCTCTTGTTCGAGGCCTTGTCATTTTTAAACTTGAAGATCTTGGACTTGGCCCCATCATTGAGTTCTTTTAAGGAACTTTTCATCTCTTCCCATTTAGGGTTCATGATGGAGACCAATATTTTTGAAATAAATCACACAAATAAAATATAAATTCTCTAATTTTTTAATTTATTTTTTACTGTAACTTACTAGAGCCAAGATGTTGTTAGGAAAAAAAAAATGGTAATTTGTTTCCTTTCAAGCTAATTTTCCTAATTTTGTAATAACTTTCTTATGTTTGCTTCAATTTCACCAAGCTTTGAAATGTAGGCTCCTCTACTATGTATTCAAAAACCTAATACAAGTTATACTCTGATTCGATAGGATGTGAGAGTTATGTAGATCTCAATAAATTGTGTAGAAATAGTAATTATGCAATAATTTTCTCAAATTTGCTCCAATTCCTCTAAATTTTGGACTTAAGGTTCTTTAATATATTCTTCAATAACCCTTTAAAAATCTTTTGAAAATTTGCTAAAATCTAAAAGTTATACTCTTCCCAAAATCAGCCCAATGTTGAGAAAAAATCTTTCCTTTACAGTGTCAAGATCATGCTCTGATACCACTTGTAACAAAATAATTTGCACAATAGAAGAAATAATATGAAATATTATATAAATACTTGATAATGACTGAGAGTAATAAGCCACTTCGAGGGGGTAACCTCCAAATATCTCCATTGAAAACACAAATCACAATATGATGTTGAAATAAGACTCACAACCTCCTATACATACCTAATTATGCTTAGGTTGAATAGACACAACCCTGCATAACACCTAGGGTGAACTACCTACCTAAATAATACTATAATAATTATAACATGACTTAATTAAGGATTAAGATAGCCACAAGTTGACTATTCATAACCCTATATACACCAATATTAAGGGCGTAGTAGTGTATATATACATACATACACACATATATCTATGTGTCTATGTATGTATGTATACAGAGAGATCTTGTGGGTTGTGGATTATGGATTAAAAAATCCATGAAAAGTGGGCAATTTAACAAAGCAACTACAAGTTTCTTGTATTCCCAAGATCCCAAACTCTAGAGAGTCTCTCCTTATGTTGTAAATATTCCAAATAGAAAAGGAATTAGTCCCAAAACTTTTGTAACCCCAAAAGCCTCAAATTGGTCTCCTACAAACCCTCTAAGGTAGGGTTTTCTAAATCTTTTCCTTCCAAGCACCTTCAGAATCATTTGAATGTTGTTTCACTTTGTCTCCAACATACCAAACCAATTTCAATCATTAAATACTGACCTCTAATGGCTAGAACTCCCACTGATGCTTCATAGCCATGAATTTAATGCCCTTTACTTCACAAACTCCAATGGTGATCACCAATCCTTAGAACTTCCTATCAAAACATTGTTAGATATGATTTTTACATACTATTATAAGATCATTCCATGAGAATTAGACTCCTACATTCATGGCATGATCAACATTTCAAGTAGAAACTCAAACTTATTAATAAAAATAATGAAACCCTTAAAGCAACAACAACAAACTTGAAAGGAATGAAATTCACAAATATTAGTACATAAGAAATTGATCAAACAATATGCAAAAAGACTTATGAGATCATAAGACTACAAGAAATCAATGATAGTCAAGCCACCATGCACCAAATGCTTGAAAAATGAAGTTTTTATTGGCTCTCTTTACATAGTTTGTACAATTAATCAATCCCAATACTACTCTCTCTGTACAATGCCTCAATATTGACTTAATAACATCCCTTACAACTATCCCAACTGATTTAGATTGGTTTCAATGCCTAGTTATGCCTAAAACTCACAAAACCTGATTTCACCCCAAAATGCAACTAACCATTTCGATTCAAATATTTGAATTTCCCAACTTACAATTTATTGAATAAAACAACTAATTAACCCACTAAACTTTCCTATTAGGTCCTCAAGACCAATTTAACCAATCCTAAATCTTTCTAAGTCTCCTAAGGACCTAATTAACTCCAATATGAAATTATGCTAATATTTCACTATCAAAGATCCTAAGGTCCTTATCAGGCCCTCTAGGATTCACTGCATTTTTATAATCTTTAAAGCCTTCTAAGGCTGTGATTGGCTTCAAAAAATACCAGTTGATTGGTTTAAACTCCTCCTTGCCTCTAGTCCATCTTTTTTCTTCTTTAGGATCCTTGCATGTCCTAATGCTCCTATGTCACATACGTTGGGCCAATAATGGAAGCCAATGATATAGCCATGCATGTATTGGCACACTCTCCTTGTGAGGATCCCAAGTATCTACTACTAATGTTAATTTGGGCATCACTATATGATCTAGAATGTTATGAAATACTAAAGCCAGTAGTAAATTCTCTCATATCTCTAGAAAATTTAGCATAGGTTCAAGGTCCCTTGGCTCCTAGGAATTTGTAGCAATTGTTCTCACTGTTGGAAGAATAACTTCAGTGAAGAGTTGAGTTTAGGGAGTTCAAGAAGAAATTTTCGCTTATGTGTAAATTTCATAATCATGAGGCTCATTCCCTTGTAGAATCCTCTTGCACAATGACATTACCTATAAACCATGCAGAGGATGTTGACGTGGTTCCCAACCTTGAAACACTCTTATAAGAAATGGCAAAGAAAGTGTAGATACAATACATATATTACTATTATTTATATGTATGTATGTATGTATGTATGTATGTATGTATGTATATACATATATATACATATGTGTATATATACATACATACTCACACATATGTGTGTGTCTATGTATGTATATATATACATAGAAAGATCTTGGCACAATAGAAAAAATGATCCAGTTGCATGCATATTCCAAAATCCAAATAATAAAACAATAAAACTCACTCAATCTGTGCTAAGTGACTTACCTCAAGATCATGCACAAAAATAATGTAGACCAGGAAAAAAGGGCAGAGTTCATAAGAAATTTTACAAAAACATATCACAATAGATATTTTTAAAAAGAAATGAGCCATAACCTAGTTAAATTGGTCTACTTGTTGATTAGTTGGATTGATTACAAATTCCTATAGAATTTTCATTAGATTAGGTACAATAAAATGAACAATCAACTATTTGTAGCTAGCAAGATCAAATACAATTTTCCAAGGTGATAAAATTGCATATGCAATTTTTTTGTATGTATGTATGTATGTTTACATATGTATGTACATATGTATGCATATATATGTATGTACATGTATATACATATATACTTATGTATATTTGTGTGTTTGTGTGTGTATACATGCATACACACACATATGTGTGTGTCTATATATGTATGCATGTATATATACACAGAGATCTTGTGGATTGTGGAGATTAGTGGAGATCTAGGATTTCATTATCATGCCCTTGTGATTGCTGTATTTCGTTGTCATGGGCTTGTGATCTCTAAATTTCATTGTCATGCCCTTGTGATCTCTATATATGTATGTATGTATGTATATATACACATATGTATGTATATGTATACATATATACATACATACACATATATATGTGTGTGCCTATGTACGTATGTATATATGTATATAAACAAAGAGAGATCTTTGTATACATACATACATACATAGACACACACATGTGTGTGTATGTATATATACATATACATATACATAAAGATAAGCTTCTCTAATTAGTTTCTAGGGGAAATATAAAGAGATACATGTTTAGAAGGAAAAGAAAATAATATTTACATAGGTACCTCTTCTTGCCTTGAAGAAAATCATAGAGATCAAAAGGGCATGGCACAATAATGAAATCACAGAGAAAGGGCATGAAGATCACAAGGGCACGACAACAAAATGCAAAGATCACAAAGGCATAACTATGAAATACAGCGATCACAAGGGCACGACGATGAAATTCTAGATCTCCATGGATCTTCACCAAGCGCATGGCAAAAAAATGTAGAGATCATAAGAGCATGACAACAAAATGCAATGATCACAAGGGCATGACAATGAAATATCCACCAATGTTTAGTGCTCTCCACCCTTGTTCATGTGCAACTCTCCACAATCAATCAAAAAAAAAGAGGAATTATTTATGTCATTTAAAAATATATATATATACTCACATGGGCATCACAATTGCAACACAAATGTTAGTATTGCAACAACGTCGAGGATAGTTGTAAAAAAAAACATGAAAATCCACAAATTACTTTTTGTCACAATTTGACCCCAAATGTTGTAATGAGATCTTAAGTGTTTTTAAGATTTTCAGTTTGAAGATATAAAAAACTATGATTGTGGTTCCTACTGTTGAATGATAGTTATCTATTCCTATGATTAAGAGTAGAGGAAGAAGAAAGAAAATTTCTATTTAGATGAAGGCTTACAGTAAGTATGATTCATTTGATCCATGTAGTTGTAGTAGTAAGAGAAGAGTTGATATTTTGATGATATAGTTGGTTGTAGTAGTAAGTTTGGAAAAACTTCTATGATGATTGATGAAGGGGATTTGTGGATTAAGAATGTGCATGAGATTTATGTTTTGGATTTCTTCAGATGTTATTAAGTCCTTATAGAACATCTTATTTTTGAAACCTTGGGTGTCTAATGTAGGTGCATCCTTGGGCTATTGACAATCTTGGATCCTTGGGCTATATTACCTTAAGCCCTACTTATAATATCCCCTTAGGAGAAGTCATAGAATCATGGTTCACTTTGATCAAGATTCCTTTTCTCCTCTTTTTAGGAACCTTAGTGATCCTATGGTTTCTCATGACCCTAATCCTTATATAGACCATGACTCTTCTCATTCATCTTGTTGGTGTTTGAAAATGTTGGAGGGTTTTCAATTATCCCCATGAGAATATGACACATCTAGGGGCAGCTAACTCCCATTCTCAACATATCATTTCAGACACAGGGCCAACTATAAGGCATGACCCTTCTTCTACTTCAAGCTCTACTAAACCTAGGCGGGTAAACCTCAGATTCAAATGATACCATAACAGTGCAAAAAACATATCCCTGAATCTATTAAGCAGATGAAAACCCTTATTTCTCTTAAAGACTTATGAAATGACATGGACCTACAGTAGCTAGGTGCAGATCTATGGATCTCAGAAGCTGAGTGAGGGTTCAAATTTTATGCCCACTACAAACATGAACAACTGAATTTATTTGAATAAAAGATTTGTGCAAATGCCATTCATATTAGCTTGCATCTGATTTAGTGATCAGTGCCTTATCCATTGAAACATAGAGTCATTACTAGCAGGATGACATAACTTGCTTGCATTACAATCAAGTTTATCAACTGAAATTCCCCAATCCCATACTTATGCAATATCCCCTTCATGCACCCAGAAACCCTACCAGAACTATGAAGCATTTACTTGACTCCTTGAGTCAGAAGCAACAAAGATCTGATACACACTTCATCCAAAATGTCTTAAACCAAATGAACATTATCCATTCAATTACAAAGTTAATGACACATGAAGAATTAGGAGACAGAATTAGAAAACTTAGATAATTCCTGTAAATGCCCCTTTTGTATTTATCCTTGGAAAGATTAAATACAACAACTGGCAATACAAAATGAGACTCAAGATAATTCACATAATCTAGCATCAATATCCAGTACTTCAAAATAACAATGCATAACATGAAATGAAAATCTGCACATGGTGGATGTGTGGTCTTCACTGCTAGAGCTCAGCTCAAAGTCAAGAAGTAAAACCATCTACAATCCTGGTTTCAATAGTAGAAATGTAATCCTGTTGGTATTACCCAGAGCAAACTGCCAACAACAGAGAAGAAGAAAGAATAAATATGGAGAAGACAATTCTTAGATTGAATTTACGACTGACATCTATCCCTTTGGAAATCCTTCCCTAGAAGAAAAAAAACTTCTTTCTAACTTCTCTCTATGACTGCATATTAGATCCTCATCATTCTACCTCTCAAAGGCATCAAAATATCTCAAAAATTTGATGATGAGAAAAGCAACTGATTTTGGTGTAAAAATGAACTCGAGGAAAAGTAACAAATCAGTTAAAATGGTCTTGAGAAGACAAGAAAACAACCTCAAGCTGATTTTCTTCACTTTCAGATTGCAACAGACCTTGAAAACTATCCTCTAACCAATTCTGATCATCAATGAAGAACTCGGCTTGTTTTGTCGCCAATGCCCTAGATTCTACAAATTGACCTGTAGCTCAAAATGGTGAAGACCTATGCATAATTTGACTCTAGAAATGGAAAATTCAGATCTTCCTGGTTCTGACGGTATATTGGAGTGCATGTTTTGGTTGAAACTTCCTCCAGTTGTGTCTATTTGAAAATCAGACCTCTGTTCCATGGCCTTCAAAGCACTTGAATATTTCAAAAATTTGAAATATTATAAAGTTTGAACTATGTTTGAATCAATCTTTATTTAAAGTGATTAGTATGTGAGAGGATAGAAATAAAAATTAATTTTATAACTTTTAAAATTTCTTTTACCCTTCCATCTAGGTCAAACTTGGTTTGACCATCTGCCACATGTCACTCTGAGATTAGCTCCTTTTTCTGGTGGGACCCACAGTCAAACTCTACCCATCTATCCACGTCAGTGCCACCTCATTTTGCCATGTCATCATCACCAAGTCGCTATATTAACTTCCTTGCAACTCTCCCATAGCGAGTTAACGACAACCACATGATTTGCCACATGTCGCAATCCCATGCATCTCAGAAACTTGCTCGCCACATCATCATCTGCCTTGGAACTCATGCCACATGGCACCTTGTTATTTTTCAGGAACTCCATGTCATCACTGACTCACCCCACACAACCTAAAAGTTGACACTTGTCACTACTCCATTCGCCGTCAGACCTGTAGTTAGGACCCACACTGATTTACTAACTTCTCGCCAGGTTTGAAATTTTTTGGCTAGTCGCTATGTCGCTAGCCAAATTTTCTTAGATTTTTTGGCTAGCGCCATAGCGACTGGCCAAATTTTTAACTTTTCAACACATCAATCCTTTGCTGACATCATCATACCTTGGACTACTCATTTGTTCAATATTTTGTTACGTTTCATGCCAGCTGTCCTCCACCTGATGTCACCCACAGGTCCACAACAGGCAGCTAGCGCTTAGAAAAGCTTGTCTTAAGACATTATGCATGAAGTGTAAAGAAGTATTTAATTTTTTTAAAATTGCATCACGTCCCCAATGTGGGACTAAGATTTTACTGGTTTTGCCTTTCCTCATGGCGCCTAACTCTCTTCCTGTTGGTGACTTATGCCTCTAATTATCTACCATTTTCATGTGCCGACTACCCTCTCAAAATATGGGAGACTCCTTAGTGTGCATATGCAAATTCCTACATGTGGATTCTTCTAACTAGCAGCCTTCTTTTATTTAGGTTGTGGACTCCAATCCCCTGCTTTTGCTCTTTAATACATGGGCGGCTTGCTTCTATGACTGCGCTTTCTCTCGCATTGGCTTTAGCTTTAGCATGAGTTCTTTTGCATTGGTGCTTTGCAATTTGTGACAGCCATTAATAGATCAGATTCATTCCTCTACTCAGAGTGGACATTCCTTAATGTGTGGAGATCCTTTAACTGCGCAGGTCTGCCTGAAACAACTTGGAAGGCATTTTTCCTTAGCAGTGGGCTCTAGCTGCGTGGGTTCTTCTTGTGGACTCCTGTTGTGTGTTGGCTGCTCCTCCTACGTGGCCTGGAGTTCCTTTACTTCTAACACCTCACATCTTTAAAATTTCCCCCTGCTTCATTGACGTGATTGTTTTCTTTTTAAAAATGTGAGTCTTCTCTATTTTTTGGCTTGAAATGCATGTGTGGGGTCTTCTTATATGATGGCGCCTCCTTCCTCCATATTGCATTCATTCTCTTTGTATATGGACAGCTCCTCTTAAGCCACATCCACCATTTACTTAGCGTGGGGATTTCCCTTTGTCAAACATCATGAAGATGTTTTCTTTGCATGGGATTTGACCTCAATTTACTTGGACATGAAACTGAAGGCAAAGACTCAATTTTGAAGTGGACAACCTCATTCACATGTAGTGATATGCCCTGGCATTAATATACGATCCACAATGTTATAAAATATCAAAGCCGTCAACCAATCAAGGATTCCCCTACCCGAGGTTGATAAATATACAATATGCATTTATTATTAAGACTATTATCATTCTTCTTCAGAAACACCTTTAAATTTCCTCGAGCTCCATTAGTCCTGTTGGATTCAGTCAGGCCCAAAAGTGGGTCTGACTAAATTTTTTTGTTTTCGAACAACTAACAGAGCAAATTGATCCACCAACCCCCTTGAACTGACTGGAAACCAATTTGAACACTAATTCGTCATTAAAAACTTATTTTGATCTTTTTCGCACCATTGTGAAATCTTTGTTAGGAGGCCTGTTGCTTGGCTTTAAAAGCTGTCATAAACACCTAACTAGGCTCCGAAACTCTGGATATTTGTTCTCTCCAACATGTGCAACAAGCCTGCCAAATCTCGTCACATGATGACATCGGAGTCAAAAGATATCGACCTCCGAAGTTGCCAACTTAAATTCACCTGCAGATAAACATACTAGAAAATTGGAAAGTGCGTTTGGAAATGGCCCGAAAAACTAGGCAAATGGGCACTTGAGGTTCTGAAAATTGGGGCATTGGTTCTTTGTCATGAGGACAATATGAATCTAGGATTTGGGCTCATGAAAAATAGAAAGACGCAAATGGCGGATGTTCAAAGTGGGCTACTCGGATTTTGCAGACTGAAACAATGACAAGAAATCAATTTTTTGCAAATGGAATAGACCTGGAAAAATGTGCAAATGGATTCGTCCAGACTTGTAAACTGACACACTTGGAGTATTTTCAAAATACAACACACTGGTACAATCAATTTGATCTTACCAATCATAGATTTCAAGTTATAACGCCATGAATAGGGGTACTGACAAATCTGTAAATGCTGACACCAGTAAAAAGATAAAATTTTCATTTGGAATCGCGTTTGAAAATTGATCAAACAGATTCTTCATAAGCTGAAACTTGAAACATAACAAGTCCCTGACATCTACAATGCAACGCAAAAGGAAATTTAGCATTTTGGTCAATTGGTCAAAAGTTATAGCGCGTCAAATAGGGCTACCCAGAATTAGGAATTAATTGCAAAAGAATGAAAACTGTAAGTGACCAACTTTGAGGGATTCAAAACCTAGTCAAATGGACTCAAAATGACTCAAAATCTGAAACATAGGTTCTTAGGTATGGACACTAGATGCTCCCAAAGTGGCAAGTCATGACGCAATTCTAGGTGTGAGATATTCAATCACAAACATGGGCTCCTGTTGCTATTTGACAATTAAGGTAAAATGCAGATTTGGCAATTGCTCAAAACGAGACTTCACAAAATGGCTCAAAATGAAAATTTAACTTCATGGAACATGTGGATAGGCTGAATGGAAAGTGTTAGAAACATTAAACACCTCATAGGCTTGAAACTAATAGCCGGGTACATAGGCACTTAAAAGCATTTATAGGGCTTAATTTTCTCAATGGACGTTCAAAATTGACCATGCAATTTTTAACGCCAACACATCTCATGATGAGGATGAGGCTTTAAGAGTTCCTCCTAAACAAGTTCATAAGATTGCTATTGAGATTGATAAAATGCATGATGACTTATTCAAGAGGATCACAATATGAATACTATGGTTGCTTTTGATGCTCTTAAGAAAGTGATCTATAATGATGGACATGGATCTTTTGCATGTTCTTACTCACCTTTTCCACACTCACATTAAGCCTTCAACTCAAGCTACATCTAAAATAGGAATGGCTTCATGTATAACTAGTGTTGAACCTACCTTGTTTCTTTCCAAACTTATCCCTAATTTTCCTTCTTATGTTGCTCCTATTGTGACTACTTATATTCAACTAGTTAATCTTCCTATTTGTAGTCTTACTATTTCTTCTCTACCTATGAGTGTTCCACCTGCTTCACTTCCTATCTCGCAACCTTCATATAATATTATTCCTTACACTTATGCTAATCCACCTACTATAGTTCATAATGTCCCACCTATAGCACCTTCTATTCCAACTAATTTTTACACTCTTCCTAGCGTATCAAATGTGTCGTTGCCACCTATTTCCTATATTGATTTCACTATCATTAGTATTGATCAAATTGTTTCTTCATTGCAACAACAACTTGCTTCCCTTACTCAATCCAAGTTCAATGTGCCTACATGTGATATGGGTAGTCCTGCACATTAATAATGTAGACCAAGAAAAATGCGCAGAGTTTGAAATTTTTTTTACAAAAACATATCATAACAAATATTTTTAAAAAGAAACAAGTCATAACCTAGTTAAATTGGTATAGTTTCTGATTAGTTGGGTTGATTACAAATTCCTATAAAACTGTCATCAGATTAGGTACAATAAAATGAACAATTAGCTATTCCTAGCTAGCAAGATCAAATATAGTTTTCCAAGGTGATAAAATTGCATATGCAGATGTATGTATGTATATTGTGCATATGTGTATATGTATGCATGCATATATGTATATATGTATGCATGTATATCTGTATATATGTATGTATATATACATATATACATATGTATATGTATATATGTATGTATAGATACATATATACATATGTATATGTATATATGTGTATATGTTCATACATAGACACACACACATGTGTGTGTGTGTGTGTGTGTGTGTGTGTATATACAAAGAGGTCTTGTGGATTGTGGAGATTAGTGGAGATCTAGGATTTTGTTGTTGTGCCCCTCTGATCGTTGCATTTTGTTGTCATGCCCTTGTGATATCAGTATATGTATGTATGTATGTATGTATATATATATATATATACACACACACACACACACACAAACACACACACACACACACACACACACACACATGTGTATGTCTATGTATGTATGTATGTATTTATATAAATAGAGAGATCTTGGCATAATAGAAAAATAATAAAACTCACTTAACACATAGCATGACCATAGATGCAATGGCAATGCCTATTGGTAAGTAGATTCCTCTTTTTCTGTCTCATTTTTCATGTGTTTATTTCACTTGAACTATTATTTATTAGGGGGTATTTTGTAATATTGGATTAATTTTATGTAGGAGGTGATGAGGCATTCCTAGATGTACCCATGTTAGATGTATTGGAATCACTAAATAATTGTGATGAAATACTCAAGAGAAATGAAGATGGACTTCCCCTAAGAGTAGTAGGATGTGATGAGGACATTCCAAGTCTTTAAAGATTGATCATTTCTTAAAGATTTTAGCTGTTAACAGGGAATTTACATGGTGGGGGGGGGGGAGTGAGCCAAATGAGCTTCCAACTTCACATGGTTGGCCCTGATTAGTAAAGAATATTAAACTATTTTTGAAACCAAGTGAAGCTCAATGTTGATCTATGATTGCGTGACAACTAACTATGTGAATCTCTTGGCTTCAGGAAATGCAGAAGGACACCATAGTTCAAAATGGAGTCTTAATTTATATGCATATGACATCAAGTGGAGGTGAAAAAACCCAATTGGTTTGCATTTTTGTTAGAGGTCTTTCATTGATGGGATATATTTGGCTATTTTGAATGAAGTTTTGAATGGTCACAATCATGCTTGTGTAGAGAAAATAGATGTTGGGGCATAGACTTAACCACTATCTTATAAGCTATGTCTATGCTCCAATTATGTTTTATCCATGACAATATGTACTCCTACAACTAAAATTTGAAAGGAAAATACAAGATTAATTGACAAAATGAAATCTTTATGTCTTATAATCAGCCATGCTTCTCTTTTGACTTTATTTGGATTCAAAACAAAATTACAATTTTCTTTCTATGTTTATATTTTAATTTTTCTTAATGTGTTTTATTTTATTTTCATTTAAAACCATCCAATTGAATTCCATTTACACTTCACATTTATTGCATCATTGTCATGTAAATGCTACTGTAATTCAAATAGCTTTAATTTTTTGAAAATAGAACCCTATACACAATTATATGTGAATGATAACCAAAATAGATTGTTTTCATAAAAAAAATGTGTATCCATACAAATGCCACAACTATAAAGGATACATTGGTATCAATTAGCACTTGTATGACAAATGATTACAAATAGCCATTTACAAACATTTGTAAGACGTGTCAAATATCTGTCCCTTGTACAAAATTTCTTATATTATTGAGATTTTCATGTCTAACTTGGTCATGTAGCCTCTAGGATTGCTTCAAATGGCTTCGCTCTCAAGATGATCTATTGCTAAACACATATTTGGATCCTTTTTCCTATGGTCTTCAAAAGAAGACGAGCACTTGAATCTTGTCCATAGAACCAACTAGAAAAAAGGTGTTAGCCACTCATTATTTTACTTTCAAAAATATCATCTATAATATGGTTATATAAAACAAATTAGACTCCAATGTCCCATGGTATTTTGTATATAGAACATCTGCCCACTGATTTTATAGGTTAGTTAAGTATAATTGATCTTCATTGCTACAAAAAAGAATTGATAATCTTCTCAACACTAAAAGGACCTCAGGTACAAGATTTAAAAAAAAAAAAAATCGTCTACCTGTCACAATTGTGATGACTTATTTTGATTGATAGCCATCACTCTCACATCACAATTTTCACATACCCATCACACTTGTGATGACATGTTCTAATGGATAGTCATCACTCCCACGACACAGTTATCACATACCCATCACACTTGCAACAAAAGACTGAAAGCTTAAGCCATCATAACTATGATAGTCTATTGTCACAATTGGGACAACATGAAGATGAACTCTTTCCATTCCTTCTTCCAAGATATGATAGTTCTATCCATTAAAATTGTGACAAATGCCCTTGCTATTGCAATTTGTGACAGAAAAAGTCTGATGCCCATCTAATGGGAGCCAATTCATCATATTGTCACTTGGGTGATGGGTTGCCATTACAATTGCAATGGCTTGCTATCATAATTCAGCCCCAAATGTAGTAGTGAGACTAAGTCAACCTAGGTCAACCTATTGCCTCATGAGTGTGAGTTTGAAAGCTCAAAAGGTCTTGAGTTTACCAATTGATGTATCTATCTCCACTATCAACATGTAGTTAATTCTTCACTTAATAGTTAGCCCATAGTTGACTCTTCTTAAAATTAAGCCTATAGTTAACTCTCCACATAATAGTGGAACTGTAATTAACTCTCCTCTTAAAAGTCTATCTATTGTTAACTCTTCTTTTAATAGTCAGTCTTAATTCAACCTTTAACTATTTTCCCACTAGGAAGCTAGTGTAAAAGAGGCTTGGAGACATAATTTTAACATTAACTCACATCAAGCATACACAAATCATCAAGTACTCTAAGGCACTCTAGAGTTCCAAGTGTCCAAGCATTCAAGTAAGAAAGTTTCTTCAAGAATTCAAGGATCTTTTGTTAGCATTTCCTCTTCATGATCTAACACTTTGTTGGCCATCAAGGGAGGAGCTCTACATTGAAGCATTCATTATATTCTATATTGGTGCACATTTACATCCATGGCTCCATGATGGTTATGGTGGGTCTATTGTAATAGTTGATATATCCTACATCTTTCATATCAAATTCAAGATCTACAACATACATCACAATAAATCCTTATTGACAAGGGTTTTCTACAAACAAGATGAATATTTACATTAATCTTGTTTCCTTTGCATTTACATTTATCATTTATGATTAATTACTTAACCTAGGGTTTGAACAAGGAAATACCTTCCCCTATAAAACCCCCAAAACCCTTCTTTTCTATGTTTATTTGTAGGATACAAGTAAGAGCTTATAGATCAAGAACCTACTCTTTGGTAGCTTTTTGGAGAAGTTTGTTGTAAGTCATTGGACTACATCAACCTAGTTGTAGGGAACCCTTCCAAGTTGACCTAGACCTTCAGTGCCCTTTTGTAGGGAGATTCTTGGGTTTTGTTCCTTTCATCATTTTATTCTGAGATTCACTGATGGATATTTAGGAAAGGGTTCAGATTTGTGACTTTTGGAGTTAAAATACATCTTCCTCTACACATTTCAAGTTGATTCTTTTATATTTTATTTTCCTTCATATCTTTACTCTAGATCTATATCTTTATTGGGCTAATTGTCTACACATACGATCTAGCTTTATATTATTCGAGTAATTGGTTTAGTTTCACATTCACATTATCCTATTAAGGGCCAAAAAGTAAATTTCCTTGTATCACATTCCTCTTTATAATGGAAATTTAGTATTCACACTCTTCTACCTTTAGATTCTAGCTAATCTAATTTGGATCATAAGTGGAATCACAATTGGAAATCCCTCTCTTACCCCTTCATACATATTTGAATGGCTTAGTGGCCCAAAAAATGGGAGATCTACTGTCATACTAAAGTGTCTCTCCTTTCCCCCAAAAATTTTTGGTGAACCCAACTTCTTACCCTATTTCTTGGAGTTAAATATTTATCTCTTGAATATCTCTCTTATTTGTTATCGACTTCACCTAAACATTTTGGTGAACCTGACCTTCTTACCCTCTTTCTTGGAGTTAGATATTCCTCTTTTGGAAATCTCTCTTCTTTAACCTCAAGTTCAGCTAAATATTTTGGTGAACCCATTTGGTTAACCTCTTTTCTTTTTTGGAGTTAGATTATTTACATTTGTTTACCTTGTTTTGGTGAACTCGATATCTTCCCCCCTTCTTGTGGATTTTGGAGCTTGATCCTTTGATCTCCTTTATTTTCTTCTTTGCATTAGGTATTTATCTTCTTTTAATGCATCTAAATCTATTTTGTTTTCATTTGTGGTATTTATATATCCTTTTCCATTTCCTTTCAATAGTGTCATTGTCTTTTTCCAATGATTTTCTAGATGCATATGATGACGATTTGATATATATTCCCTCACTGGGGCTCATCTTTTTAAAGATGATCAAGCTCTATTCATTTATGGTTACACTATTTGGGATAAACCTCTTGATCATTGTCATATTCTCATTATAAGATAGAATTCTGTAAATAATTAGATAATACAATGTTATTAAATAAATCATTATAATAAAGTTATATTAAAACTAATACTAAAATATTAAAAAAGGAAATAAATATTATTTAATCTATGTTATCAACAAAATAATATTTAGTATACTATTTTAAATAAATAGAAAATAATAAAATTACAAGGAATAAATAAAGAAATTAAATTAAATACAAGAGACAACATTGTAGAAAGTATGCTAACTTTCTAAATAGAACTTAATAATAAATAATTATAAACACAAACAAGTAAATGAATAATATAGCATATAATAATATAAATTAACTAAATCTAATGAAAATATGAGAGATATTTAATAAATAGAAATGACTCCTTGAAATTAAGACATAAAAGGGAGGAGAGTTTATTTTAGAGAGGAAGAAAAAGAAGAGAGGATAGGAGTTCATAAAGGGAAAACAGAAGAGGAGAGTAACATGAAGAAAATATAAAAGTGACTTTTTGAAAAGGTATCAATGATATTGAAAGGATGTGAACCTTCAAAAGACTCATAATTATGTATAGTTACGACTCTTGAAAAATGTTGTAACTATAAAGTATTTGGACTTTTTTAAAGGATTTTGATTATGAACTATTGTGACTTGTCAAAAGGATTATAACTATGAAGTATTGTGACTTTTCAAAGGATTTATATTATGAAAGGTTGTGACTCTTGAAAAAGAAGAAACAAAAAGATATATTTTGTCTTTTTCTCATAAATATAAAAGGAATAATTTAAGAAAGTAAATATAGAGTTGAGATAATACAATAGATAAAATTCATTGAATGGTTGACCGAGGATAGAGCCACATGGACCAAGAAAAGAGGAAGGTAATAAAAGTATGCTTATGGAATATTATATTTGTTTAATTATATTTATGAATTTATTTATATTAATGAATCATACTTGTGGATAATTTATGTATATACATATGTATATGTAAAGGTGGAATTCAAAATGGATAACACACATGACTTAATAGTTAATGATTAAAGATAAAGAGAGTCACCTTTGAGGGAAGAAAGTGATCTCAATATGGTTAGTTGTTTAAGATCCAGAGGTCCTTTTGGGAAGAGAGTGATCTTAATAGTTTAAGATCAAGAGAGTCCCATTAGGAAGAGAGTGATCCTAATTCAATTATAAGGCTAGAATATTATGTAGATGTTAACATATGCATATGTGTCAAGAGCCCTAGATAAAGAATGATTCTTTGGATTATCATATGGTGTCTTGCACCTATTGTACAATGAATAATCCTCACCCTAACACTTCTCTCCTACCTTATCAACCTATTCTCTCCCGTCCACCTCGTCTTTCTCAAAATCTTGGGTTGAATTATGTTTTGATAATGAAATTACATAATAACCTTGCCAAAATTTCTCTTTGGGAACTTATTCAAACATCTCCTACATATCATGAAGCCTTGAAAAAATATTTATCCAATATTACTACTCCATCTTCTAATAAAGAACATCAATGCCTTTTTGTAATGCATGAATGCTACCCTTGGTCCACCACAAATCATGTTTACTCATGATTATTTACCTCCTAAAGAGATTCAAGATCACTATGACACTCTTATGGTACCTATCATAGTCAATGGTAACCGTATTTGTCAAATTCTATTTGATATGGATCTAGGCCTAACATTTGTAGTATGGATATGCTCAAGAAAACTAATGTTGATCTTTCACATATCAAACATGATAGTAATTCTATTCATGACTTCGACAATGTTTGTAAAAAAAAACTTTAGGCACAATCACTTTACTTGTCAAAGTAGGTCAGGTAGTTTGGATACTCATATTCATGTTATGCTTGGACTTAATTATAATCTCCTTTTAGGTAGACCTTGGTTACATGCTATGCATGTTGTTCCTTCAAATCTTCATCGAAAAGTCAAGTTTATCTATAATAATATCACATACATTGTTCATGTAGACAATAAGCCAAATACTTGTCTAAATATTGAGGAAGAATAAAATCAAGAATCTAATGATGATCATCCTTATACAAGCACCCTTTCAGGTGATGATTAGGGATCCTTAGATTTCACATCAACCTTTATTAGGAAATATAGAGATAAGGACCTTCAATTTATGAGATATCATGCAACTCCTCTCTTTACCAACTTTGTTTCTACTTTCACTCATGATGAATCTATTAAATCTGTTGATAAAAACCATATTCCCTTAGGTAATGTGGGGCATAGCCACTCTTTTGACACCATTGTTGATCACAATTTAAAATGTGTACGACAAAGTATTGAATCTCATTCTTTGTCCATATCCTCTCCTCACATGTATTCCCCTACTAATCAAGAACTTGGGTTGCCTAAACTTCTTCATGCTAAGGTGATTACTAGGCCTAAACATAGAAATAAAAATAGTCAAAAAATTGTGAATCTTCTTTTTGCATGTATCATTGTTACCATGATCACACTACTAATGATTTTCAAGATTTGCATAGATTAAACAACTTTTTCATCATGAGGTTATTTTCATCTCCCCTCATCACAAGATCTCTTTTAAAATCCTCATTTATTCAAATAACATTTAGATCCCTATTATGTTTCTCCACACCATGTAACATTGTTAGCCTCGCTTGGGAGATCATTGTTATACATGGTTCGGTTTGTGAGTAGCATAATAACTTTTACATTTTTTGTTTTCACTTATCTTGTCCCTATACTTGGGGGCAAGGGAATCATATATATTTATTCCCATGGATCCACTATTTCCTTTGGTTGGGTATTATTCAATCTCACATCATTTAAAATTTGATTTTCATGGTAGACATATCACTTACTTGGATTCTCATAATAGTGTATTATCTTTTTAAATGATTTTATTTTTGCATTGTGTCTTAATTGTCTACACTTCCATGACCTCATATGATTTGTCACCTCTTTGGTTTGGATTGGGTGTTTCTTGTGGATACTATCTTGATGTTGGAATTTATTTATCTTTCTTTATCACTTCCTTAAGATGTCAAAATAAGTATTATTTTTCCATCTTAAGGGGGGGCATACACAGTCCCCTTGTCTTTTTCATATATTTTTATTTTTCAAACACATCATATAGAGTACAGTAGCATGACACAACTTGTTAGGGGCAACTACTCTTTCTTTATACATGCTTGGATTGGATGACTATCATGAGACACACACTTTCTAGAACATTTTACATATTTAAGCACATACATAAACCATTCTCATGATATAGGAGTACTATATCATGGGAGTGTAAAGTTGTTGCAAGGTGCAAATTTGTGGGATTGACCACTAGGAACACAAACCTGCTAGACCATTCAATCCTCCCCTTTCCTTTTCTTTGTTGGATATACTACAGGGAACACACACCTATTCGACCATTTGATCCTACCTATTTTTATTTTCATGGGATTGACTATTAGGCACACAACCCCACTAGCCTATTTAGTCCTATCCCCTTTTGTGTGATTCATAATAAGGAACATAAAAATAATTGGGCAAGTTGATCACACCTCCTTCTCTCTCTTTCTTTCCTATTAGTGAAATCTCTATCATTGTAATTTTGGGGTTTGACAAAGACTCAAGTTTCTTAGGGGTGAATAAGGATTTTGAGTATGGCTTATAGTACTTAGCCATATTAGCTTGGTATGATTTCTAGGTTATCTTCAAATTTGTGCATTGTTCCTAGCTTGGTGATCTCTTTCTCTCTTAATTTATGATAAGATCATATTTTTTCTTGTGATCTACTTTATTGATGAAGGGTGATCCCCTTAATACCATAAACTCATAACAAAAACAAAGAAACAACAAAAATGCGAGAACAATATATGGAATTCTTATTTGCACCACAAATGCGATATTACAGAATTCACAAGTACAATATGCTAACCCACATGGGCACCTTCATTATATTAATCTGCAAGACAATATGCCACCTATCACCTAGAGCTATCTGAGACAATGTTTGGGCCTTTCTTAAATAGGCAATTTTATGCCACCCAAGAAGGTTCTAGATAATGAAACTTAATACCTAGGGCCGAAAGACCCTAACAATACATATAGAGTCAGCCAAATACATCTTTGACAATTATTTTAGATATTTCGGGTAGCCCAACTTCAGATGGCCATAACTCCTCAGAAGGCCATAACTCTCGAGTTGTTGCTCTAATTGTCTATTATAATCACTTTTCAGAAATGCTAGCTCTTGATCTAAAGTCTTGGAATGGCATAATTACCCTTCCATTGAGTTTTTGGACCTCATCTAGGCACTCTAAGGCCTCCAACAGTGAGCCTAAAGATTTTTAAAAAAATTTTACACCAAAAATCTGCAATAACTTCTCTATTACTTAAGCTAGAGCAATGCGATTTTTATGGAAGGCTTATAAGTATAAAATGAACCTTTCTATAGAAAATGAGAACATTTTGAGTTCATATGAAAAACTTACTAAAAATAGCAAGTTCCCATAAATAGTAACCACCCTATCTACTAGTTGTTATTAAAATAGAAAAGACTAAAAATAAATTACTTTTGGGTGATACAAGATTTATCCTACACCCAGGATGCTCCTACATCATTTATTGTGAGTTTGAGAAAACTCATACTTTTGTTAAAGTGGGGGATAAATGTACTATATGAAAATATACCATCTTAAGACCTTTTAGCACCCATCCTTTACTAGCTTCCTAGAACACTGATGGATCTCTATTCAATGTTCTTTTTATCCTATTCTACACCATATCTTCTAGTCTCATTAGTGCACCCTTTTGAGCCTTCCTTTACCCTTTTTACTCCATTCTCTGGGATTAGGTCGACCCAGGTCAACCTGGTCCCTAACGAGTGTGAGTTTTGGGGCCTGAAAGGTCTTGAGTTTACCAACTAACTTATCTCTCTCCCCTATCAGCCTATAGTTAACTCTTCATTTAACAATCGACCTACAATTAACTCTCTACTTAAAACTCAGCCTACAATTAACTCTTTTCTTAACAATCAGCCTACAATTAATTCTCCTCTTAATAGCCACTCTATAGTTAACTCTTCATTTAGTAGTTAGTCTTAAGTTGACCTTTAACTATTTTCCCACAAGGAAACTAGTATAAAAGGAGGCTTGATTTTAACATTAACTCACATTAAGCATACATAGATAATCAAGTACTCAAGGCATTCTAGAGCATAAGATGTCCAAGCATTCAAGCAAGCATGTTTCCTCAAGCATTTAAGGATCTTTTGTTAGAATTTCCTCTTTCAAGATCTAGCACTTTGTTGGCCATCAAGGGAGGAGATGTACATTAAAACATTCATTATCTTCTCCATTGGTGTACATTTACATTTGTGGCTCTATGATGTGGTTATGGAAGATCCATTGTAATTGTGGAGATATCATTCATCTTTCATATCAAATTCAAGATCTCCAACATATGTTTTCTACAAGAAAGGTGAATATTTAAATTTATCTTGTTTACTTTACGCTTAAATTTATCATTTATGGTTAGTTCTTTAACCTATGGCTTGACCAAGGCAAGCCCTCCCCAAACCCCCAAAACCCTTATTTTCTATGTTTATTTGCATGATACCAACCAAAGCTTATAGATTTAGAACCTACTCTTTGAGATCTTTCTGGAGAAGTTTGTTGTAAGTCATTAGACTGCATCAACCTAGTTGTAGGGAACCCTTCCAAGTTGACCTGGACCTTCATTTTGTAGGGAGATTTTTGGGTTTGTTTTTTTTGTCATTTTATTCTGAGATTTGCATATGGATATTCAGAAAAGGGTTTAGATCTATGACTTTTGGACTTAAATTACATGTTCCTCTACACAATTCAAGGTGACTCTTTTATATTTTATTTTCCTTCATAGATCTTTTTCAAAAAAAAAAAAAAAAATGGACAGGGCCATTAAAATTTAATATTATTAATATCTAGTTCAAAAACTCCACAGGGAAAGAACTAGAAAGAAAACTTCGCTTCCTCATTCCTTTACATGGTAAAAATAAAAATAAAAGCTAGGCTTACTTAGTGTTTACAATCTATAACTAAAAAATATGAATACTTAATCACTTTCCAGGTTTGGAGACAACCATAATCTAAAATTACTTTACTAATTTTCAAGCTCCTAAATTGCAGTAACAATATATTTTTTCAATAACATACCCAACTGCTCATGTGAATCAATATAATCTTTGGGGCATAATGAATCTATGTGTAAGGGTAAGTGCACCAAGTTCTGGCGCCAAAAAGGTCACACATTTTCTTTTTCAATTTTCAATAGTGCATACACGTTATAGCATGCACACATTATGGCTTGGGTAACCCGAGCCATAGCATGTACGTGCTTTGTAAAAAGCCAAAATATTATAAATGGGTTGCATACCCACAACCCATTCATTTCTTCACTATTTTCTAGTTGTCCCTCCTTACAGTGCATAGATGGATTGAGAGAATACGACATTTCCACCACCCACCTTGCCAATATGCCTCCTCGCTGTCAAAGTTTGAGATCATGAGCATACCGTATGTTATCTAACTTTCTTTTTGCATTGTTTGATATGTTTTTAATATTTTTTTGTAGGTTTTTTTCAATTTTTCTTTTAATTAATTTATTTATTTAGATCTCAATTGATTTCTTATCAGGAAATGCCAAGAGGGTCAAAACCAAAATCCTCAATACAATCAAAATGAAAATGCTCAAGAAGATCAAAACCAAAACCCTCCACAAGAAGAACAACAAATTCTACAACTTGAACCAATTGCAAGACCTCCTCCTAGCACACAAGAAAATATAATAAATGGAATAGAAAGAGACAAAACTGAATTTAAAGGACTCATTGGTCGATTGAAAGAATGTGGAAAAACTAATCCAATGAGAGCTCAATTGGCATCGTCCCTTGAATCCATTAATACCAACATAGCTTCTATTAGCACTTGGTCAGTTAGATGTTTGGTGGGTTAAGAGGGATGAACAAAAAAGATATTATGCAAATAAATTATCATATCAAGATGTTAAAAAAAAAGATATACCAAAAGGTAGAATATGTGCATTATTTAGAAAACTTGGTGAACAAGATACTATTAGAGAGGGTACTAAACAGTTCCCCATCCATTGGTGCATACATGATGCTATTAGAAATAATTTTTGGGATAGATGGTGGATGGTTTTTAATGCCCCTCCTTGCAATAATCACGAGGTCCCCATGTATTTCTTAAAGAAATTGTATTGTGAGTTTGTCCTTGGGGAGATCCCTAATTATTTTGATATATTAGATTCTTAGGGTAGAGGTGGGGGGTCATCATTTGAGAGGCTAGGGGCACGTCATGACCCTAATGTAGTTAGGGCACTTATGGTCAATCCACAGGGTGAGCATGTGACTATTCCTTTAGTTGTGAAGGAACATGTAGAGGCTAGAGCTCTAGGGACTATTAATGCTTTGATGCAGACCCTCATTCATTGCATGAGTCCATTAGTTGAGGTGGAGCCTTCTATGTGTCGTGGTCACATGTGCACATCATGCAGATCCTTATGCACATTTGGTAGTCATGCTAGAGATGGTGTAGATGATGGGCTCGTCACTGATCAGTTCCTAAATGAGACATTTGGCATTAACACATAGGTAAATTAAAATTATAATAAACTAATTTGATCACATTTCATATGTATAGTGAATGACTAATTGATTAGCATCTATTGACATTGTTCAAAATTCAGGGTCAAAGTGTTGGCGACCCTAGCAGCGATCCCCTAGCCCCATTTTTCATCCCATCGACAAGGCTAGAGGTATGTATCAATTTAATCATTTAAATTAATACATATATTTATTAAGTAATCATATTAAAGATTGACAAAAAAATCATGCATGTGTATCAGTTCTCTACAGGACCATCGACATTCACTACAGACTCGGAGCCTAAACATGATACAAGCTTCATATAGGTACATTTTTTTCATGTTAATTTAATTCATTTGATTATATTTTTTTCATGTTTCATGTTACATTTAACGTGTATTGTATGAAATGCAACTCTTGACATCGGAGACTCCTCATCTCTAATAGTCTGTCGATTATGGAGTGGCTACAACTATGGCTAGTTCACAACCATTGACTAAGGTATGAAAGAATTTTCTTGGTTTTAGTTGTTTATAATAGTTAGTATCAAAATTTCTAATGTTATTTATAAGTGATTATATTGATTGAATTGTTGTAGGGTCTTGTTACACCTGATCATCCACGAGCCTTCGAGGTGGACTTGCAGAGCGACTATTTGATGGTGGTAAGAAAATAATTAATTTTGTGTGTACATATATTTGATTGCAATGTATAATAATTATTGATTCATATCTATGTTGTTTGTATTAGCTCGAGTTAGAGAAGATCCTCAACGAGAGGACGAGCGAGTGTGTGAGGAAGACCCCATCATCTCCACCATCTCCCTCCACACAACATTTGAAGACCTCTAGAGATTTGTTTCCTTCCCCTTGTGGGAAGGAGAAGATATAGTTGATAGACATGTACATGTATAGGCATTAGTGGACATATATGTTAGATTTTATGTTAGTGGACATATTCGATATACATTTGATGTATATATGACATTTTATATTTGATATATGACATTAATTTGATGCATGACATTATTAGACTTATGACATTATTGGTTAATATATGGTATGTTTGTTCATGTATGACATTATTGGTTATTGTAATATATTATGTGTTTGTTCACGTATTACATTAAATTAGATATGTTTTTGTATGCCATTAAATTAGATATGTTCATGTATGGCATTAAATTCAATACCTAATTAGTTTGAAACTTTGATAGAATATTGATTAACAATAAACTTTATCACTGTTTAAGCATAAGTTTATCATTTCCAATATGTCATCATCATATGATTTATGATCTTGTTCATGTTTAAAGTTTTCCTTCTCTATCATTTGTTTATCACGCTTAATTCAATACCTAATCAGTTTGAATTTTTGATACAATATTGATCAACAATAAAATTTATCAGTGTTAAAGCCAAAAATTTATCATTTGCAATTTATGTCATTGTCATATTGATTTATGATCTTCTTGTTCATGTTTAAAGCCTGCCTTCTATGTTATGCATCTAAACATTTATCATAAATTATTATTACAAACATATAACAAATCTAAAACTAAAAATAATAGATTACATTAATTCCAAGGTTTAGTTATGATGTAGAGCCTAATAGGATTCTCAAGGTCTCATTAATTCCATATGTTAGATCTGCCATCATCAAATACCAATTGTAATAGGCGCTCACATGTATTCCAATGTATATGTTTCCTTATATGCACAATTGGTCAATGATGTACCTTATAGAAGATAGAATTTTATAGGTAGAATTACTCAATCTTGTACTACCTAGATAAGATGGTCTCTATTATGCATTATGTTTAGCTCTAGCATTTTTTATAAGAGTGTTTCAAGGTTGGGAACCACTTCAACATCCTTTACATGATTTAGAGGTAATGTCATTGTGGCAAAGGCTTGTGCAAGGGAATGGCCTCATGATTTTGGCATTTACATAGAAGCAAAACTTGCTTCTTCAACTCCTTACACTCAACTCTTCATTGAAGTTAATCTTATAGTGCTAAGAATAGTTGCTACAAATTCTTGGGAGCCAAGGGACCCTGAACCTATGCTACATTTTCTAGAGACATAGGAGAAGTTACTAGATGCTTCAGTAATTCATAACATTCTAGATCATATAGTGATGCCCAAATTAATAACACTAGTAGATACTTGGGATCCTTGCAGGGAGACTATGCCAATACATGCACGGTTACATCCTTGGCTTCCATTCTTGGGCCAGCGTATGGAGCCTTTATATCCAACCATTCATTATAAGTTGGGGAATATACATGTAGGTTTCTTATGGCTCATTAAGTGCATCACTTCTTGAGATTTTACTTCAACCCAAGATCATGTCATCTTTTCCATATTTTTCCTTATTTATGAGTTGGGGATGGGAGTGTCAATAATGTCATGAAGTCCTCCAAAAGTATCTCCAACAAACTTTTAACTAGCTTGGTCTCATTTAATGGCTATCGATTAACAATTGGAAGCTTGACATGAATCCATTAACCAATCCAAATGAATTTGACCAACTAAATATATATAAGTAACACTTTCTTATGATTATAAAATGATTAAAATTACACACAAGTATTTGTTTTAGTTTTATTCTATTCAGTATTGATACTAAATTTTTGTACATTATTGTTAGTGAAACAAATAATAAAGCAATCAATACAATATGTGATTTCTAAAACAACTTCTTAGGATGAAACATTAAAGAAAATAATTCCTTGTTGTTAACAAACTAATATATAAAATTTATATGATAGGTCTAGTCATCAATAGTTTTTCATCATTTTTTAAAGAATTGTAAAGTATTTATATGTGTTGCCAAATATTAAGAATTACCTTTGAAGCAATTAACCACAATTCAAATGTGCTACAAAATCAATAGAAACAAATGAAATCAATTTTGAACTACTTAAAGGCAAGACAAAGAAATTTAACTTCTAATTCCCTATCTAAATTGCAAAGAGCTATTATCATTGATTCATTATGTTTGGGCATATCAAAATATTATCCCAAAAACAACAATATGATCCATCCCATAGAAACTTGTGGACTTAGACTTGTTGCAATTAAGGAGGAAAAAAACTTTCAAGAGGAATACTTTTATGGCATCATGTTGAGACAATTATGATGCAACTAGTTCCTAGTTCTTTGAATCTAAACTATCTTGGCATTTCACCTATGCTAAATACAACCTGCCTTTAGCCCTAATGTGAGTGGAAAAAATTACATCACATTTTTTATGAGAATAGGACAAACATGCTCCCATAAAATTCCCCAACTTCCACCCAAAATTGGATGAATATTTTAAAAATAGGGTGTACATAATAAGATTCTCAAGATTTAATGAAACATTAATGAAGCAAAGATCTAACTACTACAAAGGTTTAAAAAGTTGTTCATCACACTCAATATTGTTGCCTTGAATATTTTCCTTTGATCTCATTCCTTTGTAATGCCATTATCTTATGTATTGATTATCATTAACGTTGTCTCTATAGTGATGCAACATAGTGATGCAAAATAGTGATGCATTGATTATTCCTTTGTAAACCCTCACAATGATGCAAAATAGTGATCTTTATCATTCCTTTGATAGTTTTGACACAATCTTATAAACCTATGGCACATTATAATATGTGCCATATTAAGCCTACCTCTAATAAACACTCAAGATCATGAGTTATGATGAGGAGGAAAAGTTATGATCCCTTTATAATCATATCCTTCTACACATCACACCAAGTTTTCTCCATGATATTTTCAATGTGGGGGAGATAAATATAAAATTATGAACTCTTTTAAGCCCCTTAATGTGTCATTATCTTTGTTAGGGACATTTTGGTTCAGCATTCCCAAGAATGTTTGAGTGCTCAATGGGATATGAAGAGGTTGGGGCTAGTGTTTACCTAGCCACCTAGAGCTAACAAAACTAACAGTTTGATCCTAGGAGGAAAGGTGAAAGAGATTTGGTAGTTGGCATCACCCAAGATGACATTGCAAAATAAAAATAAAGTAAGATCTCCAAAAAATGAGAGAGGTTACTGTAGGTCTTCGCAACATGGTCCTATAGGAATTGGAATCACATCCATACCTTGCACAAGCTCCGAGATATGCCCCATCAAAGATTGCTTCCCTATGGCATTTACTAACCCTTAGGGACATTTTGGTTTGACATGCCCAAGAAAGTTTGAGCATTGAATAGAATGGGACAAGGTTGGTGATAAGGTTTACCCGACCACCTGAAGCTAACAGAGTAGACAGTTCAATCCCCACGATGAAAGGTGAGAGAGATTTGGCAATTGACAACTTTGTACTGGCCAACACTACAAGTTTTAGCATCACCCAAGATGGTGTTACAAAATTAAAATAGAGTATGATCTCTAAAAAGTGAGAGAGGTTATTTTAGGTCTCCACAACATAGTCCTATAGGAACTAGAATCACATCCATACCTCACACAAGCTTCGAGATATGCCCCATCAAAGATTGCAGCCGTATGGCATTTAGTGACCCTTAAGGATGTTTCGGTTCAGCATGCCCAAGAATTTTTGAGTGCTAAATAGGATAGGATGAGGTTGGGGATAGGGTTTACCTAGCTACCTAGAGCTAACAGAGTAGATAGTTTGATCTATGATGAAAGGTGAGAGAGATTTGATAGTTGGCAACTTTGTATTAGCCAACACTACAAGTTTTAGCATCACCCAAGATGGAGTCACAAAATAAAAATAGAGTGATCTTGAAAAAGAAAGAGAGGTTATTGTAGGTATCCACAATATGATCCTATAAGAATTGGAATCACATCCATACCTCGCATGAGTTTTGAGATATGCTTTGTCAAAGATCACAACCCTATGGCATTTAGTAACCCTTAGGGATGTTTCAGTTCAACATGCCTAAGAATGTTTGAGCATTGAATGGGATGGGATGAGGTTGGGGATAGGGTTTACCTGGCCACCTAGAGCTAATAGAGTAGACTGTTCAATCCCACGATGAAAGGTGAGAGAGATTTGGTAGTTGGCAACTTTGTACTAGCCAACACTACAAGTTTTAGCATCACTCAAGATGGCGCCGCAAAATCAAAATGGAGTATGATCTCCAAAAAGTGAGAGATGGTATTCTAGGTCTCTAAAACATGGTCCTATAGGAACTATAATCACATCCATACCTCACATGAGCTCTGAGATATGCCCCGTCAAAGATCATAGCCCTATGGCATTTAGTGACCCTTAGGGATGTCCCAATTCGGCATGCCCAAGAATGTTTGAGAATTGAATGAGATATAATGAGGTTGTGGATAGGGTTTAATTGGCCACCTAGAGCTAAAAAAGTAGACAGTTTGATCCCAAGATGAAAGGTGAGAGAGATTTGGCAGTTGGCAACTTGTATTGGCCAACACTACAAGTTTCAGCATCACCTGAGATGGCATCAAAAAATCAAAATGGAGTATGATCTCCAAAAAGTAAGAGAGATTATTGTAGATCTTTGCAACATGGTCCTATAGGAACTAGAATCACATCCATACCTCACACGGGCTCTGAGATATTCTCCGTCAAAGATCGCAACCCTATGGTATTTAGTGACCCTTAGGGACATTCCAGTTCGGCATGCTCGAGAACATTTGAGCACTAAATGAGATGGGATGAGATTGGGGATAGGGTTTACCCACCCACTTAGAGCTAATAGAATAGACAGTTTGATCCCACAACCCTTTTTCCACTAAGATGCAAATTTGAGCAACTTTTACAACTTTTAACAATGTAACTTTGCACAAAAAGTGCAATTTTTACATTTTTCACTCGATTCCAATTCTATGACTTGAAAAAAGTTTGGAAATAGTAAAATAAATTATTTCCAAATGCTGTGGCCCTCACCAATTTGCAATCTCCTGCAAAGTTATTAGTCATTTTGCAATTTTATTTTGATAACTTTTGCAATTTTTTATAATTTTTGACATCTTAACTCCTAGACACCTAAAAATTAACCTAATGACCCTAAGGACCTGTATAGTCTTCTAAGAAACATAAAAGTCTTTTTTACCTTGAAAATCACCTATATTGCTCATTTTTATGCCTAAAAAGTGGCCTATAGTGTAACAACAAAGACTTGGTCCAAAACAACCATACCACATCTTTTGATATGTTATAGAGGAGTGAAATGGGTATCCTAATATTTAATTTATTTTTTTAACATTATGAAAAAATGTGGAGAAAAATGCAAGAGGACAAAATTTTATGCATTTTTTCTCTTTTTACATCACCACAAATGGAAAAATTGAGAAAGGAGCCTAATGTTCAAGTATAATAATCTATCTTTTGTTAGCTAGTGTTTTTCATGAGTTTGAGTATAATAATCTACCTTTTTTTATGATTGAGTTCAATATTTTAGTGTTCTTGTTGATTAGTGTTGAAAATAATTTGAGATTTGAGTTGGTGATGATATGAAGGCTCTAAATGGTATTCATGCTTCTTGTTGCTATTTGGTGCAAGGGCACAAAGTGGACACACAAAACTACAAGGTACACCAGGACCTATGATGTAAAGCCTTCCATTTTCACCTTAAGTAGGCTAACTCAACTCAAGGATTCAATAAGAAACATGGAATCAACTGAAGGGATTAGTCCTACTCAAAGGTCAAATAGAGTTCTTTGAATTTGTAAATCACTTCCAAAACCATACCAATCAAGTTCACTTTCCCACTTCCTTATTCAAATCTCTCATTTCACTAACTTGATCCTAGGCCACCTAGAGTACTTAGTGCCTCCAACACACCAAAACTCAATTCCAACCTCAACCCTTGATCCTAACACCTTAGACCATCTTAACATAATACATTTGTCATGTTCCAACTACCCATTAATTACTATCAACCCATCTTTCACCATTCTTCAAATATGGCCTTCTAGGCTTGTTTAGTAGCCTGCCGATACTGAAATTAGCATTTCATTCCCAAGATTCTCAAACAACCTATGAATGTTTTTACATTTTTGAATACACTTTTTAGAGATATTAAATTCATGTTAGTCTCAATTTCTAACCTTTAGACTGGTGAAGACTTCCTTCACAATGTACCCTTCAATTAGGCCTAATTAGCCCTTGCTCAAAGAAGAAAATTCTATATCCATTTACTTCCATGACTCCCAAAACAAAAAAAAGTCTTAGGAAATGTATTAAATACAAGGATTATCAAGTTTGTTTAAGCATCCACCAAACCCTCATTTCCTAGGCTAGAAATCAATGGTTTTAGAAAAAAATTGGTGCAAAGCACCTAACTTCTTTATTTTCTTGATGTAATAAGGTCTAGGGATATATCTAATGATCTCCCTATGACCATCCACCTTTGTAATGGACAGAAGACCCCATTGTGCAACTATAAGCCTTGGGCATCAATTGGTCCGTTAAGTCAATTTTTGGTTATTTCTATGTTTTCTATTCAAGTCTAGGTGTTTAGAACATTAATAAGGTCCCTAAGAGTTTGTAGAGTCTATTTGCAATAAAAGTTGTCTTAGCGCAAAAATTACAAAATTGCAAAAAAGTTGCTTAGCAACTTTTGCAATTTTCTTGACAACTTTTCAAAATACAACTTTCAATAGCTAAAATTGACCAGGGGTTGGTTAAATAAGTTGTAAATAGCCTATCTAGGCTCTGAGCATTTGAAGAGGGAGATATATAGAGGTTTTAGTTGAATTTTCTTTCAAGAATCAATAAAATTCCTGTTGTTCCAACACTTTTCTCTAATTTTTTATGTGTTGTACAGAATCGACTGATTGGGGGATGAATCTTCTACCCTAAGAAGTTAGAGTTACCTATTTAGAAGGATTTGGCTTTGATTTGAAGAATTTATCATTTGTTTGGCAAAAGTTATCAAAATTTTTTCCTTGCTGGTCTGTGAAACCCTTGTTTTGAGGGTTTGGACAATAAAATGCCCCTAACTTGAGATTCCACTAGTGGATTTCTCTCTTGTCTAATATGGAGCAAGTTAGGGTTGCATATTATTTGATTTTTGTAGTTTTGGATCAAGAGGACAAGTTGGTGAATTTTGGAAGGAAGCCCAAGGTCAAATATATACATGTATTTGCCCTTGTTTTGGTGAGATTAGAGTGGATAGAATGATGGAAAGAGTTTGAGAACTTGGTGTCAAAACAAAGTGCCCTTGTTTGAGCCTAAAGAAGAGCCCAGAAGTGGAGATTTGATTTCATGCACAAATTCTTGACCATTTTAATTGAAAACCAAGCCTAAAGTGGCTAATTAGGCCTAAGTACTTTGTGCTGGTTGGGATATGCTAGAGTGGAGTTGGTCTCTGAAACATTGGAGTTTGCTAGAGCTTGGAAAAGGGTACTTGAATCAACATTTTATTTCCAAGGTCCTTTGATGAGTTTTATAGTTATTGGTAAAAATTAGTTTTAGGAGACCTAATAAGCTACTAGGTCTAAAATTGCAAGTTGAGTTGTGGGTTGTTGGGAGTACAACTAGTGGTTGGTTTACCTTATTTGTGTTGAGACTAAGTTGTCCCAAGCCCTTACTAGTGGTGGAAAAGACTAGAACAATAAAATCCTCATTTTTCCCATTTCAAAGGAGGTTTTCATATTTTCTTAAGTTAGGTGCATATTGTTTTGAGTCTTACTTGTGGAAGGTGAGTCTAGAAAACCTTTTCAATGGTTGTTAGGAGGAGTATGCACTTGAGGAAGTAGGCCATATCTTTTGTTTAATTCTTGTGAGCACATCGAAGGTTGTGTAGGGGTTGGGATTGATTCTTGCTTCCATTGTGTTACCTCTGCATCAAATTATCCTATCAAACCTCACTTGTGATGTATAGATGACAGGGGAATATGGTGGATCCAAGGTCCAAATACAAACTCAATCAAATGCACAATTGAATCTAGTAACCAAAAGTGTCTTCAATAAGTGAAATGGTAAATTATCCACCAACAAGTCTTATGATGTGATCTGATAGCCCTAAAATATGAAATCCAAGGTACTTGAATAGGTTTCAAAATTTCTTCAATGGTTTAGACACCCAAACTTCAATATTCCTCAAACTAGGCTAATAGCATGCCTTGTAGCCCTGTAGCAACACTCACAAGGATTTTTCTTCAACTTTTTCCAAAACACTAGGTAAATAAATTATATATTTGAGTACACTTTATGGAGTACCTTAACATACCAAAAGTATAGGGTAGGTTTTTTTGGAAGGTATATGGTTGTTTTCATTGTTTCTCAAATTTTTAAGGCTTAATTCTCATGCATGTACAAAGGATGTGCTAACCATTCAAACTCCCAAGCTCCAAATCTTTTCATAGTGTCATAAATAGGTTCAAATCAATGTAATATGAAGTCAATTTGACTCCAAGAGGTTTCAAGGTACCAAAGCCCCAAAGTGTGCCCTCAAAACCCTTAAATTTAGGGCTTCCTCAATGTCACACTTCCCAAAGTTTCCTACAAAAAGTAAAGGTTGGAACACCTTGTATACAAAATTTCTATACACATTCCATCATAAAATAGTGCCCTTGTCTAGTCAAAACTCTCTAACCTTCAGCCTATCCTCCAAATTCACTTAGTTTCTTACTCTTCTTTATGGTGATCACCACATAAATTAATCAAACTTGCATTTCTAAGATTGGAAAGATACTATACATGTTAAATTTATGTTATGTATGTCAATAAGATGCCATTATATGAGAATCAGAGTGCTACATTCATAGAATGACATTCATAGTGTGAAATCTACACAAAACTATCTTAAAATTGAATTTTCCAAAGGTTGAACAGTACCAAAATGATTAACAGTGACTATAGTAGGGTTTTCAAAACATGAAAGAATTCAAAGAGATAAAATATGAATGATCAAAACATTGTACAAGGCAATCCAATCAATAAGAATTTTGAGTCATACCAAAAAAACCCTTTAACTTTGCAAGAAATCAAATTTTTTATTCAATTTGCTATAGTAGTCTGTACCATGGATTCTCTTCCCATACAATGGATTTGTGAAACATTTAATAAACTCCTATCAACTATCCCAACCAATCTAAATTGGTTGGATGGTTTAATTTGGCTTAAAACAATAAAGAAACTAATTCCCTCCTAAATGTCCATGACTGTCATGATTTGAAAATTCAAATTTATAACTTTGTAACTTTTGAATTTTTGAAATTGCTAAGTCATAAAACTTTACCAAATCATTTTAATGGACTTATTAACCTATTAAAAAGACTAGTTTATCCTATTTGAAACTTTTAACACTTCATTCTATCCTAGACTCCAATTTTAGTCCTAAGGCTTGTTAGGCCTTTTTGTACTTATTGCAAAGTTATTATATAGATTAACCTTATAGGTCATTATAGGCTCCAAAATACTCCAATTGATTTCATTGGATGTCTTCACATTCACTGATGTATTTTTGATCTCCAAAGGTTTATTGAACTCCTTATGTGCTCTAGGTGCCTCTGCACCAACTTGTACCATTTTTGGCCTAAGTTTGCCCATTCTTGGCAATGTATTACAAATTTGATAAGTTCATACTTCCCTTTCATGCTTTGGGTTACTGATTAAACATAATATTTATATCTTTTATTGTAATAGACATTAGCTAACCTTGTTTATGTTTAATCTTTGTAACATGTACAAATGAGATAACATTTCTATAATTGAGAGTATGTTAAGTATGCAAAGGATGTGCAAAGGAAATATATTGTATGCAAATTTTGAAAGTTTCATAGCAACCTTTTGTTGTTTTAACATTTCTTATTCAAAATAACATCCTAAGGACCCTAGAACCTAAATTATCCTTATTTAAGGTATTTCTACCTATTTCCCTAGATACTAAATGCCCTATAGGTCTTAAGGACTCAAGGTTTATAGAAACATCAATGAGTCTCAAGTGTTTACAAATGGGTTGATATCAACTTGAAACTAGTCCTAACATTCTAAAACATTATAACCTCCATCTGAGAAGTTTCCAATACCTGCACATGTTCTTCATATATCTTTGAAGTGAAGCCCAATTTCCAAAGTGTACTAATTAGTGCATGCACGTGATCTCCATGCATTTTGCATATTTAGGAAAAATAAGTCAAATGCATACTCAAGTTTAGTTTAAAACAAAAAATGGCATTTTGGAGTTTACATAGCAAAGGTTCATCATTTGAACTCCTTGCACCTATATCTGATGATATCCCTATTTGGTCATGATCTATTATAGTTTTCACCTCCTTAGCTCTATTAGACTTTCTTCCAATTCCATTTGTAGGTGTGTTCGCAGATGCAACTTGTTTACTCCTTTTGCTTTTTCCTCCTTCAATTACAAACCAATATTAAAATCACATTAAATACTAGAACAAAATTAAGAAATATAGTAAAAGTTGTTAACATAGGAACCATTTTATGGAAGAGTAAATTGATTGTTTGTGTACTTTTAATTCTTGTCAAATCCATCAATAAACATTTTATATCCTAAAATATCAAAAGTTCCATTTGTTTTCAGTAGACCTAAAAAGTCTTTTGGTTCTCTCAACTTATACATTGACTAATCAACATTATCCTTAGAGAGAACTATATCTATAACTACCCCATTATCATAAAATAGAGACCTATTTTAGTTCTTACTTTTTGATGATTGTGATCCTTTGCAATCCTAGGCATAAGATGATTAACACATAATGATACTTGAACAAAAAGCACTAATAAACATTGAGGATGTGAATTGATAATACTATTTTGTAGATGATTTTGGCGTCTCACCCTTTATCATTGGTTCTTTGACTTTATTAGCACTCTTCTTTGGTAACTTGCAAATGAAAAATTAGCATAGTAAAAAATCTAAGATAAGATTAATCCAATAAAATTAAAGAATGACAAAAAATGAATTTGGCTTGTCATTCAGAATTATCCATTTGTACAAATCCTTGCTTTCTGAGTTGTACGATAACCCTGGCTTGATGAGTATTGGAAACTTCTCCCATTGTATCCTTTCTTTTACTAGTTTGAAGTTTCTTGTTACATGCACACAATCATGACTTTACATCACAAAGCATTCAAATTCTAACAATTTTCATGTTCTTTCATTACATTTTGATTTAAACAAAAAATTCTAAACTTTCACTAATTCAAATGACTAGTCTAAAAGTGGGTCCTATTAAAGAATCTAATATAAATTCAAATAATGTATCTAGATTCTAAACAAATCAAAACATAAAATCTATGATTTAAATTTATCTCATCACTTACACATAATAACAATACCCACCTTGTTTCTAAGAAGATCATGATAAATTCTATCTTGTAAATTGATGTGGTCTACTAGCCATTTGAATGGTTGTTGCTCCCATTCAAATTCTTGGATCTCCCACTCCTAGTCCTATTTGAAATCCTGGATCTCCCGCTCCTGGTCCTGTTCGAATTCCTAGAGCTCCCACTCCTAGTTCAATTCAAATTCTTGGATCTTTCGCTCATGGTCCTATTCATTCTCCTGGATCTCCCACTCCTGGTCCTTCTCAAAAACTTGGACCTTCTATCCATAGCGTCCCTCCTCCTTCAACATCTGGTTCTACTAGTCACTTGGGCAGAGGTGTTGTTGTTGGTGGGCAGTCAATGGATGGGGTGCGGGTTTCCTCTACACCTCATTCAGGTTCTATATCTAGAAAGGGAGTTGGCTATGATAGCAGCAATGTCACTGCTAGGGTTTTTAGAAATGATGGTGTGATGGCTTCTGCTTCTGCTAAGGTCGCTAGAAATGAATGTGAGAAAAATGGTGCTAGGGTTGTTGAGGTTTTTGAATCTGGCAAGGCCACTAGTTGTAGAAGTGGGAAATTTGGAAACAATGTTGTGCTAGCTTTTGATTCTGGCAAAGATGCTGGCTGTGGAAGCAGATCTATTGTATCCCCATTGATCCCTTGTAAGTCTATTTCTCTTACTCTAGGGGATAAGTCACTTTTAGAAATTGAAGAATGCTCAAGGGATCTTCCCAATGATTCTATTATTTGTCACTTTAAAGGTCTCTGCCCTCTCTATTAGAGCTCCATGATTGGATTTCTAAGAATTGGGATCCATATGTTATAGATACTATCAATATTTTTCCTTTGGTTAAAGGTTTTTTCATTGCTAATTTTATTAATCCTGAGGATATGAATGCTATTCTTTGTAATCAAGTCTTTTTTTGGGAGCAATGCTTTCATTTAATGGTTAAACCATGGCATTGAAATATCGATCCTCAAATGGAGTCTTTCAAAATCTGAACTTGGGTAAGGCTTTCTAATCTTCCTCTTCATTTTTGGGTGAACTCTGTTTTCAAGGAAATTGGTGAGGTTTTAGGGGATTTTCGTATAGTTGATCCCTAATCCTTTGAGCATTACCATTCTACTTATGCTAGGATTCTAGTGGATATTGATGTTTCTAAGGGTCTCCCAGCTAAGCTTCTTTTAAATCATTCAAGGGGATCTTGGACTCAGTTGATTGATTATGAGGGCCTCCCTTTTAGGTGTAATAATTCTTTCAATACTGGTCATTTGGCTACTAAGTGTGTGTATAGGAATTCTTCAAAAAAATGACCCTCCTCCAAGTGGAAGGGTGTTCTAGAACAACATTATACAATTTACAAATCTTCTTCTATGGATGGGGATTCTAGATCTGTGTTGGGGAACGCTTCGGATTCCAAGGTGGATGCCCAAGGTGTTAGTTCTAGTTCTCTTGGCATATATTCTAGCCAAGTTAACGGTGTTGTGGGTCTTGTAGCAGAATCAGAATTTGGTCAAGTTAATGTGATTGCTGAATCTGGACAAAAAGGGAAAGTATCCAATCTTAGTGATAAAGTTGGATCTCAAATTGTTGGTTCCAATTTGGTGGATGTTTTGAAATTTGATTTCCTTGGTCAAAAGGATGGATTTCCTTTTGATGCTATTGCTAGAATTGTTAAACAATGTTGCAGTTCTAGATAGTAGGATGTGGTGAGGGTAGATGGTCCTTGCCATAGCTTGGATGATTTTCCAACTATTTTGGATTCTCAAAAGTGGCAGTCAAAGGCTATGTTGGTTGAGGATGGATGGATACTTGTGACAACAAAAAGATCTAAAAAGACCCTTCCTCAATTTGATATGAATTTTTGCTCTCATAAAAAGGGAGTGAAATCAAAATCTTAGTTCTTGCTTTTCTAGTCTGGGAGGATTCTCTAGTTGTTATGCTTTCCAGTCTATCTTTCTTAGTTCTAAGTTTCTCTCTAGTTTCTCTTTCTAAACTTATCTGTTGGTTTTAAGCCCTTGTTTGACCTAGTTTTGTTGTACTATTGGTTTCAGGTCCATTTAAAACCTGGTAGAGCTTCATGGTAAATCTTTCTTTTTGATGTAAAGGGTTTTGGGGCCCCTTCAAAACTTGCTTTTACCTTAATCTAAAACAATACCCACCCTGTCATGTGGAAAATCTTGGGGGAGAGGTTCTAACATTGTATTTGGATCCAATTGATCACTCTTCCTCTCTTTCCCTCTCTCCCTATTTAATATAATGAGCCAACTAGATTTGCTCTAGATTTTGATGTCTCAAGTATTGCCTCATGGTTTGACTCGTGAACTTTTCAAACAAACTTATTATATGGTTTTCTACCATATTTTATCAAGTGGACATTTGATGCGACAAAAAAATTTGAATAATGAAGAATCTTCCTCTCTATTTGCCAATCCTTGAATAACCACAAGTTAGGGTTCTTCATATAATATCATCTAAGCCATGTGTCGGTTACAACCACCACACCAACATGGTACTCTAAACCTTCATGATCTATAATTGAGTGATCCAATTTTTTTTTAGCTTGGACACAATGATACAAATAATAATCTATTCCTTCTTCATTGTCTTCAGGTGCAATAATAGCAAAAACATGGCCTGCAATGACAAATGTACAAAATGCGGTCATTAATTCAGAAAATAATTAGGTAAAAGTTATAAAGTTACATATTGAAATTACAAAGATATATAAATATATATATTACTAGGTTGCACTAGATCAAACAAGCGGTTAAATTCAATAGATGAATCCATCTCTACCATTTCTAGTGCTTGTGGGAGACGATAGGTGTCAATTGGGTCCAAAACCCATATATCCCATTTGTCCACCCATTCAGTTGACTCACAATCATCTCAATTTTCCTTTGCACATGATGGACAATAGCATGCCATTTTTCATGTGTGGATACTCCATGAACCTGAATCAGAGCTTCTAAAAGAGTGCAACTCATTGGATCTTGTTAGTGTGCAACAATCCTAATATGGTGCAATGTTAGTATTATCTATCAACCAAGAAAATCTACGTAACATAGACTCACCTTCCTTACCTAGACCCATTGTAGTGTTACACCACTAGACGATTTATTTTGCATTTATCAATATTTCTCCATCTTTATACTTTAGTTCTTCATGAGCTAAGGCTCTTTTAATGCATGCACCTACACCATCATGCTCTCCCTTTCCATGACCAGCCTCTGTGAAATTCCACATATATTGAATTCTACACAACTTGTGCATCCTGCTTAACCAATAGAACATCCATGCATTCTTGAATTGAGATGTGAAATTGTCTAACCAAATAATGTGCTAATGATATGTTATGCCTTTATTAGCCAAATCTTCATAAAATAGTTGAAAAAAACCATGTACGAACTCTATAGAATGTGATTGATCATCGCTAATGGAAAAATAGTACTCCCTCAAAATCTTCTTGTCATCCTCTATACTTGTAGGCGAATGCATGAATATTATGCGAACAAAAATAGAAACCTATTGAGAAGTATAATACTTTTCTTGCACCTTATTTTGTGGTTGTAGTGTGTAGTTTTCTGCAAAATCTACAACCAAAATAATGGTATCTAGTGGAAATGTATCCTTGCACAACTTGAATTACAAATCCAGCCATCAAGCTCTATGTGTATGCCTTGCTTACTCATAAATAATCTTTTCACAAAAAATCTTTATGAACTCATACACTATAATCTTTTCAATGACCAAATCACACCTTTTATCTTATTTTCCATCTTTTAGAGCATATGTCACTCTCTTAAATTTTTCATAATCTACTATTTCATTTCCAATTGCATAAGTACTATCCATATGTTGACAATTTGATAAAAGTTGCAAAGAACTACAAAATAAGCATGTACCATCCAAGCATGATGTCTTGTAAAATTGTTGGCCATCCCCTATTTCACATAAAATGTTGGATATGAATTCCCTTGAAGATCTTGGTGGCTCATTCATATCACAATTCTAAAAAACAAACTCAGAATGCAAAAACACACATATATGCCTAAAAACATCAAAATGGTTAGAAAATTCACTATGTATCCTACAACAACAAGTTTTGCATGTGTGATTTATCTTCATATAAAAAGGTTTACCCATCTCAAAAAATCTTTGACTTATTCGAATTTGAGGATACATACTAATAAATTTTGCAAAAAATTGTGTTTGAGTTGAGTCCAAAAAATGTTTCGTATGTGGGTTGTGATTTTGGCTAGCAATCCTCCTTACAACATCTCTTTGATTAGGAGAAACACACGTGTTATTTTTTGAAAAATCTTTGATCAATGATTTCAAAGCTTCACTAATTTCTTTATCCTTTTGTGGTAGTCTACTGCTAAATGTCCATAACTCATTTTTTGTTGGATCTTCCAATCTCTCACACCTTAGCATGGCTCTCCTTAGAGTACCTCTACCAATTTTTAATATTTTGATTATCTTTCTGATGAGTTGAGCTTTCTTCATTTGGTTACTTACTATTCTCAATATAAGTACTTGTCTTGTGATATTACTATCTTTGGTGCATGATTTAGAACCCACTTTGTTATAAGCACTCATTAGATTCTTTACAATGCCTTTTTCATTTGCATCATCCATCGTCCTTAGCCCAAGAATCTTTATGATAGGACTAAATTTTAAATTCCTCGTCATTTTAAAAAATAATTGGCATTGACCTGTAATATTTAATTCTTCAAAAAAAATCTCCACATACGATTAACTTTTCTTTGACAAGTATGCTTGCTAATCATGTCAGGCATTGATTTCAAAATGTTAGTATCAATATCAATCAAATATTCTGGTCTTCTAAAACAAATTCTAGAAGGTGTTATAATCTCTTCCATTCCCTCAACATTTTGAACATCAACATAAGGTTGAGTGTATTGCATACCTTGAACTAAAGATGATGTGCCTTGGCAATAAGATGCAAAAGATGGAATATTGCCTACTTGATGTGTTGATGTTGTGTCTTCAACATGACATGATGGAGTGTGTACATCATTAGATCTAAACATGAGTGTCTCTTCAACATGAGAGGACAATATGAATCCAACATTGGAAGATGGTGTAGCTTCACAATTCAATTGTCTTCTTGAGTGTAATAGTCTCATTCATCCTCTTTGTCTTTCCAATTCTTTCTCTTTGTTTCTTTGTATCAGTGGTTCTTGATCCTCTTTGAAAGTCAATTCTTCATTATTACTTTGCAATTGTCTTTGTTCATGTAGTAGTTTCATTTTATCTCTTTTAAGTTCCAAATCTCTATCCCTATCTTCATTTTTTTGAGCTTTTGGTTTCTTCCTTGGCATGATGATGATTTCTACATGTCAAATTATAATCAATTTGTATCTATATCAACAAATGATATTTAAAAAGGATTGCACTAATCTTTTCTATACAAAGAATAGTCAAAAAGTCTTCAAATCATGTATCGAATGATTGAATTTGGTGTTTGCTAGCTTCAAAAAGTCTTCAAATAGTGTTTGATATGTTGAAACCCTTGTTTTTTGTTAGAACAGTAGAATGCACAACAGACCAAAAGTAGAGAATGGATGAAATGGGACCCTAACTTTCTTTTTGACCATTTATGGGTGATTTAACATAGTGCCTATGCACTATAAAGCATGTAAGCACTATGTCAAAACACATCTCTCTCTATCCCACCATCCCCCACCCCCTACTCTCTCTCTCTCTCTCTCTCTCTCTCTCTCTCTCCCCCCTACTCTCTCTCTCCTCTCCCATCACCTACTCTCTCTCAGTCTCTCTCCTCTCCATCCCCTACTCTCTCTCTCACTCTCCCTCTCCTGCTACCTCTCCCATCGCCTACTCTCTCTCTCTCTCTCTCCCTCTCCTACTCCCTCTCCCATCACCTACTCTCTCTCCCATCCCCTATTCTCTCACTCTCTATCCTCTCCAATCCCATAATCTCTCTCTCTCTCCTCTCCAATCCCCTACTCTCTCTATCTCACACACTCCCATGCCCCCTCTCTCCTAGAATACTCTCTCTCCCATCCCCTACTATCTCTCTCTCTCTCTCCCCCTCCCTCTCTCTGTCTCCCCTCTACCATCCCCTACTCTCTCTCTCCCCTCTCCCATCCCTTTCTCTCTCTCTCTCTCTCTCTCTCTCTCTCTCTCTCTCTCTCTCTCTCACTCTCCCTCTCCCACTGCCTACTCTCTCTCTCCCTCTCCCATTGCCTACTCTCTCTCACCCTCTATCCTCTCCCATCCCCTGCTCTGTAGATCTCTCTCACATGCTCCCATCCCCCCTCTCTCTACCTCTCCCTCTCCCACTCCCTCTCCCACTGCCTACTATCTCTCTCTCTCTCTCTCTCTCTCTCTCTCTCTCTCTCTCCCTCTCTACTCTCTCTCTCTCTCTTTCTCTCTCCCATCCCCTACTCTCACTCTCTCTCTCTCTCCCATCCTATTCTCTCTCTCTACCACCTCCTACTCTCTCTCACACTCTTTCCCATCCCCTACTCTGTCTCCTACACACAATCCCATCCCCCTCTCTATCCCTCTCCCACCACCTACTCTCCCTCTCCCATCCACTACTCTCTCTCTCTCTCTCTCTCTCTCTCTCTCCCCCCCCCCCCCCCATACCCTAAAATCTCTCTTTTATAGAGAAACACTCCCATCCCCCCTCTCTCTCCCCCTCTCCCACTCCCTCTCCCACCACCTACTATCTCTCTCTCTCTCTCTCTCTCTCTCAAGTTCTCTCTCTCCCTCTCTACTCTCTCTCTCCCATCCCCTACACTTTCTCTCTCGCATCCCCAACTCTCTCACACACTCTCTCCCATCCCCTTCTCTCTCTCTCACACTCTCTCTCCCATCCTTTCACTTTGTCTCTCCCATCTTGTACTCTCTCTCTGCCACCTTTTACTCTCTCTCACACTCTTACACTCTCTCCCATCCTCTACTCTCTCACTTTCACAGACACACACACACACACACACACACACACACACTCCCATCCCCCCTCTCTCTTCTCTCCCATCCCCTACTCTCTAGATCTATCACACACACTCCCATCCCCCTCTCTCTCTCCCTCTCCCTACTCTCTCACACTCTCTCCCATCCCCTACTCTCTCTCACTCTCTCTCCCATCCTTTACTCTCACTCTCTCCCTCTCCTACAACCTACTCTCTATCTCCCATCCCCTACTCTCTCTCCCCCCTCTCCCATCCCCTACTCTCTCTCTTTCATAGACACACACACTCTTATCCCCCCCTCTCTTCTCTCCCATCCCCTACTCTCTAGATCTGTCAAACACACTCCTATCCCCTTATCTCTCTCCCTCTCCCACTCCCTCTTCCACTGCCTACTGTCTCTCTCTCTCTCTCTCTCTCATCCCTTACTCTCACTATCTCTCTCCCATCCCCTACTCTCTCTCTCACTCTCCCATCCCCTACTCTCACTCTCTCTCTCTCCCATCTTGTATGAGCTCTCTCTACCATTGCCTACTCTCTCTCACACTTTCAAAATCTCTCCCATTGAAATGTACCTTTACTGATTTTTATGATATTTCCAGCCTCAAATCAGAACTTTAAAATCAAACAACCAATATTACAAAGATCTGCCAATTTCCTAATAAAACCCAAATCGGGTATGTCCAAATTAGTGCCAAAAACTTCACAACTTCACAAATTATTAATAAATCTGAAAATGAACATTTTTACAGAAATTTCAGCAGCATAACAGCCTAAAAAATGACATTTCCAGATTTGTATAGCCTTTACACAACAACTCACAAATGTAGGGCAAAACTATGCTCAATCGGGCTCCCGAAATTAACATAAAAATGCCCGGAAACACCACAAAACACTCATAAACTATCTCAGAAGTTTAATCACGACCCAATACATATATTCAGCTCTATTTTAACATCATAAAGTCTAAAATACAACAGCAAATCAAACTGATATGAAACACTCAACTGAAAACCCAAACTCAAACCAAAAACAACCCCGAAAACACCCAAATCGGCACTATTCAGCACAAAGGAAAACTCTGTATGAGCATGCACATGGAATGGCTTCAAACTCCCATCCTTAACCTTCTTGGAAACCTGCAAACTCCCGTTCTTGGGTCTCCTTCACCACAGGTTTGGCAGCCTCTGAAGAACAACAAGAAAATTAGCAAGAATCAAGATGTAGAATGAGCCCAAAATGCCTCCAAACCCCTTTTAAAGAGGGCATAACCCTAACTCACATCCAAGAGGGGTTAATAAAATATAATTTAATAATAATTTTTATTTATTAGTCCATTGGTTTCCAAAGATTAGCCCCTTTTTCCGAAATTTCACCTTTTTGGAGCCTGCCTGCCTAAACAAAGTTTATTTATTTTTAATTATTTGAATAGGGGACATGACAAGTCCTCCCCTCCCAAATATTGCTTGTCCTCAAGCAATGAAGGTTGGAATTCTCAAGAATATGTGCTCCTTCCCAAGTTGCATCCTCTAGTGGTAATCCTTTCCATTTGACCAAATGCTCTATGATGCTCCTATTTCTCAACCTTTTCTCTCTTGTATCCAAACTCTCTTCTGGTATCAAAACTAATTTCCCTTCATCATCAAGAGGTGGTAATTCTGTAGATACTATGGTTTGCTGGCCTAGAACCTTCTTTAAGCAAGATACATGAAAAATATTATGTATTTTGCTATTTGGTGGGAGCTTCAATTCATAAGCTACCTCTCCTACCTTCTTGATGATTTTATAAGGCCCATAGAACCTTGGCTTGAGTTTCTCTACCCCACTTCTCTTCAAGGTGCTTTGCTTATATGGCTGTAACCTAACAAATACCAAATCTCCAACCTCAAAAGATCTTTCAATCCTTTTCCTGCCAGCATATATCTTTTGTTGGTTTTGTGCATGTTGTAGATTATCCTTGAGGGACCTTATTATGTCTTGGCTTTGCTTGATGAAATCACTTGCTGCGGGTACTCTGCTATCGGAAAGTATTAGATCAAAAAAGGAAAGGGCATCATAACCATAAAGAGCACGAAAAGGAGGCATCCCAATAGACATGTGATGAGATGTATTGTAACAATACTCCCCTAGGTGTAACCATTTCACCTAAGCATGTTGTTGATTTGAAACATAGTTCCTCAAATATCCTTCTATCCATTTATTAACTATCTCTATTTGTCCATCTGTTTGAGGGTGATAGCTAGTATTGGGAGTGAGTTCAGTTCCTACCAAATGAAAGAGCTCCTTCCAAAAAGAGCTGAGGAATCTACTGTCCCGGTCACTAACAATGTTTCTAGGCAAACCATGTAATCTAAAAATTTCCTTGAAGAACAATTCGGCCACTTGTGATGCCTTGAAATCAGATGTGATAGGAAAGAAAAGTGCATACTTAGTTAGTCTATCTACCACCACATATATGCAATCCTTACCTTGAACCTTGGGCAACCCAGTGATGAAATCCATGGAAATACTTTCCCATTTTTGTTTGGGAATAGGAAGTGGCTGCAACAACCCTGCAGGAAAATTTTGCTCACTCTTGCTTTGTTGGCATACCATACATTCCTTAATGTGTTTAAGGACATCCTCCTTCATACGCTTCCATGAAAACCGCTCTTGAATTTGCCTGTATGTCTTGAAGTATCCCTGGTGACCAGCCAAAGGTGTGTCATGAAAGGCCCTCAATATCCTCTCCTTAGTTTTTGACCCTGGCACTAAGAAGATCCTGTTCTTGTAATAAATCAATTCATCAACAACCTTGTACCTGTTATCATCCACTAACTTATCCAAAATCTTGGTGGCAAATGAATCTTTAGCATACTCTAAAATTATGGAGACTTTCCAATCAGCAGAGATAGATGATAAGGAACACAAAGTGGGCTTTCTTGAGAGAGCATTAGCAACCACATTATTCTTTCCTTTCATGTATTCAATATCAAAATCATAAGCTTGCAATTTGCTTACCCATTTTTGTTGACGATCATTCAAATCCCTTTGGTTCAAGAAGAACCTGAGGCTATTATGGTCTGTCTTTACAATGAATCTCCCACATACCAAATATTGTCTAAACTTATGAAGTGCATGCATGATTGCCAACATTTCCTTATCATAGATGGAGTACCCTTTCTCTGATTGATTTAATTTTTGACTCTCAAATGCTATTGGATGTCCCCTTTGAGGTAGGACAACCCCTATACCTTCTCCAGAAGCATCACATTCAACAACAAAAGGTAAAGAGAAATCTGGAATTGCAAGCACAGGGCATGAACTCATTACCTCCTTAAGCTTATCAAATATTTTTTATGCCTCTTCTATCCAAACAAAAGCTCCTTTCTTTGTCAAATCAGTCAAGGGGGCAGCAAGCTGAGAAAATCCCTTGGCAAATCTCCTATAGTAGCTACACAACCCGAAGAAACCTCTCAACTGTGTAAGATTAGTGGGTGGAGGCCAATCCAAAATTGCCTGGATTTTTTGTTGATCAACCTGTACTCCTTTAGAGCTTATAATATGTCCCAAATATAGGATCTCTATCAAACCAAACTCACATTTAGATAGCTTAGCATAGAAGGATTGCTGCTCCAAGATTCCCAAAATAGTGTCTATGTGCTTTAGATGCTCTTCCCATGTTTTACTGTATATCAAGATATCATCAAAAAATACCAAAACAAATTTTTGAAGATGCTAACTGAATACCTTATTCATACAAGATTGGAATGTTGCAGGTGCATTAGTGAGTCCAAATGGCATAAGAATAAATTCAAAGTGCCCATAGTGACATCTGAAAGCAGTCTTTTCCACATCTTCACTCCTCATTCGAATTTGATGGTAGCCTAATCTTAAGTCAATTTTTGAGAAGTATACAACACCATGTAACTCATCAATGAGTTCATCTATGCGTGGTATGGGATACCTATTTTTTATGGTCTTCTTGTTTAGAGCCCTGTAGTCTATACACATTCTCATTGTACCATCCTTTTTCTTGACAAGTACCACAGATGATGCAAATGGACTAGAGCTAGGCCCTTTGAATCCCATGTCCAGGAGTTCTTTAATAGTTTTTTCAATTTCTTCCTTATAACCTCTTGGATGGCGGTATGGGGTTGTTATAACTGGTTTGGCACCCTGTTCTAACTCTATAACATGCTCAAAACCTCTATCTGGTGGTAATCCTGGAGGCAAATAATTGAAAACTATACTATGCTTATTAAGAATATTTTGAATTTCAAAATGGAAATTACCTTGATTCTTTGGAGAGCTTGTTGGTTGGATTATGACTCTTGCTGCCCATGTTACTTGTCCTCTTTGAAAAGTCCTCTCCATCCTCTTTGCAGAGACCGCCTTAGGTGCTCCATTCGATAACCCTCTCAATATGACTTCTTTCCCATTGGAATGAAATTTAAACTCCATAGTTTGATGGTTCATGTAATAGCCTCCGATAGAGTGCAACCATTGAACACCCAATACAAGATCTGTCTCCCCAATACCAACCACATAGAAGTCATCACATAACTCATAATCTCCTAAGGTCATCTTGAGTTGTTTCACCACCCGTGTGCAAGGCATAGTGAATCCATCAGCTACAGTAACATTGAATCCCTCAAAATCTTCTGCTTTAAGCCCTCTTTTCATGACAAATCCCTCATCAATAAAATTGTGAGTTGCCCCACTATCAAGAAGAATAGTCAACCTTTGCCCTGCTAGTACCCCTCGAATTCGGAAGGGATGGTATCTTGGGACTCCTGATAATGCTGCTAAAGTGCCATCCTTGCTGATTTCTTTTACTTTCTCTTCTTCTACCTCCTCCTTAGTATCATGAAATTCCTCATGCTCATCTGAATCAGATTCTGAAGCAACTTCAATATAGTGCACTTGACCTTTCCCCAAACATTTGTGTCCTGGAACCCATGGTTCTCTACAAGTAAAACAAAGCTTTTTCCTTCGTAATTCACTCCTAGTCTCTTCATCTACCTTCTTTTTTGCCACATTTGTCACATCTTTTGGTGGTAGTGTTGGGAAAGTCTTTTTCTGAAAATTTCCCTTATGTTGCCAAAGATTTGGGGGTTTTTGATTAGTGTTTGATTTCATAGGCACGCAAGTTTCAAGTTGCAAGCTTCTTTTGATAGCTTCCTGTAAGGTTGAGGGTGAGAAAGCCTTAACCAAACCATTAACAGAATCTTCTAAACCATCAAGAAAAAGATAAACGATCCTCTTTTCACTCATATCAGGTACCATAATAGCCACTTTTTGAAATTCTTCTATATACTCATTAACTGATTTGGTTTGCTTCAACTTTGACAATTTTTTAAAGTACTCTTCATCATCCTTGAGGTCAAATCTATCTATCACCCTTTGACTGAAATCTTCAAATGTAGTTACCTAATCATGACCTTGAGTAGTCATTCCATGATACCACCAATCATAGGCTGCATCTTCCAAGTGTAGACTTGCAAATTGAATAGCATCACTCTCTTTCATGAGGTTAAGTGTGAAGAAAGTTTGTAATTTTTGTAGCCATGCTCTAGCTGAAATTTTATTTGTTCCATCAAAAGTAGGTGCTGTAAACTTGCTTATTTTATTTTTGAGCTCTCTTCCACTTGTGTCATGCTCCCTCCTGTTCTCTTTCTTGGGCATCAAAGCGTTCATCATATCCACATATTCCCTAAAAGGAACTGAACTACGAAAGTCATCATCTAAGCCATTGTAAGTAGCTCTTAATGTAATCAAATTACCTGTAACCTCTTCCAATGGATTAATGGCTAGATTTGGTACTGGTGGCTCATCTGCAGCAAGAAAATAGATTTGGTTGATTTAGATGGTGTGGATCTCCAATTTCTTGGCTCCTCTGAAGTGCTCCCTTTCTCATTAATAGATGCAATTCCTTGTAATTTTTTTGTCAATATTCGCAAAGCCTCTCTAGTTTTCGCCAAACCATCCACTGTTTGCTTCTGAGTATTTTGGATGTCTTGGAAGAATTTCTTTGCCATCTCATCTGGATCAGCCATACTTTTTTCTTCCTTGGATTTTGTACTTTTGCTTTCAACTGGGGGTTTGATCAAAATTTTTTTATTCTTTTCTCGCTGCAAATATCTTTTTTCTCTTTCACTTAGTTGCATGCAATCATAAAATATGACATGCAAGATCTAGGTAGTTATCAAAACTTGACATGCAAGATCTGGGTAGTTGTTAAAACTGACATGCAACTTCTACAAACCCTCAGGCTGGCAAGATCACGGCTCTGATACCACTGAAATTTCCCTTTACTGATTTTTATGATATTTCCAGCCTCAAATCAGAACTTTAAAATCAAACAACCAATATTACAAAGATCTGCCAATTTTCCAATAAAACCCAAATCGGGTATGTCCAAATTAGTGCCAAAAACTTCACAACTTCACAAATTATTAATAAATCTGAAAATGGAAATTTTTACAGAAATTTCAGCAGCATAACAGCCTACAAAATGACATTTCTAGATTTGTATAGCCTTTACACAACAGCTCACAAATGTAGGGCAAAACTATGCTCAATCGGGCTCCCGAAATTAACACAAAAATGCTCGGAAACACCACAAAACACTCATAAACTATCTCAGAAGTTTAATCACGACCCAATACATATATTCAGCTCTATTTTAACATCATAAAGTTTGAAATACAACAGCAAATCAAACTGATATGAAACACTCAACTGAAAACCCAAACTCAAACCAAAAACAACCCCAAAAACACCCAAATCAGCACTATTCAGCACAAAGGCAAACTCTGTATGAGCATGCACATGGAATGGCTTCAAACTCCCATCCTTAGCCTTCCTGGAAACCTGCAAAATCCCATTCTTGGGTCTCCTTCTCCACAGGTTTGGCAGCCTCTGAAGAACAACAAGAAAATTAGCAAGAATCAAGATGTAGAATGAGCCCAAAATGCCTCCAAACCCCTTTTAAAGAGGGCATAACCCTAACTCATGTCCAAGAGGGGTTAATAAAATATAATTTAATAATAATTTTTATTTATTAGTCCATTGGTTTCCAAAGATTAGCCCCTTTTTCCAAAATTTCACCTTTTTGGAGCCTGCCTGCCTTAACAAAGTTTATTTTTTTTTAATTATTTGAATAGGGGACATGACACCCATCCCCTACTCTCTCTCTCTCTCACACACACACACATTCCCATTCCCCCTCTCTCTCTCCCTCTCCCACTCCCTCTCCCACCACCTAATCTCTCTCCCCCATCCCCTACTCTGTCTCTCCCCTCTCCCACCCCCTACTCTCTCTCTTTCATGGACACACACACTCCCATCCCCCCTCTCTGTCTTCTCTCCCATCCCCTACTCTCTAGATTTGTCACACACACTCCCATCCCCCCTCTCTCTCCCTCTCCCACTCCCTCCCACACCGCCTACTATCTCTCTCAATTACTCTCTCTCCCTCTCTACTTTCTCTCTCCCATCCCCTACTCTCACTCTCTCTCTTCCATCCCCTACTCTCTATCACATTCTCTCCCATCCTCTACTCTCACTCTCTCTCTCTCCCATGCCGTACAAGCTCTCTTTGCTACCCCCTACTCTCTCTCACACTCTCACACTCTCTCCCATCCCCTACTCTATCTCTTTTACACACATTCCCATTCCCTCTCTCTCTCTCTCTCCCACTCCCACTCCCACTGCCTACTCTCTCCTATCCCCTTCTCTATCTCTCTTACACACACTCCCATTCTCCCCTCTCTCCCTCCCACTCCCTCTCCCACTGCCTACTGTCTCTCTCTAACTCTCTCCCTCTCTACTCTCTCTCCCATCCCCTACTCTCACTCTCTCTACCACCCCTACTCTCTCTTACACTCTTACACTCTCTCCCATCCCCTATTCTCTCTCTTACACACACTCCCATCCCCCTCTCTCTCCCTCTCCCACTCCCTCTCCCATTGCCTATTCTCTTTCTCTCCCATCCCCTACTCTCTCTCTATCTCTCTCTCCCCTCTCCCATTCTCTACTGTCTCTCTTTCACACACACACACACACACACACACACACACACACACACTCATCCCCCCCTCTCTCCTCTCCCATCCCCTACTCTGTCTCTCACTCACTCTCTCTCTCCCACTACCTACTCTCTCTCTCTCTCTCTCTCTCTCTCTCTCTCTCTAATCTCTCTGCCACCCCCTACTTTCTCTCACATTTTCACACTCTCTCCCATCACCTACTCTCTCTGTCTCTCTTTACACACATTTCCATCCCCCCTCTCTCCCTCTCCCACTCCCTCTCCCATCACCTACTCTCTCTCTTCCATCCCCTACTCTCTCTCTCTCCCCCTCTCCCATTCCCTACTCTCTCTTTTTCACACACATGCACTCCCATCCTCCCCTCTCTCGCTCTCCCTCTCCCAATCAATCTCTTGCCACCTACTCTCTCTCCCCCATCCCTTACTCTCAATCTCTCTCTCCCATCCTATGTTCTCTCTCTCTCTCTCCCCCCATCCCCTACTCTCAATCTCTCTCTCCCACCTTGTGCTCTCTTTGCCACCCCTACTCTCTCTCACACTTACTCTCTCTCCCATCCCCTACTCTCTCTCTCTCTCTCTCTCACACACACACACACACACACATTCCCATTCCCCCCCCACTCCCTGTCCCACTGCCTACTCTCTCTCCCCCATCTCCTACTTCGTCTCTCTTACACACATTCCCATTCCCCCTCTCTCTCTCCCTCCCACTCCCTCTTCCACCATGTACTCTCTCTCTCTCTCTCTCTCTCTCTCCCTCTATATTCTCTCTCCCATCCCCTACTCTCACTCTCTCTCTACCACCCCTACTCTCTCACACTCTCACACTCTTTACCATCCCCTACTCTCTCTCTTACACACACTCCCATCCCCCCTCTCTCTCTCCCTCTCCCACTGCCTACTCTCTTTCTCTCCCATCCCCTACTCTCTCTCTCTCTCTATCTCTCTCTCTCTCCTCTCCCATTCCCTACTCTCTCTCTTTCACACACACCCATCCCCCTTCTCTCTCCTCTTCCATCCCCTACTCTATCTCTCACTCACTCTCCCTCTCCCACTCCCTCTCCCACCACCTACTCTCTCTCATTCTCACTCTCTCTCACTCTCACTCCCTCCCTCTCTACTCTCTCTCTACCATTTTCTACTCTCACATTTTCATACTCAGATTCTATACGTAACATTCATTCCCAGCCCTACTATTCTAAGGATCTGCCCCACCCCATAAAATTTTAGGGCCATGGTAGGGGCTCCCATCCCCTACTCTCTCTCTCTCTCTCTCTCTCTCACACACACACACACACAAACACATTTCCATCTCCCCTCTCTCTCCCTCTCCCACTCCCTCTCCCACTACCTACTCTCTCTCTTCCATCCCCTACTCTCTCTCAAGCTACTCTCTCTCTCCCCTCTCTCCCATTCCCTACTCTCTCTCTTTCACACACAGGTACTCCCATCCTCCTCTCTCTTGCTCTCCCTCTCCCACTCCATCTCCCACCACCTAATCTCTCTCTCCCCCATCCCCTACTCTCAATCTCTCTCTCCCATCTTGTACTCTCTCTCTCTCTCTCCATCCCCTACTCTCAATCTCTCTCTCCCATCCTATAGTCTCTCTCTACCACCCCTACTCTCTCTCACACTTCCTCTCTCTCCCATCCCCTAATCTTTCTCTCTTACATACATTCCCATTCCCCTCCTCTCTCTCCCATCCCCTACTCTCTCTCTCTCCCCTCTCCTATCTCTTGCTCTCTCTCTTTCACACACACCACACACTCCCATCCCCCCTTCTCTCTCCTCTCTCATCCCCTACACTCTAGATCTCTCACACACACTCCCATCTCCCCTCTCTCTCCCTCTCCCACTCCCTCTTCCATCACCTACTATCTCTCTTTGCCACCCCTACTCTCTCTCACACTCTCACACTCTCTCCCATGCCCTACTCTCTCTCTCTCACTTCTATTCTCTCTCTCACACACACTCCCATCATCCTCTCTCTCTCTCTCCATCTCTTTCTCCCTCTCCCACTACCTAATCTCTCTCTGCCATCCTGTACTCTCTCAGCCACCCCTACTCACTCTCTCACACTTCCTCTCTCTCCCATCCCCTACTCTCAATATCTCTCCCCCATCTTGTACTCTCTCTTTACCACCCCTGCTCTCTCTCACACTTCCTCTCTCTCCCATCTTGTACTCTCTTTGCCACCCCTACTCTCTCTCTCACTCTCTCTCCTCTCCCATCCCCTACTTTCTCTCTATCTCCCTCTCTATCTCTCACACACACATAGCTATCTCCCCCCGTTCTCTTTCTCTTTCTTTGCATCTCTTCTTCCTTATCTATGCACTATTTAGGTCTTAATAGTGCATGGACACTATAGTGCTCACATTCTATTGAGACTCAAATTCAAAAGCTTTAAATAGTGTGTGCACACTATAGGGCATACATGCTATCCAAAGCTTTGTATTAAAACCAAGACTAAGGCTTGGTTTTTCCTTGGAGATCCAACCCAAAGGTTTGGAGTCTATAAATAAGTCTAAGACATGTTTTACTGCAAACATACAAAAAATGATTGATTTTTCTTTTGTGCTCTCCTTCAAGATTCCTCATGGTTGGGCATTGATAAGATCAGGTTACATGACATTGTAGGTCTTTTTGTTAGCTATATAACCATATAATTTATTTTTAATTTGAACTATTTCAAGCCTTTCATCTATAATTTCTTTTGAATGTATGTCCATTTTTTGTCAAAAACTAACATGTACTAATTGGGCTATAGATTTTAGCTCATTCATTGAATTTTGCAAAAAACTTAGTTGTTTAGAAGTTAGACTCCATTCTACACACTTTGAAAAAAAAAAGTTTTGATTTTAGATTAGTTTTCAATTATTTATAGGGGGAGCACATAGATATTTCACATTTTTGGGATGTGTCTAGTTAAAAAAATTCATTAAAAAAAATACATATTATAAAATTACCCAAAAAATATGGGATAAACTACATAGTATTAAGTAACTTTTGACCAAAGTGATTAAAGAATTTTTTTGAAAAAAAAGTTAAAATTTTAGGGGGGCCACACTTTGTACTATGTTATGTTTTTTTAGAATAAATAGTACCACTTTCTATGGCCCCCTTTCTTGAGGACCTAAAACTAAACCATTTTGAAAAAAAAATAGTAGTTTAGGAACTAGATTCAAAGGAATACAACTTTTGTTTTTGTCATATCTTAAAATTTTAAGCATAATTATCTTCAAATTCTTGTTGAAGTTTAGAAATTGCTAATTTTAGGAAAAAGGTGTCCACTTATACCCCCCTTTTGGCACCACGACTTGGTGCACTTACCCATAACTTGTCACATCCCCAATTTGCTAATAGGTCTACAACTTGATTTCTTTCATGCATTATGTGGGATATGTGGACCTCTTGAAAAGAGTCTATCAATTTCCATACTTGATTCAAAATATAAACAAGTTTCCAATTAAATGCATATCACTTTTGATGCATGCATTAACTATTAACATGGAGTCTTGTTCAATGTGCACCCTATTGAAACCCTCCCCATTTAGCTAATAGTATTCCATGTAATAGGGTGTGTGCTTCTACATTATTATTAGTTCCTTAAGGAATGGGAGAAGATTTAATTGCACACACGCTGCCCTACTAATCAAAAATGCAAATACCAATACTTGAGAGACCTAGATTACCTCTTAAGACACTGCCAAAATTTATTTTAACAAACTCTTGAGATGGAGGAAACCATTTTACTCTTTTCCTATCTATAGCAGTAGCAACATTCCATTGTGGTATTGGTCTGAAAGGAATCATGATCTCCTTTTGTTGTTTCACAATTTGCCCATCCTGAGGAGCAAAGAAAAAAAAGTATTTGAATGATAATAGATTTTCATTAACTACTTCTGATACTAACTTCTCAATGACTATTACCACTTAACTGGTATTATTTCTCTCTTCAGAAAAGATGTTCTTAGTTCTCTCCCACCAAAACATCCATATGACAATGGTCAGAATGCATTTCCAAATACAACTGAATAAAGATGGCAAGTGTGAAATTGGCCATGATTGGAATAGATCCCACAATGTCTATGGTAAGGGCATGCTATAATTTATTTTATTGAGAACAAAAGACCAACATTCATTTGCAAAAGAGTAATTTAATAACAAGTGATTAGTGTTTTCTACCGCTTCATTACAAAGCACACATCTAAAAGGTAAAGCAATAGATAATTTATGGAGTATATCACTTGTAAGGATTCTCTTCTCCAAGGCTAACCATGCAAAACACCAGACCTTAGGAAGAACATTCTTATTCTAGTAGAGGGAAAAAGTTCATTGTGGGGGTTTCACATTACGAATTTTCTGCAATACTTTATAGCCCTCTTTGATTGAGTATTTTCCATCTTTAGCAAGAACCCAAATTAATGAGTCCTCTCTATTAGATAAATATATTTCCCTATCCTTAAATAGTGTCTGAAGAATTCCTTCATATCTTTACTCTAGATATATATCTTAATTGGGCTAATTGTCTATACATAGGATCTAGCTTTACATTATTCAAGCAATTGGTTTAGTTTTACATTTGCAATATCCTATTAAGGGCCAAAGAGAACATTTCCTTGTATTTCATTCCTCATCATAATTTAAATTTAGTATTGGAAACCTTCTTTCTTTGGGTTCGAGCTAGTCTAATTTGAATCATAAGTGGAATCATATTTCGAAACTCCCCTAGATTCTAGTTTATATCTTATGCTTAATCAATTTTGTATATTTTTTTCATCATTTAACATTGATCAAATCATCATTTATTTGACTATAACCTATGATTTGACCACCTTATCCTAAGTATTTACTTAATTAGAAGATTTTTCTCCCTTTTAATTAAATAAAGCCCCTTTATCCTATGTGTGCACATTAAAGGAATTTCCTAATTAAAAAAAAAAATTATCCACAAATTGAATGCATGCTTCCAAGGTGAGTGGAATCTCTTTTTCCTCTTAAGAATCTTGTGCACCAAATTCAATCTGAGGATTATTCTCCACCACAGCCTTTTCTTCTTAATATTTACTGTCTACTACTCTTTAGAAGGAGGCTCTCTCTTCACTCTCCCATATATCATTCTAGTTCATGCTATTTTTATGTTACTACTTTATGTCTTGGAGTCTTCTTGAATCTTGACATTTTTCATCTTGGTGACTTCACATCTTAGGAGCTCTCATCTTGCATCCATAGTAGATCATCATGATTTCTGCTAAGGTGATATAATTACTTTTCCATTTGAATATTGAGCACTATTTGAGATCTTTTATTATCATGTAGCTTAGATTTCTTTATCTTGTATCTCATCTTAGATTACTTTGCATTGCATCTTCATTTTGAATCTCTCATTTTATTATGTACCTTGCAATAGTCTCCTATCTTAGATTCATTTGAGAGCCACCTTTACATCTGTTTAATTATTGCACATCATGGATAAAGATCTATAAGTCATCATTCAAGAGTCCATTTCCATTGGATATATTTAAACTTTGTGTCCTAAGGTCCATCATCCCTTTTTTAGGGACTCCTTGCATTCTTGTTTTTTGGCAACAAAAAATTCAGGCCTTAGATTTCAAGGTGTCCCTTGAAGTTATGAGGTAATGTCCAAACTTTAGGTTTTGGAGACATTATCCTTTGAGTTTTTTTTAATGTGATTTTTTGGCACATGGGAATTAGGACATTTTAGGCAGACTTAAGAAAAAAAACCCTAACTAATGTATAATAAATGACCTAATTATCCAATAATATATAAAGAAGTCATTATCAACATTTTCATTTTACCTCGTGAGTTATTCGAGTAGTGTGAATTGAGCTTTGAGTGCCCTTTATGTTTGTTGTAACCTACAAAGTTGAGTTCTAGAAAATTTGGGTTGCTTGGTGTTTGTGTTTTTGGTGGTTGTAAGCACTGAGAGCAACAATCTCTTCCCTTGCAAGGTCATGTGGTCCTCAAGTGTGTTTCCAGGTTGGTGCTCCTTCTGCCTTTACATTTTGTGTTTTATTTTTTTAATTTTTTTCTTTCCAGTCTTTGATTTGTGTCACCATGTTGTTTGTTTTTGTTTTATTTTGGTTGTTATCATGATGGAGGTTTTACTCCACCCTCATTTGGAAGAGGAAAATAAATTCTTCTCTGCAAACTAAGTCAACACCATGAATTCAAACCCTTTTGTCAATTCAAAATCATGGGTAAGTGTACAAAGATGTGGTACCACAAAGGGGGTATAAGTTAACACTTTTTTTCTTCTAAAACTAGGCAAATTTGAACTTCAAAAAGAAAATGAAGATCTAATTGGACTCAATATTTGAAAATATGACATTTAAAAAAAAAGTTGTAGCCCTTTGAATCTAGTTTCTAAACTACTGACATTTTTAAAAATGGAGTCTAAGGTCCTCAAAAGGTGGGAGCACACAAAGCAGTCCTATTTTTTGAGTAAATTTTTAACAAAGCATTAGGTGTACTACCCTTAAAATCTTGTTTTTTTAAATTTCTCAAGCTAGAAGTTAGGCAACACTATGTAGTTTATCCTAGATTTTTTTGGTAAGTTTTTGCACTATATTTGATTTATTATAAATATTTAAAAGTGGAGTCATCTCAAAAATATAAAATTTTGTTGTGGCACCCCTATAAATCATTGAAGATAAATTGAAAATCAATTTTTTTTAAAAAGTGTGTAGAACGGAGTCTAGTTTTAAAAAAAGAAACTTGTTGAAAGAAATGGAAAAAGAGAAAAAAATCTACCCCTAGAATACTACATGTTGGTTTTTAATGGAAAAGAGAAATACATTGAAAACAAATTAGTGATGGAAGGCTTAACATGGTCTAAATTCAATTTTTTTTGGCTAGATAGCTAACAAAGAGATGTATAATCTCATGTAATTTGATTCTCTTGTTTATAACCATGAGTAAACTTGATGGATGCCACACAACCGAATATACATTTTTTTGTATACTTGTTGGAAAACACGTCTCACACCTATTGTAGACATCTAAGCCTTTGGGTTAGATATTTGAAGAAAATCCAACCCTTAGGCATGGTGAATTTTAATACCTTCCATAGGGCGCACACCCTATAGTTTGTCCACCCTCTATGGTTGTACACCCTATAACAAAGACAAAAAATGACACAAAGGACATATTCTATTAAAGAAGGCCCATATTTTCTATTTTTCTATATGAGCATTGTAACATATCTAACACAATTTCTCTTTTCATTGTTTAGAAGACCATGTAAGAGCATATTTTATCAATTTAGATCATTAGTTTATGTATTATTCCACATTGAAGTGAGAAAGTCAATGATTCATCATTGAATTTGATCATTTGAGGTAGGTTTTGTAATTTTTAAATGAGAAATATGAATAAGGAGTCTTTTCTATTATAATAGGGCATCTTTTATTTATTTTTAATTATAATTTGATATATTATACTATTTCTTCAAATTGTAATTTTTATATATTTTTTATTTTTTATGTGTAGAATTCACCATCATGCCAATGGAAATAGCTAAAACTCTAACACTAGAAGAGTATGAGAATGATTAGTGAAGAAAAGGGAAATAATGATTTACTAAATCATGAACAAAAAAATTACAATTTATAAATGAAGAATTATCTTTGGATGAGGAACGTGGACAATTAATAATAAGTAAGAGAATTATTATTAGAAAATAAAAAGAGAACATATGAGACTCTTGCACTCAATGAATTTTTGAAGATGTCAATACATCATATATGAGTTCAAAAATTTGAAGGGACACCATCATCCAATGTTGGAGGGACAAAATGATCTAATATTGAAGTCAAATCATCATCCACACTTGATGTTGTATGTTCTCCATCATGTCATGTTAAAGTGACACCATTAACATGTAAAGTTGGTGAGGATTGACCTTTCACATCTATAATGTCCCCTTTTAGGGCCCATTAGTATAAATGATTATTTAATAAATCAAAAAATCTTCATACTAGTTAATTTAGTTATCAAATGATGTTATGATTTGGAGTTGGAATCAAAGGCTATAGATGTTAACCAAGTTGCCTAGATACCATCTAAGGACTCCCTTAAAGTGTATAGGTCCAAGTTCATTTCATGAAGATATACATAACAGTAACCCCTACCCTCTATTGGGTACACCCTTAGATTGGGTTAATACAAGCTCCTCCTTGATAAATTTTTATCCTTTTGATCACAAATCAGATAATGATAATGTCAGAGGTAATCATGTTTCAATTAATAATATCAAAATTTCAAGCTTTATTCTTTATGATGTAAGAATAAGTTAAGATCAATAATTATTTTTAATAATTGTGATATTAATTATTTACTTTATAATAATTTATATTTATAACTTGAATATCTATCACTTGTGATGTATGTGATTGCAATTATTAGTCTCCTTATATGTGTGATGCCATATGTATATATATATATATATATATATATTCTTATTTTATTTGAGTGCTGGTTGAATGTATTAGGCACCTTCAACTTTACATGCCTGATATTACTATGGTAGTGGAAACAAATGCTAAAATAGACTTCTAATTTTGATGATTACAATAGAGAAAATGAAACTATAATAGACTCAAAACAATGAGACACAAAATCACATGAGAATCAATCAATTATGAGTGCCAAAAAATGAGGCAAATGGCTCTCCTATAGCTAGTATTGAAACTTCGAGGACTCTAATTTATTATTAAAGAATTTGATGAGAGCCATTTATGATCCATTTGATACCATATTTTAATCTATCTTATGCACTTTCCCACTTACTTCTCTATTCCATCTCTATCCTATTTCATTCCATTTTACCATTATAACGTTGAATATAGTTTAATATAAATAAGTAATATTTAATTTTTTTGGGGATTAAATATGGAAAATTCCTTGTTGATTATGTTTTACTAATCATTAATATTGTAGCATGTTGATTTGTAGCATAGATCTTCCTATCGCATTAGATCTTCTTGTAGCTATTTAACCAATACAAAGTTCCATCAACTTTGAAATAGACACATTTGTTGTAATACATGGAGATGATAGTAAGGAGATTTACATGGATACATGTTGAAAAACCTGTGGTACTATGCATTTTTTTATAATTGAATTACTTCAATTTTCTCCTTATTACCTATTGTTTACAGGTCAAAACAAAACTATAGCCTAATGGATATGAAGACAATAATAGTTTGTTGGGATGGTAACAACAAAATACCTATTTTCTACACATATCAAATTTTTGCTATTCTTTGTATGGAGTACATGTCAATGTAGTTATTCTATTTTTAAATTTGCACCTATATAAGTAGTAGTAAGCATACATAGTGGGGATATACGTACAATCCTATAGAACATGCATCATTGTACACAGACTAGTATTATTATTCTGGAATATAAGTTTCAGATTTGCATGATTTTGGATGTGTAAAACTATTATTTTTCTTCACTAGGTAGCTAAGGAGGAAGGGCCCACTCTAAAGTTACCCGGTGATTATTTTCTATTAGTTATGTTTGGAATGCATTAAAATTAGTTTTCATTTGTATGTTAATTAGCTTAGCATTACATAGTATGGATTTAATTGTAGTATATTAGTTTATGTGTTTAATATCCATATTTGATTGTATAACAATATTTCATATGAAATAGATTATAAGTTGATAATTTCTTAAGAGTTGTAGTTATATTTATTACAAATTAGTTTTGTTGAGTTATTTATGTTTTTGATGTTGCTGTTGCTGGGATTTTTCTAGTTTTTCATAGATTCAATTCCTTGTGTTGTAGCTGCATTCATAATCCCTCATTTCACAACTATCATCCCTTGATAGCATATTTCTCGGACACCTTTCACAAGCCTACTCTCTTGGTTTGACACATATAGACCAACCAAACTTCATTATAAATCATTAATTCTTTATTATTATTTGTCTAATATAAAGAATGAAATGCTAAGATCTAGAAGCTCAATTGATAACAAAAATAAGAGAGATAAAATGATAATGATCAAATGATTGATTCAATATTGATAAGATAATAATGAATACAAAATTAATTAACACAAAGTAGACACGTATGGATATATATGCAATGCATTATTACTAGAAGCGATGGAGGAGATAACCTATCAACCACACAAGGTAGAATCTCATGTCCATCGGTGATGAATCATCCTCCATTATACAAAAAAGGTTGTGTGTTAGTAAATAGATTTGTCCTTTGAAAATAAATACAACATATGACTCAAACACCCAAATAAAAGAACAAAAAGATACTAACAATTGGATGAGTTATCATCGATTGATAACTATCCTCTAAATTGAGAGGTACAACTCCCTCTTAGAAATATTTACAATGAATTAGATGACTAGTTATGTCTTTTACCTAAAGACACGAAGGGTTTCCAACATTCATCCATCATCATGGAATGAATGTGATTACAAGTTTTATGAATAGAATGAAAAGAGAAAGAATGGGAAACATCCATATGACCAATCATTCAACCTTCTCAACATTATAGAGAAATGGAAAAAACCATTAAAGAGAAAGATCAACAAACAACCTTAAGAATATTTATCAAAACCTTCTCATGATAGGGAACATAAGAGAAGTTAAATATTGGATTCTATAAAATATGTGTGTGTCAACCATAGAATTACACACATCATATAGTTGATACCATAATCGAGGAAGATGTCCAGAACATAAAAAAGGAAACCATATGATTAATACTTAATCTGAAAAGGAAACATACAAACCATACAATATATTATATAGACTCTTCTTTATTGTTGAATAAAACAAACTGACCACATGAATCATTCAGTGCCCTCTCATTACAGTAAAAAATGCAGAAACATAAAAAAATTCCTATTTCCCTTTGTTACAATAAGAATATAATTCTTCCCCCTGTAGCCCTATGACTTGCACAAAAGAAGAACCCCCTCTCATTATGAACTCTTCCAAATATATAGTCTCCTTTAAGAAATCTTATTTAATTTCTTTTGTAACTGAATCTTTAGAAACTTCTCTGTTACCCCTTTTTCAACTTCCTCTACCTTTTTCAGCTTTATAAACATTATTCTTATTGATATAAGAATAAATGCATCTATCAAATTAAGGTCATATGTAATTTGGGTAACTGGCATATGCTAGTGATGATGTTTTGTCATCATTTTTTTACTATTATTGACAATTTTGATAGTGTAACACTCAATCATACATAAATTTTATTTCATATGGAATATTTCCATTGGAGATGATTCAGATAATTAGGTTTCTTCAAAAATATCCAAAAATTAGATTAATGCAATGGTGGGATTGGGAGATATGGTTCTTGCACTGAGACTGATATTTTTGTCATCATTTTGTAACTATCATGGATAGTTTTGATAGTGTTGTAGTAAGATGTGTAAATTTTGATCTAGTGAGAATATGAAAAAGTGCTTTGGATAAGATTTAGAGAATTAGGTTTTTTCAAATGTAATCAAAATGCAGATTGATCCAACAGTGGGATTGAGAGATATGCCCCCCACATTGAGACTGATATTTTTGTCATCATTTTGTAACTATCATGGATAATTTTGATAGTTCTGTATTTAGATGCCCATAACTTTTGATGCAAAATCAATTTCACAACACCGTGTGGAGAGGATTTGGAAAATTAGGTTTGGCCACACATATCCAAAATTTGGCTCAATCCAACAGTTATATTTAAATCTATGATTCTTGTACTAAGACCCATTTATTAAGTTAAAGAGAATCTATAGTTATAGGTTGCTATTGTTAAAAATTGGATAGTTTGAACATGCAAACTTGAAATTTGAACTTGAACTCAGTGGTTCAAGGTTCAATTTCAATATGACAACTTGCCAACCTGAACCTTGGTGATTCTAAACTATTTCAACACTTAAACTAGTAGAACCACTTGAACTAGTTTCTCCTTAGAAATTGAACCACTAGGTTGTTTGCACTTTGACCCTTCATATTTCAAAACAATGAACTTGAACTTAGTGGCTCAATGTTCAAGTTTAATATGAACTTCAAACTTTTACATCTAATAAAAAAATTGCCAATCACTCTAGTGAGAAGTTGAAAATTTATTTCTCAACAACATATCCAAAATGGAGAGAAATCCAATGGTTGAATTAGGAGATATTGCCTCCACACCAAGATTTTCATTTTGAAAGTCAGACTTTGAACCTTGAACTTCTGAAACCAAGACTACATCTTTGAACCCGAGCCACTAATTTAGTGTGTTTGAACCTCAGACCTTGATCTTTGAGCTCCAAACCATGCATTTAAAACTTTCAAACTTCAAAATTCAAACTTTGAAGTTTGAATTGAACTCTTGAACTGAAGAATTTTCATTTCGAACTTTGAACCTTGAACTTTACAGTTTAAAGTTCAAGTTCAATGCACTCTTGAAACACTATCTTCTTTGCAAACCAATCTTACAAAAGCACCAGTAGCAATAATAGTCCTTGAGAAAATAAAATAATCAAAGAATTGCACATATAGGACTAATTCTCACAAGTTTAAAACTCATGTGCTAAAAACATGGTAACATTGTGCAACATGTTCAACAATGAGAGGATGATAATGTGATAGAAGTACTTAAGGTGGATCTCATACACAAAGAAGTATGTCATCACAATGTGGTAAAATGAAATACAAACTTCTATGTGTCTACATGACAACTAATATGAAAATGCATTATCTTAAGTAAATTAAGTGTTTACACCAACAATGCCAAATCTAATTTAGACATAATATGAAGAAAAATAGGGATTCTCTTTCTTTCATGGAAAATATTTTTCTTCTAAAAGTCATTGTAACAAGGAGAAGAAGTTATGATCATAATAACATAATATTACTCTAGCTTCAATGTTTTGGTTCATTCTCATCACCCAACTTTTGAAGAAACCAAATATCCAAACCATGGGTCATGTCTTTACTAGGTCGATCCTTTGTATATATATTTTTGATAATCTAGGCCATCTTTTCTGAATTAAAGTACCACATTAGAAGTAATTTTTTTGAGACCATGAAACTCCACTTTGTGATGATAAATGTAATGACTCCAATTGAATATATGAGACTCTTGCACTCAATGAATTTTTGAAGATGTCAATACATCATATATGAGTTCAAAAATTTGAAGGGACACCATCATCCAATGTTGGAGGGACAAAATGATCTAATATTGAAGTCAAATCATCATCCACACTTGATGTTGTATGTTCTCCATCATGTCATGTTAAAGTGACACCATTAACATGTAAAGTTGGTGAGGATTGACCTTTCACATCTATAATGTCCCCTTTTAGGGCCCATTAGTATAAATTATTATTTAATAAATAAAAAAATCTTCATACTATTTAATTTAGTTATCAAATGATGTTATGATTTGGAGTTGGAATGAAAGGCTATAGATGTTAACCAAGTTGCCTAGATACCATCTAAGGACTCCCTTAAAGTGTATAGGTCCAAGTTCATTTCATGAAGATATACATATCAGTAACCCCTACCCTCTATTGGGTACACCCTTAGATTGGGTTAATACAAGCTCCTCCTTGATAAATTTTTATCCTTTTGATCACAAATAAGATAATGATAATGCCAGACGTAATCATGTTTCAATTAATAATATCAAATTTTCAAGGTTTATTCTTAATAATGTAAGAATAAGTTAAGATAAATAATTATTTTTAATAATTGTGATATTAATTATTTACTTTATAATAATTTATATTTATAACTTGAATATCTATCACTTGTGATGTATGTGATTGCAATTATTAGTCTCCTTATATGTGTGATGCCATGTATATATATATATATATATATATATATATATATTCTTATTTTATTTGAGTGCTGGTTGAATGTATTAGGCACCTTCAACTTTACGTGCCTGATATTATTATGGTAGTGTAAACAAATGCTAAAATAGACTTCTAATTTTGATGATTACAATAGAGAAAGTGAAACTATAATAGACTCAAAACAATGAGACACAAAATCACATGAGAATCAATCAATTATGAGTGCCAAAAAATGAGGCAAATGGCTCTCCTATAGCTAGTATTGAAACTTCGAGGACTCTAATTTACTATTAAAGAATTTGATGAGAGCCATTTATGACCCATTTGATACCATATTTTAATCTATCTTATGCACTTTCCCACTTACTTCTCTATTCCATCTCTATCCTATTTCATTCCATTTTACCATTATAATGTTGCATATAGTTTAATATAAATAAGTAATATTTAATTTTTTTGGGGATTAAAATATGGAAAATTCATTGTTGATTATGCTTTACTAATCATTAATATTGTAGCATGTTGATTTGTAGCATAGATCTTCCTATCGCCTTAGATCTTCTTGTAGCTATTTCACCAATACAAAGTTCCATCAACTTTGAAATAGACACATTTGTTGTAATACATGGAGATGATAGTAAGGAGATTTACATGGATACATGTTGAAAAACCTGTGGTGCTATGCATTCTGTTATAATTGAATTACTTCAATTTTCTCCTTATTACCTATTGTTTACAGGTCAAAACAAAACTATAGCCTAATGGATATGAAGACGATAATAGTTTGTTGGGATGGTAACAACAAAATACCTATTTTCTACACATATCAAATTTTTGCTATTCTTTGTATGGAGTACATGTCAATGTAGTTATTCTATTTTTAAATTTGCACCTATATAAGCAGTAGTAAGCATACATAGTGGGGATATACGTACAATCCTATAGAACATGCATCATTGTACACAGACTATTATTATTATTTTGGAATATAAGTTTCAGATTTGCATGATTTTGGATGTGTAAAACTATTATTTTTCTTCACTAGGTAGTTGAAGAGGAAGGGTCCACTCTAAAGTTACCCGGTGATTATTTTCTATTAGTTATGTTTGGAATGCATTAAAATTAGTTTTCATTTGTATGTTAATTAGCTTAGCATTACATAGTATGGATTTAATTGTAGTATATTATTTTATGTGTTTAATATCCATATTTGATTGTATAACAATATTTCATATGAAATAGATTATAAGTTGATAATTTCTTAAGAGTTGTAGTTATATTTATTACAAATTAGTTTTGTTGAGTTATTTATGTTTTTGATGTTCCTATTGCTGGGATTTTTCTAGTTTTTCATAGATTCAATTCCTTGTGTTGTAGCTGCATTCATAATCCCTCATTTCACAACTATCATCCCTTGATAGCGTATTTCTCGGACACCTTTCACAAGCCTACTCTCTTGGATTGACACATATAGACCAACCAAACTTCATTATAAATCATTAATTCTTTATTATTATTTGTCTAATATAAAGAATGAAATGCTAAGATCTAGAAGCTCAATTGACAACAAAAATAAGAGAGATAAAATGATAATGATCAAATGATTGATTCAATATTGATAAGATAATAATGGATACACAATTAATTAACACAAAGTAGACGTGTATGGATATATATGCAATGCATTATTACTAGAAGCGATGGAGGAGATTACCTATCAACCACACAAGGTAGAATCTCATGTCCATCGGTGATGAATCATCCTCCATTATACAAAAAAGGTTGTGTGTTAGTAAATAGATTTGTCCTTTGAAAATAAATACAACATATGACTCAAACACCCAAATAAAAGAACAAAAAGATACTAACAATTGGATGAGTTATCATCGATTGATAACTATCCTCTAAATTGAGAGGTACAACTCCCTCTTAGAAATATTTACAATGAATTAGATGACTAGTTATGTCTTTTACCTAAAGACATGAAGGGTTTCTAACATTCATCCATCAGCATGGAATGAATGTGATTACAAGTTTTATGAATAGAATGAAAAGAGAAAGAATGAGAAACATCCATACAACCAATCATTCAACCTTCTCAACATTATAGAGAAATGGAGAAAACATTAAAGAGAAAGATCAACAAACAACCTTAAGAATATTTATCAAAACCTTCTCATGATAGGGAACATAAGAGAAGTTAAATATTGGATTCTATAAAACATGTGTGTGTCAACCATAGGATTACACACATCATATAGTTGATACCATAATCGAGGAAGATGTCCAGAACATAAAAAAGAAAACCATATGATTAATAATTAATCTGAAAAGGAAACATACAAACCATACAATATATTATATAGACTCTTCTTTATTGTTGAATAAAACAAACTGACCACATGATCATTCAGTGCCCTATCATTACAATAAAAAATGTAGAAACATAAAAAAATTCCTATTTCCCTTTGTTACAATAAGAATATAATTCTTCCACTTGTAGCCCTATGACTTGCACAAAAGAAGAACCCCCTCTCATTATGAACTCTTCCAAATATATAGTCTCCTTTAAGAAATCTTATTTAGTTTCTTTTGTAACTGAATCTTTAGAACTTCTCTGTTACCCCCTTTTCAACTTCCTTTACCTTTTTCAGCTTTATAAACATTATTCTTATTGATATAAGAATAAATGCATCTATCAAATTAAGGTCATATGTAATTTGGGTAACTGGCATATGCTAGTAATGATGTTTTGTCATCATTTTTTTACTATTATTGACAATTTTGATAGTGTAACACTCAATCATACATAAATTTTATTTCATATGGAATATTTCCATTGGAGATGATTCAGATAATTTGGTTTCTTCAAAAATATCCAAAAATTAGATTAATGCAATGGTGGGATTAGGAGATATGGTTCTTGCCCTGAGACTGATATTTTTTTCATCATTTTGTAACTATCATGAATAGTTTTGATAGTGTTGTAGTAATATGTGTAAATTTTGATCTATTGAGAATATGAAAAAGTGCTTTGGATAAGATTTAGAGAATTAGGTTTTTTTCAAATGTAATCAAAACTCAGATTGATCCAATAGTGGGATTGAGAGATATGCCCCCCACATTGAGACTGATATTTCTGTCATCATTTTGTAACTATCATGGATAATTTTGATAGTTATGTACTCAGATGCCCATAAATTTTGATCCAAAATCAATTTCACAACACAGTGTGGAGAGGATTTGGAAAATTAGGTTTGGCCACACATATCCAAAATTTGGCTCAATCCAACAGTTATATTTAAATCTATGATTCCTGTACTAAGACCCATTTATTAAGTTAAAGAGAATCTATACTTATAGGTTGCTATTGTTAAAAATTGGATAGTTTGAACATGTAAACTTGAACTTTGAACTTGAACTCGACGGTTCAAGGTTCAATTTCAATATGACAACTTGCCAACCTGAACCTTGGTGATTCTAAACTATTTCAACACTTAAACTAGTAGAACCATTTGAACTAGTTTCTCCTTAGAAATTGAACCACTGGGTTGTTTGCACTTTGACCCTTCATATTTCAAAACGATGAACTTGAACTTAGTGGCTCAAGTTTCAAGTGTAATATGAACTTCAAACTTTTACATCTAATAAAAAAATTGCCAATCGCTCTAGTGAGAAGTTGAAAATTTATTTCTCAACAACATATCCAAAATGGAGAGAAATCCAATGGTTGAATTAGGAGATATTGCCTCCGCACCAAGATTTTCATTTTGAAAGTCAGACTTTGAACCTTGAACTTCTGAAACCAAGTCTACATCTTTGAACCCGAGCCATTAATTTAGTGTGTTTGAACCTCAAACCTTGATCTTTGAGCTCCAAACCATGCATTTAAAACTTTCAAACTTCAAACTTCAAACTTTGAAGTTTGAATTGAACTCTTGAATCGAAGAATTTGCATTTCGAACTTTGAACCTTGAACTTCACACTTCAAAGTTCAAGTTCAATGCACTCTTGAAACACTATCTTCTTTGCAAACCAATCTTACAAAAGCACCACTAGCAATAATAATCCTTGAGAAAATAAAATAATCGAAGACTTGCACATATAGGACTAATTCTCACAAGTTTAAAACTCATGTGCTAAAAACATGGTAACATTGTGCAACATGTTCAACAATGAGAGGATGATAATGCGATAGAAGTACTTAAGGTGGATCTCATACACAAAGAAGTATGTCATCACAATGTGGTAAAATGAAATACAAACTTCTATGTGTCTACATGACAACTAATATGAAAATGCATTATCTTAAGTAAATTAAGTGTTTACACCAACAATGCCAAATCTAATTTAGACATAATATGAAGAAAAATAGGGATTCTCTTTCTTTCATGGAAAATATTTTTCTTCTAAAAGTCATTGTAACAAGGAGAAGAAGTTATGATCATAATAACATAATATTACTCTAGCTTCAATGTTTTGGTTCATTCTCATCACCCAACTTTTGAAGAAACCAAATATCCAAACCATGGGTCATGTCTTTACTAGGTCGATCCTTTGTATATATATTTTTGATAATCTAGGCCATCTTTTCTAAATTAAAGTACCACATTAGAAGTAATTTTTTTGAGAGCATGAAACTCCACTTTTTCATGATAAATGTAATGACTCCAATTGAATATCATCCGGTGTATATATTTCTAGAACATTGTAAGTCAACTAAGAAAAGTTTACACAAGTTTGGAATATATAGAAAATATGTATTTGAACTTATAATTTTTATGTAAAATTATATTATACAACATCAAAGCATTTATAGTAATTCTTATACAACCATATAAAACATTTAAGTATTCACTCTAATTAGATTTCTACATGGATAATGACCATTTTTATATTAGAGATAGTTTAATAAAACTTATCAACATCAAAATATATTGAAGTATATCTTAATAAAGATCAAAATAATAATATTAAAATGTTATATTCTTAAATATTATTCTATAAACTATAGGTTATATCAAAGTGCTATCAATCTCATTTTATTGTTTATGTTGTATTTTTTTTTTTAATGGATAATAAAAACAGAGATGAAAGATAAGACTGGTAGCTATATGATGAACAACATAACTAAAATACAAGAATGAAATTTGGGGAAAAGAATGACACTTAAAAGAAGACATTGTCAAGTCCCTCAGGACAACGTAGGAGCCATAGACAAAATCACTATTGTATGAAAATGCTTTGATAAACTTAAAATAAAACGGAACAAGAGAAAAGTGGGTACTACTAAAGCCTACATCACTCTCCCAGCCTCATTAGGATGATATAGGACATGATTAGCTTTTATTTAGACATAACTCTATTTCACATATACAGTACCATATCTTCGTGAAACATATTGAAAATAAAGTACAGAAATTTCAAAGAAAACAATTTCTCCTATAATTCATATTTGCATTTCAATTCTCTATACCTAATCCTTCAGAAAAACGGTCATTGTTCACAATTTCAATGCCATGTCTTGAGAATACAGTTTTTTTAGAGAAACCTACCAGGAATGATTCTGGTTGTCTATCGCTAGTGTTTGGTTTTCGCTCCGATACAATTTAATGAGCCTTCTGAATGGGAATCACTGAAAGCCACTTTGAGGTGGAGTGCTTTGTATCCATGGGAAAGAGTAAGGCATTCACAGTGGGTAGAGATAACATAAATTGAAAAATTAATTAAACTCAGCTGGTGCAAAGATGTGGCAATTTGGGTCGGCTACGGGTCAAACAAATTGACCTTTAAAATTACATGATTGCTTATGTGGCCGATAGGCTCAATATGAAAACATTTCATGACAAGGAAATTAAAGTTGTTCCTCTAGGAAAATCAGTAAAATATGATTAGCAGTTGTTCCTTTTGGAATGGAGTTAATGTATCTATAGACATAATTATAAAGTCACTTATAAGAAAGGATAAACAAGCCATTTCATAGAATATCTCATGTTACAGGAAAAAAATTAGAGTAATCATAACGAAGCCACACAGCAAGGTAGTTGGGAGAAGATCCTCTGAGACAGCTGCCAACCATGAGCTACAAGGTGCCCACAAAGAGTAATGGAGATAACATGAAGCTATAAACTCCAAGGTGCCCATGGAGTGGAGATTGGAATGAGAACACTGAGCAATAAGCTGCATCACAATAAAGAATTCCTTCCGCTGCTCATACCTGTAAAAACAATCAACAACTTAAAAAGTCAGAAGTCAATTATAATTTATCTAAGAAGATTAATACTGATTTCTTATTGCATCATTAAACTACAATAATTTGAATTGTGAAAAATATTTCAAAGAACGAGAAATTCAAGTGTTTACCTCTCAGTTATGGAGAACTGAAAATATAAAGTATCCTCAGAGTGTCAAATTCCTCATCCACGGAAACAAAAGCTTCAGGATTTTATCCACTTTACTGAAATATTTCCTTTTCCAACTAAGTCTTATCAGAATCAAAGACAACATCCCCCCAAATGCTACTCCATATGACAATCCCACTGATATCTTATACCATAAATATTTAGAACTTAGTTTTTCTTTGTTCACTACAATTGGAGGAGGAGGCGGAGCAAATTGTAACAAAGAACAATTTTTGGGAAGGGGGCATCCCCATAAATATGGATTGTCTGAAAAAGAGGATTCTCCAAATGTACTGACTATATGTTGTCCTTGTGGTATAAGTCCTGAAAGATTATTATTAGATAAATTTAGTGAACCTAGGAAGTTTAGAGACTCAATTTCTATAGGAATTTTTCCTGAGAATTGATTTCTTGAAAGGTCTAATGACTCCAACTGACTCATTTCTCCTAAACTGTTTGGAATGCTGCTAATCAAATTGTTCACTGAAAGATTTAGAATCCTCAACCCCTTCAAATTTCCTATATCAAAAGGAACTTCACCCTCTAATTCATTGTTTGACAAATCTATGGATGTGAGAGTGGAAAGAATGTATTCATAATATCGCTTTGTACCTTTTAAAGTCATACTCAATCCATCTCTGTAAGAAACGTCAGAAGAAGACAATACAAAACCATCTTGGTTTTCATTTGCCATTGCTTGTAATGACAAAATTGTGTTTGGGATTGCACCTGAGATATGATTTGAAGAAAGGAGCAAGATCTGCAGGCTCCTTAATTGGCCAATCTCTGAAGGAATACTGCCTGTAAAGTTGTTCTCATTCATCACCAACACTCTCAGCTTTGAAAGGTTTCCAACTGATTTCGGTACTTCACCTCCAAACAAGTTCTTCCCAATATCAAGGACCTGCAGCTTTGAACAATTTACTATAGAATAGGGAAATGACCCATTCAACTTATTATTATGAACAACTAAGGAATACAATTCACTCAGCTTACTGAACTCATGTGGCAATCTTCCCTCCAAATTATTATTTCCCAAATTTATGACACTAATGGCAGAGCAATTAGACAAGCTCGGAGGGATCGTTCCGCTTAAGTTGTTGTTTGCAAGATTTAACAGTAGAAGTTGAGACATTCTACCGAAGCTTGAAGGAATATTGCCACTGAATAAATTGTCGTTGAGCAACAAACTTGTCATATTAGACGACCAAATTGATGGGATGTGCCCACTAAGTGCATTTCTGGACACATCTAGTATTACTAGTTGCATCCACACTGAAGTATTTGAGATCAGGGCTCCTTCAAGATGATTTCCTGAAAGATTGAGATTTTGCAAGAGAGGATTGGTTTCCCATAGCCAAGAAGGAATTTCCCCCATAAGACCATTGTTGCCTAATTCTAGTGTTTCAAGCGAGAATAGTGTTGAAATCCAAGGTGGAATCTCATCGTTAATCAAACATGACACTAAACTTAGTTCAGTTAAGTGGAATGATGGAATCCAGGTTTTGGAAACATTTAGGATGCAATTGGATAAGTACAGAGAGTCTAGGTTTGTAAGGTTCTGAAAGAAGGTTTCTGAAATGGACTGGTTATGGTTTAGTGACAGTTCTAGACGGACCAGAGAAGGCGGAAGCGATGAAGAAGCGACGGTTTCGTTAAAACGATTTCCAGAAACATACAGTAGAGTGAGGGAAGAGAGCTGCGCAAATGAAGGGGGAATTGTCCCACTTAGTTGGGTTTCCTCAAGAAACAAATATGTAAGCAAGGAGAGATTGCCCAAGGAATTTGGAATGTTACCGCTCAGTGGATTTCCTCCAAGTAATAAACTACTCAACAGGGTGAGATTTCCAAGAGAATTTGGAATGTTCCCAGTTAATTGATTGTCACTAAGAAATAGTTGCACAAGAGAAGAAATAGTGCACAGAGAATCTGGTATGTTGCCACTTAGTTCGTTAGAGAAAACAGAGAAATACTCAAGAGAAGAAAGATTACCGAGAGAGGTCGGTATGCTTCCACTGAGGTGGTTTGCAGAGAGCCAAAAGAGATATAATGAAGATAGATTGCCCAGGCAGGAAGGTATGCTTCCATTGAATTCATTCGTACCAAGATCGAGGTATGTGAGGCGGGTGAGGGAACAAATGGTAGAGGGAATCGTACCACTCAATTTATTGTCAGATAAATGTAAATATTGAATATATGTGAGATTACTGAAACAGGAAGGCAGAGTACCTCTTACTCCTCCTGTCATGGTGAGCGATGTGAGGAAGTGAAGTTGGCACAGGCTCTGAGAGATCACAGCGTGAGTGTGGTCATCCTCTGTAAGAAGATAGACGTCCAGAGACACAACGTGGTTGGTGTGATTGTTGCAGGCAATGCCATGCCACATGCTACAACAGTCTGTTCCATTCACCCACGAACTTAAATAGCCCTGGGAACCATTCAGCGCCGCTTTGAAGCTGAGGAGGGCTTCGGATTCGTGGAAAAGACATCCGTTGGACATGAATCGATGGGAAAGAGAAGGGTATGAAGAGCAGACGAAGACAATAAAAACCCAAATGACAACCAAACATAGCTTCTGCAAAGGGATGGCCATTTCCGATGGAGGGGACGAATGGGAAAAATGATCAAGACAGGGAAATTAGATTTGTTATAGCTCTCATAGTGAAATCACAAAATTATGATTAGGTACATAAAGTCAAACATGTGTGGAATTTTGGGCGGCTGACTATAAAACTCATTCAAAGATGCTATTCAGATGTTCTTACTTGGAATAAAAGATAAAAGAAAGACGTCAGACGGATTAGCAAATGGCATGCAGCCTACAGAAAGTCTTAATATTATAATTTATTAATTTTAAAAAATTTACAAAATAGTCAATTTATAATTTTAATTAAATATTAAATAATAAATTAATACCTATTCTGTCTGCTGGTTAGACGCTTCTTTCCATTTAACTGTCCTTGGCTTGCCTAGATTTTAAAAAGTTTGGTGGTAGCTTTTAAACCGTGTTTTAATAATAATTGAATTTTACAAAAATAAAATAAAATAATTAAAAAATTGTTCACCTTAAATTTGTATTTATTTTGCCATCTTCTTCCTTGTTTTAACTACTATTTTTCATTTTTAGAATTCTTCAAGCTTCTACTTATTGTTCATCCATTCTTTGAATTCAATTTTTCAATTAGATTAATCACTTATATCATAGAATTAAGAATATTATATATTTTTAAAAAATACGTATTTTTAATATCGAATCAGAAATTGTTATTGTCATTTGTACTAAGTGTATGACACATGTAATTTTTAATCTAAATGTAGAGTAATTATTGTACTTGTCGTACTCAATCCTATTGCATTCAATTGCACCAACTAGTCAATTAATTCTCACCAATCCAACCACTTTATTTTTTTAAGTTTGAAAAATAGTAATAGTTTTTGTAAAGTTTATATTTTATATTTTTATTTTTTCTAATAAAAGTGTCATTTATTTGTAAGCTCATCAGTTTGAAAAAAAATTGTGTTATAAGACCTTGGACTTATTTGTGACATTGTCTTTGTATTTTGTAGTTAGGGACCCACACATATAACCTCTATGATATAAGATTACAAAAGATATTTTTCTCAAAAAGCAAGACTAGATAGTATAATCTCATCTTCATTGTAGGTAAGCCTCATTTTAAATTTGCATCAAACTCCACACAAAAAGAGGAGCAAAGCTTAGTGCTACTTTAAAAGTCGCATGAGTAATTAAAGCTTGTTTTTTGGCTTTTCTGGGGCTTTCTTCGCACTCCAATTTTTTCACCTTTTTCATGAGCATGATGTTATTTACATATTTAAAAAATATTTTTAATTATAAAAAATAATGTGGATCAAGATTTATTTTTTATATTAATTTCAAATGATTGTTCTTTACTTTGATATACAATTTTTGCTTTTTTTTTTTTTTTGCAAAAACTAATTTTAATTTAAATATTTTATAAAAAAATTGACTTATTTAAAAAAAAACTAAATTAATTTACAATGCATGTGTAATATATTCATATTTTTATTTTTATTATAACTATATTAAAAAAATAAAAAGAGTGATTATTTTTCTCATTCTATTTTCTATTTTTATTATAATGAAATTCTTCTTACAATTTTTTAATATTTATAATTAAAGATATTTTTATAATTTTGAAGATTTTATTCATAGTCTAATTACTACTATTGGTTGTACAAAAAAAATTGTGATATTTCATATTATATTTTCTCACTATTGAATTGTATATCATATTATATTATTAAATTATTTTGATTACTATATAATTATAATTAATTACTAAATTTAAATGGCAAGTACTAGCCACTATGTGACACTTGTTAGCTAGTACAAAAGGAAGGTTGTCACCATCATTTGTACTATACCAAGAGTTCTTTATGCTTAAACTTCACAAAAATAATATATCAAAGCATGGAATGGATTAAAGACATTTCAATATTTCCTTAGTAGAATCTTATTACTATGCATTAGTTTTATATGATTTATTAACTAATTCAATTAAATTAAATTTAATTAAGATTAGTTAATAGTAGAAGAAGTGTAATTAATTATTAGGTGCAATTAAATTTCAAATAAGTGATATAGTTAGAATTTTATTAGAATGAGTTAAATATTTAAGTCGTCAATTATTTTTGGGGCTTTTGAAATTATAAATCAAAGTTTTGAATTATGCAATCATTGTTTTGATAATATTGGGTTCATTAGAATTGCTATTTGATTATTGGAATTGATAGGGGTCTTTTTCAAACACCGTTTATACAAACAAAATATTATTAGAACAATTAAAAAATTGAGTCTAATGGTTGACTTTTAATATTAATTATTTAATGTATATTAAATATTATTTAATATATATTAAATAATTAAGAGATGGTAATATATATTATGTAAAGATGTTCAATGATGATTATTTAAATTTAGAGAATGTAATGATATGGGATCTAAGATCTAATTGACAAGGAGTCATTGTTGCATTACAACAACATTGCTACGATTTGAATATGTTATGTATTATTAAATAAATTATTGATATTCCTTAATGGTGTTAAGAGTTAGTTAAATATTAACCAATGAGTTTATAGAAGGATTCTATAGATCAAATATTTATAGTTTGATGAGTTTATTATTTATTAATGTTTGTTGGGTCTAACAAACTATTACTAAATAATGGTATAAATGTTTTAAGTAGTTATTAATTAATTGGATTATAAACCAATATACATAGGGAAAAACTATTTTGGGGTTCTATTATAACTTGTATTAATGGGTACTTTGTTGAAGAATGATGAATTTAGCTATTATTAATAAGATTTTCAATATAGCTTGCTATTAAATAATAACAAGCCGTTATTGAACTATTAATATGAATATTAGAGATTCGAATTATAGTTGACTTTTAACTTACAAAATTATAGTTAGTTATTAGTCAACTGATATTAATTGGAACGTTGTCATAGATATGTAATTATTAATTAAATTAATTAGATTTAATTAGATTTAATTAATAATTAAATTATGTAATAAAGTTTTAATTGATATGCTAATATCGATTCCTTTAGCAAAGTTGTGAAGTATGTATATCAAAGTTGACATGTCATACTCTCATGACTTGAATAATGACCTTAGATATTTTAATGGCGAGACTTAGTAATATATAATTGAAAATTATTAGAATGATAAAAGGTCGAGGATTGTGAACCGATGTTAATTGATCATTCTAATAAAGTTATAATCTCTTATTCAAAGAATGATAATTGGTCCTCTTATAATATAACGAATAATGATCCTAAAAAATTTGAAAGGTTAATCAATTAGAATATGGATCATGGTTAAATATAGAGGACAATTTAATTAAAGGTCAATGATGAACAGTTTAGTGAGTATTTACCCTTGATTTATTCTTAGAATATTATAATGGAAAGAATAATGCTATCAGGGAACAAATGGGTTGACTTGTAGGTCAAATGATGAAACTTATACTCTTGAAGTATACTTGCAAACAAAAATCTAGAAACCCCTACACATTATTCAACTATGTGAATTTAGTAAACCAAAACATGTGTTTGCATCATGTATTTTATATGCTTCTTGTTTTGGGTTTTTGGGTTGACTAGTGTTGACCAGTCCTAAGTTGTGACTAGAGGCTCGGGGGTTATGAGATGTGTTGGCATGTTGATCTTATTTGGTCTCGATCTTTATAAGCCCAATCATGGTAATGTGATCGTATGCTCTATGAAATGTTTGTATTTATTGATTGTTATTGTTCATCAGTCTTCATGAGTGAAGCTGAGATGTATGTGTATGAGACACTTGAGCTAATCATTTTTGAGTCATCGATTAGTTATCCTTGGTTATTTTTCTAGTCGCCATGATGGGACTGATATGTTGATCTATTTCTTGATAATGTCATGTTGTGACATGTTTGACTCAACCATTTCAGAGTCTTCGATCAGTATAATTTTGAGATATTCTTGGTTCCTTGTTGAGAACCAATAGATATTGTGATTTATCTTGAAATATATTTTGGTTGTTGAGAACTAATGGATACTTATGATTATCAGTGATGCCTTCAATTGCCAATAGAAAACTGTTGTGGTCATAATTTTCTATGGATGCTTTTTAGATGCTCATGGAGATTTGATGATTCTTAATATGGATATTTGATACTTATATTGTGGATATTTGATGATTATTTTTATGGATTATCTTTTGGATTTTCTTTACAGTCGCTTGTACAGGACTGTGGTGATTTATGATTCCATGAGCTTAGAGTAGGTAATCTACTTGTAGTGTCGGGAAGTGGCTTGCAATGGGGGTTGGGGCCCTAAGTGGCTGCCAGGGTAACTCATTGTATGTTTGGTTAAAAAGTGATAACATTTACACACTAAATGGGGATTAAATAAACCTAAAAAGATAATTGTTTTGATGTTCTCGCCCATGCCTTGAGTGCTTGTACAAGCTAGGATGGGAGTAGTGAGAATGCATGGTTACGACCGTGCATTCCGTAGTATGCCTCGTCAGTATGAGAGGATACTAGTGGCAGCATGAGATCAGTATGGACCCATGGAGTTTAGCTAACTGCCAGGGTAACTTGTACATGATAATTGCGATGACACTTTCCTGCTTGTAGAGTAGGTTTCCTACATGTCATTGTTGTGCCTTTGGGAATTAGATGTCGGTTTTGTGTGATGGAACCTTTGAGTTAGTATACTTTTAGGATTCTTAGACTTATAGAGATTTGTGCTTTGTGGTTTTGATAACCTATCTAGGACTTGAGATTATCTCCTCAGCATGGTGGGAGTTGACCACTTAGGTTCCATGTGGTCGGGTGGTAGTGTATTTTCACTCTTATCATTTGAGATCCATCGAGACACCGTGGCTAGAGTATTCTTGGTTGGTATTTATCTTTATTCTATTTTTGGTCATTATGATTGATGATATACCTTATGATGGATGTATTTACTAATATGTTTCTTACATTGATGATTTGCATATGTTAGATGATAATATCTTATGCTTTACTTTGCATGTTAGTAGGATGTTTTAGGAGTGACATTCCTACTATGATAATACCGATGATCTCTTCAGTGCTTTGGAATGTTATGCACGGAGGGATGGCTAGGATCCACGATGGTCTAATGATGCTATTAACGGTTGGGAGGAACAATGCACTTAGTTATTTATGTTTGTGATATATGGTTATCTTTTATGATGGATGTTTACATCTTTTGTGATGATGTATCATGTATGATATGTGGTTTCATTTACTCTAATTGCATCATGGATTAATATTGGATGATGATGTAGTTTATTTACATGGATGTTTATTCTTTCAAGCTTTTCATACCTTGTAACATGTACACTGGATGATTGAGCTAAACTAAAATGTAAATTACTAAAAGAACACTTGTATATTGTTTAAGTACATTGGATGTATCATTATTATTTTATGTGAATGTAGTACTAGATGGTATTGTTAATAGTTGTTCTAGATTTAATTCAACGTTAAGCCCAATCTTTAAAGAACGTAATCTGTTAAGTATGTTATGTTTACTATCAATTGGATGTTACTATTGCTTCCGCAAATGTTATGAATGGTTTTACTTTCATGATTAAAATTTTTTTTTGGGTAAACTTAGTGAAATTCTTTGGATCCCTTGGCGGGGCATTACAACATTGATGTCAATACCAACTTCCACGTATATATCTATGTGTACCTATATATCTAGTATATGTACCTATATATCCATGTGTACATGTACATCCTATATTTGTACCTATATATCCATGTGTACCTATACATGTATATCCATCATGTAGACATCTTATGTCATACCCTAAATTTAACAGGGCGAAACACAACCAACAATTTTTTATTTTTTTTTGAAAGGGAGATAATATATATTCTTAATACATAATCACATTGAATACATTGTGGAAAGTTAATGATTAGGTAATTTTGAGTTCAAGTCTTGAAGCTGCATAGAGGGTTTACTATAGTTCTAGGGTTTTCTTTGTTTTGGGTTAGAAAACTTGATTTGGGTAAGGGTAAATGGATATGGTTAGGGTATGCATAAAATATTTTTCTCTTGTTTACAAGTTTAGCAAATAATTTAATTCTGATTACATTTCATTAACATCTAGAGCTGATAATGAAAAACACATTTCAATAGTTCATACCATAAGTGTTGCTACAGGAACTCATAACTTGAGGTGGTCGAGTTCAATTAATTAAACCATAGGTTCTTGATTTCTAGGGTATGTCATCCAGTCAAGAGGGTATTTAGAGTTTCCAAGTTTCCAAATTGAATTTGAGATAGTTAAGAACAATTTAGTAAATTTAGGATCACAGGCTTCACCTTCTAACACGAGGGTGAGAACTCACCTCTCAATTGACACATTCAAGTTTTAATCCCAAATTAACAACTTAAAGAACCTTACTATCTATATTTAATTACACATCATTTTATCTGATCAATTGCATGAATTTCATTGGGTTTTACTTGGATACCATACAAGTAGTATAATATTCTAGACATATCCCTTGGAAGATCTAAATCTGCACTTAAAAATTAACCTATCAATTTGATAATACTTGGTTCCCAACTAATAGAACTTATTAAACATCAACTACTTATTGACAACCATTCTCCATCCCCCTACGTCAAAACTTTAGTTCCTAATTACACATCATAAATTAAGCACATGATATTCAATCCTTTTTACTTATTCCTAAGCACATAATTTAATTATAAAACAATACTTACTAACCCCCAATACTACCCTTGTTAATTATTCAATTTAAATCAAATCAGAAGACATTTAATCCTAACAAGATTAAAGTTAATTCTAATAACAGTTGTATACTTAATCCAAACATCATTACTAAGGATTTGCATACCACTTAATGTTTCCCCTATGTCTAGCAACCTTTCATATATTAAATTCAGGTATGTAATAAGGACATTATATAAATTATTTAAATATTTGTCTCAAAAATAATTGTTATACATACATTACTTTTATTTATTCATTTATTTATTATTCTACTTTTATTTTCTTATTCTTGTTTTATTTACTAACTATTTATAATTAAATGTGGATTAAAAATCTATCATTTGTTCATTAAGGTCTATCATCCCAATAATAATAATTCTGAACACCTCCATTAATCCACTGAATTTATCTATACTATTACCCCTTCACCTACCATTTATTATCACTAAGCTTGCTATAACTCCATCAACTAATCCCAATCATTTTAATAAAGAAACCCATTTAACACAAGAATCCCATTCTTTTCCTGATATAAAAACAAATAAAATGAAATAACTTATTTAAATGCTCCACTACCCATCTACTTTACCATCTAAAACTTAACTATAATATTAACCTACTAACCTGCTATCCTTCTAAGGATTCTACCGAACATTCCCATGTCCACATTTACTTGCATTTGAATTTTGTTAGAAACATAGTGTCACATGCCCCTTTTCTATTATTGCAAAAAGGATTTAGCAATGATTTTCCATCTCCCCCTTAAAAGGCAACGTCTATACAACCACGGAAATGTACTTCCATATGAAGGAGAGGACTTAGTTAATTTTTAAAAAAGTTTGAAAAAATAATGTAAAGAAAGTGCATTTTCGTGACTGTATAGCCACGAGCCCCTTAAAGCACCTAAATGCAAGTTTTAGACCATCATTAATCCCCAGGCAACTTGACATGACCATCTCCCCATTTAATTTTATTCCTCCTCTCTATCCTAGCACACGGCTCCTCCACCTAGGTGTGGTGGGATTGAAAGAATTCATAGTTTTGCATTTGCAAAGTTTCTAATTTAATAGGATGGGGCAAGGCTTAACATATTTTAAAACACAACCTTCTTTCTCCATTCCCAAGGTGCAGGCACCTGAATTGAGAGTCCTGACTTATGTCAGGTGTTAATTATGATTTCTTACCCAAGCATGTACGCTTGGAAGGTGGGAAACATTTCCTAAACAATGGACATTTTCTTAACACTAAGCCCAAGGTTAATGTTTTTGTCTTATTCCAAGGAGAAGACAAAGGGTTTCCTAAATTTGTGTCATATTCCAATCAAAAGGTATGCATTTAACATTTATTCATATATCAAGACATGCCAAGGGGGAAAATAACCATAGCCCCATTCCATATTAAAATATGCAGCAAAAAGTAACGCCTAAGTTGGGCAAGGAAATCAATGTAGTAAGCTTGATTATAATATATATTAGCCTTTTGGGTTTGGTTCAATGTGGAGTTTTAATATTATTATTATTTTGTACCACATTGTTTTGAATAATTATATATGTCACTTTTAGAAGTATAGTGACTTTAGGAACTTGACTTAGGATAAGCTAGTATTAAGGGGTAGGTACTAACCTAGCCTTGACATAGTGTTAGCTTATATATGTAGGTATAGATATATAATATCCTATTTTTGTTCATAGGGTATATGTTATATTATTATTAATATTTAATGTACTTGGTTATAGGGTATATTCTGCTGATTATTTTAATGCCCTGTATTTTGGGGAGAGACTTAATTTGTTTCCTCATAAAATTTTCAAAGAGGAAATGTATACCTACAACAAGATTTTCTCCTAGAATTGAAAAAAAATATTAAGGAGATGGTGTTATCTACTAGGATTTTTTTTGAACTTGGAATCCAAAGGAAATATTAATCATGCATATACAAGGAGCTATTCAATATAACAATTTTCTTCTATCTTACTAAGTGCATATAAATTTGCAAAGCAACAACTATGGTTTTTTTTTGAATTCACCAACTGTACACATAATTTTCTTCCACAAAATATTCATAACATATGTCTTGTTGGTATTTTTCAACTATTGAACAACAAAATCTCAATAACAAGATAATACTACCCAGAAATCTAGGGACTAGCTACTTCCCATCAACAATTATGCATGCATATTATTTGGATCCAACTTCAACAAAACCTAGACTGGCTTTCTACTCTTTAGGCTCTGTAGAATCAAGGTGGGTATACCTAAGGGATAATTCAAAATGAATGCTATTAAATGAGAATTTTATTAGCTTCATTCTAATTCTCATCTTCTATCTCTAACATATATATATATATATATATATATATATATATATATATATATATATATATATATATATATATATATATATATATATATATATATATATATATATATAGTTTATCCATTCATTGACACTTTTAGATAATATACACCCCTTATAAATAGATTTTCTCACAATTCTTCTTTGATTTGCAAGTATTTCCAGCAATAGTAGCAAGCTAAAGCTTAAAGGTTACATGAAAACAAGTGCTAACCATCATTGAAACTCTTCAAATAGTAAAATAAAGTTGATTTTGATTTTAGACTTGATAATTAATCATGATCTACCTACCTATAGACTGGATTAACTAGATTAGTGCATATTCCTTTGGAATTTAGAGTATACTGCAATTTATAGATCTGATTTGTTGCATTACAACAAATATTATTAGAAATTCTTACTAGAATTCATTCTTACAGACATCCTTTCTACTACCATAGCAATCCCATCAAATTCACTAAAGCATTTACTTAATTCATTGAATTAATAGCAATAATGAATTGACATTCAACCTAAGTGAATTGCATTCAAGTGGACAAGCTTTGCTCATATAATATCAAAACAACCAGGTAATAACAAAGGAGACAAAATTCCACAAGAATGGATATGGGGACAGTTCAATTTTGTATTAATCTCTTTTTTGATGATTTGTATACAATTGTAATTAAAATTTGAATGGCTGTAGACAAGACACTGGACCTCTATAATATCAATATATTCCAAGTATTTGCAGAGAGAATACATCATAAGTCTTGCATACATTTAACTAGACTGAACCATACACAATATAAACTAAAATTTTATTAGAATCAAACCATTCTCTAGCCTTGGAATCTCACTTATATAGTGTGAGATGCAACAAGATTTAGGCATAGAGAACCAACAAGTGTCCTTTTACAAAAGATATTTACATTTTTCTTACCAAGAAAAGACAAAACTTTGTGTAGTAGAAAGGTAATACATCATATTATTCTCTTGGTAGGCCCCTCTTCTCTTACATCTGCAAATTCTACAAGTCCCATGATTAGCCTTTATTCACTCTCAATCCTTGGTATATGTAGCTATCAAATTTTCAAGTGATGTGTCAGGCTCTGATTCCCAAAAATTCACCTCTACTCTAGCATTTCCACTCATATCATCATGTACTACCAAGGTGACCATTATATTTGGTATCATTTCTGCCACATCGTCCATCTAGTCCATCATATCTTTCACACGAGATGATTTCCCTTCTTTGTCTTCTTCTTTCCAATGCACTGGTGGGAGTGAGTCGATGATCTATATTTCATCTTCATGTGTCTCATCATCATCACTTTCAGCTTCTTCTAACTATTCATTGAAAGTAATATCTTCCATCCACTTGTTAAAAACTATGTCATCTAGCCAATCAAATTGTAGAATATCCCATTGCTTCTTGATCACATATTCACCCTCTTTGTCAATATCAATAAAATCTTGTTTCAAAGAATCAAAGAATATTTAGGCTTTCACCATTTCTTTTGTTGTGCTGGCCCACCATGCATGTCCTATTTCATTAATGATTTTATTCATTCTTAGACAAAATAAATCATCTAATTCTTTAGCACATTCATCTTTATTTTTCAATCTATTTTTCCTATTCAAAGCATGTGCGAATAAATCAAATTTCTAGCTCTTATACTTATCCAAATAGCTAACAATTCTTTTTTGTAACTCAACTCACCTATCATCAAATTCTGTGAGATCATGAGCAAGATCATAAGTTATTTCTATCTGATCATGTGAAGACTTTAGGATAGAGTAACATAAGAATGTAATTTATTTTCTTCTCTTTCCCCACTTATTCATAATAGGCTTCAAAGGCTCATTATTTTCTTTTATTTCATCCCATATGTTTATTGTTCTTGCTAATTGATCATAAAATAATGGCCATTCAATTTTATATCCTAGATACATGAGAGAATTTCTCAATCTGTCTTCATATTGCACATTTAGCTCTACATGTAAAGCCCACAATTTGCTCTTTTCTTCTTCAAAATCTTCAGCCATGTAATATTGTGGCCTTTGTGGGGTATCTAGCATTTCTATGAGAGGAGTGGATTTAAAAGGTTCCACTAGAGGGCCCCGAAAGGATGTGTTATTCTTGGTCTGGAAGAACTCCTCATTACCTTATTTTCAAGTTCAATTCTTTTCTGAACTTCTTTATTGTATGCCTCCAAAACTCTCTCATACTTATTCTACAATTCAAACATTGCCTTCTTTTCCTTTTTTGCAGTAGCCGAAACAAATTGAGATGTTCCAACACCCATGTGTGCTACCTCCGCATGGGAGGTATTTGCTACCCTTTTCATAATGATATTTCCCATTAAACCAGAGTCATTTGGCTATAATGAAAAAACCCTTAATCCCTTCCTTAATGACCATATAACCAAAGCAACTTGGTCCTGACTAAAAATAGTACCTTTGAATTCTTTTTATTTTGGTCCTATAGGTCCAATTTATTTGAAATAGAATAAAAAGTTAAAGCATCTGCTATGTCCCAATTGGGTAGCAATAAAATATTTGATGCTTTCACCATCTACCTCCCCTCTTCAGGAGTTATACTTTGGAATTCCTGCATCATCTTTTCTTTTACTTGATTTTGCAAGTCTGCCTCCTCTAGCTCTGGATGCTTTGTTCTTAACTTATTACATCTTTCTTCATACTTTCCTATGTTTGTTCTCCATGTAAACTAGTGGAAAGCTATGGACTTGACAAAACTATCATCTGACAAAAATAGTTGACTAGCTTGCTCTATCATAAGGTCTAATTCCCTTCCTTTAAAATCTGATACTACCAACTCTAGGCTTGGCATAGGTGGCTCCTAGGGGTTTCCTTCATCTATTTCTACTTGGGTAATGAAAATTCCTCTTTGTGACCCTAGTTGTTCAATTTTCTCTCGAGTAAGTTGTTCCTCTTCAATCCTCAGAGGGGATTGTGAGGGTGAATATTCCTCAATGTGAGGACCTTGATCTTTTGTTATTTTTCACCTCTTAGGGGAGACCTCAATAGCTCTTTCTTCTAAGACAACACTAGTGTAATCTACTATTTGTTTAACTTTATCCACAGTGATCTTCTTATTTTGAATGATATTATACCTTGGTCTTTTCTAGACAATCAATTGTCCTACCCCTAGATTGGGAATGAATCCCAGTCTCCACATCACCTCCTTAGCCTTATCTTGATAACAATTAATAAGAATTTGCTTTTTCTCATTCATAGTTTCCATTGTTTCAGGGAAAGTAATAATGAGCTTATTTATTCTATCTACCTTTGTGATGGCATTACTGAGAGGACTATAATTTTCATCAAAACAATGAATAAAATCCAAAACCCTTGAGAACACTCTCCATTTTTCTTTCTTACTTTCTTGTTCTTGCAAGGAGAACTCATTTCTTATTATGTCTTCAAGAAGATATGACTCATGATCAATTTTTCCTAGCCTTATTCTATGCCTAAAGGACAAGTTATAAAATCCCTCAATGTCACAAAAATGGGGATGAGAGACAACCATCTTGTACTGATCTAATATTTTATGCAGAGAAAGCCAACCCCCTTTTGTGATCACAAATTGGTGGGCTACAATACAAGTTGGGAATATTGACCCTCTTTTCCTTTTCAACAAATAAGTTTCCTCTAATATTCCCAGTTGCCACAAAAATTCAGCTACTCCTACCTTTAATGGCATGTGGTAAGGTAATACATGAGGAGTACCTCTAAAACCATAAATCCTAAAGATAGTCGAAACTAAGTATGGGATGATATCTCCCAAATGATGTGAAACTTTCAAACCAATAGGATTGTCCATGGGCCTAATAAGACTTACCAATGCCTTTGGTACTCTGGGATTGTCACTTCATAATAGGCACCTCAACTTTGAAGTAAAGTACTTATCAAACCTGACAAAACTATCCTTTTCTGCTTCCTAGGTCATATCTACACTCCATAACTAGACTAGCAATGCTTCCCTATCATGTTCTCTATTTAATTTCATTTCCTTATCAAAATATGTTACTCCTTTGAAAAAAAACATATGCATTAACAAAGAATAGTGACCAAAAAATTTCTCCACCTTGCCTCTTGATATCCCAACCAGGCCATTGTGAATTTCTTTTGCTAAATAGGAGGAAAAATAAAAAATAATATCCATAGAAAAAGAGAAAATCTGAGTGATCATATATGTAATGCTACACTAAACAAAACCAAATAATTTGAAAACAAAGACCAAGAATAATGAACGTAACATTTTTTCTTTATCAACTCATCTTAAAACAAATACAAGTATAATGATTGAGCCACGCTCAATTTGAAAACCTCAAAATACAAGTAGATATCATCAAAATATATATCCATTATGATGTGAATACATATCGAGTTCAGTACAATAATGAAGTACAACATCATTCTTAATCACTAATGTCCAACATATGGACCCTACAAGTAATTAAATATTGATTCAAGAAATAACTTCAACAGTCATCCTTAGCTACTTGTTAATCAACTCGAAGCACCTATAAAACATACAGAAATGCAACACAACACAAAAGGGGGCTCAGCACACACTAAGTTAAAAAGCATCATCCACCTACATAAATGTTAAGATTTACATATACATAAACATACTACAGATATTTGAACTACTTAACATAATGCAATTCCAAAATTATTATGCAAGAAGTAACATCTACTTATCATTGCAAAAATTAAACTCGCACTAAGAAAATCCCATAAATGATTCATATATATACTGAGGTGTCATCAATATGGTACCAAGATTCTGCATCCATGTTTGGTATGCTCTTAGATTTCTCATAGTGGTACTCTCTATTATACTTGTCATACGATGTAACAGAGACTTGCCTTATTCTCCGTACTTAACCATATAGGTTTAAGTCATAGGTAGGCCAATTATCTTATAATTTGAAATTAACCCACCTAGTTAATTTTAATGTTATCACTGAATTAAATAATTGAAAAGGATTAACCAGATTCAACCACCCCAATATATGTTCATTACGACTTTTCTTAAAACACACATCAAATAGATTTACTAAGAATGCACATGCATCAGGTATCAAATTAGTATACCACATGATACTACATTTTCATCCATTTGCAACCTATCTTATTCTGACATTTTTCAAAGGTAAATTTAGATCATTACAACAATAGGAACAAATCTTATAATACCAAGATGGCGTAATTACCATTAAACTGCTAACTCAACTTAATGGTATTTATGAAATCTTAATACTATAATACAACTTCCTACTAAAATAATCATCTTAAATTATCATTGAATAGACCAAGATATCAGAAACAAAATACATATGATACTTCTGTTTAAAATGAAATTAAATCATCATATATCATAATCCTTCCTTTATTTGAAAACAATTTTCATTTCAATAATGGATAGAATAACATCATTAGAATAATATCTTCTAATTCATAGAATTTTCATCTCAAAAGCATAATATATATATCATTGGTATGTCTAAAAAATAAACTTCATAACAAATCAAATTGAATCATCTTAACAGATTTCCACAACGTTCAGTTTACCGATTGGTTTAAGCTCTATCAATGTTTTTAAACAAAAATAACATAATCAATGAAACCGTATATTCAAATAATCTTATTTCCAAATTGCCAAAAACAATTTCTAACTAAAGATTAGCATACTAACTATTTATCCTCGATATACTAATACACAAGTTGCGACACACATGTAACTCAATTACTAGTTTACACATATATAAATCAATTGACAAAAAGTCTCTGCCCAGTCCCAATTAACAATAATATCCAAAAACCAAATAATGTATGGAAACCTTGTACAACTATTAAGAAATTCAAACCAAATTGTACTTCAAACGGGGTGTTGGCTGTTCTACATGAAATTTTCTATCAGTTCAATAAGCGTATCAAACTATACTGATAAAATGTTGATTCAACCTTGTTTTAGTTTCATGCATAACTATTTGATACAATGCAGGTTTAATTTCACATCAAAGCTAGTGCACAAAGATTACTCATGACTTGTTTGATGACAAGCCAAATCTTATTTTCCTTTATACAATAAAATAAATCTATTGGTGAATATGAGAAGACTGTTTAACTTTTAACTTACTATTCAAGCCAAAGTTTTCCCAAAATTTGTTTGCTATCATACCCTACCCTGGTTCATATATTCATCAGGGTAAATGACTGTGAACATGACTTAATTACAACCTGACTGAAAGAACGTTCAAGCTCAAGCTTATTTGCTCTACTTCATCTATGTCCAAAATCAAATGCAATTCTTTTGATAGCACAATAATATTACTAATCACAGAGGCATGATTCTCACAGAGATTGGCTCGATAAATGTGGATCTTAAAACATTGATATAAATTCCACAATATTTAACAAAACCCCAAATGCATTCTATGTTATCAAAGTGAAAACACTATACCCACACTCAAGTATGGGTATATGCAAAACTTAGCATCATCGTGCTGAACCTTGCATACACCCACACTTGGGCATCGACTTATATCATTATAAAAAAAAAAACATTATTTATGAATTTCAAAATAACCCATACAAAATAGAATAGGTTAGGGAAAAGAAAATCCCCCTACCAAATCACAGTAGATTGACAGAACTCTGCTACAAGTTCGCTGTCAAGGTTACGAATCCAAAACAAATACCATGCTGCCAACACAACCAACTCAAAAATGTCTTCGAAATGGAGTAAAGTAGATGATATGAACAATATCAACCAAAAATTCTGGTGAGAAACCCCATCTTTCTCAGTCTCATATGCACGTATCTCCATCAAATAAAACCCCTTCATGATGCCAATATCTTGGCATTATCTTATAAATGTGCAACAAAACAGAGAAAAAAATGGATAAATTTCCTTTCCATTTCAATAAACAAAACCCCATACTAGCTGTACTGGCTGATTAAAGCCTTAAGTGATATTAAAAGTTCAACAAAATGTAATGAATGCTTCTACAAAAAACACAGTGTCGTGTATATGGCTTCCTCTTCTTCTGCCACATTATTTGGCATGCTCAAAAATAATGCAGAACTCTTTAATACTAGAGCATGTGAAACCATTGAAATTAGGAATATAAATCCTTAATATATATTTGCCAAAGTTTTGCTTATACAATAATCAACATGAAAGTATTATAAAAGCCGTGGGCTTCATATTCACTCTCAATACACCATAGTGTATATTAATATTGTTAGGGTATCCAAATCCTCAATAACATAAGCAAACATACTTAAGGTAAATAATTTATATATATATATATATATATATATATATATATATATATATATATATATATATATATATATATATATATATATATATATATATATATATATATTCAAAAGAATTAATGTTATAAAGTTAAAACTAGTTAAAACAATGTATTTACCTAATGAAATAAATAAACTCTATATTACAAGGATATGCAACTGCGAATGTAAAATAACAAATGAATATGTTAACCTCAATAATATATATTAAATCAATCCTTTTAATCATACATCTCTCAAATTTGCTAAAATCCAAAAGCACACAACATGTTTATATTTAAACATATCTATATTGTTTTGTTAAACATTTATCATGCTAACTTCTAATAATAAGTTCAACCACAATTACACGTCCCTTGGACATCTTCAACCAAATTCAATAGATAACAGAACATAACATCAAATAAGTACTTATAATATTAAAGTCTTAATATGAAATTAACCGAAGTAGTGGTCAGGCATGACAATATACATAAAACCTATGGGCATAAAATCCTCTTCATCTTCACCAAAAACTCTACATAGAGTCCTATATGCCTCCACAACCTTGGTATTGAAATACACCCTTTTGAAGGGTTCCCTGGAGGATGCTGTAATCGCTGGCAAGTTTCCAATTTTTCCTATATGTGCCCTCAATGCACCCTACCTAATTGCATCCTTCCTTGAAACATATTCCTTCTCTAATTCTTATAGGTTAATGGGCACATGATAGTCTGTCAGAGGCCCTAAACCAAAAACCTATCGAATTTCCTTTGGGCTGATTGTGAACAGAATTTCACCATCAATTCTTCTCACCACTCTGATTACTTGATCATAATTTTTTACAAAAAATTCTAGAAGGTCATAATCCATAAAAATACTTGGAACTACTAACTTTCTTAAGTCAAAGTTCTAGATATTGGCATGTGAGGCAAACAAATTCCTTTCTGAAAACCATTTCTTAAATAAAGAAAGATTAATTTGAGAAGTTTTGGCATCTCAGACCCAATTCCCCTTATCGTATAACCCATCTATGATTTTGAGCCCAGGGTTTAATGAGGTTAATTTTTTCACTTTCACAGTTTTAGTGGTAGACTTGAGGAGTAATTCAAGTAAGTCATCATGGATATTCTTGGCCAAATAATCTTCTTGCCTACAGAAAACCTTCTTGGGAGGCATACTTGATATAGTTTGTAGAAAACTAAATTGCTACAAAGGTTATAGTATATGGGAACTTACTTGATTTTCTCACTTGTTCTTCTCTGTAATCCTACAATATCTTGTGAACAATGGGAAATTGCTTCATGTTTTGATCAAGCTTAGCAAAAATTCTCACTAATTTCTTTTGCTTTGAAAGCTTGAAATCTTGTTTGCATGAGATGGAAATGGAAAAATCTTTTGCAATATACTCTATTTTTTTCTTGCATGTGAAACTTTCATTCCTCATAAATAAACTGTAAGGGAAATAGAGTGGCACCACCTTCTATGTTTAAATTTATGCCACTGATCTCAAATTTTTTGACAATCTAGGAGCAGAAATAGGGATGACTCATTTTCCACTTGACATGTTGGTAGTCAATCCAATGAAAATTCTCCACCTATACTTTTCCTTTGCTATTGGCATTTCAAACTGGACCCACTAATCGTTAAGGACACATTTCGACGAGTCACTACATCACTATACATAAAGAATGAGCATTTTTCCTATGTGATATAGTGATAACCATTGATTCCATCTTGATTGAGTGGTGGACATTTGATTCATTACTTAATATAAATATGGTGGGTTCCCTATTCCTTTACTTTACTCGCTATGTCACTATCCTTAACACTTGAGCAACTCTCCCTAGTGATGAAGTAACAACCGTAGATTCAAACTTGATCTAAAAGCAAGGAAACTACATTACATCCATATAACTACAATGTGTCCCTTAGTTGCCATGTCTCATTGATTAAACAACATACAAGTTTCCATAGTGACTTGGTGATGATCATTGATTTGATTCAATCGAACAGTCACTGTCTTTCATTTGACTCCTGACTTAGGTGTGGGTCCATGGTACTAATGACATGGAAATGTCAAGTCAAACTAGCACATAATTTGAATATTTTAATCCTTTTTGTGACATCATGTCATTTGGGTCCCGTCAAGTGCACATTTTTAGGCTAGACACTATGTCTTTACCAACGAGGTGCAAAGATTTTTCGGTCACAACATAGTGATCTCTGGTGTTCTCAAAACTTTTAGTGCATACATGTTTCTAGCAGGATGCCACCATGTCTAGGAGATTACATGGTTCATTTTTGATGAAGCATATGTTGGGACCCACGTTCAAAGATTTTTCACCACAAAACCATTTCTCGTCAAGTTGCTATGTCACTACTAGCGAGATCCATTATTTTTATGGTTGCAACATAGTGACCTCATGAAGATAATTGAAATTTGGTGCTGGGAAAATACTTGCTTGTCAATCATGATTACCATAATTAATACCTCTAACATAGTAATAAAAATGCATGTCCATAATACCACTAGGGAAATTCATGGCCACCACATTTTTCAAAATTTTCCATCCTCAACATTTTTAGATAAGACACTATGTTGCTACTAATAGGATATAATTTTTTTTTGATTGCGATATAGAAACTCATCAAAAAAATTAGATTCTAGTGACACCATTTGCAATTCATTTCATTTGGTTTTGACAATTCTAACATGAAGCATGTGACTGAACCTTTTTGAAATAATGCAGTTTCCCGGTGCCAACCCTCCACTTACGACACCACCAGTTAATTTCATGGCAGTCACTATGTCACTATTATTAAAACACTTGCATCTTTACATAGCAATAAAATGATAGCCATAGATCTTATAATGATTAGATGGTGGAAACAAAAAGGGTAAAAGGCACTTGGGGGCATGAAATATTTAAACGAGTCAAGAAATATTCAAAATTTGAAAGGCTTCATGCCCAAATAAATTCAAAAAGAACATGAGACTTAGGGTTTGACAAGTTTTTAAGAGGTTATTAAAATTGTAAGGCCAAAGAACCAAAAACCCTTGTAGGCAAACAATGGATTCAATTCTGATTTTTTATACCAAGACTAGAAGAAATTTACTTTGTAAAAAATTAGACCAACAATGGCTTTATCTGGGGATGGTAAACTAATTGAGTCTATATAAGAGTCTAGAATCTATGGTAGAGTAGACCACATACTTGATAGATAATGACAACTTCTTTAGAGAGCACAAAAGCAAAACAACAGACACAAAAACCTACTACACAAAGGTATTTATAGGGACTTACAAAAATATACAAAATATACAAGGAAATAGGAAGACCTAGAACTACTATTCATGGATAAACAAGTATTTCAGTAGAAATACCTCTTCAAGAACTGTCCATAAACTGGCAGCTCAAGAATATTGCCGAATAGATCCTTTAGTAAATAAGAATCCTCTCCCCATGGAGTTTCAATTAAGTAGGGACCTAGCCATATAGGGTCAAATTTTCCATGTTTTCCCTTTTCTTCAATCCTTGCATTCTACATAAGGATAAAACCTTCAAGTTCAAATTTCTTACTCACTGTCCTTTTGTCATATAATGTCTTGACTTGTAGTTGCAACTTTGGATTCTTGAGAGATGCTTCTCTCCTGGTTTCTGCTAGTCCTACAATCTCATCCAACCTTTCTTGCATGTCATCTATAATATCTTCATCATACAACTGGATGTAATTGTAAAGTCCTACAAAGTTATTCTGAGGCATCCTTGCCTAGATTCTGTGCATAATATCAAAAGGTGCTATACCAATGGCTTTCTTTACAGTCACCCTGTCAGCCCATATGGTTAATTGCAACTTAGAATCCTAGGCTTTCTTATTATCATCTAGTGTCCTTTTTATTGTTTTCAACAAACTCTTATTTGTGGACTCGGCTTGTCCATTCCCTTGTGGATGATAAGGTGAAGAAGTTGATCTTGTAATTCCATACTTGTCACAAAATTTCATGAACTCCTCAGACCTAAAGCACATTGCATTGTCTGTTACAATTTTCTAAGGACAACCAAATCTAGAAATAATGTTATTTAGCAAGAACTTGTTGACAACTTTACTAGTTGCATTTCTTGTAGGGACTGCCTCCACCCACTTTGTGGAATAATCAATGGTAACTAGTATCCATGAATAATCAGTACTGGACTTAGGAGAAATTTCTCCTATGAAATCCATTCCCCATTATTGAAATGGTGCTTGAACCTCTACTAATTTCAATAGAGTATTTCCTCAAAATTTCAACTTAACTGCAAACCTTTGACAGGCATCACACTTTCTGATTATTACCTAAGCATCTTTAAAAAGAGAAGGCTACTAGAAACCAACTCTCATTACCTTGTGGGCTGTAGTCTTGGCCATATAATGTACTCCAAAAACTCTAGAATTCATTTCCTTCAATATCTCTTTTAAATTTTCTTGATCATCACAATTTAGTAAAACTCCTTCAAAATTTCTACACCATAAATTGTTCCTAACAATGACACCTAATGGCTTGTAACTTAGTACTCCTCTTCTCTTTTTTGGTCAAATGGGAAGGAGCTTCCATGTGTTTTAGATAATGGATAACATTAGCATACTACTCATAGTGATTAAATCAGATCTAAGGTCATATGCTACCATATTTATCTGATAGGTACTAGATTTGAGACCCAAGTAGAATGTTTAATAGGTTTAATTATCCTTCCATCCCTTAAATTTATCAATTCCTCTTGCATTTTAGGGGCTAGAGTGGGATTGAATGGTCTCTATTTCTATCTAAAAGGTTTTACATTATCCTTCAATGGTATGACATGTTGGAAAAGATCTTCTCTAGAAGCCTTTAGGTCATCATATGACCATGCCAAAACATGTCTATATTTTCTCAGTAAGTTAATCAAAGGCTTCCTAATTTTGGCTAACAAATTTTGACCAATATAAACTTTCTTAGGGGCCTCATTAGTACCCAAATTTATCTCCTCTAACTCCCGAGGTTTACAATCTTTAGCCCCAGGCCTTACCCTATCTTGGTTATCAAACATGTTCTCCAAAACAACCAAACCTTTGGGTACTTTATTAGTCTTTAATTGTATGACCTCTTGACCAAAAATTGTTTCCTTCCCATCTATGGTTTCAACCAAATCACTACAGTCCAACTCTTGACCATGGTATTTATCTTCATTCAAAAAGAAATTCACAATGTCTTTGTCATCTTCAAATACTTGCCAATGTTCAATATTATTAGGTATTGAGGGTCTATTCTAGACCTCAATCTATGAAACTCCTACAAATGATGCCTCCTATGGTTTAATTTCTATATTTGCTAATAAGTCAGCCATCTTATTTTGGGTTCTATCTCTCCATGAAATACCAAATGCATCAAGGAATTCTATCTGATCCCAAACAACATTACTATACTATTTCAATCTTTTATTTTTAGATGCATATGTCCCCTTTATCTGCAAAATAACCAATTCTAAATCACCTATAGCATGCAACTTTTTAATTCCATGGTGGGTAGCAACTTTTAATCTTAATAACGGGGCTTCATATTTAGCTATATTGTTGGTGCATGAAAAATTTAGGGTGAAGGAATATCTAAAAATATTCTTTTCAGGGGAAACAAAGATTACACCTGCCCCTGAACCTTCTTTAGAGTTGGCCCCATCAAAGAATATAGTCCATAATATTGGTGAATCCATACAAAAATCAACTTCATGCTCAATCATAGCAGGCAACTTTTCAACTTTTTGGATAATTAACTTAGCTCTAAGTGTATTCACACCCATGTCTAAAAACCAAGTAGCATCTTTGTCAATTTCTTCCCTCAAAATATGATTGACCCTTGGCTCTCTGTCTACTTTAGTAGCCTTATCTCCAATGTGAAAAGTTGCATAGGTTAAGTCACATTGTAGACTACCTCCCATAACAACACTCCATTTTCTAGAGGGCAACATTCCATAATGTGGAGGAATATCAACTACAAGGACTGACATGGTCAACTCTACCTCAAGGTATGTAGCTAGCTTAAATGGTAAAGCATTAATTGTACCTATAACTAGGACTTCTCTAGCATCCATACATATAAATCTACCTTTCTTAGTATCTACTTTCAACCCTAGGGCTTCCATTACTTTAAAAGGCATGGTGGTGTTAGAAGCTTGTTGGAAATCTAATTGAAAAGATCATTGTAAGAAGAAGATTGATTGAAAGAGGGAGATTCTTGATAAAGAATGTTTTCAATCATTGTCTTGTAATTGATGTCAAACCTACTATTTGTAGAAATGATAATTGCTTATAAAATCTAAGTACTATCACTTAGTTGATTGATGAAGAGGATTTAATCAACAAGATGTAACAAGAGCACCTAAGGGAAATGTTGAGTTATGGTTTTGTAATGAAGTGCAAGGATCAGCTAAGACAATGGTTAAATGATGTAATGATAACATACTTGAAGATACATAATTTGGTCACACTTAGGAACATTGGAAGTATAAGTTAGAACAAGGTTAACTACAAAGCTCAAATTAACTTCATTAGTGAGTGCCAAGCAAGCTAGTTTAAGCTAAGCAAATTTTCAGTTGGAGTTGAGAAAATGCAAAATCTAGTGGATGTCGACTAAATTTCAAGTGTCAAGTGGAGTTTAAGTGTTGAGTGATATAGAAGGAGCAAAGAAAATAGAAAAACTTAGTGGATAGAAGGAGCAAAGAAAATAGAAAAACTTAGTGGATGCCAACTGAATTCACAATAGGTGCCGAGCATCAGTAAAATGTAGTTGATGCCAAGTAACACAATATGTGTCGAGCACCATAATTTCAATAGTGTCGAGTTGCTACATTATTTAAAAAGTCAAAGATTCACTAGATCTAAGCCAACAAGTTTGTTACCTTGAATTTTGTGAATTAGTTGGAGGATAAGGATGATGAGCTGGTGGAACAAAATTCTATGTAAACTATTTTTGAGCTTATTCAAGGGGATTCTTCATGATATTTCTAGAAGGAACAAAATGTGGGTTAGATTCAATGAATCCTACCTAATCCATTTGAACTAAAATCAAATGAGGGAAGAATTGAGCAAGAAAAGAAATTCTAGACTTCTATTTAAGGAGTTACAAACCAAGAAGAAAGAGTTGTTGGAGTGCCAAATTGTGAAGTAATTGAAGGGTGTCAAGGAGAAGACATCTAGGAGAAGGAAGAATAGAGCATAGAGACTCTGCTTTGATAAGTGGATAGAAAGAGAGGATTTCACTTGTACATTAGGCATGGAGACTCAAGGTGAAAAAGCTTGAAAGGAGGTCAAGCTATCAGAGATATAGAGACTAAAAGCCAAGAAATTTTATGAGTTGAAGAGTGATTTAAAATCTACAAGTTAAGTTGTATGTTGTAATCAGGTCAAAACCCCTTATTGTTACTCTCTAGCAATTGTATCAGTTAGGGTAAAAGAAAATTCTATGGACTTTGGTTGGTTTAATAGCCATTTTTAAATCCTTTAACAGGGTGGAATTCCAAGTGAATGTTCTAAAGTCCTCTAACTAGGTCCACTTCTAGCAGGGTGGTTAAATCCTTTAACTAGGTCACATTTAATAGTGTGGTGTAGCCTTTAATAGGGTAGGTCTTTCACAGGGCATCACTTTAGAAGAGTGAGAATTGAGTAGCATGTTACTGATGGTTTTTCCCAAATTAGGTCTCCACATAAATCACCGTGTTATGTGTTGATCTTTTCATGTGTTATGATTTCATGTTGATTTACAGTAACTTATTGAATAGGAAAGTTAAAGCTTGGATAAATAAATAGTTAGATGGGCACACTTTACTTGATCAAAAGTTTGAATTGGACATTTGGACCTTGAATAATTGGTTCACCCCCCCTATCAATTATTCTAAAGCATTTCTAACAAAGCTCCTGAATTTATCATGTAGTTTTTTAGGGTTTTTCCTTTTATAATCAAGCTAAGAAAGAATGGGTCAATATCTTCTATATATGTTACTAATGAATCATCCAGGAACATTTGGGGAATTCAATACATAATACCACTATTTTCAATTACCAATGGGGTTTTTCGAATGACATTTTGTTCTATGTTGTTGTTATTATTTCCTATCCCTCCCAACCATGACAAGGCTTTGCTCACATGCTCTTCAATTATAAATAGTTCAGATAAGGGTACTTTAATAGTAATTTGTGACAACATGGATATCATGTCAATAGGATCAGATATAGTGGGTTTCATAATCATACCTAGAGTAGGAACCTTCTGAACAACAAAGACCATTATTTGCTTGACAATATCAAATCCTAGCCCCTTTTCTTGCACAATTGCTTTTGCTATCTCATTTGTTTGAATTTGAACTTTCTTCTTGGGTTCCCACTTCTTGGTTTTGATGTCTTTAATCTTAATTTTCTCTACATTAGCCGTCTTGTCTTCATCCTTCATCTTATGTGTAACATCTTTTATAAATAAACGAAAAGGGTTCCCAACATCATTGTTAACTATTCAATTTCTCAAATCATAATTGCTATGTACGTAGGAGATCATTTCTATAGTGATCCTATCAATTTTCTCTTTAAAAGGAATTCTCAAGTTCACATGACCAATTTTAGAAGATGTAGCACATACTTGATCTTTACCATTTCCTTCATTGTTTGAGAACACTTGTTGATGATGTAACTGATAGGAAACTCTCTTATTTTCAAGATCACTTTAAGTTTCTTCCAAATCTAAATCCACACAATCATTGCACATGCTCACCATATTACATCTTACATCATCATGGCTTTCTTCTTCTTCTTCTTCCTCATTTTGTGCACTATAATCTAAAACAAATGGCTGAGCAAGTGCACAATACTCTAAAGAGTGAGGTGATTGACAAATGATACACCATGGCACATTATCATTCATATTAAATTTTTTTTTTTTGCAGAGGATCTGGTGTACCCTTATCTTTTACATGCTGGGTTTGGCTAGGAATTGGCTTACCATCCTTCCACTGAGTAGTGTAAGGGTAATTTTACATTCTAGGTTGTCTATTGAAATTGTTTTTGTTTACTAGGGTTTTCTCACCAACATTTATCTTATGTGTATTGAAAGTAGTTGGGTTCATCTTTTTTAACAAGTCCAACACCTGAACTATTGTGGGTTCTTCAGTCTTCTTTCTTGCAGGGGCTTTATCAACTTCCCTTTTATTGTTAGTCTTGGGATTGAACAACTTTGGATCATCTCTCCTACCAAGGTTGCCAGATGCTTTCCTATTATTTTCAATATTAACTGCAATCTTATAAGCATCCCTCAAAGTTTTAGGATCTTTATCCCTCAACTGGTAAGCCATCTTGTTGTCAAAAGGATTAAAATAGATTGTAAGACAAACATCCTCATTCAATCTCATAACCTAGAAAACTTTATACATACCCTTTTGGAATCTTACATTGAAGTCAAATGTAGACTTATTAGGGTTTTTCTTGATGTTGTTGAAATCATTCAACATAAACCCAACATTAGTATTATCACCATATTGTTCTTTGAACAATTTCTCCAAATCACTCCATGAACTAATTTTGTCATCAAGTAACCTTCTAAACCAATCCCTTGCATCTTTAGTTAGTGAATGAACAAAAAACTTTATCACCACATCCTCATGTTCAACTTCAAATTAATTTAGCATATCTTTGAAAATGCTTAAGTGCTCTTCACCTATAACAATGTTATTTCCAGAGAACTTGACAACTTTATCTCTTAAATCAAAAGATATAGGATGTAGAGCACCAGGAATACTCACAAATGACATTTGTCTATATTTTTCCATGTAGACGAGTATCTTCTTAAAACTATCAACATTTGAGGTGCTTGTTATGTTGGCTTGATTGATAACAATACTTTGAGATTGTTGAGGTTGAACAATAGGGGCTTGAGTACTAATGGTGGATGATGAGGCAAGGGTAGATTGAGATATTCCTTGAGTTGAAATTACTAGTCCACAAGTTAGTAAAAAAGTTGTAGTTGGGGTAGACAATTTTGGCCATGAAGCCAATGTCGAATTAGACTTTATGAATTGGATTTCCGTCCTAGTCTCTATAGCTTGAGCTTCATTGTCAACCTTCTCAAGTTCTTTTGCAAGATCTTCTTTCTCTTTCCTAGCCTTTTCTAGATTTAGATCTCATTTTGACATAGGAAGATTTACATATTTACTTGCTTCTTGAGGCTCATTTATCTCGATTCCTACAACTTTTCCTTTTTCTTTGTCTAACTTCTTGCCAATAGGTTCTACCTGGTTACTTTGGACAGGCTTATAGGGTTGAACCTGGGCAATAAAAGGTTCTTCTTTTTGGCCTAGGAGTTTTTCTTGCTCTTGAACTTTGGCTCTCAAGCTATCTACGTCTCCAAAGACATCTCCATGAAGGATTGAAGCTCTTTCTTCTAACTTCTTGTTTTGTTCTTTTAAGGCAGCCATCCTTCTAAGAAAATTATCTCTTTCAAAAATGGCATCTAGGGTGGCTTGTTCTCTTTCCTTTTCTAGATGAGTATGTTTAGCTTCTTCCTCAGCAACCCACTTCTTAAAAACTCCAATCTTTGATTGTACTTCTTTAGGATCAACAGAAGTGGCTTCTAAATCAATAGGATCATACAAGTCTATAAGATTAGTTTCCATGTATGGGACTTCTCTAGGATTAAAAGGATCCCCAAATGAACTCCTAAGTCCTAGCCTATGATTCATCTTAGCCATCAAATCTATCCTAGGGGATGCATTCCCTACTAGTGACATATCTTTTTCTTGATATGCTCTTTCATCTGGTAATGGGGTACTAAATATTCCTCCTAAAAGCCTTGAGGTTTTTAATTCAGAGCTGAGTGAACAAGACTCTCTCCCTACCACTGGTTGGTATTGAGAATTAATTAATACACTACCTCTTAGTTTCCAAGTGGGGTTTGGTTTTGCCTTTTTCTTATTTAGGTTCTTCCTACCACCTTGAGATAAATCAGTATACATTAGTACATTAGGATTGGCTCTTGTGTTTTTTCTCTTGTCAACCATATTTGTTATTTATCAAATAAGCACTAGCTTCAAAACCTTGACTGATTCACCTACCTATTCCATGGAAAATGTAACAATTAAAACTACTCTCAAATTTAAGGAAAGGACACAAGACAATATAGAAATATCTAGCATATAGATGAACCAATCACTAAGATCATAAGACTACAACTCTTGCTTAATAGATAAGACACTTGGAAGGGTTGTATTTGTCAGTGTACATCTATGGCCTTTGATTTTATTTTTTATTTTTAAATTTTCAAGGTTTGTCTCTAAAACATGTCTACTATAACCATGAGCTTACCAAACAATCCGACAAACACATACACAACAAGACCAAAGACACTGCAATACTTCTTACACTTGTGTTGGAAAACTCCCCAACAAAGTCACCATTTTGTTGGTGCTTTTCAACTATTGAACAACAAAGCTTAATACTAAGATAATACTACCCAAAAATCTAGGGACTAGCTACTTCCCATCAACAATTATGTATGCATATTATTTGGAGCCAACTTTAACAAAACCAAACTGGCTTTCTACTCTTTAGGCTTTGCAAAACCAAGGTAGGTATACCTAAGGGATGATTCAAAATGAATGCTATTGTATGAGAATTTTATTATTTTCATCTAATTCTCAACTTCTAACTCTGACATATATATATATATATATATATATAATCCATTCCTTGACACTTTTAGATTATATAAACCCCTTATAAATAGATTTGGTCACAATTCTTCTCCAATTTGCAAGTCTTTATAGAAATAGTAGCAAGCTAAAGCTTAAAGGTTGCATGCAAAATAGTGCTAACCATCCTTGAAACTCTTCAAATAGTAAAATAAAGTTGATTTTGATTTTAGATTTGATGCTTATTCATGATCTAACTATCTGCAGACTTCATTAACTAGATTAGTGCCTATTCCACAGGGATTTAGAGTATACTACAATTTATAGATTTGATTTGTTGCATTACAACAAATATTATCAGCAATTCTTACTAGAATATATTCTTACAAACATCCTTTCTACTACCATAGCAGTCCCATCAAATTCACTAAAGTATTTACTTAATTGATTGAATTAACAACAATAATGAATTGGCATATAACCTAAGTGAATTGCATTCAAGTGGACAAGATTTGCTCATACAATATCAGAACAACTAGGTAATAACAAAGGAGACAAAATTCAGCAAGAACAAATATGGGGATAGTTCAATTTTGTATTAATCTCTTTTTTGAAGATTTGCATACAATTGTAATAAAAGTTTGAATGACTATAGACAAGACACTACATCCCTATAATGTCAATATATTCCAAGTATTTGCAGAGAGAATACATCATAAGTTTTGCATACATTTAAATAGACCAAACCATACTCAATATAAACTAAAATTGTATTAGAAAATGGACCATTCTCTAGCCTTTGAATCTCACTTAAATAGTGTGAGATGTAACAAGCTTCGGGCATAGAGAACTAACAGGTGTCCTTTTTTACAAAAGATATTTACTTTTTTCTTAACAAGAAAAGGTAAAACTTTTTGTAACAAAAAGCTAATACATCATATTATTCTCTTGGTAGGTGCCTCTTCTATTACATCTTCAAATGCTACAAGTCTCATGAGTGGCCTTTATTCACACTGAATCCTTGACATATGTAGCTATCAAATTTTCTAGTGATGTATCAGGCTCTGATTCCTAAAAATTCACCTCTACTCTGGAATTTCCACTCATATCATCATGTACTACCAAAGTGACAGTTATATTTGGTTTCATTTCTGCCACATCGTCCATCTGGTCCACCATATCTTTCACATGAGATGATTGTTCTTCTTTTTCTTCCTCTTTTCCATGCACTAGTGGAAGTGAGTTGATGATCTGTATTTCATCTTCTTGTGTCTCATCATCATCACTTTCAGCTTCTTCCAACTATTCATTGGAAGCAATATCTACCATCCACTTGTCAAAAAGTGTGTCATCTAGCCAATAAAATTGCAAAATATTCTATTGCTTCTTGATAACATATTCATCCTCTTTGTCAATATCAATAAAATCTTGTTTCAAAGAATCAAATAATATTTGGGCTTTCACCATTTCTTCTATTATGGTGGTCCACCATGCATGTCCTATTTCATTGATGATTTTATTCATTCTCAAACAAAATGAATTATCTAATTCTTTAGCCCATTCATTTTTATTTTTTAATCTATTTTTCCTATCCAAAGCATGTGGGAATAAATCAAATTTCTAGCTCCTATACTTATCCAAATAGCTAACAATTCTTTTGTGTAACTTAACTCTCCTATCATCAAATTCTATTCTCATGAGCAAGATCATAATTTATTTCAATCTGATAATGTGAAGACCATAGGATAGAGTAACACCAGAATGTAATTTCTTTTCTTCTCTTTCCCCATTTATTCACAATAGGCTTCAAAGCCTCATTATTTGCTTTTATTTCATCCCATATGTTTATTTTTCTTGCTAATTGATCATAAAATAATGACCATTTAATTTTATCTCCTAGATACATGAGAGCTTTTCTTAATTTGTCTTCATATTGTACATTTAGCTCTACATGTAAAGTCCACAATTTTCTCTTTTCTTCTTCAAAATCTTCAGTCATGTAATATTTGTGGCCTTTTTGGGGTATCTCCCATTTCTATGAGAGGACTAGATTTAAAAGGTTCCATTGTAGGGCAAGGATATGTTATTCTTGGTTTGGAAGACCTCCTCATTACCTTATTTTCAAGTTTAATTCTTTTTTGAACTTCTTTATTGTAAGCCTCCAAAACTCTCTCATACTTATTCTGCAGTTCAAACATTGTCTTCTGTTCCTTTTCTATAGTAGCCAAAATAAGCTGAGATGTTCCAACAACCATGTGAGCTACCTCCACATGGGAGGTATCTGCTACTCTTTGCACAATGATATTTTCCATTAACCTAGAGTCATCTGGCTGTGATGAAACAACCCTTGATCCCTTCCTTAATGACCATATAACCAAAGCAGCTTGGTCCTCAATGAAAATAGTACTTTTGAATTCTATTTTATTTTGGTCCTGTAGGTCCAAATTTTTTGAAATAGAATTAAAAATTAGAGCATCTACTATGTCCCAATTGGGTAGCAGTAAAATGTTTGATGCTTTCACCATCTGCCTCCCCACTTTAGGAGTTATAATTTGGAATTCCTATATCATCTTTTCTTTTACTTGAGTTTGCAAGGCTACCTCCTCTAGCTCTAGATGCTATGTTCTTAACTTATTACATCTTTCTTCATACTTTCCTATGTTTGTTCTGCAGGAAAATTGGTGGAAAGCTCTAGACTTGACAAAACTATCATTTGACAAAAAATGTTGACTAGCTTGCTCTATCACAGGGTCTAATTCCCTCCTTTTAAAATATGCTATTGTCAACTCTACGCTTGGCATAGGATGCTCCTAGTAGTCTCCTTCATCTATTTCTGCCTGGTTAATGAAAATTTCTCCTTGTGACCCTAGTTGTTCAATTTGATCTCTAGTAAGTTGTTCCTCTTCAATCCTCAGAGGGGATTGTGAAGGTGAATATTCCTCAATGTGAGGATCTTGATCTTTTGTTATTTTTCACCTCTTAGGGGAGGGCTTAGTAGATCTTTCTTCTAATACAACACTAGTGGATTCTACTATTTGCTTACCTTTATCCATAGTGGTCTTCTTATTTTGAATGATATTATACCCTAACCTTTTCTGGACAATCAATTGTCTTGCCCCTAGATTGGGAGTGAATCCCAGTCTCCTCATCACCTCCTTAGCCTTATCTGGATAAGAATTAATTAAAATTTTATTTTTATCATTCATAGTTTCCATTTTTTTAGGGAAAGTAATCATGATCTTATTTATTCTATCTGCCTCTATGATGGCATTACCTAGAGGACTATAATTTTCATCAAAATGATGAATATAATCTAAAACCTTTGAGAACACTCTCCATTTTTCTTGCTTTGCTTCCTGTTCTTGTAATGAGAATTCGTGTCTTATTATGTCTTCAGGAAAGTATGACTCATGATCAATTTTTTCCACCTTGATCATGTGCCTAAAGGCGAAGTTATAGAATCTCTTAGTGTCACAAAAATAGGGATGAGAGATAACTATCTTGTATTGATCTAATGTTTTATGCAGAGAAATCCAACCCCCTTTTGTGATCACAAATTTGTGGGCTACAATGCAAGTTGGGAATATTGACCCTCTTTTCCTTTTCAACAAATAAGTTTCCTCTAATCCTCTTAGTTGCCACAAAAATATAGCTACTCCTAACTTTAATGGCACTTGGTAAGGTCATACACGAGGAGTAACTCTAAAACCATAAATCCTAAAGACAATTGAAATTGAGTATGGGATGATATCTCCCAAATTATGTGAAACTTTCAAACCAATAGGATTGTCTATGGACCTAATAAGACTTACCAATGCCTTTGGTACTCTAGGATTGTCACTTAATAGTAGGCACATCAACTTTGAAGCAAAGTACCTATCAAACCTGACAAAACTAGCCTTTTCTACTTCCTAAGTCATATCTGCACTCCATAACTAGAATGACAGTGCTTCCCCATCCTATTCTCAATTTAATTTCATTTCCTCATATGTTACTCCTTTGAACAAAAACATATGCATTAATAAATAATAGTGACCAAAAAATTTCTCCACCTTGCCTCTTGCAATCCCAACCAGGCCATGATGAATTTCTTCTGCTAAATAGAATGCAAAATCAAAAATAATATCAACACCAAAAGAGGAAATTTGAGTGATCATATACATAAAACCTATGGGCATAAAATCCTCTTCATATTCACCAAAAACTCTACATAGAGTCTTGTATGCCTCCATAGCCTTGGTATTGAAATACACCCTTTTGAAGCATTCCATGGAGGAATGTTGTAATTGTTGGCAAGTTTCCAATTTTGCCTATATGTGCCCTCAATGCACCCTGCCTAATTGCATCCTTCTTTGACACATATTCTTTCTCTAATTCTTATAGGTCAATGGGCACATGATAGTCTATCAAAGGCCCTAAACCAAAAACTTGTCAAATTTCTTCTAGGCTGATTGTGATAAGAACTTCACCATCAATTCTTCTCACCACTCTGATTTCTTGATCATAATTTTTTGCAATAGATTTGAGAAGGTCATAATCCATAAAAACACTTGGAACTACTAACTTTCCTAAGTCAAAGTTCCAAATATTGGCAACCAGGGAAAATAAATTCCTTTTTGAAAACCATTTCTTAAATGAAGAAAGACTAGTTTGAGAAGTTTTGGTATCCCAGACTCAATTCCCCTTTTCATAAACCCATATTCAATTTTGAGCCTAGGGTTTAATGAGCTTGATTTTTTCACTTTCACAGTTTCAATGGTAGACTTAGGGAGTAATTCAAGTAGGTCATCATGGATATTGCTAGCCAAATAATCTTCTTGCCTAGAGAAAACCTTCTTGGGAGGCATACTTGATATAGTTTGTAGAAAACTAAATTGCAAAAAAGGTTATAGTATATGGGAACTTACTTGATTTTCTCACTTTCTCTTCTTTGTAATCCTACAATGTCTTACGAATAATGGGAAACTGCTTCACAAAATGATCAAGCTCAACATAAATTCTCACTAATTTTTTTTTTTTTGAAAGCTTGAAATATTGTTTGCATGAGATGGAAATGGTGAAATCTTCTGCAATATACTCTATTTTTTTCTCCCACATGAAGCTTTCATTCCTCATAAATGAACTGTAAGGGAAATAGAGTGGCACCACCTTCTATGTTTACATTGATTTCAAAAAATCTAACAATCTAGGAGCAAGAATAGGGATGACTCATTTTCCACTTGACATGTTGGTAGTCAATCCAATGAAAATTCTCCACCTGTACTTTTCCTTCACTATTGGCATTTCAAACTAGACCCACTAATCCTTAAGGACACATGTCGACGAGTTGCTACATTGCTATACATAAAGAATGAACATGTTGCCTATGTGATATTGCAACAACCATTGATTCAATCTTTATTGAGTGGAGCACATTCAATTAATTACTTAATATAAAGATGGTGGGTCCCCTATTCCTTTACTTTACTCGCTATATCACTATCCTTAACACTCGAGAAACTCTCCATAGAGATAAAGTGATAGCTGTAGATATAAACTTGATATAAAGGTGAGAGAATTGTATTACATCCATATAATTGTGGTATGTTCCATAGTGACTTGGCGATGATCATTGATCTGATTCAATCAAACAGTCACTATCTTTCATCTGACTTCTGACTTGGGTGTGGATCCATGGTACTTATGATGTGGAAATGTCCTATCAAACTGACATATAATTTGAATATTCTAATCTTTGTTGTGACATCATATAATTTGGGTCTCACCATATGCACATTTTTAGGATAGGTGCTATGTTGCTACCGGAAAGCTACAAAGACTTTCCAATCACAAAATAGTGACCTCTAGTGTTCTCAAAACTTCTAGTGCATATATGTTTCTAGAAGGATAACACCATGTCTAGGAGATTATGTGGTTCATTTCTAATGAAGAAAATTTTGAGACTTGCCTTCAAATATTTACCACAAAACTATTTCTTGTTGTGCTGCTATGTCGCTACCAGTGAGATCTATTATTTTCCTAGTCACGACATAGTGACATCATAAAGACAGTTGAAATCCACTGCTCGAAAAATACTTTCTTGTCAATCATGATTACCATAATTAATACCTCTGACACAATAATAAAAATGCACATCCATAATACCATTGGGGAAATTCATGGCCACTAGATTTTTCAAAATCTACCATCCTTGACATTCTTCGATAAGGCACTATGTCACTACTAGTAGGATGTAAACTTTTTCCAATTGCGACATGGTAACTCATCAAAAAACTTAGATTCTAGTGATGTCATTTGCAATTCATTTCATTTGTTTCTGACAATTTTGACATGAAGCATGTGACTGAACCCTTCTGAAACAATACAATTTGCTGGTGTTGATCCTCCACTTACGACACCACTAGTTAATTTCATGATAGTTGCTATGCCACTCTCATTAAAACACTTGCATCTTCACATAGCAACAACATGATAGCCATAGATCTTATAAAGATTAGATAGTGGAAACAAAAATGGTAAAAGGCACTTGGTGGCACAAAAGATTTAAATGGTTCAAGGAATATTCAACAATTTAAGGGCTTCACACCTAAATAAATTTAAAAAGAACTCAAAACTTAGGGTTTGACATGTTCTCTAGAGGTTATTGAAATTTCAAGGCCAAAGAACCAAAAACCCTAGCAAGCAAACAATAGATTCAATTCTAATTTTTTATACCAAGACTAGAAGAAATTTACTTTGTAAAAATTAGACCAACATGTCTACCAGTTATGTTAAAATGAGAAAAAAGATCTCATACATGGCTTCCTCCTAATACATTAAATCTTACAATGAATATTTCCTTGAAAGTAAAATTATATACAACTTCTTAATAATATCCTCACTCCTTTCACAATTTAGATGATAAACAATGATATAATCTCCTTACATCACAATGAAATAACAATAGAGACTTACAAAATCAAAACCCCCTTAAGATGACATGAACATTGGTCTTTATTTACACACTTCAATCTTTTCCAATTTATGAAGGGTGAAACTCTAATACTTTCAAGGATGCATCTTCACAAAACTTGGAACCATGGAGGCTCACCTCCCATCTTAGGCTTCTATGAAGCCACCCACTAAGCAGGGGAAATAAGGAAGAAATAGTTGCACATCCTTACATTCAAATGTCATGCATATCCATAACAACGCAACTCATTCCAACACAACACAAACCATCCAAAGGCATGCAATATATTCAACAATAGAATCAAGATATAGGGTGAAGGCGGGCTCTCTCCATGAGGAGAATGTTAAATATATTCCCATTTTCCCATAAGCAACATGCCCTTTCGAGGCTTAACAATGTCTTTCCTCTTCATACACCTCCTTATACCTCCCAAGAATGTAAGTAATAATGAATTCCATACTCCATTCAAACACATCAAATTCATCTCCACACATGGAAGAGTTTCTCAACTACATGGGTGAGGCCAACTAACCCCTTCACCCAAGAATCTCTTCCCTCCCAAGGGTGAGTGATACTTCACACCCATTTTACATAACAAGCAACATGAACAAAACAAGATTCAAGGAGGAAACCATATAAAACTTCTTAGACATAAAAATTCTTACATTCAACTCAAATACAACAATATTCTTCACAAAACCACTTCTACACCATATCAAATCTACAATACAATGGAGAAACACCATATCAATTTGCAATGCAATGAAGAAACACCATGGATCATGGATATCAACCTCACTCTGAGAAATTGAAAATGAAAGTTTTTGTAGAGTGCCTTATCTTCTCCCTCCAAACCCTAAATGTCTCTAAAGTTATGGAGTGGGTAAGTGGGTTTCTAATTTGGTCACTCCTTTATATAAGACTCCCATTTTCGGATTTAATAAAAAATGAATTCTTTTTGGGGTCTCCTAGGTCTTATAGGCACCCTAGGGTTCACTAATAGCCCCCTAAATTAAAGTGTTATCATGGGTAGGGTTTATTTTTATTACAAATTCACCTTAGAGTCACATTTTTGCCCTCATAATGCTAGGTAAAGTTCAATTTCGAATTTCCTATGGTGATAACCTTTGTTTCCCTTACTAACTCAAGGCAATATGTCTAATTCTTAATTAAGGAATTTAACTTGAGAGAAGGTGGCCACATGATCCATCTTTAGAGAACATGTCATTTCCACATAATGAGTACAAGTGTCAAGTGACACACACAAAATTCACTGTACATCACACATGACATGTTTTGAATCTACTCATGTAATACATTCTAGAGACATACATCTCACAATTACAAAATAAACACATCACAATGAGGTTTATGAATCTTCTGAAGATTCAACTTGGCAATGTCATATTAACATGTGTTTATACCTTGTTTCTGTTAGCTTAAAGAATAAATTTGACAACTGAGTGTCAATACACTTAACCAAGATCAAGAACAAGTGCCGAGTGTAACAGGTGCCGAGTGTTAACAAGTGTCGAGTGTTAACAGGTGCTGAGTGTTAACAAGTGTCGAGTGTAACAAGTGTCGAGTGTTAACAAGTGTCGAGTGTAACAAGTGCTGAGTGTTAACAAGTGTCGAGTGTAACAAGTGCCGAGTGTTAACAAGTGCCGAGTGTAACAAGTGCCGAGTTTTAACAAGTGCCGAGTATAATAGGTGCCGAGTGATACAATTTTGTTTAGGTGCCGAGCTATCCAGGAAACAACAAGTGTCGAGTATCAGCAATACTTCAGGAGCTGAGTAACTCTGTAGATCAACATAGAAGTTTGAAATTGCATAAACTATGATGCAAATAGTTTTTGCAACCAACAAAAAGTAAACTTTGAGGGATTTAATGATAAAATCGAATCTTTTATTTTCCCCATGCAATTCACATGCAACCAACAAGAAAAATGATAAAGGCATGAAACCAATCAGTAAAAGACAAGTATTGAGTGGGAAATTGAGATTCAATATGGATCGTAGATCCAAATCAAACCCTAAGTCTTTGAAGTCTTTATAAGAAAGATGAAATTTCATTGTAAATATATATGAAAAAGGACATACAAGGGTGCATAAGGAAATCTATTTTCAGAAGCAAGGGTTATTAGATCACAAAGGATCAAGATCAGGAGAAGGTAGAAAAGGAGCCTGCATTCAGCAATCAAGGATTGTAATCTATCAGGTTTATTGTACCTAATACTCTCTAGCAATTGTATTAGAATGAAAATCCTATGGTGATAGGTTAGCTTAATAGCTATTTTGATAAATCCTTTAACTAGGTGATGAAATCCTTTAACAGGGTAACACTTCATGTTAAGTGTTTGAAAGACTCTAACCAGGTCACTATTAATATAGTGTAAAGCCTTTAACAGGGTAGGCCTTTAACAATGGTTGAACAATATTGCTGTAGTAAATTTTGTGGGTATCATCGCCACCCTAGTTTTACCTTCTTATTCTTGGAGGGTTTCTGGGTTACCAAATTCTAGTGTTATGAGTTATTGATGCATGAATGTTGTTACATGTTTATTTGATGTATTTACATGAATGCAATTTACTTTCAGTTAAAAGTTTTATTGGCTAAAGTGTGATACTTATGATTCATCCCCCCCCCTGTCATAAGTACTCTTTCCATATTTGAATATTCCAACAATTGGTATCAGAGCACATCCAGGTTCTCACAAGGAAAAGCCTAACAGCTTGGAGGAAAAGATCTAAAGATGGAAGCTTTCAAACTTGGAAAGATCAATGAAAATCAGGTGATAGATGTGAAACTTGCTCTACATAGCTTGGAGGAATTCAGAAACAAATTGAGAAACTCATTAAAAAAGAGGAAGGATCTAGCCATAGCTGAAAATGATATACACTACAAGGAGATTGATACCACCAACATATTTTCCAGTGGAGACACTAAAGAGTTTGATGCAGCAATAGCAGAACTGATGGAGAAAAACAAAATTCAAGCAGAGGAGATAAGATCTCTCAAGATGGAACATGAATCACAAGCCATAATGATATGTGAAATTACTGAACAAAAGAAAAGAGCAGTTGATGATAAGGTCATGATGGAAAATGACAAAAGGAATCTTGCAAACAGACTTGAAGAAAAATGTACTAAATTGACAAGGATCTCAAACATGCAGATGGATACACTTGCTCAAATGATGAATCTTCATCATGAACTCAATATGAAAGATATTGAGATCTCTACTTTGAAGATGTAGAAGGAACAAATGCAGAATGAATTGAACAGAGAAAGAGAGGTGGCAGAAAATCTCAACAAATCAAGTGAAGCCATCAAATATTTTGAGCAAGTACTGAAATCTCCAAGATCAACCCATGATACAAGAGGGCTTGGGTATAACATCACTAAAGTAGGAGAATCATCAAAGAGTGTAGAAAAAAGAAGTGAAAAAAAAAAAGATGTTAAACCTACATGTCATTTCTGTGGAAAGAAAGGACATACATCTAATGTCTATAGAAGCAAGAATGGCCATCAGCATGACAAACCCAAAAGCATAAATCATTGTCATAAATGCAAGAAGCAAGGTCATCAAGCATATGAATGCAAAACCCAAACTATCAAGACATCAAGATTTGATGGACATTGTTATAATTGCAAAAAGTATGGACATAGAGCTTTTGAATGCAGATCAAAGTCTACGTGGACAGTAAATCAACCAGCAAAGACATCAAACCATGAATTTTGGGATTACAACACGAGGTATAGCTATCACTATTGTCAAGAATATGGACATATCCCACATAACTACATAAGAACACATTTTAGAGGGAACTAAAAAAGATGGTTGAGTCAAACTACATGTTTTAGTTGCTTAAAAACTGGTCATGTTAGCTGAAATTGCCCAACAAGGTCAAAGGCATCAAGTTTTGAGTTCAACAATGGAAAGGCAAAGATAGATGTTGGACATATCAGAAGTGAAATGAATAAGACATGGAGGAAGAAAGATGAGTATAGCACATCAAGTATAGAGATCACTTCACCTAATAGGTCAAGTGATCACACTTCATCAAATTAAGAAAATAATAAGTGTGTGCGATTGATAAACCAAGTTACATCATAAATCAAGTCCCGAGACATATAAGAACTGCAAAAATGAAATCAGCATAAGCAAAGATGCTAAGTTAATTGAGAACTTTTGTGAAGATATGACAAAGTTGCCTTCAGGAGCCGAGTTGCTAACAATGACCGAGTTGATAGTTGATGCCGAGCTATTAAATATCAATAGGAGCCGAGTAAAGTAAAACACAATGGAAGCTGAGTCACAATGAAACTTTTCAAGTGCCGAGTAGACAGTTGGCAGCGTACTAAGCATTTATTACTTTGTTTTGAAGGGTACATAAATCCAATTTTTAATTATTTTCCCACCATTCAAATGAAAAGCAAAGCCGAAAAGAGCGGAGAAGATCAAGATTAGCTCAAAAGCCATTTGTAAAGATTTCAATAGCGATTCAAGACAAGTTGTATCGATATAAGGTATTTTACTTAAGTGCCGAGCTATGTAGGACCTATAAACTTGTTTAAATCATAAACCCTAGTTTGGAAAACAATGGCATCTGGGTCAGGAACCACTAAGGGTATAGAGAGTCATGAAGTACAGTTGGTCAGCAACGAAGTTAAACAACCTGAATTTAAGCCCATTCCAGAAGTAGCGTACAAGAATGATTTGATAGGTGCAGTATTAGTTATTTTGGATAAAGTTGTTATGGTCCAAGATGTTCATAGATGTTATAATTGCAAAATTGGTGCCATAGGAGACTTAGAAATCTATAATGCATATGATAAACTATGTGAAAAAAAGGTACTAAAAAATGAGTTTTCAATAATAGAAAGAAAAGGGTTAACCAAAACCCTAGCATTTTTGACTGTTTTCAAAACTGAATGGGTACGGATAGTTCTGAGTGAAATACATGATGGAGCTTTTTGGTTAGAGTCAGGGCCAGTAAAATTCACCAAGAAAACAGTTCATAGGGTTACTAGTATTCCAACCCTAGATTGGCCAAAGACCCTGCGAAGTGACAAAAGGGAAGTAATAGAGAAAATACAGGTGCCAAATGAACATTGAGAAAATAAAAACACACACAGAAACCAACAAGATAAACAAAAGAAAAAATCAAAGAATCAATACAAAAAAAAAACAACAAACATAAAAACAACAATGTACCTTGTATAGCAGTTGATGTTGCATACAAGATAATCAAAAGGGATCACACTTATGATTTGGCAGAGCTCATGTTTCAATAGATTAATGAAAATCTGGGAGCTATAAGGAAGAGCAAGGGAGCTCAATGCAAATTTGGATCAGTTTTGATGTGCATGTTTTTCTATCTGATGAAAGAATTTCCTTCTATGGGTAAGGTAAGATGGAATCTAGATAAAACAATTTTTGAACAAATTAATGGATACATTGAACAGATGGGTGAAAATTTTGATGCCCAAATGACTGGTTACTTTGAGGACTTCAAAAAGTCCATGAAACAAAGAATGAGAATTCTAGTCTCATTGACTGAGAAATATGAAAAAGACATTTGTTTTCTTGTAGATATATATTATACCTACATACAAGCAGTTATACCTAGAGTAAGATGGCTTAGGCCACTAGGTTATGAACTTGATGTTGATCAAGCCTCTGCAGCAATAACAACCCTACTTGCAGAAGAAGCTAATAAAAATGCAAAATTTTTTGGAACCTATGATGTTGTCAAATCAAAGGTGATAACAGATTTGAAGACTACTTCAGTAGTAAAGAAGAAAGAGAAAATGGTGAGACAAATCAAAAGAAAATTTGGTGTGGAAGAAGGAACAACAAAAGAAGAAGGAGAAGACATTGAAGAAGAAGGAGATAAAATTCAAGGTCTGACTCAAGGGTTAGGTGAAGATAAAAAGGAAAGTGCTGAGGTAGAAGAAGCCAAGGAAGCACCAGTTAAGAGAAAGACCACAACTCCTTCTACTCCTCAATCCAAGGGAAAGAAAACAGCTGCTCCTGCACCAACGAGACCTACCACAAGGGTTGTAGCACAAAAAGCCCAAGAGGAGGCAAAGGGAAAGAAGAAAGACTCAAAGAAGACTGCTACTGAGTCAAAGAAAAGGAAATTTATTCCCCAGCCTGAAACAGATGAGGAAAAAATAGAGTCAGAGGACAATAGTCAATTTCAAGTGGTAAGACACAAACCCCAGACTGCTGTTGATAAATTATGTTAAAAAATTAGGAATGATAATTTAAAAGGTTTAAAGAACCTGAATTTTTCTTAGCTCACCAAAGAAGAGAAAAATAAATTAGAGGAATCTGTGTATGCTATGATGGCTAAATATAAGCATACACCTCTAGAATTAGATGAATCTATGCCAAGAGAATTGTATAAAATTGTAGAGGATAAATGGTATTTTTGTTTACAAATGGAAAAATAGATAAGGGAGTCAACATTAGCTAGATTGTTGCCTAATTTGACTAAAGATCAAGTAATAAATGCAGTAAAAAGGCATAATAACAGATTCACTTCCAAGTATAGAGCATTCAACATATTGCAGAATAAAATTGAAGAGGTAGTTACTAAATCCACAAGATTGTGGAAAATAGTTTACAAGAAAATAGAAGATGTATATAATGAAGAATATAAGGTAGAGGCAAGTGCCAAGAGAAAGGAAAAGAACGTGTTAGAAACCAAAGAAAAAGAGAAGAAACTAGTGGAGAAGAAGAGTAAAGAAGAAAAGGAAGAAGAGGCACATAATGAGGAGAAAGAGGAAGAGAAAGATATAGCTGAGTCACAAGATCAAAGTATGCAAGACATATAGGTATCTCCTCCTAGTCCTCCTCATGCCACCATCACATCTGTAGATATCATAAAGATAAAAGATGTTACAGACACTTCAAATCTAAACATCAATCCATTAACTGCAGAGGATTTGGAAATCCTTGACCAATCATCACTAGTAAAAAAATTAAGTTCAAATCCTATATTGGTTAGTGTTGATGAATTACAGAATCCAGAAGTTAAAATAGATTTAGTCAAGGTAAAAGCACAAGTGCCATCCTCGACCATACAAACTACTAGTATTCTATTTCTTCCACCACCACCTCCACCAAGTATAGTCACCTATACACTCCAAATGCTGAGTACAACAATAGGGGAAATAAAAGAAGCATCTGAACAACCAACAGGTTCAACCCCACCTAGCAAACATAAAAGGGATATTCAAGTTGAAGAAAAAGATGAGACAAAGAAGAAGGAGGAGACTGCAATACAAACCCTGGTTGCATTACCAAAATTTGGTACTCCAACACAGACTCTTCAGTAGCTGAGCACAGATGGGTTACAGTTGCAAATCAGGACACCAGGCTCGAGCTCATCAAAGGCAGTCAGGAAACTTCACTATGGAGTTCCTGAGCTTGATGAAGAAATAAAGATCCCATATTATGAATCTAGCACTCTTATTGAAGAAAAGATTAATGAAATTCAGAGTGCATTGGACAAAAGAAGGAGACAAGAAGCACTAAGAAAAGAATACAAGCATAAGCTTACCTTGAATGAAATTAAAGATATATTCACAAAAGATTTTTGCTTACAATCTCAAGATGAGTCAAGACCAATTATAGAGCAACTATCTGATATAGTTGACCAGGTGACTAATGAAGACTAGGAAACAAATGCCAGATTGCTTCAATGGTCAGAAAGGAAGTTCCAAGAAAAGGTAAATAGTAAAATATCCAGTAATATAGCACTGTCTCAAGAAGAACTGGCAAAGAAAGTTATAATAGTTTAAATTGTACTAGGAAACATCTTTTTCCTGTACAACAAGTTGTGTGATTTTTCCACATTCACACAGGACATTAGCCAAAAAATACTGAGCTTGGAAAACAATCTAAAAATTTCTAGCATGCAACTCCCCACAAACCCAGCTCAGAGTGAGAAGCATTTTGTCCAATCGCTTCACACACAAAGAGAGTTAGCTGTCTTAGCAGCAGAGGTGGCAACCACAAAAGCTAAATTGATGCAAATTCAATCGTCAATAACTCCTCATTTGGAACTACTTCACAAGGAGCAAATAAATGCAGAGACAGTCCTCAGGAAAGACCCCAATCTTTCTTCATCTGATGGACTTGTACACCTATCAGTAGAGATTTCCATCCAACATAAGACATTGGATGTCACATTAGCAAATTGGGATGTAGCTCTGAAGGTACTCCTTGAAGTAAATAGCACATTTTTGGCTAAGTATGGCATTTCATTATAAGACCCTTGACATAAGTGTCAAAAAGGGGGAGAATAAGTAATAAGAGAATAATAAGAAGTGATTAAGTATGGGGGAGTTAAGTACAGGAATGAAATGATAAGTATGATAAAAGGGGGAGATAGCAAAGAGATAGTAGCAAATTTTGAGATAGCAAATTTTGGGAGCAAATTTTGAGATAGAAAATTTTGAATGTAGGATAAATTAATGAGTCACAAGGATCTTAATTAAGTGTTTTTGCCACTCATGTCAAAGGGGGAGATTGGTAGCTTAAAGAATAAATTTGACAACTAAGTGTCAATACACTTAGCCAAGATAAAAAACAAGTGCGGAGTGTAATAGGTGCTGAGTGTTAACAAGTGCTGAGTGTTAACAGGTGCTGAGTGTTAACAAGTGTCGAGTGTAACAAGTGTCGAGTGTTAACAAGTGCCGAGTGTTAACAAGTGTCGAGTGTAACAAGTGCCGACTGTTAACAAGTTCCGAGTGTAACAAGTGCCGAGTGTTAACAAGTGCCGATTATAATAGGTGCCAAGTGATACAATTTTGTTTAGGTGCCGAGCTATCCAAGAAACAACAAGTGCCGAGTATCAGCAATACTTCAGGAGCCGAGTAACTTAGTAGATCATCATAGAAGTTTGAAATTGCACAAGATATGATGCAAACAGTTTTTGCAGCCGACAAAAGGTAAACTTCGAGGGATTTAATGATAAAATCGAATCTTTTATTTTTCCCATGCAATTCACATGCAACCAACAAGAAAAATGATAAAGGCATGCAACCAATCAGTAAAAGACAAGTATTGAGCGGGAAATTAAGATTCAATATGGATCGTAGATCCAAATCAAACCCTAAGTCTTTGAAGTCTTTATAAGAAAGATGAAATTTCATTGTAAATATATATGAAAAAGGACATACAAGGGTGCATAAGGAAATCTATTTTCAGAAGCAAGGTTTATCAGATCACAAAGGATCAAGATCAGGAGAAGGTGGAAAAGGAGCCTGCATTCAGCAATCAAGGATTGTAATCTATCAGGTTTATTTTACCTAATACTCTCTAGCAATTGTATTAGAATGAAAATCCTATGGTGATAGGTTAGCTTAACAACTATTTTGATAAATCCTTTAACTAGGTGATGAAATCCTTTAATAGGGTAACACTTCATGTTAAGTGTTTGAAAGCTTCTAACCAGGTCACTATTAATACAGTGTAAAGCCTTTAACAGGGCAAACCATTAGAAGTGGTTGAACAATATTGCTGTAGTAAATTTTGTGGGTATCATCCCCACCCCAGTTTCACCTTCTTATTCCAGGAGGGTTTCTGGGTTACCAAATTCCAATGTTATGAGTTATTGATGCATGAGTGTTGTTACATGTTTATTTGATGTATTTACATGCATGCAATTTACTTTCAGTTAAAATTTTTATTGGCTAAAGTGTGATACTTATGATTCATCCCCCCACCCCCCCCCCCCCCCCCCCCCCCTCATAAGTACTCTTTCCATATTTGAATATTCCAACAGTTTCCCCATTATGTTTTCATGGTTCCTTTTCTGCACACTAAACTCGAGTATCAATAGTCTAATGAAAGGTCACATATAAAATACATATGAAGTAAAGATACTTGATAATTTTATTATTCTACAATTCACATATAACACATTTCATAATTAACTTCCTTCCCCATCATTTTTTTATAAAACATTTAATCATTAAACCTCAAAAATCTGCATATTACATTAAACCATACACCATCATAATCAATGAAAATTTATCTACATATCACATTAAATCACAAATCATCATAATCATCATATCATAATCTAATTTTATCATGTCATAAAGTTGCATCCATATATGGTTTGATCATTCCATTCACAATATTAGGTTCATAATACATATCACAGATGCAAAATACTATTGTAAATGTCAAAATCAATAGATAAAATAATCCATGGTCCTTCTAAGTCTTGAATGATGTCAAAATATCCAAATTTTGAATATCAAAAGCAAGTAACATAGCCCCCACTTAACATTTCATTACAAGCATTTATGCAATTCAGCTTCTATCAAAGCAATTGAAAAGGGTTAGTACATGAATGAAATCATTACTTATATCATTTAAGTCTTAATGTGAAAACATAAATGTGGATCATCAAAATTTAGATATTAAAATAACAAACCCCTATAGTCTCAAAAGTATATCAAAACATCAAATTAGAATTATCATAATGCAATTATGTCATCTATACTATGATGGATCAGGTGAGGCCTCACATCTTCATCTTCATTTTTCTCCCCCTTTGACATCAATAACAAAGGAGATGTACCAATGTTTTAGTTTAACAATAAGATAAGAAAAATATGTTCCCCATAAAACCTATCACTCATTTATGAACTTATGCAAGAGAAGAGAGGGATAAAACACCCTAACAAACTAATCTAATCTTGTTCCATGATATCTTTCCATTTTCATCAAGTTTATTTCTAAAGATCCATTTAACACCTATTACATTTTTATCTTCAAGTCTAGGCACTAATTCCCAAGTTTTATTCTTTTCAATTTGACTTAGTTCCTCTTTCATAGCATTAACCCAAAACTCATCCATACTAGCTTCTTTATATGATTTAGGTTCAATTTGGGATAACAAACAAAGATTAGCACATTCACTAGATGTAGTTCTTGTTCTTGTTTGAATACCTGCATGTTTATCCCCTATAATCTATTCTTGAGGATGATACTTCTTCAATCTTGTTCCTACAGCCTTTGTACCTCTGGGTTTCGGTGTTTCTATTTGATCTTTTATCTCTTCATCACCTTCATCAACTTTGTTATCTACTTCTTTCAAGTCTTTATCATTGTTTTGTAGGAAAGTAAATTATACATTCTTATTTCCTTTTTATCTTGCACAAATTTATCCACTTTCACATGTACACTTTCAATAATTTTATTCAACCTTTTATTAAAACAGTTGTAAGCTTTACTTTGAGAAGAATATCCTAAAAAGATTCCTTCATCACATCTTGAATCAAAGCTTCCTATTTTGTCATTAGAATTCATAATGAAGCATGTACTTCCAAAAATTCTAAAATGCTCAATAGAAGCAGGATGTCTATATCATAACTCATAAGGAGTGTACTTAGTTTTTACCCTTAGTTATGTCCTATTTAAAATATTTATTGCTGCATGAATTGCTTCTTTCCAATACCTACTTGGTACTTTAGATTCATCTAACATAGTCCTTGCCATTTCTTTCACTATTTGGTTCTTTCTCTCAACAACTCCATTTTTTTGAGGTGTCCTAGATGCTACATATTGTCTTTTGATGTCATGTTTTTCACAATAATTGACAAATTCATTTGAAGTAATTCACCACCTTTATTTGATCGTAAACATTTAATCTTCATGTCTAACTCACTTTCAACCCTTTTCCTTAAAATCTTCAACTTGTTAAATGCCTCTGATTTATTCTTTGAGAAGGTTACCCATGTCATTCTTGTATAACCATCTATAAAAAGCATGAAGTACTTTTCACCATTTAATGACATTGTCCTTGAAGGACCACATAAATCGGTATGTACTAATTGCAATGGTTTAGAAGAAAATATTCTTTTGAAGGAAAAGATGCCTTTGTTTGTTTACCATGTTGACACCCTTCACAAATAACATTCTTTGGCTAACTTATACATGGCATACCTCTTACTTTCTAATGCTTACTAGCTTTTACCAAGTTGTCAAAATTCAAGTGCCCAAGCCTTTTGTGCCATAACCAACTTTCATTCACCTGTCCCATAAGACAAACATCTTCATGATTGTTAGTATTTGTGATATGTTTTAAATTGTATACATTCCCTTTAGATCATTTACCTGATGCAAAAAAATGTCCAGATTTTAATTTGATTTGATGACCATGTTCATCAAAAACAACTTCATATCCATGGTCATAAATTTGACTAACACTTAGAAGATTTTACTATAGTCCATCAACATAATATACATCATGAATCAACATTTTTTCACTAAGCATCAAAGAACCCAAACCGTTAATTTATCTTGAAGAATCATCACCAAAACTAACATTGCCACATTTATAGTTAATCAGTTTGTCAAACTTTGTTTTATATCCTATCATGTTTCCAAAGTAACCATTATCAATTATCCACAAGTCCTTTTCTTTAGAGTGTAGAGCCATTTGAACAACCATAGACTTATTAATCTTAGGCCTCTATATCTTAGTCAGTTTAGTATAAAATTCTATATCAATTTGTAGACTAGCATAAGATTGATCATTTTGAATTCACTTAATTTCGCAATTACTCATAACATGACCAAAGAGATTGCATTCATAACATCTTAGATCATTCATTTTAGGAAAGGAATAACCAAAATGAAACTTTGAATACCTCCTTGACATGTATTTGCAGTCACTTATTATATGTCCATATTGATGACACATGAAGCAATACCCATCAAAGAAAGGAGTGAACCTATTTCAGTATCTTCTATCCATGAATAAAGTGCTTGATATAACCTGACTTTTATCATTAAAATTCTGATTAAAATCTGCATTTGGAGTGGTAGTATTCTGATTTGTATCCTTACTTTTAGATTTAAATATCTCAAATAAAGATTTTATCTTTCTTGTCACTAGAACATTGTCCAAGTTCAAAACCAATTCTTGTTAGATCATCAGTTCTTCTTTGTTTCCTTAACATAACATCCAAAGTAGTGTTCTCATATTTTTATAACTATCTTCTATATGATTCTACTTCATTCATTAACCTTGTACATTCTTGATCTTTAGAAATTAACTCTTCCTTAGTGACAAAGGTAATTCTCTTTTGCTCCTCAACTTGTAATTTCAATTCTATAACTTGTTGATTTAATTCCTTAGTTTCTTTTTCAAAGTTCTCTTTTTCCTTTAAGAATTGATTTTCTTGAACACTTAAATTACTTTTTAATTCCTTGATCTTTTTAAGTGCATAAAGAAAATCACATTCTAAATCAGCCTCAACAAGTTCAACATCATCATCACTATTTGATTCTTGACAAGTAGTTTCTATAGCCATGAATGAAACTTCAATTTCATCACATTCAAAACTACTAGATTCACTATCTGATACACTAGCAATAAAAATCTTCTTCTTAAAGAACTTCTTTTTGTTATGTAATTTCTTTTTACTTGATTTCTCTTTCTCATCATCTACTTCATCATGACTATTATTAGGACATTTAGATGCAAAATGTCCTACTTTACCACAATTAAAGAATTTGAAAGGAAATTTGTCTTTGTATTTATGTGCTCCTTCATTTAATTTTCCTAATAAATGTGCTTCAAGAACATCAAAATCTTTTGATTCTAAAGAGGATTGCTTCACTTTATTTCCACCTTGAATGCTACTTCTTTGCTTGTGGATTCCTACTTGCCAAACTTTCTCATTTCATAAGCTACAAGTGCTCCATGAATATCTTCCATTGTATGCTTGTTAATATCTATAGTTTCTTCTATATAACATATCTTAGAATCAAATTTATTAGGAAGATATATCAAAAATTTCTTTACAGTTCATCAATATCATCAATTTTTTCACCAAGTCCGCTTATGCCATTTATAGTTTCATCTATCTTAAGGAGATAGTCTTATACCTTTTCATCATTACACATCTTAAGGTCTTCAAATATTGATTTCAAATGTTTTATCTTGGCTTCTTTAACTCTATCATTACCATGATATGTGTTTTATAATTTATCTCATACTTCTTCAGAAGAACTGTAATACATTACCTTAAAAAAAAAATCTTTGGATAAACTATTAAGTATAGAAAATTTAGCTTATATATCAATTTCATACTTCCTCTTTTCATCAGGATTTGTAGATAAAGTATTTGGAACTTTATAATAATTAACAACTAAAGCCCAAACATCAACACTAATAGATAAAAAATATGTTTACATGATTACTTCCCAAAAAGCATAATCTGATCCATCAAAAATAGGAACCTTTGAAGAACTATATTGAGCCATAAAAGATAAGTATCCCACTCAACCAAAATCTACCCAAAGTTCTTAAACTTGATGTAGGGAACCATTCTCTAATACCACTTGTTGGAATAAAAACACCACTAAGATGTTGTTTGGGGGGGGGGGGGGGGGGGGGTGTGAATTAGTGGTTTAAAATACTTTTAAAAAACTTGAAATAGTTACAAGTTATAAAATTTAACACATGAGCAAGATAGTTAATGAATAAAAAAGTGACACAATTTTTTAACATGGAAAACCCTTTAGGGTAAAAAACCCCTTTCAATCTAAAACTTTATTGGCCTCTTGGAGAAATCTTTTGGAGCTACAACTTTGGAAGGCACCAACACCTTGTTTTAGAAACACCAATTTTAAGGAACACCAATTGCTTACACCTAAAGCATCAACTTCATGAATACAAGAAATAATAACTTCCAAAATGAACAAATGAGATATAAATCAAAGGATCATCTCTATTACAACACTAAAAAATGAATCACTAGTTTTAACTTCTTGTTGAAAAGATAATGCATGATATACTTCTATTATCCTCAAAACATTTAGTATCGAAATATATTTTCCTTTTCCATTAAAAGATATGATCAAATAATGATTGAATGAATGAAGATGCAATATATAACCCTTCTTATACCTCTAAAAAAATTCTACAATGAAAATCAAATCACAAATATTAAAATAGAAACATAAAGCATTACCCTCTTATTTGTTGTTAAAAATCTACTTGCAAACTATTCGGTCTACAAGGAATTCCACACAAATCCTACAACTTCTATCAAAAGCACCTATTGAATGTTTTAGAGGAATGTATCCTCTACTCATAATCCAAGAAATTTGAAAATTTGGAGGTAGGTACATATCGAAAACTTCCATTAGACTAAAACCACTGAAAACTACTAAAATTGTCATATCAATTTGGTAAATGTTTCTGATAAATAAACTTTTTCTCTTTCCATACATCTATTATGAAAAAAATAACAAAGATCCATTTTAGCTAACTCAAAGACTTTTCTATCTGATAAAAAACCTTGTCAACTTTCTCATAGATGAAAACTATTTTTTATAACCATTTTCTAAACCAATGTGAATATTAAGTGTTAATTGTATAACACTTAAGTGTTTGTCTTGAATATGTTTTTAATAGTATTCAAGGACATCAAATAAGATAATTACATGATGTTAACCATAACATATGCTCATTATAATTTCATTATTGACATCAATGATGGCAATTAAAGACCAAATACCAGGGGTTCAACAAAGGGGGCCAAAAGCTCCATTTAGTTATTACAAAAGATATCTAGCAATTAAGACCTCAAAAAATTCTAATGTGAGGAGAGTATGAATAGTTAGAGCCTACGACACACCTAACTCTCCAAACACCTTGCTAATTTTACACAATAGAAGAAAAAAAGAGAAGAACACCAAGGAGAGATAGAACAAAACAATTTTATGGATTCATCAAATTATCAACATACATGCCTAGATGTAAGGCCTTCTGGGTTACCGCTAGATACAACTTCAAGATCTATGATCCTGCTTCAAATTTGCAATTCCAAAAACATCTCCCTTGACTCTCTAAGTCCCCTCTCTTAAACTAAACCAAATACCTCTACTTATAATTCCAAAAATGACTTACAGAATATTCTAGACTATTACATAATTGAAAGGCTGACCTCAAAATGTTCAACACTCATCCCAAGACAAGATCCTATCACTAAATTCACTATCCAAGTTAAATACATGAGTCAGCTTGAACTAAGGAAAAAATATAGACAAACTTAGTCAAAGAAAGAATTGAGCATCAAAAAATAATAGGTTCACTTGGTGCATGAAGGAATGCTTGGCCAACACTGGATAACTCAGCCAACACTAGAAAGCTCTCCAACAACTAGCAAAATTAATACAGATAAGAAGGATAACACATCAACCTAGGATGCGTTTGCATCAGACAACCAAGCTAGAAAGAAATGATTCTCTTGAATCATGTAAGTGTCACAACCTGAGCTGAATCCAACTCAGATTGAGAAATTTATGTAGCATCTTCAATTGGTCTATTTTTCCACTTCACCAAAAGCTCATAGTAATATTTTCCTCTTGTGCTTTTACCAACTCTTTGATCCAATACCTATTCAACCTCTTTAATCTACTTCTTAGGATAATCATCTGATACAAAAACTTCATCATTTGACTCATGATACTTATACAAATCAAGAATATAAAATACAGGAGATATATCCATGTCATCGGGTAACTCAACTTAATAAGCATTACCAATATCAAAATTATTCAATATCTTACAAAGTCCAAACTTCTTCATCTTTAGCTTACTATATGTTCTTGAAGGAAATCACCCTTTCTTCAAATGAACCACCACCTCATCACTGACTTAAAAAATATGATGTCTTCTAGACTTATCAACATTCTCCTTATACTTATGATTACTTTGTTCCAACTTCAACTTCACTTCCTCATTCAGAGCTGGAAAAAATAAAAAAAGCAACAACCAAAAGATGATAAACAACATCATACAACCATAACAACCTAACTAACCAAAGAGGCATGGAGAATAGAAATAGAAAAATTAAAAAGACCAAACAGACTGACACTACCAAGATGCCAACAATCAAGCCATCTCCATGGAAGTCAAAGTCGACACCTCCTTAAGTTGTTTTATCATATAAGATACATTCTGTATTGAGAAATATTACTTACACTTGTTTGATGTATTCGTAAAATTATAATGGTAAATAATTAAATAAATTTTTTTGGCCCCAAGTTTACAATGCATAACTAACTCGTATGACTACATTAGAGAATGTGCCATTAGACATAGGTCCACGTGCCATGCAATGATCCAAATATAAGTATACACCATTAGACATAGGTTCACATGTCATCCAAAAATCCAAATATAAGAGTGCACACACAAAATCCATTGGATCAAAGCTCACAAAAAATAATCTCTAAGTCTGACTATAAATTAGGAATATGGGACCAACAACCACAAGAATTCAGTTCGAACTCTGAGATGATAACTCCATTATTGATGTGCACTTAGGAAAAGATTCCCCAATATGCCTCAAATACATCCCCAATAATACAAACCATAGGTGAAAAAAATCCAAGCTTGATATTCCCTCCTCTTCTCTTTCAGCAATAGATAACCACAAAAATATATAATTGTACCAATCATTTTCCCTGTTCTAGACATGTCACCATCACAAAAAATATTTTAAACAATTTTTAAAAAATCCTCTCCATTTATTTAGACATTTGTATGTTTAGCACAAATGAATTTCATAGATTTCCATAATTTGTACACATTCATATGCAACAAATGAGAGGTTTGGATCTGATTGGGTAGATTTGTAAGATTTGTGATTTTTTCTAAGTCATTGTCTTGAAGATAGTGCTTGGAGATTGCCAAAATGCCATGACACTTTTTGTTTTGTGATGGGTGGTAGTTGAAATACCCCTTGTATTTCTTTTTAAACTATCTATACTTTTGTACATATTAGGGACAATGTTGGATTTTCTTTACTGATTCTTTCCCAGTTGACCTCGTTGAATCAGAATTAATAAAATAATATAGTGGCTTGCCACTTTTGCCTTAAAAAAAAAAAAACAAATGAGAGGTACAAGAGTTTGCTTTGACAATATATTTATTTTTAAAAGAATTTAATTTTTCATCATAGCAATTTTAGATTATCTAGTTGTCTTTTGTAAGAATTTGTAGACATAAAATAAAAATAAAAATAAAATTGTATAATATATTTTGTGATTTTTATCATTCACATAATTTGATACTATTTTTAAAAATATTTATTTTTCTATTTCTTTTAAATTTATATAATATGTATCTATTTAGCATAATTTTATATTTATTTGTAAATACATATTGAAGGATGTTTAAAAGTTGATTTTGTGTGTGTCTATTTTTTAATTAATCATTTATACATGGATTAAGAAATACAATATTAAGATGTCGTAAAGTAAGTGTCAAAAATGAAGTGATGTAAATGTTAGCAAATGAAGATAAAATGACAGGATAAGAAATATTAACATGTTGTAGTGCACAAAAAAATTGCATTCAAAAGGATATTTTTGTAATTATGATAATATTTTAAGATGTTCTTTTTTATTATTTTAACAATGATATATAAATTAATTTGATGTTTCACTATTCAACACACATGTTTAATTACTATTTTAATATATAAAAACTATGTTAACTATTCTTACTACTTATTTCAAAATTTAAAAACCAATTGTTGTGGGTTCTAACTTCATCCCTCGTCACATTTCTTCAAAAGGCAGGGACTCAAATTCGACAAGAGCTCTCACTAAAATCATGCATTCATTCATATTTAAATTGTTTGCACAATGTTACATTTGATTACCTCTAACAAATTAATGTATTTTTTATGTTCATTGCATACAATCTCCCAAACCAAGTCTTACCTGGAAAATTTCTGAAACTATCTCCTGGAGTCTTACCTGGAACATTTCTAGAACTATCTCTAGTCTTAATTAGAATCTAATTTTAGTTGAGTGTAAATCTAAATTATTTAATCAATGACATTATTATTAGTTTTAGTACTTGTTGTAACATTTAATAGCTTTTGTATCTTAACTATTGATTAAAACTTTATATAACTTATGCATTGTATAATATAGATGCAATTTTTAATGTTTATAAATGAAGAAATTAAGTTTACTCTTATTTTATTGGCTAAAACATTTGATCTCTTATATAAAAACTATAAAATTGTTTTAACCACTTTTATAAATGTCTTGTGCACTGTTACCAAATTCTTGTAATTAAAATTTTAGATTCTTATTATTTTAAATTAAATTTTGTATAGAATTGTATTTTTAGATTAAAATTTATTATATTTGTAATTATGATATATTTGAAAATATTATTAAATGACAATTATAATTTATATAATATTAAATTTATTATATCATACAGTATGTAATATTTTTATCAAATTTATTTAAGAAATAAATCTTAAAATAAATGTAAGATGAAAAGATAGATAGATAAATAGATTTTTAATGTCTGCGAGGCTATGAATAGCCTATGGGATAGTCTTCCAACTAAACTAACTTTAGTAATTCATATGTTTTTGTTGTGTAAGTTGGTAATGAGCCCCCCTAACTTCTCATTGTACTCCTTGTTGATTAAATTGTGCCAGGAGCTTCCAAATATAATATCCACAAATTTGTAATTGATATGATTATAATTTAATGAAAATTCATATGAAAGTGCCACATAGTGGCTTGTCCATGAACTATAATAGTTTTAATTAAGTATAATATTAAGTAAAAAATGATAATATTAAATGTAATTTATTAATAATTGATTAATATTTTATAGATATTTTAGATTTTCACATTAAAAACTACAATTTTAATTTTTTACAAAGATTTAAAAGTTTTTATTCTTTTTAAAAAAGATTCTAATTTATCATATAAATGCAATGATACTATTATAACTTAATTGCATTTTAGTATAGTTGTATATCAAAATATTAATATTTTATTTTATTGTAGATAATATTTTCCTATGCCTAGGGCATTTTTGTGGTTCTCTATTGGTTGTTTCTTTCTATCTAGTTGTGATTTTTTTTCTTTTTCTATTGAACTTGGATATGGGTTGTGGGTGGTATGATGTGTTGACCACCCATATGTCTTTTGTTAATTTGTTAAACATAGTTAGTGTTAAGTGCATGGACCTTAGTAGTTTTATTAATTGTTATGATGCTACTTTTGTTTTTGATGTAAATCGTTAAGGGGTCTATTTGGTTGTCTATTGATTTTCTACGAGTAGTTTTGTCACTACTGTAGAGGGCCAACCCCCTTGTTTTGGTTGCTTTTATATAAAAAATAGAACATTTATAAAAGAAATAATATTAAGATGTATAGATTTTGGCCTTAGATAATCATAAAATAATTGTACTAGATTTAGCTAATACCAAAGTATTTTAAGAAAAATATAATATTCATATTATATTTTTACCTTTTCAATTATTATTATACCCTCTTTCACAAATTAAAGTATTTAAAAGTTAATAGTACATGATAAAATTAATATTTACAAACTCAAAAAATATTTATTTCCATACAATATCATTTTTTTAGGTGCTTAAGAGCCAATCATGTTCAAGTAAAATATTTTTAAATTTTTTATATATTAAAAATCTCATATATAAACATTGCCAAAATCAAATTTTAAAATTATAAGAAAAAAATACTTAGATCTAATTGATTGAGATATAAAAGATTAATCATTAGTTATGTAGAAGTGATCTTACAATAGTATTAGCCTACTATAGATACAACAAGTGTCACACAGTGGCTATAGTATTTTCCAATTATAGTTTTAATATTTAATATTAAAAATTTAATTATAAAAATATAGTGTAGAAATAGAATTGATTATACAAAAATAGATAAATGAAAGCAATGACAATGTCAAAGTCAAAATATAATATAAATATACAAAAATAACATTTACTTAATATCTAAATCTATGCATAAATAGTAAAAAGTAAAAAGTGATTATTAGATTTGTATTAATATTATAAATTCAAAAGTAATTTTATAATAATACATCAAAATAATATTTATAAAAAATGTATATATATGTAATAGTGGAAAATAAAATAATCTCAATATTTTTTCATAACATTATGGAAATTTGAATGAGGTAGTGGATGAGAACAAGTTGGCCTAAAAATTGGTAGCTTTCCATAAAATTTGTCTATAAGATGTCAAATTATTAACCAATAAGAGTGAAGAAAAAATATTGTTTTCATTTTATTATTTAAATAGCATACACATTACTCTAGAAAATAATTTAAGAACTTAAAAAAGAAAAAGAAAAGTTCATTCTAATTGGTTAAAATGAGTTTGGTTAATAAAAAGATAAACCAAATTGATTACAATAGCATATACCTATCGGAAAATACTAATAAGAGTTGACATTTTACTAGTATTACATAAAAAATTAAAATTAAAATTAATTATATAAATATATTAAATTATTTATATTTTTAAAAAATTAAATATTAATATGTTATTTATAATTATATAATTTTTAATACAATATAAAATAATACTAGTCACTACATGATACATGACACTTTTTTAAGTAGTGTTGAATTCACCACTTATTTAAATCTTTTGATTTATTTAAGAAACTTATTTTTCAATCATTCAAACTAAACATTCTAAATCTTGAATTTTTTATAGGTTAATTGAATATTCACTTTATAATTTAAAACTTGTACCTTTTATTTAATCTATTTTTAAAAATTAATTTTAGAATCTATTTATTTGAAAATATTTTATATTAAATTAAAATTGTTCATTAAATGTTTAATATCTCAATCTTCTTATTTTATTTAATCTATTACTATTAAATTTAGAATTTATATAAATAAGAAATAGTGAATAATTAGCTATTTCCATAATAAAAATAGTCAATGTGTTATATATATTACCATGGGGCAAACTAGTTGTCATGCTCTCACCTACCCAACTTTGAGGTCTACATGCAAATAGTGTTGTGTTTCATTCATTCTCATGAGAGATGGAGCCTTCAGATGGGTCCATGAATTTTACTCAAAAAAATCATTGTTCAATCTTGATAGTGTTATCACAATTTAACTAAGATTTATTTCCAAAAGTCGTGACTTTTTCCTCTTACTTACTTGAAAAGGAAATCAATCAAGAGTAGGTCCTCTCAAACAAATAAATGCATGTTTTCAATATGTTCACAAATATAATTTATTTATTTGAAAATTATAATACTATTAAGTAATTTATACTAAATATTTTTATGATTATATATTTTTAAATTATACTATTTATATATAAATTATATCAACTTTGTTATAATAAAAATCTAAAATTTAAAAAAACCTTTAAAATTAGAGCATTTATGGTTGTTATTATTTTATATTTATTAAAATTCAACTAACAAAAGTTATAATAATAAAAGTTAATATTAATTATATATAAATACAAAATATAAAACTAGGCTATAAAATAATTCTATTATATTAAAAATTTAATAATATTTATTTTATAAGAAAAAAATAGTAATATGAAGACAAAGATTCAAATACTATGCATGAGGATTGTATAACCAAGCATCTATTTTGACAATGGAGACATAAGCATGGTAGGACAAAAAAATAACAGATGAAAAAACTATTGTGTTAGAATTTCACTGTGGGCTCATTTTCATGACTATATTTATTACATGCTTTTCATCACTTTCCTTCACATCATGTTTGTTGCTTTTTACTTTCCTACTTTTGATTACATGCTAGGTACTTTTTTATGAATGAGACAATACAAATTATTGTTAAAGTCTAATACATAGGGGAAACAAACTAGTTGTTTCCCATGTATGCAATTCTACAATGTTCACCATTACATTTCCCCCCCATTACTGCCCCAAAAAACTCATGGTACCTCCTCACAAGCATGCCAAAATAAATCACCATGAACACCAATAATCGATCTTTGTGTTCACTTTTAAGTTTTCTTGATTGTTGATTGGTCCATTTCTACAAAAAGTATTGTTTTATAGGTGAGTGACAATTGGGGGGTTTTAGTGGCGGGTTTTGGGAAAACATTTTAAAATGGCACTTTTAGACCACCGCACACTCTACGAGTTCAACAAAGAGATTTGTAAATGTGTGAAAGCCAAAAGGTCAGCTTTAAGCTCTTCACTCACCTAAGGAGGTTCATTGAAAAAATTGACAAATTTTCACATACAGATTAGGAACTATTGGTACACAAAGTTAGTATGGCTGACTATTGTGTTGTTTCTCTAATAGCCTATCAGATAAATATATAATATTTAAGATTATTAATAAATTATAAATAGTTGTTATAAGTAATATAATATAATATTTTATTGTTAACAAAGAGAGGTAACTAGTTAACCAAGTGGAGGGTATGACCCACCTATGGGGGATGAACTCTTCCATTCAGCAAGGCTGCATCAAGTTAGAAATCGTGGGGGACTCCAAAATCATTATTAATGGGGTTAAAGATCATGCCAAGGTTTGATGGAAAGTGGGTACCATCCTCCATGCATTTTTAGTCTCCTTCACAATTTTGCAAAGGTGAAATTAATCATACATACAGAGAGGGAAATTTGATGGCTAATTCTTTGGATACTATTGGTCTTCTATCTATTAGCCTCAAGTTTTGGAGAGTGGTCAATCTGCTTCTCAAGCCTACCCAAAACCTCATGATGCAGGAGGTGTTAGGATTAAACCATAGACAGAAATAACAATTACATGCAAATATAACCAATAACAGAAAAGAATAGAACACACAGAAAAAACACAAGGCACCAAGATTTAACGTGGTTCACTCAATCCTTGGGCTACATCCACCAAACAACAAGTCTAATCTTATTACAATCTAGTGATTACAACTTGATTACAATCTGTAATCCCTTACAACTCAATACCGACACAAGAACCAATTTTGCATCACAACATAACATAATAATGAAAAATACCTAACCCTAAGTCCTTTTATACAAGTATTTTATGCTATTTTAGGGTTACAACATGTCAGCCATATGTCAGCCACAATGTCGGCCACACGTATAGTACTTTCTTGATCAGTGACCACAATCTAGTAATCTCCTAGTAGGGGACTGATCAAGCTCCACACTAAACAACAATCTCCCACTTGGAGATTGATTTTGTAGCAATACCATTACTACATGGGGCTCCCACTGGATCAAACCACCCTGGACTCTATTATTCTTTTATTCATGTTCAGTTTAGAAGACCAACCAAAGCTGAAGAGGAGTTTATCTTCTCCCTTGTTACAACCTTTGTCAACATATTTGCTGGATTTTCATTTGTATGTATCTTCACCAACTTTAAATGCCCATCCTCCAAAACTAACTGAATGAAATGGTACCACAATTGTATGTGTTTGGTCTTATAATGTAGAGTTAAATTCTTGGCAAGATGAATGACACTCTGACTATCTGTGAACAAATAATTATCCTTCTAAGGATGTCCTAATTCTTCCAAGAAGAACTAAAGCCATATCATCTCCTTGGCTTCCTCTATAGCAGCAACATACTCTGCCTCGATAGTGGATAGACCATTAATCTTCTATAACCTAGAAACCCAGCTCATGGCTACCCCACCAACAGTAAAGACATAACTTGTAGTACTCCACTTGGTATCAATATCCCCTACCAAATCTGAGTCAACATAGCCCTATAAATCAGTAGTAAAGCCCCCAAAGTGTAAACACTTATTGGATGTTCCTCTCAAATATCTGAGAATCTACTTGACTGGATTCCAATGCTCAATTCCTGGAGGACTCATACACCTGCTAATGACTCCCATTGCATGTGCAATATCTAGCCTAGTACATACCGTAGCATACATCAAGCTTCCTATAGCTAAAGCATAGGGTACCTTGGACATCTTATCCTCCTCTTCCTGTGTCTTAGGACACATCTCCTTAGTCAACTTCAAATGACCAGGTAAAGTGTGTTGACAGCTTTAGCTTTCTCCATAGAGGAACGTTGCAACACCTTCTCAACATAATCAACCTGAGATAGCATCAATGTTTTGTTCTTCCTATCTTTGCAAATCCTCATACCAAGGATTTTTTTTGCTGCCCCCAAATCCTTCATAGCAAATGCATGTGCTAATAAGCATTTTAGCCCATTAATATGATCCATGTTAGACCTAGCTACAAGCATATCATCAACATATAAACATAAAATAATGTAGCTATCATCATCCAACCTCTTAAAATAAACACAGTAATCTAAATGAAACCTATTATATCCATGCTCATGCATAAAATTGTCAAATTTCAAGTACCATTACCGAGGTGCTTGCTTCAAGCCATATAAACTTTTCTTCAATTTGCAGACTAAGTTCTCCTTACCTTTGACTGCAAATCCCTATGGCTAAGCCATATATTTCTCTTTATTCAAATCTCCATGAAGAAAGGTTTTTTTAACATCTAGCTTCTCTAAATGCAAATCTTCAGTAGCCACAAGACTTAAAACAATACAGATAGAAGTCATTTTAACAACAAGAGAAAATATCTCATCAAAATCAATTCCCTTTTTCTGTGCAAATCCTTTGACAACTAACTTGGCTTTAAATCTTTTCTTACCACCTTCCTCTTCTTTCAACCTGTAAACCCACTCATTCTGTAAAGCCTTTTTACTTGCAAGCAACTTGCATAAATCCCATGTCTTATTCTTCAGCAAAGAGTTCATTTCATCTTTCATTGTAGACTCCCACTGAATCTTAGTATCCACCTACACAGCTTCATCATAACTTTTAGGTTCACCAACATCAGTAAGTAAAATAGAATACAAAGAGGGAGAAAATCTTTGTGAAGGTCTAATTTTCCTTGTTGATCATCTAACATTCACCAATGTGTGTGGTATTTGTTGTTGTAGTTGTTGCACATCATGAGGACTGGCTGGAACATAAGCTTTTGGAGTATCATCCAACACTACATAATCATCTTCTTTCTTGTCATGTTGCTGCAATAGATCTTTGTACAACACTTTCTCATTGAATATGACATCCCTGCTTCTTACAATTTTTTGATTTTCAAAATCCCAAAGCCTATAACCAAATTCATTAATGCCATATCCAAAAAAGACACATTTCTTTGATTTAGCTTCCAGCTTGATTCTATTTTTAGAGTCTATATGAGGAAAAGCTTCACAACCGAAGGTCTTGAGAAAAGAATAACTCACCTTCTTACTAGTCCATGCTTCCTCTGGAATACCATAGCCCAAAGGAGTAGAGGGACCTCTATTAATCAAATATATAGCAGTATTGATAGCCTCTGCCCACATGTGTAAGGGAAACCCATCATGCAACCTCATGCTCCTTGCATGCTCCATTGTAGTCTTGTTCATGCATTCAACCACTCCATTTTCCTATGGAATCCTTTGAATAGTTTTCTATCTACAAATACCATTAGTGGAGCAATAATCTTATAATTCATGACTACAATACTCACCACCATTATTAGATCTGAGATATTTTAATTTCTTACCAATCTCATTTTCAACCAAACATTTCCATTTCTTAGAAGTTTGAAATACATCAAATTTCTGTCTAAGGAAATAAACCCATACCTTTCTTGTTACATCCTCAATAAGTGTAACATAATAATCTATAATAGGAAATAAACCCATACATTTCTTGTTGTATCAGAATCTACAGTAGGTATTTGTTCTCCCTGCTCAACTGTAGCAATTGTTCTTGAACATTCATTTTTCTCTGAAACAATTGAAGTAGAAGGAACAATATGACTTGAACAAAGATATAAGGTGCCTACTTTCACACCTTTCACTACTACAAGGGAACCTTTTGAAACCTTCCAATTTTTATCATTAAAAGTAACTACACAACCCTCATCATTGATTTTCCCTGCTGAAATTAAATTCCTACTTAGCCTTGGAACATGTCTTACCTCATGTAGTAGCCAATGATTCCCATTCTGCAACTTAATCTTAATTTTTCTCTTTCCAAAAATTTGACAGGGTTCATTATCCCCCAAATAAACAAGCCGATAATGAATCATCAACACTTTCTAATGAAGCATCAACACTTTCATAATAAACACTTTCTAAAGAAAAAAGAAGATGCTCTTCGGATTTGTTACTTACCACATTTTCCTCCTTGTCTCTATCTGATTTATCTCCTTCATTTTTCTTTCGATTCCAACAATCTTTCTTTTTATGAGCTGGTTTCCCACAGTACCAGTAGCCGTTTGATCCTCTTGTTTGAGACCTCTTCCCCTTTGACTTTCCTCTTGATTTCTCATGATTTCTAGAGTTATTTCCTCTCTCAGTCGTTCTACCCCTACTTTATGCATTCAAAGAACTTCCTAATGTAGATCCATCTAAGGATTTCCTATGAGTTTCCCCACTCAGAACAACACCAATCACATCTTCACATTTTAGGGTACTAGATCCAGGAACATAATTACTCATAGCCATTACCAAGCCATTCCAGCTTTTAGGCAAAGAACAAAAAATCAAGAGAGCCCTAATTTCTTCATCAAAATTGATACCCACAGAAGATAACTGACTAGTAATAGTATTAAACTCATTTAAATGAACTGCAACAGATCCACCTTCTGCCATTTTCATATTAAATAAATGCTTCATGAGAAATACCTTGTTTGAAGCGGAGGGCTTTTCATATAGTATCACTAGGGTTTTTATCAACTCTTCTATCATCTTTTCTTTTGTAATATTAAATGCCACCGATGGTGTTGGGCATAATGGAATGCTTCCAAGTGCCTTTCTGTCCAAAAGATCCCATTCATCATTTGACATAGATCCATAACTAGAAGTTCTGCCCATTAAACCTATCAACCCTAAACTTACCCTCGTCTGCCATTGCTCCCACTCAACCATGAGACTCCCACTTAACTGTGAGACTTTCCTTAAGAGGATAACTAAAAGACAACCTCGCTCTAATACCACTTGTTAAGATTAAACCATGGACAAAAATAACAATTACATGCAAATATAACCAATAATAGAAAATAGAACACACAAAAAAGAACACAAGGTACCAAGATCTAACATGGTTCACCCAATCCCTGGGCTATGTCCACCAAACAGTAAGTATGATCTTATTACAATCCAATGATTACAACCTGATTACAATCTGTAATCCCTTATAGCTCAATATCATCGCAAGAACCAATTTCGCATCACAACATAACATAATAATGAAAAATACCTAACCCTAATACCTTTTATACAAGTATTTTATGCCATTTTAGGGTTACAACATGTCGACCATATGTTAGCCACATGTCAGCCATGGCCCAAATTTTTTTTTCCCCAAAGAATTTATGAAGTATGTACAATACTTTTCTAATCAGTCACCACAATCTAATAGGAGGATGGTGATGCTATCAATGGTCATCATGACACTTAAACTCACCAGTTTGGGTTACCTTGAACTGACATAAAGGGATCATACCCCTTTGTCACCATATTTTTGAATTTAAAAACTAGAAGGGACTACCCACCCACATTAGATGTTGACCTAGCTCTTGGCTTCCCAAGTTGGGTGACATGGTTCTACAATGATGGGTTGTGCCACGTCCCACTCATAATAGCTTCACCTTTTGCAAGTGGATCCTTTAGTTGTTTGCATCACATTAGAATGGGCCAATCAAGCACCTTTATTTCAAGAGTAACCTTGTGGCTCTGATTTTCAACCTTGCTACTTGCCATATAACATTGGCTAAACCCTTGACAACATAATGTTCAACATTAGTCACCTAATTTTGGAAAGGTTTAGCTTCGCAAGGAATATGTGGAGGTATCCCCATACGATAGTGGCTATTGGGGCATGAAAAAGGTCAATGTTATGAAGGGAAAACACTTAGATATTTTTTTCAAAAGCTGTGAAAAGAATTCTAAGCAAGACCATTCTCATGGTTGCATAGCCACTACCATCCCCATAAATGCAGATTTATTCTATCACACTACCATCATTGCAATTTGTGTCCTTCAAGAATATGGTTATTAATTGGGATTGCCTCAAAATTGGTGTTTATCATTTTTACGTGCCTCCCTAGTTAATAATCCAAAAGCTTCACTCTAGCCTTAACTACTTCATTTTGGCCAATTTTCTTATTTGCAGATAGTTTGTTACTTAACATAAGGGTTTCTATTAAAGTCTCTTGCATTGATGCATCTAACTTGAAATGGGGGGTGATGGGCACATGATCAAGCTTGAAAAAATTGAGGATAAGTTCAAGACAAACCCTATGGTCATGTACATCTGTAAAGATAGTGGGATTCTCCCATTCATGGAGTGTATGATGGGCTAAAAATATATCATCTCTTACCAATTCCTAAGCTCTTAGAATTAAAAATTGGTCATGATGAATGTTTTAACCTTTGACATTATTGACGATGTGATCACTAAGGCTATAAGGCTAGTTATTTTTAGGGAAACTAGAAGAAAACTGATAAGACTCTTGATGTTGTTGGCTTGGAGCCCTTTCCTGATATATTTGACAAGAAACTCTTTAAAAAGAAAGGGAGATACAATGTTGAGCATCTCCCAAACTTTGACCAAATATGGGAAAGTTTATCATCAATTTCTTTATCATTGAAGGAAGGTATGGGGTTTTTTACTATTATGACCTCCCTTTCTTGAATCATCTTTGTCACAAGGACTTAATTTACATCCATTTCTTTTTGTTGGACACTCCTTGGAAAGTATGGTGTCTAATTATATTGAAGTAAAGCCCAAGGGAAGAAATTAACTATCCTCTATTAGAGTCGTATGTTTCATCTATGAGTTACATCACACTCTATGCCCCCTAACTACCAACATGCTTTTCATCACCGTCTAGCAAACCAAGAACTTCTCCACAGCCTCTAGTCCTACCCAAATTTTAGAAGTTAAACCTTTGACCTACCCAATGAGATCCCTATTCTTCTGGAGATATCTCCATTGTAGAAAACCTAAGAGCTAAATAATGGAGAGAGGCCATAGAAGCCCTTGATACTTGCCCTAGTAATAAGTCCAAAAAAAATACCCTTAACATTGTTGATAGTGTTGAGGATGCCATGCAATGCCAAACATTTTTTTCCTAGTAGATTGGCCAAATAAAGGGAAAAAATACATTAAAAAACTTGACTAGAATGAGGTTTCTTTGATGAACACTGATGAAATGAATTCTACTTGAAAACAAACTCAAAATATTCTTCTAGAAAATAAACTCTGAGCCCTATCAAGGACCCTTGCTTGATCCCTATTGACAATCCTCCCTCCCCACCCTAACCCCTAAAAAATACCTTCAACTCTACCCATCCTATGTCTAGGCTACTTAATTTAAGCAATGTTATCATGGATAGCCTAGATAAAAGAAAAATGGGTAGTGGCTTACTTGGTACCCTTAAGTACCAAACTAGTAGCCTTGACATGTCAATGAAATTGCTAAAGGAGGAGATGGCCAGCCTAAGTAACTACTTATATAATGTCAGTAAGTTTTCCCTAAATATAATGCATGCCTACATTACTACCCTCTATGTGTTGTAAGAAAATATTTCTAGTAGTGACATCTCACATGAGGAGGACATCAGGGAGTTGTTCAAGTTCCTTAGTGGGAAGTGGGAATAATTTTTGTTGTCCAAGGGCTTGGGTCATGGGAAATGATGTTGCTATCCATATGGTGCCCTTGATAAAAAATTTATATCCTTATGGGTTGTGATACTTTTGGTTTTGATTCTTATACTAGTTTTAGTTTAAGTTTAAGTTTGGACTCTTGCCCTGTGTGGCATGTTACAATGTTTACTTTATATTTATAGTAGTTAAATTTCCATACTCTTATGTTGGTTGTTTTAATAATATGTGGCTTCTCAAAACCTTTCAAAAACATAATTTTGATAGAGGTGGGTGTATGATGTCGAAACTGAACTTTTACACTCTAAATTCCATTAATATGTAGTTAATGTGCTCTTAGTCTACCTGATTGTACCACAAGCCAACACCTTCTTGTTGTTGTTATTTTCAAAAATAAATAGAGGTAAACATTTTTATTTGGATCTAAATACCAATGGGGCTAAAAATGTAGGACATATTCATGTTGAATAAATGAAGTTCAATAATGTTTTGTCTTTCCCTCCAAAAGTCCTTTGACCATTCACATTCCAGATAAGACTCTTGTTCTTATTTATTTGAATCAATTTTAGCATTGAAGATTGCATTGTCCCCTACTAAAAGTGGATTTGGCCAATTTGGAAAACCACTATAAATATTGTATTCTGTTTTCCATTCTCTCATCCATATTTCAATTCTACATTTTTCATTCTCTTTTGCTCTTCCAAATTTTCACAATTGGTATCAAAGAAAGTTTGGATGGTCACTTGGGAATTTGGTGGTTGAATCTCCTAAATCATGGAAGAAGAAAAGGTAGAGTTTTGGACAAAATTTCAATCTATGGAAGGTACAGATGGAGTCTTTTCTCATAAAAGAGGATCTCTCACTCCACTTGAGAGAAAACCAAATAAGTTTCCCATAATGAAGGATGAATATTGGAAAATTTTGGATAAGAAGGCAAGGGCAACATTATTTCTTTCATTGTCCAATAATATCTTTTTCAATGTCATAGTTGAAACAACAATAAAGATGGTGTGGGAAAAACTTACAGCCATGAATTCAATGACATCAGCTACAAATAAAGTATTCATTATGAAGAAGTTATATAATCTCAAGATGAAGGAAGGTGGAATCATGAAAAAACACATTGATGAGCTCAATAGTCTAATCAACCATGTAAATTTGATGAGTATGACACAAGAATATTATAAAAGATTTATTTTCTTGTTATGTTATTTATTGAACAATCAGGATGTAGTTGTGACAATGGTTAGCACACTTCTATATCTAGCAAGGATAAGTTGACTTTTTATGACTTAGTAGCTACTTTTCTCAATGAAGATATGAGAAGAAAGAACCAAGAGCCTTATGAGGTGAAAATTTAATTGTTTTCAGCATCAACAATAGAAGAAGGGGCCATAATAGAGGCATATATAATAACAATAGAAGATCCAAATCTTCCAAAAGATCAAAGTCTAGGGGTAGAAATGTTGATTTTTTGTTTTGTGGAAAATGGATCAGATAAAAAATGATAGTAGAAATTATAAAAAGGAAAAAGAAAGGGTCTGAGATAGTGAAGCAAGTATAGCCTATGATAAATATGATATTATTTTAATATTATCAAAAAGAAAAACTATTTTAGACTCTTGAGTCTTGAACTATGATGTTTTTTTCACATTTCTTCATGTAAGGAGCACTTCACAAATTACCAAGAAGGTTAGTTTGGAGAATTATATTTGGGAGATTATAAAGCTTGCAAAAATATGGGTAAAGGAGATATATTCTTGTAAATTAAAAGGAGGTGTTAAATGTTTGTTAAAAGATGAATATTATATTCCCAAATTAAAAAGAAACATGATTTTCTGTGAGTCAATTCTACACAAAAGGCTTCAATACTTTCTTCTTTAAGGATTCTTAGAAAGTCACAAAAGGCTCCATGGTTATTTCCAAGGGTGATAAACTTGGTAGCTTATATATTTTACAAAATATTGGTGAAGTGGGAGTTGTTATGAAAATTTTTAACAAAAAATCTGATCTTTGCAATCAAAGGCTCAGTCACATGAGAAAGATAGACCTTGATGTTATGTGAAGAAGGGAATGGTCGCCAAGCCTTAAATTAATTGACTTATAATTTTTTCAACATTGTTTTTATGACAAACAAAAGTGTTTCAACTTCTTAAACACTGAACATGAGTAAAAGAGAACACAATTAGCATTAAGTCATTTCAATGTCTTAAGATCCATTGAAGAGAAAGCTACTTTGTTACATTTCTGAGTGATTGTACAAGGAAAGTGTCAGTTTATATCCTTAGTAGGAAATATGAAGTATTCAATGAATTTAAAAAATTAAAATCCTTAGTTGAAAATCATATTAGGTATAAGATTACATGCTTATAAACTAATAATGCTAGTAAATTTGTTCTTTAGAATTTGATAATTTTTATATGGATAATGGTATCTAATGAGGCCATTTTGTGGCTCAATGTTTATATTCTTTTCTATTAATTAGCTAGGACTTGACTCTTTTTAGTATGGTTTCCCAAAGAAATCTTTAAGATATTGTAGGTCCAAATAGTTAAGTATTGTACCATCTCAAAATGGAATCACACATCATCTAGGATCTTTTAGCACCCATCACATAGAGACTTTATGAACCATGGATGAACATGTTCTCCATGTACTCATTCTCCTATTTATTTTTAGCTTTTCTCAATTTTGTTTGTACTCCCTTTGAGATGTCTAAGACCTCTTTGTGAGCCCTTCTCTACAAACAAGTCAACCCCACATTGACCTCTTCCTTGAGGAAAAGATGCCTCTAAGCCAAAAGTGCCTCAAAGTTTCCAATTATTTTATTTTGATTCCAAGTCATCTTATATTGTTTTCTCACCCAAAAAATAGTATAAAAGGAGGCTTGAGATCTTCATTTTAACACAATAAAAGAGACCATATCATGGCATCAAGAGATATCCATGCACACTTAAGACATTCAAGAAAGTAAGTTTTCATCAAGCATTCAAGGTACTCAAAGTTTCAAGGATTCTTTGTGAGCATTTCATCTTCAAGATCTAGCATTGTGCTAGCTATCAAGGGAGTAGATCTACATTGAGGCATTCACCACTTTCTTCATTGATGCAAATTTACTACCATGGGTCCATGATGTCATTTTGGTAGTTCCATTAGAATTGTGGAGATATGCTACATTCTACATAGAAAATTCAACATCTACAAAATAAATCCTTATGATAAGGGTTTCTACAATCAAGGTGATTACTTGAATTTATTATTCTTCCTTTACATACATTTTATGTTTTAATTTCAAGGTTGATTCCTTAACCTAAGGCTTGACCAAATAAAGCCCTCATCCTCCCCTAAAAAAAATTCAAATTTAATGTGTACAGGTGTAGGTAAGCCAGTTTGTGGTTGCAAATATCGAAATAACTCCCCAGGGGCTTTCAGAAAAAGTTGGATCAACCTAGTTATAGAGCCTTGGGAACACAATGACTTTGTGGAAGAACATCTAGACATTTTTCCTATAGGTTGACCTATTCTAGGAGCTTTAGTAGGAAAAACTATTTCTAAGTTTTTTTATTTTATTCAAAGATACACAAATATAATTTTAAAATTGGGCCTAGATATGCACTTTTAGAGCAAAAAGACACTTTCCCCTACATATTTTAAGGTGAGTACTCTATCATTCATTTTGATTTTTTCAGTTTTAACATACTTGCACATCTTAATTGGGTTGATTGCACTCATTTCACATTTAGATCTACATTGCATCTCTCACTTAATCAATTAGTTCAATTGTATAATAACATTCACATATCACACATGGGACAAAGATCCTTTCCTTGCATTATGTTCCTTTTCACAATTTGAATCAATATTGGCATCTATTCCTCTATTGGGGTCTTGCTAATCTAATTCAAATTGAAAAATGGATTATGCATGGAAATTATCCTTCTCCCCATATACATATTAATACTTTTGCATGAAAAGTGGAGACCTAGATCCTATTTTACTCTCTTCTATTTTTCACCAAAATACTTTGGTGAACCCGATGAGCCCCCCCTACTTGTGGATTTTCAAGTTAGATCTTTTGATATCTCTTATTTTGCATCAGTTTCACCAAAACATTTTGTTGAACCCAACTTCTTACCCCATTCTTGTTGGAGTTATATTTTGTTATCTTGTGGAGATAGATTACTTTGTCTCTTCTTTGTTCATATAGATATGCCCTTCTTTGCATTAGTAGAATTTAGATCTTCTTAGCTAGATATCTTTTTTTTATGAATTTTCCAACATTATGTACTTTTCATTCTTTATTATTCAAATATTTATTGGATCTTCCATACATTTAAATGAAATAATGATTAGTTGGATATACTCTATATGTACTTACCTTCTTCTCATGTTGCACAAATTCAAAGAAAACTCCAAACATCACTCCCCTATCTTTGACATAAAGCACTACCCTCCTACCAACTTACATTTACCATATGATCTACCTCAAGTTATGGAGATGAGTGGTAGATTGACATTGGTCCTTCTCATAATATAGGCCTTGACTATGGTGATGTATTTTTTAAGGGTGCTCCTATATCTTCTTTTAATCATCCCTCCTTTATGGACCCCACTTTAACTCATGATCATCATCTTATTTAAAATTACAAATTCCTATTTGAGATGTGAGATTTCCACAATCCATCATAACTATTATCATAAGTTTCTAGGTTTGATTGTGTGTGCCTTTTTTAGCATCAACATGTTTGATCAAACTATTTGATCCATCATCACAATCGAATCTAGAAACTTATGATAATAAGTTCCCATTTTAATAATACTTTAGCAAACATAATGAATAATAACTAATATAAAAGAAATGGAATTCAACCTAAATTAAAAATTGAATTTAGATTTAAGGAAAAAAAATTCCATGCCATAAATTCAGCCATTTTTATATTCTATAATTTGATCCATTTTTATAAATGCAATTTGACACATTTCTATATTGCATAGTTTTGTTATAATAATAAACAAAACAAACATAAATCGAAGTTAAAAATAATTGTTTTAATGCAAAATATGTTATCAATTTTATAGTACTCATCATTTTTTTCAAAATAGTGTTATAATCATTCCTACTATATGAAGGCACCGTTGGATGCCATCTCTATATCCATATATACGTATGTATTATAATGTACCATATCAATCAAATCTCTACCATATCAATGAAATCATACAAAATTTAATGATTTGTGCAACAAAATGTGTAAAGTGTAGTGTATATTGTTTGAATGATAAATAGATAACTTCTCTTAATTTTTTATGAATAATTACCAAGTTCTTAGGGGAAATTAGATATTATAATTATATTTAATACAACAATACAAATTATTTAATAATTTAAAACACTCTTAGATATTTAAAGGAATTTATTATTTTAAATGATTTTTAAAAAAAATTAAAATTAAGATTTTCATAATTTCTAATTTTAAATCTTATAATAAATTGTAAAATGATAAATTTGATTATATTTAATCTTTGAATTAAATAAATTTTTAAATAAAATAAATATATGCAATCTAATTTTTATAAAAGTACTTTTATACAATAACATATTTTTATTTTTCATATTAAAAATTAAAATAATAAATTCTTAAAAACTATTCTTTTTACAATCTATTACTTTAGAAAAACTTTTTTTTTTACAATCCATTATTTAGTAAAATGAAATTTAAATTAATGTTTACTACTCATCTTAATATTTTGAACAAATCACCATGTTAGATGGGGCTTTTACTTAGTAATTAAGATGGGAGGCTTTCTATAGTGATATCAATCTTCAATTTAAACAATTAGCTTTTTTGAAAATATTAGACAACCATTTGCATGTCTTGTGATACGAGGTAGAAGATAGAATTAAAAGAGTCGTGGATATAATGAAGAGTTGGTGGTGAATCAATTACATACAATAATATATGGCATGTTTCATTTTCTTTCTTTGAATGAGAAGAATATGTTATAACCCAATAATCAATTTGTAAATATTGTAACAACTAGCAGCTCATTAGGTGGTGTTTTAGCAAGAAGAAGCAACTTACTGCTGAGGCTTTTTTGGGATAAACAGTTAAAGATGTCATTATTATTATTCTGGCCTACTTTAATGACTAGTAGTGGAATAGAAAGAATCCATTGCAAAAGGAATATGAATCTCCTATAGTCGAAGGTGGGGGTTTGGATAATAGAACATTGAATTATTTTGTTCATGTTTTAAAGAAAGATATTCGATGGATTCTAATATTGTCCCAATAGGTTATCAATAATGGATTGGTTTAGGTTGATTTTAAAAATTTGTTATTAATGGTGAGTTGCATGTGAAATTTAATCTATGTTGAATTTAATTGAATATTTGTACTAAATTGTTTCATCTTCTTAGCTTATTATATAATAAGCATGCCCTCATTCTATTCTACTAGGATTCAACGATTGTATCATGTTAGGATTACATCATTGAGATCAAAATCAAATATGGTAAAGATATATATGGTAATTAAGGGGTAGAAATGGTTAGATATGTGAAAGAGTGAGACAAAGGGATGAGGGTGAGACGTGAGTGAGCGAGGGAATGATGGTGTGAGAGAGGGGGTGGGGGAAAGGGAGAGAGATTGAGACAATGGGGTATAGGGCTATAAATATGAGAATGACATAGAAAGATATTGTACAATAAAGATACATGATAAAGAGAGGGTGACATACATGAGGTACATTTGGAGAGAGAGACGGAGAGTGTAGTGCCTACCCCTAGTTTACATTTTATTGTTATTGATAAACTCTTTTAGACCTGTTTTATGCTTGATGATTAGTAGCATTACCTTTTAGATTATTAGATATTGTCTCATATGTAGTTGATTCTATGATGAGACTACTTGGTACTATTTACTTCATGTATGCATGATGATGATTATTACAATGATTTCAATTATATGATTATGTTAGTTAGATAGATTATTATACGTGTTTTCTTATGGATACTTACCCCATACTACATGTGTATGGTGTGCGTGTATATTTTCTTTATCTATGACATTTCTGATGTGGTTAAGAGAGTCGTAGTCATCTGCTAATTGGGATCTACATGATGTACCACTTCCTATCATTGCCTATTTAGTTTAGTATATATGTGTTTGTACATGTGTAGATTTTATGTAGATTGTAGGCACCAGATATTGATTTTCCTGAATTGCTATGATGAGCGTACCCTATCACATTATCTCAATGGTAAGAGGGGGAGATAAATTCTTGAGTCCAAATCCTAACCTTTAAACCATTTGTCCTAGATAATAGAACAAGTATATAAGATGTTTACCTTTCCAATGCATCATATGATATGAATTTGTGATTATAACCCTTTAGTTTGATCTTGTATGTGGTAATTTATGATGAGTTTTTTGTATTTTGTCCTATAGGTCTTTGGTGATTTTTCCATTAATTAAGTCTAATTAAAAGATCAAATTAATGATTTAATTTAATGGAAATTATTACGATATTTTAATATTTAATTATATTCAATTAATTGAATAGAAAGAATTAAATTTAAAGATAAAACTATGATCTATTTTAGAGCATAATAATATATTTTAGTTTAATAATAATATATTTAGGAGTTCATTTTTAAATAAATGCTAAATATTATTATTACTTAAGTTAATAAATATTATATTTAAAATGCTTCGAAAAGAAATTAAAGAATGGAAATGATATTAATTTAATAAAGATATTTAAAATTGCATAAAGTGTGCATGAAGTTTTGAAAAAGTTAATAAGAAGTTAAAAAGTTGTGAGCAAGGAGTCCTCTCGGGCGATCGCATAATTAGTGCCCCGAATTTAGGAGAGAACTCCTTATCAGCAATTGAGGGTTCATTTTCAAAGGAAATGAGAATTTTGGAGAAAGAATTTTCAGAGAGAAGATTTTGAGAGAAGAAATTTTTCTCACATATCTTTTGGTTGTTTGCAATTTTAGCATCAGAACCAAATAGATTCTTGTGTTTTGATTCACCCAGTTAATTACATTATTTGAATATTCCTATCTTCTTGATGACTATGAATTGTCTATCTAAATTTGTTTGCGACAAATATTTCAATATTGTAATTTGGAATTACTATTATGCATGTTGATTTCTTTTGTAAATGTAAAGATTAAGATATCATAGAATCCTAGTTTAGTAATTTTACAAATTGGAATATAAACTGGGAAGGGTATTGGATTGAAAGTGAAAATTTAAAATGAAAATTCGATCGATTGGCCATATTTTCCCTATCAGCGTATTGTTGGAATATTTATTTAAAAAATTAATTATTAAAAAATTATTATATGGAAGCATTTTATTTATAAAATTGCTAGGGTAGTAGGTCGGACTGTTGGCTGCAACAATAGTAAATACTACTACTTGTGGCAACAGTCAGACTTGCCACCGTAGGTTAAAGGCCAATAATCTTTCTAAATATAAATATATTCTTTTGTTATGCAATTTTAATATTTAATAAATTTAATTTTTTTAAAACTTGTTTATTAAAAATTAATAATATTAAATTTTAAATTATGATTTATTATTAATTTTATTAATATTTGTTAATTCAATAAATGGTTAATGAAAGATTAATATAGTTATTTTATATAATTATTAATTAAATTAATTAAATATATTTAATTAAGTTTAATTAATAATAAAAGTTAATTAATGAAGTTTTAAATTTATCTATTTAATTATTATTAATAATTCTAATTTGAATGAAATTGTAAATTATTTTATTTAAAATCACTAAGTATTATTTTAATATTTTAAATAAATTATTTTTATTTTTATTTCTGGTAAAAGTGGGCTAGCCACTAAATATATTTAATAACAAAACTAGTTCAAAAAGCTCAACCAGGAAAGAACTAGAAAGAAAACCTAGAATTGGTGCTTATATACAAATTTACATAAAGATAATTGTCGATATTTACAATAGATATTATATCGACAAAATCGAAGCTCATAAAACTATACCATTTTCTAAATTCTACCCATATGAGCCACTTCAAAAACCTCAAGATATTACAACATTAGAGGTAATTGAATCAAACCAAAATTATTTACATTCAACCTATAGTAATCACTCTTCCATATCAACACAATCATCTCCAATGATACCAAGAACATTTGCAAATTCAGGAACCTAACCAGAAGGTTGTGGCAAAGGCTCATAGACATCCCAACCAGAACCTAAACCCTCTTCTTGATGTGGTTGAATAGGAACCATCAAATTTGCATCAACATTACTAGTGTTTTGACTTTGCAATACCCCAATCACACTCAAAAACCGAATCTCATGCTTACCATCTTGAGGAAAAAAAAAAGGTTTTCCTTTCCAGCATGAATTGATACACTTTTGTGGCCTAACACCCAAGAATTGACACTAGCACTAACACTAGAAGTAATTGCCCTGTGGATTAAGGGCAAATTTATACAAAACATTACCTCCAAGGCAGCATCATCAATATGTAAGGGAAATACTTCTTTGTGCAGACTCAGCTCAATACTAATATGGTAATTCTTTGACATTATTGACCTGTGAAATTGACTACAAGTATTGCATTTGAAACCAATGTCCACCATTCTTGACATATTGAAGAATACCAATCAAATGCAAAAACCAAAATGATAGTTTTGAATGCAAACATCTCCACCTTGTGTGAACTACAATACATGTAGGATTTGACATGTGCCAAAAATTTAAAATACTCAGCTCCATGTGATTAACATAACTTTCTGTATGCCACTTAGCACATAATAATTAGTCCACACATTCTAAAATGCACCAATCAACTGATTAATGATTATATTGTACTATTACCAATCATATAATAGGGTTGATGACAATCATAAAGGATTTGTGTTGAATGTATATAATGAACAAATACAACCCTTATGAAATGTACTTTATGAGCATGATAAACAACTTTCAGATGCAATCAATGAATGTAATGGTTCGAATTGTTTAATAAACAAGTTGGGTTGATGTGTATTACCAATGACACCATCACACCCGAGGTTAGATATAAAATCTACCACTTTATTTCCTTCTTGCAGAGTATGTGATATGGTTACTTCTAAAAATTGATCAATCATGTGCCAAATTTGCTTGAAGATATATTGCAAATGCCACAAATAAGATTGTCATTTGATGCAACTATTAATAACCATTTGGGAATCACCTTCGATATGGACTCTATGAAAATTACCTATTTTAACCAGTACTAGGCCTACCAAGAGAGCTTGTGTTTCTACTGAATTATTAGTCCCATTTGGTAGTGGGGAGGATGTAATTGCTAGAACTATACCTTTGCTATCTCTGACACATGCCCTGAGACCTGATTTACCCAGATTTCTTCTTGAAACACCATTAAAATTAAGTTTCACTATACCCAACTTAGGAGGTAGCCATTGTACAACTGGTCTATCTATCTTGGAATGCTAATTGTTGCTAATTCCACTCCCTCATGGAATAAGAAGAGATTTCCACTCTCGAATGATGAAACTATCCCAAACTAAGATTGTAGGATTGATTTTGCATTTGAAAAGGCTTGCATTAGTGACTTTCAATATAGACTTTTCAATGCCTTGTAACACTATTTCTATCTTTGCAAACTCATTTCTGAATATCTTCTTGTTCTTCTCCCACCAAATAGCCCAAATAACCAAGGCTAGAGTATATATCCAAGTTCTTGCAAATAAAGCTTTCGAAAAAAGAAGCGGCCAAGACTAAAAAATCTCCCAAAGGTTATTTTGAAGAGGAGTATAATAATGAAGTTTTCTGAGAACAAAAACCCAACAATCATATGCAAAAGAGTAGGTGACAAAGAAGTGATCCACTTATTCATATTCTTCATTACACAAGACACATTTAAACGGAGGAGCAATATTCAACTTAGTCAATTTGTCACTTGTAAGAATTTTGTGTTTAAGTGCAAGCCATGCAAAACATCCAACTTTTGGAAGAACAACATGGTTCCAACAAAATTTATAAGCTCTAGATGGATTCTTTTGTGCAACCATTCTCTGTAACAACTTATACCCTTCTTTGAATGAGTAACAACCATCTTTAGCTGAAGCCCAAAACAATCTATCTTCCCCATCTGAAATGTAAACAAGTCTCTTGTCTAAATAGTCCCTAAACATCTGTTTCTCATGAATAGATAAAGGCAGGGGACCCAAATCTTTCCAAGTGACTTTCCTAGAATAGGGACAAATTTTATGTATAAAATCTATGACTCTATTACCCCAAACTGATTTTGAAATGTTCATTATGTTCTGAGAAAACTTTGAAGTATGAAGAGGTGAAAATCCATTCCAGGAGTCTCTCCAAAATTTGACTCTATCTCCCTTATTCAACTCCCAAGAAATATATTTAAGAACAATATCTTCGGAAGAGATCATAAAATCCCAAATCACAAAGCCTTTAGGGTGATTAAGAATTGAAAAAATTCTTGTGGGGTCATTATTATCTAAATACTTTTGTTGCATAATTTGACACCATGTTGATTGAGGTTCAGTGTACATCTACCAAATGAGTTTCCTACCAAAAGCTACATTTCTCTTAGTCAAATCATGAATACCTACTCCACCAATGGTTGGAATATGAGCCATGTCATGAAGTGATACAAGCATAATCACTTTATCCCTGTTCATATTTCCTGTCCAAAGGAAACCTCTAATCAAGCTTTGATTTGTGTTAAGATTGATATCAGCGCTTTAAAGATTGCAATATAGTAATTTAGGATTGTTAAAAGTACCAATTTTATAAGTAGAATTCTTCCTACTAAAGAAAGCTACCACTCTAGACTTAATTCTTTGAATAACTGAGTTCTAGTTGCTTGTCTTATTTTATCCCATGAAAAATGGAATTCCAAGATGTGTTGATGGAAGAAAGTCTTCTGAAAATCCAAAAAATTTAACAATTCTGTCCGATATCACTTTGTTTTTGTAGAAAAGAAAGATTTTTGACTTATTTGAATTGATTTTCTACCCCGAGAAATCTAAATACAACTCCAAAATCTTCTTTATTTTTCTAGGTTTTGACACTTGTGATATACCAAATAGGAGTGTATCATCTACAAATAAAGAGTGTGTAATGGAAATAGATGTACCAATAATGCTTGCTCCCTTCCATTTTCCTAAGAGATGATAGTGCCTAATGGTTCTACTAAAGGCTTTAGCCATGATGATAAACAAAGCTAGAGAAAGGGGATCTCCTTGCCTAATTCCTTTAGTAGAAGAGAAGAAACCAGGAGCTATCCCATTAACAATGACTGAAAACCAAGCCCCAAAGATACATGCTCTTATCCATTTAGACCATTGATTTGAAAAACTCATCCACTAAAGGACTTGAAGAAGAAATGACTAGCAAACTCTGTCATAGGCTTTCATCATATCTAGCTTGATTATGAAAGAAGGAGACTAATTTGTACTTATAGAGTGAAGAACTTCATGAGCAACCATTGCTCCCTCCATAGTTTCCCTACCAAGAACAAAAACCCCCCTACTTTGATGAAATTAGCTTTGGAAGAAGAGACTAAAGATGGGAGTATATTACCTTCATTATAATCTTATATGTAAGATTACAAAGAGAAATAGGCCTAAAATCAAAAAATATTTTGGGCACTTTCAACTTAGGAATAATTGCAATGTTGGTGGTATTAAAATACTTGAGCATTAATTTGCACTTTCTAGACTCTTCCACTACTGCCAAAAGATCAAAGCCAATAAAATCCCAGTTGCATTGGAAAAATAGCATTGTGAATCCATCATGACCCAGACCTTTGTCCAGAGGGAATGAAAAGAAAACCTTTTGAAGTTCTTGAAATGAGATCAATTTCATAAGCATATTATTATCTTCCAGAGACACCAATTTTGGAATGGCTTCAAAAAGATCTGCCACTTGTGAAGGGGAAAGTGCTAGATATTTAGCTGGTGCAAGAAGATTCTTAAAAAACCTAACACATTCCTCTCTAATATGTTGTGAATTTGTTAAGACATTACTTTTTATTGAATGCTTAATATTAAAGATCATTTTGGCTCGTCTCTTTTTTTTGTGCTAAAGCATGAAAATATTTAGTATTCTTATCCCCTTGTTGAAGCCATAACTCCCTAGACTTTTGATGTAAATATTCCTCTTCTCTTCCACACAACTCTTCCAACTCATTCTAAAGATTTTTTTGTTTAATATATGTATCATTTTTCATCCCATTCTAAATGATATTAGTGTGAATATCCTCCAATTATACCCTGACAATCTCTTTTTGTTTGAAGACATTTTTGAAGATATCTCGATTCCATTGTTTAATGTGTTTTTTAATATGTTTCATCTTCATCACAAACCGATGCATCTTAGAACCTAGGAAAATGGTGCACTAACCAACCACTACTTAAGATGCTGGAGAAAATGAGGATGACGAAGCCACATACGTTCAAATTTGAATGAGGATTTACCCTAATAATGCTTGATATCAGCAGCTTGAGTAATTGATAAGGTGATTGGGTAGTGGTCTGATTCTGGATATGATAAAATATCTAAACTAAGCTGAAATTGCTGCAATTTCCATTCTTGAGATAGCAAGAATCTATCAAGCTGAACAATAATTTGTGTAAAACCATCTCTCCCATTTGACCAAGTATACTTTCCTTGAGTTAGAGGAATATCCATAAGTCCACTATTGTCAATGAAATTGAAAAATTCTTCAATTGTTCGAAGAGGGAGAGAGATACCACCTATTTTTTAATCCTGACTCAACACTACATTAAAATATCCCTTGAGAATGATTAACTATGTTTGCTATGATTGTATTTTTTGAGTCAAGGTATCCCAAATTTTTAACTTGTCTTGTGTAGAATTTGTCCCATAAACATTAATAAGAAGAAATGAGATTTCAAAATTTGAGATTTGCACCATTTTCCAATTCTAATGCCGATGAATGAGTTAATCTTGAATTGACAAAGGATTCCACAAAATTACAAGTCCTCTCGAAGCTCCAATACTTGGTGAACAAAAAGAGGACCGCTTTGACCATTTGAATAATGTCTTTTAATATGATTCTTGTGAAATTTTTATTTCTTGAAGCAACACAATATCTGATTTTATATCATCTATTAAGTGTTTGATCATTTTTCTTTTGTCAAAGGGATTAATACCTCTGACATTCCAAGAATTTATATTCATTGTGGATAAGGAGAACCTTTTGTTCTCCTTGTCACTCTCTTAGAAACCATAAATTTCTCATCCAAAGTAGTCTAAATACCAGAGACAATTTCAATTCTAGTCTTGGATCCTTTAGGCCATCCTCTCGATTTTGGAGTTTTAATAACTTGCTGATTCAAGGAAATAGATTGAGCAATTGAGTGAGTTTTGATTATAATCATAAAGGCCTAAAGGAGTTTCATCTGTCGGATCTTGTAAAGAATTCTTATTATTCTCAGTTTGTTCCAAATTGGTATCCTCATGTAAAGAAGATTGATTAATTACACAATCTTGTATGTTGTTATATATGGACTCTTCAATTCCCAATGGGTCCTTAGAAATTATAATATCTTCCTCGGGCTGAGAAGCAATAACATTTGAGATATTCCCTGGAATAAATAATTTCTTACTATCTTGCAAGCAATGAGAAGACTTATTAAACCAGAACTAATATTGCTGAAATAAATCATCCAATTGTTTATTCTTGTAGTTAACACCTGGGAAGCCTTCCTCTTCTACAATACCAAAAATTATGTTGGAAGCTATTTCTGAACAATCTGTTCTTCAATTTGACAAGTCTTCCAATCAGCCAATCCTTTGCAAATGTCAAAATTTGATGGTTGAATGGCCAGCGAAGATAATGTGTTTGGAATATTCAAATGATATGTAATCAAAGCATCTCTCTTGAAAGGAACAATAGCAATCCTATCAGAATGCTCCATCAAACAATGAATGGAAGGCATACGTATTTTTAACAAATAGGAGAACATTACATCTAAAAATTTGTAATGAACAAAAGATGTGAATGTGTGTGCAGTGGTATCATGATGTGGAGTGTGGAAATCTTTTACTACAAGATCTTTTCCAACTGAAATTTGAGGACCTTCTATTAATCTCTAAAATGTGCAAAGATTTGGATTTGTAGTATGATCAGAGAACACTTTTATTGAATCTTGAACACCACTTAGACATTGGGTGTTAAAATGACCAAGAGTAGATTGGAATCTCTAAATTGTGTCTGCATCTTGAACCAGAATAGGTTGATTCCATAACCCCCACGAAGAATTAATCTAAATATTAGGTGGGATCTTTTTTCTCATATCTAGAAGCACAAACTTTGACACACAAATGCGATCAATCATATGGGATGAGATCATGTTTCAAGAAAATGCCAATTTTATTTGCAAGAACAATAGTATTCAGATCCCTGTATTCTAAAGTCAATCATGGAAAGGAAATCTAGAATGGAGAGAACTAAATCTATAATGATTATGGGTTAAAATTTGGAATCCAGATCATGGTATACAAGCCATACCCCAAACAAAAGCACCCTTTAAATCTATGCATAGAATCTCTAACTTCTTGAGATTCAAAAATTGCAACAAAGAACTAAAATTGCTGATCTATATAAAAAACATCTTTAACACCTATCTAGTTTTTAAAAGCCCACTGTTTAATATTTGAAATGTCAATGGAATCTGAATTGAATTTACCAATGAGAGTAGATTTTTGGAGAACACCAACCAATTCTTGCAACATGTGACTTGGAAATGTGATGGATAGGTGATCAGTTTTATGCTGCTGAAATTAATGTGTTTTACTATCTGGGTAGGATTTCTTTCACCAAACTAGCCTTTGCTTCTTTGGATTGAAGGGAACTTGGTTTGAATCAAGCAACGAATCTGAATGTAAAGTTTGATCATTGGCATCAATTGACTTAATAGGTTCTTTACCAAGCTCTTCATTAGGAACACTCCCTTCATTCGGGGACTTGGCATTTAGTATGTGAATAGGGGACCCTGGTGAAGTTCCATAAAAAATGTCGAGGATAAGTTGCTTGTCAAAATGCCTGGGCCCTGATGAAGAATGGTTTCTTTTCGAGCCATTGCAACCCTGCAAATGATGTCCTCGATGAAATCAATTAGAATTTGTGGTATCTTGGCTAAAAAATTTGAAATACCCCTTTTTTGGAAATCATTGAATGACCCATTTAGATGTTTAACCAAATTCATAAGAGGAAAAACCTTGCCAATTCTGTTTGTTACATCCTTCAACAACAGGGGGAATTTTCAGCAGTGAATCTAAAACTCCATTTTAGGGCTTTCAAAAGAAGATTTACCTCGATGATCAATGAAGTGTGGATTGACAAAGAAAGGCTTCGTAGGTTGAACCACTGCCTTACTATGGAAAATAGAGCTGAAACCATGAACTGAATTCTTTATAGGAAAATTGCAACTCTAAAATTGGGAAGAATGCATGGCAGTTGTAGCTAGTTGAACAATGGGTGTGGAAGAAATTTTTTGAAGTAGAACCTAAAATCCATTGCTACCATTACCATTTTTCCTAATACGAGTTTGAATGGCTGTAACAACCTTCATAACCTCATCTGTAATAACGTGTCCTACTACAATTGCTCCTAAAGGTGTCATCACCAAACAAAATAAATAATTACCCTTAAGTTATTAGAATAAAGGACTCGAAATCAAATTAGGGTAATTGTACATTTTATTCAAATATAAGAAATGGGTTAAATTTTAAGGATTAAGAAGTAATCTTTTATACTCAGAAACTCACATTGAAAACAAAAACTAAAACCTTACTATTAACTCACAACTATATGTTTTCAAAATTAAACCAACTATGAAACTACTCTGTTATATGTATGTTGTCTATGTTTTGATCTTGGGTTGACTAGAGTGTTGACCAATTTTAGGACGTCTACCAGAGGCTTGGGAGTTTTGTGATTGTGGTATTATGTTGATTTGATCTTGATCTTTTAAACTCAACCACGATAATTTTTTGGTATGCTCTATGATGAGATTAATTATATTGTTGGTTATTGTTTTCAGTATCCTTGTAGAATAATGAGATGGATGTTATGACATATTTGACTTAACCATTTTGAGTCTTTAATTAGTATTTTTGGGATGTTTTCTAGTTTCTTATAAAGAACTGATGGGATATTATGAATTATCTTTTGCTACTTTCTAGTCACTTTTATAGGACTGAGGTGAAAATTGTGATTCTTTGATTTGTACTTTTATAAGCCTAGAGTAGGTAATATATATGTTAAGTTGGGAAGTGGCTTGCAATGGAGGCCGAGGCCCAAGGTGGTTGCTAGGGTAACCCATTGTAGGTTATTTAATAAGTGATAAAATTTCATTAAATGGGTTTAAAATGAATTAACAAGATATTGGTACCACAGGAAGTCACTACGGGGCTAGAAGATTAAAAGACTAGCTTGATAACCTTAGAGTTGACTCATTAGTATGCCTTGTCAATACGAAAGGATACTAGTGCCACATAGAGTCACTAGGGGGGTGGAGGATTAAAAGACTAGCTAGGTAACCCTAGAGTTGGTTCATGTGATGGCACTTCCTTATTAGTAGTATAGATTTCCTACATGTCTGTGTTTTCCTTTGGCTCTAGATGTCAATTAATCTTGAAACCTTTTGAGTTAGATTACTTTTAGGGTTTCCTTGGCTTTGATATAATACTTTTGATTTTTGGATTGATATCTTGTTTGGGACTTGTGACTATCTCTTCAACACATTGGGAGTGGGCCTTTTTGGGTTACCACGTAATCGGGTGGTAGTGCTTTTTACTCTTACCATTGAGATTCGTCCATTATTGTCGTGGTTGGAGTTTCTTGTTTTTTTTTTTCCTTTCATTCTACTTCTGTGTATTATGAGGGATGGTTATATCTTCATGGTTGATAATTTTTACTTATTGTATTTTACTTTGTTTCATGGATCCAAAAGGGATGATATAGCCTATTTTATACATGTATATTCTTTCAGCCTTTCATACCCTGTAATATGTATAGTGGATGATTGAGCATTTTGAATTTATCGCCAAGTGGTAGTCAAAAAAAATGTATATTATTTAAATGGACTTGGACTTGTAATTATTCTTTCATGTGGATATGGTATTTATTAGACTTAGTATTAATTAAATTAAAATGTGACTCAATGTCTTGGGATCCTTAAGGAATGTAATCTATTGTATGTAATTGCTTCTGCTACTTTATGATTGATGTGTGTGCTATTCTTTTTTTTAAAAAAATGTTTGGCAAACTTTTTAAAACTTTAGGTTAATTCTTTTAGATCACTTGGCATGGTGTTACATCTAGTATTAGAGCCCAAGTTTCTACTTTGGGAGCTCTGGGCATATTAAAACACCACTAGTTGTTAACTAGTTGAACTAAAAAAAAATTTACACTGTCATGTATATCTTTTTCAAACTGAAAACTTGAAACTAGTTGAATTGAAATAGAACTTAAACTATTAGTTGTATATTCTCAAACTTGAGCATTTAGACTTCAAAACAAAAATACACTTACACCTAAAATTAGGTAGAATTGAAAATTAAACTTATACTATTTTCAAAACATGTGTCTTTTATGTATGCTTTATAGTAGTATATTTTATGGTTATTATAGCATCTTTTTATCTTGGATATTATTGAATTGTTCTCAATAGAATCATATCCTCCTACTAGGGGAAAGTGTCCGATGAGACCTGCACATTGAGTTCATTATTTTTTACCATTCTTGTAGGTTTCTAAGAGTAAGCCTAAGTCTAAGGAGTGGATGTAGTGCCTGCCCCTAGTTTACATTTTATTGTTATTGCCAAACTCTTTTAGGCTAGTTTTATGTTTGATAATTAGTAGCATTACCTTTCAGATTATCAAATATTGTTTCATATGTAGTTGATTCTATGATGAGACTACTTGGTACTATTTACTTCATCTATGCATGATGATGATTATTACAATGATTTCAATTATATGATGATGTTAGTTAGATAGATTATTATATGTGTATCCTTATGGATACTTATCCCATACTATATGTATATGGTGTGCGTGTATGTTTCCTTTATGTGTGATATTTCTGATGCAGATAAGGAAAGGAGTCATAGTCTCCTACTAGTCAGGATCTATGTGATGCACCACCTTCTACAATTGCATGTTTAATTTAGTATATATGTGTTCGCAGATTGTAGATACCTAGTATCGACTTCCTTGAATTGTTAGGATGAGCATACCCTATCACATTATCTCAATGGTAAGAGAGGAGAGATAAATTTTTGAGTCTAAATCTTAACCTTTAAACCATTTGTCCTAGAAAATAGGACAAGTATTTGAGATTTTTACCTTCCAAATGTGTCGTATGATGTAAATTCGTGATTATAACCCTTTAGTTTGATCTTGTATGTGGTATTTTATGATGAGTTTTTGTATTTTTTCCTATAGGTCTTTGGTAAATTTTCTATTAATGAAGTCTAATTAAAAGGTTAAATTAATGATTTAATTTAATGGAAATTATTATGATATATTAATATTACATTATATTCAATTAATTGGGAAATTAATTGAATAAAAAGAATCAAATTTAAAGATAAAATTATGATCTATTTTAGAGCATAATAATATTTATTTAATTAGGCAAGAGCCTACAGTGCATCAGTAAATTGTGAGCCTCTCATCGGGGAGGTCTTGGGTTCAAATCTACTCATGATTAACATATAATAACAATTAATCTTAATAATAATAATAATAAATAACCTAGGCTTCAACCATTTACCTAAAAAAAAAAGACTATTTATTTAATTTAATGATAATATATATAGGAGTTCCTTTTTAAATAAATGCTAAATATTATTATTACTTAAGTTAATAAATATTATACTAAAAATGCTTCAAAAAAAAATTAAAGAATGGAAAAGATATTAATTTAATAAAGATATTTAAAATTGCATAAAGTGTGCATGAAGTTTTGAAAAGTTAATAAGGACTTAAAAGTTGTGAGCAAGGAGTCCTCTCAGGTGATTGCACAGTTAGTTCCCCAAATTTAGGAGAGAAATCCTTATTAGTAATTGAGGGTTCATTTTCAAAGGAATTGAGAATCTTGGAGAAGGTTTTGAGAGAAGAAATTTCTCTCACAAATCTTTTAGGTGTTTGTGATTTTAGCATCAAAACTAGGTAGATTCTTATTTTTTGATTCATCCAGTTAATTACGTTATTTAAATATTCTTGTCTTCTTCATGATTGTGAATTGTCTATCTAAATTTATTTGTGATGAATATTTCAATAATGTAATTTGGAATTATTGTTATGCATGTTGATTTCTTCTGTATACGTAAAGATTAAAATATCATAGAATCCTAGTTCAATAATTTTAGAAATTGGAATATAAACTAGGAAGGGTTTTGGATTGAAAAGGAAAATTTAAATTGAAAATTTGACTGGTTGGCCATATTTTCCCTATCAAGGTATTGCTGGAACTTTTATAAAAAATTTATTTATTAAAAAATTATTATATGGCAGGGTTTTGTTTATAAAATTCTATTATAAAATAAAATAAAAAATAAATTAAAAGAATTATTATTGGAAGGGGGTGAGGAAATCCCCACAACCCCCCAGTACTCGCCGACATATATTGCCACAACAGTAGGCTAAACAGTCAGTCGCAACAACACTAAATACTGCTATTGTAGACCTACTGTCACAGGTCAAAGACTGGTGGGCCTTTCAAATATAAATTTATTCTTTTATTATGCAATTTTAATTTTTTATCTAAAAAAATTAAAAATTTTTAATTAAAAATTAATAATATTAAATATTAAATTATGATTTATTATTAATTTTATTAATAATTTTTTTTTAATAGGTAAATGGCCGAAGCCTAGGTTATTTATTATTATTATTAAGATTAATTATTATTATGTGTTAATCATAAGTAGATTCGAAACTAAGACCTCACTGATGAGAGGCTCACAATTTACCAATGCGTTGTAGGCTCTTGCCTATTTTATTAATAAGTTTTATTAATAGTTATTAATTTAATAAATAATTAATGAAATATTAATATAGTTATTTTATATAATTATTAATTAAATTAATTAAATGTATTTAATTAAGTTTAATTAATAATGAAAGTTAATTAATGAAGTTTTAAATTTATTTATTTAATTATTATTAATAATTCTTATTTTAATGAAATTATAAATTATTTTATTTAAAATCAATAAATATTATTTCAATATTTTAAATAAATAATTACCCTTAAGCTATTTGGAATAATGGACTTGAAATAAAATTAGGGTAATTGTACATTTTATTCAAATATAAGAAACATATTAAATTGTAAGGATTAAGATGTAATCTTTTATACTCAAAAACTCACATTGAAAATGAAAGCTAAAACCTTACTGTTAACTCAAAACTATGTGTTTTCAAAATCAAACCAATTATGAAACTACTTTGTTATTTGTATGTTGTCTATGTTTTGGGTTTGGGTTGATTGGAGTGTTGACGAGTTTTAGGATGTCTAGTAGAGGTTTGGGAGTTTTGTGATTGTTGTATTATGCTGATTTGATCTTGATCTTTTAAACTCAACCATGGTAATGTGTTGGTATGGTCTATGATGAGTTTGATTATATTATTGGTTATTACTTTCAGTATCCTTGTGGGATAATGAGATGGATGTTATGACATATTTGACTTAACCTTTTTGAGTCTTTGATCAGTATTTTTGGGATGTTTTCCAATTTCTTGTAAAGAACTGATGGGTTATTATGAATTATCTTTTGCTACTTTCTAGTTACTTGTATAGGACTGAGGTAAAAATTGTGGTTCTTTGATTTGTACTTTTATGAGCCCAGGGTAGGTAATTTGTATGTTAAGTTGGGAAGTGGCTTGCAATGGAGGCCAAGGCCCAAAATGGCTACTAAGGTAACCCATTATAGGTTATTTAATAAGTGATAACATTTCATAAATGAGTTTAAAATGAATTAATAACATATTGGTACCACAGGAAGTCACTAAGTTGTCGAAGGATTAAAAGACTAGCCAGGTAACCTTAGAATTGACTCGTCAGTATGCCTTGTCAATACAAAATGTTACTAGTGTCGTATAGAGTCACTAGGGGGTGGAGGATTAAAAGACTAGTCGGGTAACCCTAGAGTTGGTTCATGCGATGACACTTACCCACTAGTAGTATAGATTTCCTACGTGTCTGTGTTTGCCTCTAGGTCTAGATGTCAATTTATCTTGGAACCTTTTGAGTTAGATTACTTTTAGGGTTTCCTTGACTTAGATATTACTTTTTCTTTTTGGACTGATATCATGTTTGAAACTTGAGACTATCTCCTCAATGTAGTGGAAGTAGGCCTTTTTGGGTTACCATGTGGTCGGGTGCTAGTGCTTTTTAATCTTTCCATTGAGATCTATCCATTGTTGTCATGGCTAGAGATTCTTGTTTGCTTTTCCTTTCATTAGATATCTTTGTGTATTATGAGGGATGGTTTTATCTTTATGGTGGATGATTGTTACTTATTGCATTGTCATTTGTTTCATTGATTTGAAAGAGATGATGTGACCTATTTTATAAATGTATATTTTTTTAGCCTTTCATACCCTCTGACATGTACAATGGATGATTGATCATTTCAAATTTATTTCCAAGTGGTAGTCAGAACAAATGTATATTGTTTAAATAGACTTGGACTTGTAATTATTCTTTCATGTGGATGTGATATTTATTAGACTTAGTATTAATTAAATTAAAATGTGACTCAACATCTTGGGATCCTTAAGAAATGTAATCTATTATGTTTGCTTCTATATGATTGTATGTAATTGCTTCCGCTACTTTATGATTGATGTGTATGTTGTTCTTTCCATTAATTTTTTTTTTGGCAAACTTAGTAAAACTTTAGGTTGATTCTTTTGCATCCCTTGGTGGGGCATTATAGAGAGGGGTATATAGAGTTAAATAGGTAATGATAAGAGGAAGGGAAGAGAGTGAGAGATTAGTCAAAGAGATAGTGCTTAAGGGTTAGGAGTTAGTGAGGGAATGAGAGAGGTTAGAAATTAGTAAGAGAGTTGTGAGGATTTAATATGTGGGTGAGAGAGAGAGAGAGAGAGAGAGAGAGAGTTATTTAAAACATTCCTTTGTCAAAAATAATAATATATTATAGAAAATAATTTGTTGCACTATACTTATTTTTTAAGAAAATACATAAAGTATATAATATTTTTGGAAACTTATAATTGGAACAATTTTTGTTTTATCATTGATGTCAAATCTATTGAAGAGACATATTGCTAACCAATGTAAATGTCATATCTATTTGATTAATGAAGAGGATTTGAGAAATTGGTCATAAGTATAGCACCTAGAGGAAAGGTTGAAGTTATGAAATGAAGTTACAATAGACATTTAATTAGATAGACATTGATAAATCAAAGTAATTTTTTACATCAAGAGAGCTAAGCTAAGCCAAGCAAAGGAGTTCGATGCTAAGGAGTGTCGAGTAATGCTAGTATCAATTGGGCCATAATTAGTGCCAAGAAAATCTAGTGTTGACTAAGCATTAGCATCAACCAAGCAAGTTACTGGATGTCAAGGCAGAAATATTAAATAATGACCAAGTATTTTAGTGATGATTGAGTGTTTGAATTTAGTGATTTCAAAGTGACAGTAAAAGATCAAATTCAAAGGAATCATGAGATGAAGATGACTTAGTTGATTTCTTAGGAGATGTAAAATGTGTTGAAGATTAAAATGATGAGTTTGATCATTTAATTCAAGGTGATGATCAGGTAAAGACCTAATAGAATGATTCTAGAGAAGCTTCTAGAGGATGATAAAGAAGTTGTACAGATACATTGGATCAATTTGAACCTAATCGTAAACCCTAAGATATACAATGGATATAGTAAATGGTAAAGCACATATTACTTATATAAATAGGTACAAAGCCGAATAAGAAGAGAGAGGATTAAAGAGATTGCAAGTGTATAAAGAGAAAGGTTGATCAGATGTACACAAGTGAGTGTGAATGTGAAGCTAGAGAAGAGAAGCTTGCAGATGTGATGTTATTGTTGATAAGTATATTTGAACAAAAGACTTCAAGAAGAGTGGACTAATTTCTTGAAGAATTTCCAAGTAGATCAAGATGGATGGATGATGATGTAGATTTCTGACATATTAATTTTTCTCAGACAATTGGTAAATGCACAATAGGATGGATGATGAAGCCTATAACTATGTATAAGGCCAATGGTTACATATTTTTTAAAGTTATATTAATAAAATTTTGATATACTTTTAAATGTAAATTTTAATTTTCTAATTTAATAGGTTTTTAAAATATTTTATTTTATAAATATTTATAGGATTTTTAATGAAAATCTATGTGTAATTGAATTTTAAAAATTATTTATTAAATGTATAAATCTAGTTTTTGTTTTTATTATATAGTAATAAATTGTAAGTTTTAATAGTATATAATAATAAATTTAAATGAGAAATTATACACAATTTGTTTTAATTTCTTGAATACAATTGTAGATAATTTTGTAGTACATTTTTTCTAGATTATGATATAAAATATGGACAACATATTAACTTGAAGATAATTTTTGTAGTGCATTTTTTCTAAATTATGATACAAAAATATAGAGAACATATTAACTTGTTATTAACAAAAAAAAATCAACAAAATTTCAATTAAGATGGAACAAAATATGATATGAAAATTAGGATAAAGAAAACATAACAATCATCTAGATATAACAATTTTTCCTTTATAATATAATTTGGACTTATAATTAAAATTTTGCATCTTTTTAAAATATAAATTTTATGTCAAATATTTTTCATCCTTAAATTGAATTAGATTTATAACTATATTCATTTTTAACATTTTTATTTTTATTTTATATAAATACAAATGTGTCTTTTTATTATTCAAATAAAATTAAAACAATAGTTAATTATCTTTTATTGATTAAAATGACTTGTAAATATTAAATATATTATGTTTTATTCATTTATTCTTCTTGATAGATTTTAACACTTCATATTTTTCTATAGGAAAACATTTCATTCAAATAAAAATATATTTATTCATTTATTTCTTGAAAAATAAAAAGTTATTTTACAAAATCATGTATATAAATAAATTTAAATTTTGACCAATTGTATATATAAGTTCAAATAATAAATTATATAAAAGAGATAATTAAAAACTTCAAAATCTTAGTACTTATTAATAAATTATTATAGTTTTTAAACATGTATTAACAAATTATTTAAAATTATACTAAATATATTTTTTTAATGTTAAAATAAATTTTTTTTTTATCTTTAATTTTTATTTGGCAAATTATTTTATAGTGGATGAATTTTTTAAGTTTTAAAAAAATGGAGCTTGTCATGTAGTTGTCCACAAAAAACAAGCTTGTAGTGTCAATTAAATTTATTATTATATACTATTACTACTTACAATTATTACTATATAATTAAAAGAAAAGTTATATTTATATATTTAATAAATAATTTTTTATTTCATTATACATAATCTTTTATTAAAAGTATTTAAGTATTTAAAATAACTATAAAATTAGAAATAATAAGTTTGCATTTAAAATTTTATCAATATACTTTAAAAAGATGCATGAAAAATGTATATGAATAGTAAAAAATATATTTTCCATAAAATAATACGCCAAGTAAAAAAAAAATCCTCTTATAAAATAATTGGCTATACTTTGTATATAAATAAAACAAGCAATCACAGTAGAAGGTGTGATGGGTACATCAAAGGCACATAATTTCAACAATCTATCATCTCATATGTGATTAAGATACTAGAAATACTATGAATATATTCTCAATGCATGACAATGATTAAACCACATTATACCAATTATTATAAATGTGCCAACCAGATGTTGCTCATAGGAGCCTAAAGCATGTATTAATGGCGACATTCATATCCAAGTTGGTAAATGGTTAGTATTTTTTGAATATCTAAATACATAGTAGAAACTTTGAATTGCAATTGTAGAATGTTCTTTAGAGTAGGGGTTTTTTTGGTATGTGTATACCTTATCACAATTATTTGGAGAGGTTTTTAGTTTGAGTATGACAAATATAGATGTTCAATTGTACGTAGTTGGATACCCCAATGACCTATTGTAGGATTCTATGTTGATAGAATGTACAATTTGTTTGGGTCCATGCGAGTTCCTATTATTTAAAAAAAATTAGTAGTTGTTCATGATGTGATAATGTTAAATATGGTATTTGATCTTAATACAAATTGGAAATGATAGTTACAACCATGGCAATGTAGGTGTTGCAGACCATTAGTATTGGCTTGTGGCATGTGAAGTAGTTATAATCATGTTTGACACGTTTCTTGTAGGAGAGTGGTGTACCCAAATTTTGTTGGTATTGGGGCTGTTTGGAACTATAGCTCTCATGGTACATGATGTCTAAATCTTGTTTGTTGCATATTTCACATATCTCAATTTCTAAAGCATAGGGATCTCTATACCAATGGGTAAATTTTCCATTGGCAATGGCTTGTATGAAATTAGTCTCCTTCATTTTATGGGCCATTTTGTAGTCATCTTTTGCAAAAAAGTTTATTTATTGAACCAAATTTGATTGGCATTCCTTGTTTAGGTTGTGGGGTGATTGTGCTATATTCATTCTCTTGGTGGGTGCATTGGGTTTATTTGCCACAATTTATGCAAGTTTGAAATTCTTATAATATATATGAATGATGCAACATAGAAAAGTCAAATAAATTAGGTAGAGTAATTATATCTATATTCATCACTATGTAATTCATTCATTAATTTTAAAAAATTAAAAAATAAACACTATTTGAGGACAATTGCAATTTTACATTTACATAATGCTCTACTTTGAAGAGGAAATGCTCTAGAAATGAAAGGTGCATCTCAATGTAATTTGGATGGAAAACAATGTCCAATGCTATCTTAAACACTTCTTCTTATTTTCCAATACATATCCTTATATCTTAGCATTCTATTCACATGACACATGATAAACTATTGAAATTGGTGAAATACCACATACAATTCATTAGGTGTTGTGAACCCTTAAAAAACAAAGCATGTTAAATTAATTTTATTTGAAATTGGTGAAATACCACATGTAACTCATTGGGTAATGTGAACCCCCCCCCCCCCTTCAAAAAAAATCTTGCTACAAGTTCTAGATAAATTTTATAAAACTGCTTAACCTTTGGTCATGGTTGTAAGATCATTACCAATATCACCTTTGATTCAATTTATCCAAAAATTTGGCATATACAACTTCTAGGTCCCAACCCAAAAATTTTAAATGCATCAGGATGGATAGAGGCCTTTGAAGTTCTTTCATTGAATCTTAGGGGATTGAACTCATTGACATCATCCCCCACAACTCTTCATCATCATGCACCATGATAGTTTGTAGAAAAACCTTGGTGCCTGCTAGGACAGTGAAATTTCCTAGCTACATCTTTTTACATTCCTTTCTTGTTATAATTCTTAGTAGAGGATAAAGTCTTAACATCTCATACAAAATCATGTTCACCTAAAAATGAGTCACTGGTTATACTCCTTCGCAAAGATTGTTTGCTAGAGAACGAATTAATCATTGATTACACTCCTTGGAAAATATTGTTTGTTAGAGCACCTCCATGGAGTCAATAGGAGTCACAAAAATCCTTATAATTATCTATAAATGGTTAGCAAAACTTCCCAAGTGTAATTTTTTTAGGTGCAATTAAGATGGATAATGTTAAATATTGTAAATAGATTAAGGTTAAATAGTGTTTATTAAAGACTTATTTTCAAATTATGTAACCCTATAAAAAAATATTTAAAAAAATATAATATAATGATATTTACATTTTTTTATAATAGGAGTTAGGTTTTCCATTTGAAGAATGATATTGGTCGATGGTTTATAATTTGAATATGTTTAGTCTCCTTATTAGCAATTATGTAATGGTATATTTTGCATGTGTATACTTAATATATTGTAGTTTATCTTTGGGTGATATACATTTCTTAGAAAGTAGTACAATTTATTTTAGAAAAAAATATCTTACCAAAAGCTAGTGTCTACTTTTTGTCTCCTAGATAACTAAACACTTACCTTATGACGATTAGAACTTAAATAAAAATACGTATTACAATTCTTTTACTAATAAGTTGTTTATAAATAGAGATAAGTGAAGAATTTTATGACATTTAGAATTTAAAATAAAATACATATTAAATTTATTTAATTGATAAGTTCTTTATAAATATAAGTAAGTGAAGAATTTTACAAAGTTTTTTTTTGGGTTTCTAATTGGTCTGAATCTTCTGATCCCCAAGATTGGAAAAAGGAGATCCTAAGGTATCTCTCCCTAACTATTTTATTTAATGCTTCATATGTTTAGACTTTTTAAAACTGTAGCTCCCAAGAGTTTGATCATCAACATCCTCATAACTAATATTGGACAACATCCACAGCTCTCCACAGGCAATCCGCTCTCCCAACCCCAAATTGCATCTTATTTGTTGGAATAATTAAGACCCGTGACTCCATGTCACTAGTTTTTATTTCAAGCAACCATAATAATTTTTCTAATTTTCTATACTAATGATGATTACATTAACATGGTATATGAGTTCATATGAAATCTATATTAACAAAATATATATGCATATAGAAAAGAGTGACTCCAAACTATGTAGTTGATATAAGTCATACATAATATGATTCATGTGACAAGGATTAGGAATAGTGATTCACATGACAACCAAATTGCTACCTTTTAATGGCACTACAATCTGATGCTTCTTGTCCTATTGTTTGTTGTGAAAGATGTAACATGCCCAAAGAATATGAAATGAAATACACATACACTGACTAATTTATTATTAAAATGAATTGAATATATACAACCTAAAATAGTTCAGGCACTTGATTTAAAACTATATAAATAGTTACATAATTAAACTGCCAAAAAACTAAATCCTAGATAATGAATAAACTAAAAAGGATCTTGAAAGATTAGTTAGCATTATCCCCTTAATCTAAATGGATATTTGTCACGCCAAGTAGCATTCACAATTTTTCAAATTCAACATGTCCCAATACTTAAGAAAAAATATCAGCAATTTTCTCTTTAGTGGAACAGTGTTTCAACTATATAGTTTTGGCCTCAACATGATGTCGAATCAAGTGATATTTGGTATTGATATGCTTGGTTCAATCATGAAATTCATGATTCTTGGCCAATTTTATTGTAGAATTATTATCAAAAAATAAAGTTGCTAAAGTTCTTTGTTTCTCTTGCAAGTCATCAAGAATTTTTTCGAGCCACACAATTTCTTTCGTAGCTTGAGTTGTTGCTGTTACATATTCTGTAACACCTTGCTACGGAACCCAAAATAAATTAACCTAAAGTTTCACTAAGTTTTCCAATTTTTATTTTTTTGAAAGATAATAACTTAACAACAACAATAGATATAATATAGTGAAAGCAGTAACATACACATAAGCACATGCCATAAAAAAATTACAATTCTTAAGTGTCCCATGATGTTGAATCATATTTAAGTTTAATAATACTAAAACCAATATATAATACATCAATATTAAAGAATAACTAAAAGTATGAATCCATTCAAATACTATACAATTATCTCAAATGCCACTTGGCAATAATAAAAATGTACAATCATCCACTATATAGGTCACATGGTATGAAAGGCTGAAAGAATATACATCATAAGATAGATTACATCATCTTTTAAGATCCATGAAATAAAATACAATACAATAGTAAGACCATCCATCATAGTACACAAGACTAGAATGAAAGGAAATATAGAATAGGGAACTCCAACCACAGTATTGAACTATCAGATATGAATTGTAAAAGTAAAAAGAACTACCACCTGACCTTGTGGCAACCCAAAAAGGGACTACTCCCACCATGCTAAGGAGATAGTCAAAGTTCCAAATAGGATAATGATCTCAAAAGTTAAAATCAATAGCTAGGTCAAAGAAAACCTAAAAGCAATCTAACTCAAGGTATCAAGACACAACTGACATCTAAACCAAAAGGCAACAATAACACATAGGAAATCTACTATGTAAGTGGGTAAGTGTCATCACATGAGCCAAAACTAAGGTTACCTAGCTAGCCTAACTAGACTCCAACCCCCTAATGGCCCTATGCGACACTAGTATCCTTTCGTACTAACAAGGCATACTAACAAAGAAAGGTCACAACCAAGCACCCTCTCTACTCCCATCCTAGCTTGTACTAGCACTAAAGGTATGGGCAAGGAAAAATAATGACTCTTATTAGTTCATTTTACTCTCATTTAATGAAATATTATCACTTATTAAAATGACCTACAATGGGTTACCCATGTAGGCTCTTTAGGGTCTCTGCCTCCATTGCAAGCCACTTCCTAATATCGCATATAGATAATCTACCCCAAGCTTAGTAAAAGAAAAAGGTCTCATACGATCATAAACCACATATTAGTTCTTAAAAAAGTAACTAAAAAGTATTGATATATCATTGATCAAAATTCACAAATTTCACCAATATAATCATCCCAACAAGACTAATCCAAAATCAAGTACACATAAACCAAATCCATGACATCACCTAAAAATAATAACTCATAATCACTTTAGTCCTATACAAGCAATTGGGAAGCAATACAAAGATAATTGATCAAAGACTCAAAGGTTATAACAAAAATCTCACACAATTCACCTCAGTTTCATACAAAAACACTAGAAAGCAATAATCACCAATAGATGAAAATCATCATAGAAACATGTGACACATCACCAAGGTTGGGTATGAAAGATTATATACAAAACATCATCATGACATCATAGAAAAAAAACCCCAAGCCTCTGGTAAACATCCTAATAATGGTCAACCCTTAAGTCAACCCCAAATCCAACACATAAGAATACATACAACTAATAGTGTAGTTCATAGTTTTTGTTTGATTTTGAAAACACACAATTTGAGTTAATAGTAAGGTTCATGTTTGCATTTCATTGTAAGTTTTCAATTTGATAAAGTTTACAATTTCCCATATTTAAAGAACCCATATTCACTTTTAAATTTGATCACCCAATTATCACTAATTCACAAAAATCAACATCTCTATTAGGATTATGAAACAAATTAAATAATAATTATTAAATAATCAAATAATAATTATTAAATAATAATCAATAAGTTATTAATAAAATAATAAAATTTTACTAATAACCATATTCATTACTTAATAATAAAATAAGTTTATTTAAATTTATTGAATAACATTCAATAACAATTTAATTAATTAATAATAATATCAATTAAAATTAATTAAAAACAATCTAAAAATTTAATTTAAATATTTATTAAAAAATTAATTTAATTTAATTATAAAAATTATTACATAAAAAAAAACCTTACACATTTAAAGTCTCGTCAACCTATGCAAATGGTGCTACAACCATCTTCTATAACTACAATAGTGTATTGTTCTGTCAATGATAGTACCTACTACTACCATAGAAGTGTAGTGTTACGCGTAGTAGTAGCCACCACTGGTAATGAAGACACTGCTAGGATGGAGGAAAATAGGAGGGGAGGTGAGGTGTGGTGGCCTGCCTCCCTCTCACAAATCAATTTTGTTTTATTTATTTTTATTTAATGAAACCAAAAAGCAATACTGCCTACCCATGATTTCATTTTAAATCAATTTTTTGAAATTATATTATTATATATATAATTTTATAATTATATATAGAATTCTTATTTTTATTTTTTTGAAGATCTTTCCAAATTAAATCTGATAGAAGAGTTATGGTCAATCAATCAAACTTGTAATAAATAATCTTGATTTCTTTTCAAAACTCTATTTGAAAACATAGATTTCTTAATTGATTCTATCTATGAATTACCAAATTAATTTAAAAAGGGTTTCAAATTCACAAATCATATACAGATAATCTCAAAATGAAGAACCATGAATTTTACAAGGGTTTCAACCCAAACTTAAAACACAAAATATAGATTTATCCAGACATGAAGAAGATAGGAATTTGAAGAATAGAAAACCATTATACAAATAAACCCACAAGATCCTTCCTAGATATGATGCTAAGATGACAAATGCACAAAACACACAAACAATTCCCTTTTTCTAAAAGCCTTCTCTAAAATTGCTCCTCTTGAGAAATGATTTTTAAATTGCTAATAAATAGTTTTCTCCCAAATTTAGGGCTTTGATTGTTCAATCATGTAAAAATTTGTTTACCTTTATTAGTTAATTATATTTTAATTCTTAATTCACAACCTTATAGCCATTTTATAAAAATATCTTTATTAAAAAAAATTCTTTCTCTCTCTAATTAATTCTTGAGATGTTTTTGATAAAAATATTTATTAATTTAAGTAATAATAATATTTAGCATTTATTTAAAAATAAACTCCTAAATATATTATTATTAAATTAAATTAATATTATTACGCTCAAAATTAGACTTTAACTAAAACTTTAAATTTAATTATTTTATTTAATTAATTTCTCAATTAATTAAATATCAAATTTTCCTTATAAATTTTTTATTAAATTAAATCATTAATTATTCTTTTAATTTGATTTAATTATAATAGAGAATAATCATAGATCCAGAAGACTAAAAATGAAAACCTATAAGAAAGCACAAAATACTAGATCAAGCTCAAGGGTTAAAATCACGAATTTATGGCACTTCACAAATTTAGAAGGTAAACAACTTAGGTACTTGTCTTACTTTCTAGGACAATTGGCTTAAGGATAGGATTTAGACTCAAGAGTTATCTCCCTTCTCTTACCATTGAGATATTTGTTATAGGGTATGCTTGAATCCTAGCAATTCAGGGAAGTCAATACCTGGTACCTACAATCTATATAAAATCCACACATGTAAATACACGTATATTTTAAACTAAACAGGAAATGGCAGGAAGTGGTGCATTGTATAGATTCTGACTAGCAAGTGACTACGACTCCCTTCCCCAACCATATTAGAAACATCATACATAAAGTAAAACATATAGGTACACCATATATGGGGTAAATATCCATAGAAAACACATATAAATAATCCATCTAGCTATCATAATGAAATAACTAGAATCATTGTATACTATCATCATCATCGAAGAATAATCATGCATACATGAAATAACTAGTATCAAGGTCATTCATCATTTAATCAACTGAATATGAAATAATATCCAACAATGTGGAAAATAATGCCACTAACCATCAAGCATAAACATAAAGCTAGCTTTAAAGAGTTTTACAATAATAACTAAAAAGAAAACTAGGGGTAGGCATTACATCTTCTACTTCAGTTGTATAGTCAGCAGTAATTAATATTTGTTTCTTTGATCTCCAAGTAATAGATGGAAGTCTGAAACTTTTGAATAGTTTTTGCAAAGAGTTTGAGTTCCTTTTAGATATTTTAAAACTTTTTGTGCTGCAATCCAATGCCCTTCACATGGTTTATGCATAAATCAAAATTCCTATTATAAATGTAATGTCAGGATGAGTAGTGGTGAGATAAATCAAACTTCCAACAAGTTATTTGTACTTGGTTGGATCTTCAAAAGCATTTCCTTCATTGGATGAAATCTTCAAATTTTGCTCCATTGGAGTGGAAACAAAATTACAATATTTTATGCTAAATCTCCATAATAACTCTCCAATATTTTATTTCAAAGAAATAAAAATAAATTTAGGATTTTGAATGACTTCAATACTTAATTAATAATGAAGTAATCCTAAGTCATTCATATCAAAACTCTTTTTCAACTTTCTCTTAATGGATTCTATATAATCATTATTATTGCATGTGATGAGAAGATCATCAACATATACAACTAGAGATACAATTTATTTACCAATTTTTTTGATGAAGAGAGTTGCATCATCTAGACAAAAATTCTTGTAGTCTAATTTTAGGAGGTGCTCAGTTAATTTTTCATACCAAGCACATGGTGCTTGATTCAAACCATACAAATATTTTATCAATTTACATACTTTTTGTTCATGACCTTTGATAACAAACAAAACCTTGAGGTTGCAACATATAGACATCTTCTTTTCAATCTCTATTCAAAAAGGTTGTTTTAACATCCATATGATGTATATTCCATCCCTTTTGTGCTACTAAAGAAAAAAATGCTCGGATAGTTCCCCACTTTAATGTAAGAGAAATGTTTTTGGTCTAATCAACACCTTCTCTCTGAGCATATCCTTTTGCTACATCTTTCTTTGTGTTTTTCAAGTGAACCATCAGCTTTATATTTTCTCTTGTATACCCACTTGTAACCAATAGGTTTGGTTCCAATTGGGGGGTCCACTAATCTCCAAGTTCCATTTTTTAGGAGAGAATTGAATACTCTCTTTGTATTGCACCTCTCCATGCATCACTTGTTGTTTCTTGAAATTAAGAAGGTTCATCAACAATAAAAAAAATTAATTCAAAATATTTATACATTTTTGGAATTTTCTTGGTCTACATTGATCTATAAATTGATTGCTATGATGTTTTCTCAATCTTAAGAGCCTTTGAATTAGATTCTTCATGTGTTGGTTCATATTCTTTTTCAATAGGTTCTTCACAAACAATTTTAGATTTTTTAGAACTGTTCTCTTCTCTTTCAACAAGTTCTTCACAAACTATTTTAGATTCTTTAGAAATATTCTCTTTCATATTGTCTTCAGTCTCTATAACTTCCAAATATTGACCTAGAAAGTGAATCCCCCCTTCAAGAGTTGAAAGTTCATTATCCCATTCATGATAGTTTTTTTTTATTGAAATCTATCAAGATGAGAAAGTTGTTTGTCAATAGTGTGTGCATCTTTTTCAAATTCAAGAAATATAACATATCTATAAATAACAAAAAAATTGTTCTCCTGATCATATAGGCAATAAGCTTTGGAAGTAGAAGAATATTCCAAAACAATTCATTTTCTACTCCTAGATTCCAATTTATTTCTTAGTTGACTAGGAATTAAAGCATAATAGGTAGAACCAAAAACCTTAACATGCTTGACACTTGGAAAATGACCATGCCACATTTCAAAGGGAGTTTTACTTTGTAGTGCAACTGAAGAACTTATGTTCTTTATGTAGGGAAAGTGCACCAAGTTGTGGTGCCAAAACAGGGGTATAAGTGGACACCCTTTTAATGAAATTAGTGATTTCTAAACTTCAACACGAATTTGAAGATAGTTACACTCAAAATTTTAAGATATGACAAAAAGAAAAGTAATAGTCCTTTGAATCTAGTTTCTAAACTACTATTTTTTTCTCAAAATGGTTTAGTTTTAGGTCCTCAAAAAAGGGGGCCAACAAAAGTGGTATTGTTTATTCCAAAAAAAAAAAAACATAGTACAAAGTGTGGCCCCCTAAAATTTTAACTTTTTTTTCAAATTCTTTAATCACTCTGGTCAAAAGTTGCCTAACACTTTGTAGTTTATCCCAGATTTTTTGGGTAATTTTATAGTGTGTTTGTTTTTTAATGAATTTTTTAACTAGGCACATCTCAAAAATGTAAAATATCCATGTGCTCCCCTAGTAATGATTGAAAACTAATCTAAAATTAAAACTTCTTTTCTTCAAAGAGTGTAGAATGGAGTCTAGTTTCTAAAAAATTAAGTTGTTGCAAAATTTGATGAATGAGCTAAAATCTACAGCCCAATTAGTACATGTTGGTTTTTGACAAGAAATGGACATAAATTCAAAAGAAATTATAGATGAAAGGCTTGCAAAAGTTCAAATAAAAAATAAATTATATGGTTATATAACTAACACAAAGACCTACAATGTCATGTAACCTAATTTTATTGATTCTCAACCATTGGAAACCTGAAGGAGAGTACACAAGAAAAATCAATCATTTTTTGTATGTTTGCAGCCAAACATGTCTCGGACCAATTTATAGACTCCAAACCTTTGGGTTTGACCCCCAAGGAAAAACCAAACCTTAGGCTTGGTAGAATGCAAAGCTTTGAATATCGTGTGTGCCCTATAGTGTGTGCGAGCTATAGTGCGCATGCGCTATTTAAAGCTTTTTAAATTTAATTCTTAATAGCATGTATACACTTTATAAAAAAAATTATTTTGAAAAGCGTGTATGCACTATAGTGCGTACACACTATAGCATGCATGTGCTATTTAAAACTTTTTAAATTTAATTCTTAATAGCATGTATGCACTTTATTAAAAAAAAAAAATTTGAAAAGCACATACGTGCTATGGCTTTTGTATCCCAAGCCATAGCGCATGTGCGAAATAGTGTGTACTTACTATAGCGCGTATGCACTTTTCAAAACTAGAAAAAAAAAAGGTGTCATATTTTTTGGCACCACAACTATGTGCACTTACCCTGTAGATAGTATAGAGAACTACTTCTCCCCAAAATATTAATTTAACATTTTTGAAACACATCATAGATGTTACCATATGAACAAAAGTGTTCTATTCATACGTTTTCCCACAATATTTTGGTGTGAGTTATAAGGAATAGTATACTAATGCTTAATACCATTTTCCTGCAAATATTTCTCAAAATATTTAGAAGTGTACTCAACACCATTATCAATTCTTAGGGTTCCAATAATGAGTTGAGTCTCATTTTTGGAAATTTTTGAAGGTATCAAAAGCTTGAGATTTTTATTTTAATAAATAAACCCAACACATCCTGGTATAGTCATCAATAAAAGTAATTATTTATTTGTTTCCATTTGCTGATAGAAAAAGAATAGCCCCACACAAATCTAAGTGAATGAGGCCTAGCTTTCTAGAAGCTCTAAACATAGAATCATGAAAAAGTTGTTTACATGTTTTCCTAAAAATGCAAGCATCACTTGAGAAATTTGTTTTGGGATAGTGGGAAGTCATTGAATTCCATTTTTATTCATAATTCTAAGACTATCATAGTCAATGTGACCAAATATTGCATTCCATAATAGCTTGGAAGAAAAATTACCACTATGCTATGAAAAATTTACATAATTCTGATACCTTGATGGTAAAAGTTTGCCATCTTCCACTCCAGCCATTACAATCCTATGATCAACATCTCTTCTAATCTCAATAATATGATCAAAGGTATGTATTGAATGACCTTGTTGTCTAATATACACAAGTGATATTATATTTCTCTTCAATTGTGGAAGATAAAGAACATTACAAAGTGCATAATCAACAAGACCTAGTAATTTAAGTCTAATAGATCCAATGGCTAAAGGTTTTAACTCAAAATTTTCAGCAAAATATACTACTCCATCCACTTGATCATTGAATGTCTCAAAAATATCTCTTCTAAATGTCATATGACATGTAGCTCTAGTATCTAACAAGCAAGTATCATTCAAAGTAGAATTTGAAGTACTAAAAACTTCTTCAATCCCAACATTACAATGTTCTATAAAATAACGTGCAGATTAAGGAGGGATACCTCTATTTGGTGGCTTCTCCTTCTTGTCACAAATCTTCTCCCACGATGTTTGACAAAGATTTACACTATGACCCATTTTTTTGGACATCTATAACATTGCATAGATTGTCTCTCTTTTTGTTGATAATCTCTATGCTGGTGTTGTGACTAAGAATATTGTCTATCACCTTGATAACTTTAACTCCCCCTACCTCTAGACTATCTTCTTCCATGGCCTTTGTTTCTATAATCATGTCTAGAAGACTCAACTTTGGATGTTTGCCCTTGTTGTTGTTGTGCAAGACATAAAGTCTCAGCATTTGAAAGTGATTCTTTCTTCCCAAATACATTTTCTCTCTCTACGATCTTCACCACAAGTTTATAAAATTTTATATCTTTCATCTTTTCACTATCTTGAAGAGATTCAAGATAGCGTAAATAGGTAGAATAAAGAGCTTTAATAAAAGCAGTGAGTTGTAGATCTACTTTTACATCCGTGGTTTCAATATCATGAAATAAAGCCCTAATTTCATAGGCTACTTTCGTCGAATCATTATCTTGCATTTCTAAGTTGAATAACTTCATTAATAATTGAATGATTTCAAGTTTTGAATGAAAATCATACAGATCTTTGAGTTTCTTTAATGCTGCAAATGCACTCTTACAAGAGATTATATGTCTACCTCCCTCTTCAGTAATGGAGGCAACAATGAGAGCATAAGCCATTTTGTCTTTATTCTTCCAGATGATGAGTTTCTTTTCATCTATAGGCTACTCTAGCTCTTCAATTTCATCTTTGCTTTCCCAAACATCATCCCACAAATCATTAAAATAGGAGTATTTTAAACTTTCTGAAACCATTCATGGTAATTATCTTTTCCAAAAAGAATTATTCCAACAATTCAAAGTCAAGAATGCATTGGAATCATTGTTCAATCTAAATTCTTTTTTTCCTCCAACAACTTGACTCTGATACCACTGTAACAAGCCCAAAGAATATGAAATGAAATGCGCGCACACTAACTAATTTATTATTAGAAAAAGTGAATATATACAACCTAAAATAGTTCAGGAAGTTGAGTAAAAGAATATAAATAGTTACATTATTAAACTACCAGAAAACTATGATAGGTACTCGTCAAAACTACAACAAGTTGGGTTACGATTATCCTCTTAGGGCGAGAAAAGACCACAAGGTTTATTGAATGAAAATTTGCTAACTCCTTCTTATTCACATTGGAAACCAATAAATAAGTCATAGCTTAACAAATTACAAAAATCCTAGTACACGATGCAATAGAATTATAAAACAAGAACAAACATAACAACTATTTGAACTAGAAGGAAATATCCCAAAAGACTCGGCTTGCATGCAATGCTCCACCTCAGACTTCCACCTTTCATGCAACATGCAGCATCTCCATGTTTTAAGCCATCCCAAAATACTTGGGATTCTTCTTGCCATGTCTGCTACTTCTTCAAGGCACTGGCCTATCAACATCTCCCTAATGAGTGGGACCTTGTCCTCAAGGATCACGGTAGGAAACTACTGCTTCAACAAAACTACATCTTCCCAGGTGGCCTCCTCTACAAGTAAATGATGCCACTATACTAAGACTTCTTTGACAAACTTATTGCCTTGCTTAACCCAACAAGTATCAATAACCTTATCTAGTTCAAGTTCCACTTCACCTTCCTCAGTGATTGAGGGTAATTTCGGGCTAACATTTGTGTGCTACCCAACATACTTCTTTAAAAGGGACACATGAAACATAGGGTGTATAGATGCTCCCTCTAGCAACTAAAGCTTATATGCCACTTTTCCAACTCGATGCAGGATAGGATATGGCCCAAAGAATCGATTGGCCAGCTTTTGATGTGCTCTTTTAAAAGTGGTATGTCAGTGATAATGTTGAAGCTTAAGGAACACCATGTCTCCCATGTCAAAATCCACATCACATCTCTTCTAATCAGCTACTCGCTTCATTTGATTGATGGCCACTCCTAAGTTACTCTTCAGTTGCTGCAGTAGTTCATCTCTTTGAACCAAATTGTGGTCTACTTCATTCACTGGCGAAAGGAAACTTGATAGAAAGGAATAGTTGATGGAAATTGACCATAGAGAGCCTAGAATGGTGTCATACCAGTGGAGATATGGTATGTGGTATTGTATCAAAATTCTACCCATGGTAGGAACTCCACCCATTCATTGGGCCATTGATGAACAAAGCTATGAAGGTATTGTTTGAGATAGCAATTCACCACTTCTGTTTGGCCATCCATTTGTGGGTGGTAGGCTGAGCTAAGCTTGAGTTTGGTCCCTGACATAGGGAAGAATTCTTGCTAGAATTTACTGATAAATATGGGATCACAGTCACTGACTATGGAGCATGACATTCCATGTAGTTTGATTATGCCCTCCACAAATTTTTTTGCCACTATTTTTGTAGTAAAAGGATGAGTTAAAGGCATGAAATGGGCATACTTAGTCTATCAACTACAACCAACACAATATCCTTCCCATGCGAAGTTGTTAAGCCTTCAATGAAGTTGAGTGTAACATCATCCCATACTTGACATGAAATGGGCAGAGGTTGGAGAAGTCCAGCTGGTGTGAGAGCCTGGGACTTGGTCTTCTGGTAGACTTCACATGTAGCAACATACTCTTGGACGTCTTGGTAGATTTTAGGCCAATAGAATTGTTGGGCTAGCCTTTTGTAGGTTTGCAAGACTCCTGAATGGCCTAGAGGCTTACTATCATGAAACTCCCCCAATATTTTCTTGTGCAACTCTTGTATATTGGGCACCACCACTCTATCTTTAAAAAATGCTAGTCCCTCACATAGCTTATATGAGCGTTCAAGCTTCTCCTTGGCTATTTGGCCCACTTGGCCTATGTAGGCATCCTCCTATGAGGCCCTTTTGATATCCTCCCATAATTGAACCTGTGGCACAAATACATAGTTAAGAGTTGGGCTATTGGGCTTTCAAGATAGAGCATCAACCATAGAATTACCACGACCTAGCTGATAGACAATCTCATAATCATATCCCAATAGTTTAGCCACCCATTTTAGTTTTTTAGTGTTGCTACTCTCTACTTCAAAAATATTTGAGGCTCTGTTGGTCTGTTTGCATGCAGAATTTCTTGCCCAGTAGTTATGGATGTCATATACGTATCGATTCTACTATAGCTAACATTTTGTTAGCATAAGTAGACCATGATTTCTTTGTGATTCCCAATGCATGACTCATGTAGGCAATTGGTCATCCTTGTTGAGAGAGAACTGCACCTATCCCTTCCCCAGATGCATCAACTTCAATGGTGAAAGTGTCATTGAAGTTAGGCATGGCTAGCAATGGTGTGGTGTTCATAGCACTCTTGAGTGCAAGGAACACAACTTTAGCTTCATCACTCTAGCAAAATTCACCCTTCTTGAGGAGACTAGTGAGAGGGTGGGCAATGATGCCATAGTTTTGAACAAATTTCCTATAATATCTAGTGAGTACTAAAAAACCATGTGACTCTGAAATGTTAGTAGGACGAGGCCACAAGACCATGATTTTGATTTTTTTCCATATCTAACTTAACCCCCTAGTGTGTGATAATGTGCCCCAAGTACTCTAACTCCTGTAGGTTGAAGGCACACTTTTTTGCTTTGATGAAGAATTTGTGTTGCCTTAGAATTTCTAGTACACTTTTTACATGGTGTAAATGAGTTTTCCAAGTAGGACTATAGATTAAAATATCATCAAAGAAAACTAGGATATATTTTATAAGATGGGAGCGATAGATAGAATTCATGAGAGCCTGAAATGTGGAGGGTGCATTGCACAACCCGAAGGGCATAACTAAATATTCATAGTGGCCATTGTGGGTATAAAAGGTAGTTTTAGGAATATTTGGGGAGTGAACTATTACCTAGTGATATCCTATCCTAAGGTCCAGTTTGGTAAATAGGAAGCACCATGAAGTTCATCCAACATAACTTCAATTGTAGGGATGGGAAAGTGATCTTTTATGGTGACTACATTGAGAATGTCATAATCTGTACAGAATTTCCAGCTACCATCTTTCTTTTTAACCAATAGTACTAGCGATGAAAAAGGGCTTATGCTTGGTTGTTTAATTCCCTGATCAACATCTCCTATACCTATTTCTCAATCTCAACTTACTAGAAGTATGCATATCTATACAATCAAACATTGACTGGCTCCACCCCTTCCTTGAGAGGAATACAATGCTCAACTTTCCTTATAGGTGGGAGCTGAGTGGGCTTTGAAAACACCTCCTCAAATTGTATTAAAATCATGTGCATGTCAGGTCACATGTCCCCTAGTGCTATATCCAACAATAATTGCATGTAAATGGCAAACACCGTGTGGCCCTGATGCATTTCTTTGGACAATTCCTTGGGAGAAGAAGTTTGTAACTACTAGTTATTTGACCCTTGGAGTATTTGAGGCTCATTCTCCCACTCAAACTCCATAGTCAACTGCTTCCAATTACATGTGACTAACCCTAACATTTCCAACCACTAGACCCTGAGTATGACGTCAAGACCTACTATGGGAAGGCAATAAAGAGTGAGAAAAAATGGAACACTTTGAAGATTGACTAGTACCTTCTCAAACTTCCCTTGGCAGCTCAATTTCTCTCCATTGGCTACCTTCATAGTGAATGGGTTGGTTGGTACAACTGGCAATTGGAGCAAGCGAGCAACTCAGTTGTTGGTGAAGTTGTAAGGTGAGCCACTATCAATGAGGACCTCCACCTCTAGTCATCCAACCTTGGTAGTTACTCTCATCATCTTAGGTGAAGACCATCCTATGAGTGCATGTAGTGAGATTTGTAGCTCAGCTTCCTCCTTGGTCTCCTCTTCTATCACTTGCTCGTCTGACACTTCTTCGCATGTGAAGGTTCTAATGCCTGTAGGTCCTTCTAGTAGCATCAGTTGTGGACCTTTGCATTTGTGTCCTATAGTAAACTTATCATTACAATTAAAGAATAGCCCCATGGCTCTCCTTTTTGGCATCTCCTCCCATGACAACTATTTGACTAGAGAAGTCAGGTTGGGCCTAGTTGGTGCAGGGAGACTCAATGGTGATCGACTTCTCTATTGTCATGCAAATTTTTGTTGGTGAGTTAGTTGTTCATCTCTCATATATGCAATGCTAATGGTCTCCTTCAACATTTGTGGCTTGAACATGCAAATTCCATCTGTTATCCCCAGTTTGAGACCCCCCATAAAAGTCCCAACCAAAGCTTTGTATGACCATCCTTGTACATGGTTGCCCAACCTTTCAAATTCTTATTGATAATCTCTTAATGAACCCACTTGCCTAATGTGAGATAGAGCTTAATCAAAATCTTCCCCTTCTATGGGTCCAAATCGAGCCCATAATTCTTCAACAAAAATTGCCCATGTCACCTCCTTTCTCTCTTCTTTAAATGTTCTATTCATCCATCGCCACCACTGGTTTGCCTCACCCTCTAAATGAAATGAGGCTAAAGAAACTTTGTGTGTCTTAGGTTGTTAGAAAAATGTTTATTTGATAGCTTGGTAGCTGAGCATTAATTATAAAATCTAGAAGTCTCTATTGTATAGTCTAAAATTCTAGAATGTTCCCCTTCTTATGCTTATCATGGCTGTTTAGAACTTTCTAGAGGTATGATGAGAAGATTATAAATTCAAAGTATCCGTGGTCTGTAAATGAAATAAGAAATACAAGTGCAGTAATGATTATATTCTTTACAACTGTCCTATTTTACTTTCCTTTCTTCTGCTCTTATATCTTGCTCTATTTTATTTGTTTGTGCTACTGTTATATCCATATCTCATCATGGTATTAGAGTCAAGTTTTAGTTCTCTAGGCTATGAATATGTGTATTTTTTTTGTGTGAATATTTACACTTACAGACTATAACCAAGGAGTAAGCATCAATATTTTTTGGGGCAAAAGAAAACTATAGCAAGGAAAAGAATTTAAGTAAATTAAAGGAAAATAATTTAAGTAAATTAAAGGAAATTTAAGTAAGTTAAAGGAAAAGAAGAACGAGCTTGCTTCTCTTGGGAAAGATATAGATGATAGAGATTTTGTGCAAATTATATTACAAAGTCTTCCAAGATCTTATCAATCATTTATAAGGGGTTTATATACTACGGATAAATTAAAAAGTATTAAATTTGAAGAATCGTGTGCTAAGTTAGTTCAAGAAGAGAAAAGACAAGTTAAAGAAAAATAATCATTTGATGGTGAATCTCAAGAATTTTTAATGAAAGGAAAATAATATTATAAGAAGTCACAAGATAATCAATTTAAAGAAAGAAATTTGAAGTATGAAAATAAAGGTTCTTCATCTATAGATCATAATAAAAGTAAATGGAAATGTAATTATTGTGGCAAGATGGGTCATAAGGCAAATGAATGTTTCAAGAAGAAAAAAGATATAGAAAAGAACGTAAATAATTCTCCAAAATTTGGTGATTCTAAAAGAAATGCATTTTGTGTTGCAGTTAAAGAAAATAATACTTTCAAAGGTGATTGGGTTATTCATTCTGGTGCTACACAACACATGTCTCATAGTGAGAATCAATTTTAATCAGTAAGTGAAAATAATATAGAGAAAATATATTTGGGGGATAATAGTGCTTTAGAAGTTAAAGAGATTGGAGATGTCAAAGTTGATAATGGTTTGTTCAAAAATGTGAAGCTAGTCCTTGAATTAAAAACAAATCTGCTTTCGGTATCTCAAATTGCAAGTCAAGGACATAAAATAGAATTCTATAATGATAAGTGCTTAATCAAGTATGTCAATGATAATTATAGAGACATTACAATTGGTAAAATGGGGAATGGATTATATAAGTTTCAAGAATTTACTTCTAAATGTGGAGATAAACATATGTGTGCTATTGCCCAATATGATGATATGAGTAGGTTATGGCATGAGTGTTTGGGGCATGTCAATTTTCAAAGTTTCAAGCTTATGGAGAGATTACAAATGGTGCATGGGTTTCCAAAGATATCATTAAGTCCCAAGGTATGTGAAGGATGTGCAATGGGAAAACATGTGGAAAGTTTCCCTCAAGATAAATCATGTAGAGCAAAAACTCCTCTACACCTAGTTCATAGTGATGTAATGGGTCCTTTTAAAACACCTTCAAATGGAGGATCAAGGTATGCTCTCACCTTTATAGATGATTATAGTAGAAGAATCTAGGTGTATTTTTTGAAAAAGAAGGATGAATTTTTCCAAAATTTTAAGGAATTTAAAGCTTTTATGAAAAACAAAGTGGAAAACATTTGAAGATAATAAGAACTGATATAGGGACTGAATACATGAATAAGGCTTTTTCAGATTTTTGTAATGAACATGGCATAAAGAAGGAATCAACTATCTCTTATTCACCCCAAAAAAATGGGGTTATTAAAAGGAAAAATAGAACTATAATAGAAATGGCTAGGTGTATGCTTCATTCTAGAAATCTAGAAGCTAAATTTTAGGCTGAAGCAATTCATACTACTCTATATATCTTGAATAGAACACCTACTAAGGCAATTTTGAACATAACACCAGAAGAGGCATGGAGTGGAAGAAAGCCTATAGTATGTCATTTTATAATTTTTGGTTGTAATTCATATGCTCACATTCCTGATGAAAGGAGCAGACTTGAAAGGAAGAGTGAGAAGTGCATAATGGTTGGATATAGTGAGGAATCAAAAGGATATAGGTTATACAATCCCCAAAAAAATGAAATCTATATTAAAAGAAATGTATGGTTTGATGAAGGTGTTAAGAATGATAACTCTCTGACATTATCTTTCTTTCCAAATTTGATTGATGAAGAAAATTCTACTTCTAAATGGTCAAAATCAAGGTGTGCAAACTACTACATGGGAAGAGACTCAAGTTGAAGAATCAAGTGAAAGTGATAATGAAAATCCAAGAAAATTTAGAAGCATCCAAGAAATTAATCAAGGATGTCCTAGAAATATATTTTCTAACTATGCTCTCATGACCAAGGTGATGTAGGTTGACACTCCAAGCATGTATGAAGAAGCAAAAGGAAAAGATGAATGGGAAGCGGCTATGCAAGAAGAATACAACTATTTGATAAAGAATGGAATGTGGGAACTGACAACACTTCTAGAAGGAAAAAATGTGGTTCGTTACAAGTGGACCTATAGAACCAAGTTCACATAAGATGGAGCTATTGAAAAATACAAAGAAAGGTTAATGGCTAAGGGCTTCTCACAAGAAGAAGGTATAGTCTATACTGAAATCTTTGCTCCAGTAGCTAAGATGGCTTCCATTCATACAATAGTTGCTTTAGCTGCAAAGTTTGGTTGGAAGTAAAAATTGCTTTTTTGCATGGTGATTTAAAGAAAGAATTTTACATGCAACAACCACCAAGATTTATTAAATATGGTGCAGAAAATTTGGTGTGTAGATTGAGAAAATCACTCTATGGTCTTAAGCAAGCACCAAGGGCATGGTACTCAAAAATAAATAAGTACTTTCTAGATGTTGGATTTAAAAGAAGTAAAGTTGATCCAGATGTGTATGTAAAATATAGTGATGATAAAATTGTTATCATTGTATTGTATCTGGATGACTTGATCATTACAGGAGATCACACACATGATATTGAGATAAATAAAGATCAACTCAAACAAGTTTTTGAAATAACTTATTTAGGACTAATGCACTATTTTTTGGGTATGCAATTATGGCAATAAGGAAGGATCATGCTTTCTCAAATTAAGTATGCTCTTGATGTACTTAAAAAATTCAATATAAGTGATTGTAAACCATTTAATACACCATGTGAAGTTGGATTGAAGTTGAGTACTAACTCTACTCAAAAGAAAGTGGATGGAAAAGTGTATAGGCAGCTTGTTGAAAATCTTTTGTATCTTACTATAACTAGACTAGGCAAAAAGAGGGGTAAAAATTTATTAAGATAGAAAGGAATACAACAAGGAGAGCTCAACAAGGAGCTCAATCCTGAGCCACAAGATCATCAAATTCTTGCACCATCTCAAAGGACAGTTGCCCCCTATCCCTAATATTCCAACCCGGATCATGACTAGAAGCCCATTTGGCTAAACAATCAGCAGGTCTATTCCATTCTCGCGGAATATACTTGAACCTAATGAACTGAAAAGAGGAAGAGAAGAAAAGAATCTGCTTGACAACAGTGGCCAGCTGCCAACTAACATCCTCAAGCTCTTGCAAAGAAAGCATGTTCACCACCACCTGGGAATCAAACTCACAAATAATCTTACTCCATCCCCACAAGCAACACTGTTCCACAGCATATAAAATAGCTTGAGCTTCCATGAGATTGTTAGTATAATCACCCTTATGAATTGAGAAGAAAAATTTAACATTCCCAAAACTACAACGAGCCACTCCGCCAATACCAGCCGGACTAGGATTCCCACGAGAAGAACCATCAGTGTTAATTTTCAGAACTCCACAGGGAGGAGGAGTCTAGTGCCCAGCCCGGTTAACCCGACCCTTCCTCTGATGGTGAAGCTGCCTGGACATAGAAGGAAACCTATGAGCCGCAACCCCATCCTGCAGATGAAAATTGAGGCGATTACAGATAGCAAGATCAACCGGATCTATACCCCCATCAAGCTCACACTTCACAAGAATAGTTTCCTGGAGAGAATGTGATATTTTCCACCAAAGATGCAAAACACCAAGCCGAACATCTTGGAATATGCGACGATTCCTCTCCAACCAGATATTCCAAAGCATGAAAGATGGGCCAGCAATCCAAGCAGCATGGAGAGAAGAAGACTTGGAGGGAGCACTACCCAAGCGAGCCCAGAACTCAAGCAAAGAGGAAGCATGCCGACAAGAGCAACCCCAAGTGCTCCACCAAAGGTGCCATATCTGAGTAGAATAGGAGCAATGGAAGAATAGATGGGAGATAGAATCCTCTCCATTACCACACAAAACACAATAAGAGGGGCCCTGAAATCCACGTTTACAAAGATTATCCCAGGTAAGACAACGGTTGTGAGCCACTAGCCACATGAAAAAATTGCACTTGGACCAAGAAACTTTATTCTAGACTTGCTTCCACCAAGGGACCTCAGCATCCCCAAATAATTGTCTAGTTATCTCCTGATACCCAGCAGAGACATGATATTTACCAGACAAGGTACCGCCCCAAGCCAATACATCTGGACCAAGCAAAGAGGAACACTCTCTAGAGGCCAGAATTTGAGAAAGCTCCTGACGATCCATGTCTATACCTCCAGGAGGCCAATCAGAGGAATGCTTCCATCTATAACCAACAACAGGTCCCAATTGATAAGGAGTCTTGTAATGAGCCACGTTATCCCATCTAGAGGCAAGAAAAGAGTCACAAAGAGGTTGAAGATGAGGGTATATGGATAAAATGGAAGGGAATCCATCCCAAGCATCAGACCAAAACAAATCCTGAGAACCTCCTTTACATATCCAGAATAGACCCCTCTTCACCAACATTGCTCCTATCTTCAAAGTATGCCAAACCATTGAGCCACGACCTTCAAGAGGAAGTGTAGAAACAGAGCAAGGATCAACACCATGAAAATATTTATGAGTGATAATACGAGCCCAAAGTTGATGCTGTCCAGAGCACCATCGCCAATAAAGTTTAGCAGCCAAAGCTTGTCTACTCAATAGAGCAGAATGAAGACCAAGACCACCCTCCTTTATAGGCCTACAAACAGTTGCCCAATTAACTAAGCTCCATTTAGTACTACACAAATTACCACTCCAAAGAAATTGTCGAGAAAGAGCATCAAAATCCTTGAGAAAGTAAATAGGTGCAGCATGAACCATGCTTCTATAAGTAGGAAGAGCTTGGATAACAGCTTGAAGAAGAGTAACTTGGGCAGCAGTAGAAAGCCATCTATGAGTCCAATGATTTACCTTATCCTGAAGCTTGGTAATCAATTTTTTCTAGAAGAGACGTGGCTGCTTGGAAACAGCAACAGGAATGCCAAGATAAGTCAAAGGAAGTGAACCTATCTGAAACCGTAGGATACCAACAATCCTGTGCTGAATAGAATCAGGAGTGTTAAAAAAGTAAATGAAAGATTTGTGCTCATTAACTTTCTGGCCTGAAGCTGCCAAATAAATGTCCAAAGCATGTCAAAAGGCTTCAGCTTCCTTGATCCTAGCAAGACCGGCAAGAGCAGAATCATCAACAAATTGAAGATGGGAAAGAGAAGGTAAGCCATTACCCCACCGCCAGCCTTGAATAGAATTCTGGGACACCTGATGCTTAATGAATCTGCCCAAGCCTTCAGCCATGATGATGAATAGATATGGGGAGAGAGGGTCACCCTGGCGGAGGCTTCTAGAAGCACCAAATAGTTGTGAAGGTTGACCATTAATAAGAATAGAAAAAGAGGCAGAAGTAACGCAACTCATAATCCAACTCACCCAGTCAGAGCTAAATCCAAAAGAAAGAAGAATACTCCTTAGGAAGCTCCATTTAACTCTATCATAGGCCTTAGCCATATCCAGCTTAACAAACATGGCTCTCTCCCTTGAAGTAGCCATAGAGTGAATAGCCTCAGTAGCAATAACCACCCCATCCAAAATTTGTCTTCTAGCAACAAAACCACCTTGTTCTTCTGAGATAATAATGGGAAGCCACCTTTTCAGTCTCTCAGCAATCAGCTTAGTAATAATTTTGTAGACCACATTACATAAGGCAATTGGTCTAAAAAACTCCAATTGATTAGCACCCTCTCTCTTAGGAATAAGATTCAAGAATGTAGAGTTCAAAGCTCGAAGCATCTGCTTGCTAGCATAGGATTCTTTAACCACCTCCAAAAAATCATGATTAATGATGTCCCAAAATTCCTAAAAGAATTCAACTGGAAAACCATCAGGACTAGGAGCCTTCCCCTTAGGCATGCCAAAGACCACCGCCTCTAGCTCTTCCAAAGAGATAGGATGCATGAGATAATCATTAATTTCCTGACTGATAAGGGAAGGAATACAGGACAAAATAATATTTTCTTCATTATCAGCAGGAGGAGAGTCCTCAGAGAAGAGGGTAGAGAAGTACGAAATAGCCTCCTGGAACAAAGCTGGTAAGGAATTTAGTTGGATACCTTGAGAATTAACCAAAGAAGAGATAGTGCTCTGATTCCGGCGAGATTGCACTGTTTTATGGAAAAAGGCAGTGTTTCGATCACCTTCCTGGAGCCAATCAACTCGAGCCTTTTGCTTCCAAAAAATTTCCTCTCGAAGTTCCCATTCTTCTAGAGCTCTAGAGGCAAGGGATTCAACCTGGCCAAGATCCTTCGAGAAACCTCGATCTCTAATCTCCCTTGTGATGACATCAAGATTTTCTTGAGCAAGCCTCTTCATAAAGTGAAGATTCCCAAAGCATTCCCTATTCCATATCTTGAGCTGCCTTTTAACATATTGAAGCCTTTTAGAAAATGAGAACATTGCAGTACCATATGCAGGGGCACCATCTTTCCACCAACAAAAAACAAAATTATGAAGAGAGGAGTCACAAAGCCACATCAACTGGAACTTAAAAGGAGGATGCTTCGGAACATAAGCCCCTATAGTGGAAAATTTGATTGGCCAATGATCTGAACCCCTCCAATCAAGGATTTCTGAAGAGATAGTAAGGGTGCCACTAAGCCAGAAGCAAGAAACAAGAAATCTATCCAGGCGTTCTGAGATAGCAGCAACACCAGTCCTGTGATTATTCCAGGTATAGAGGCCATTAGAAGGCTTAACATCAGAGAGATGCAAAAGAGATATGTGTTTCCGAAGAAGAGCAGAAGAAGGCCCCAATCTAGCCAAACCACCGTGCTTCTCTTCCAGACTTAAAACTGAATTGAAATCCCCTGCTAACACCCAAGGATGATAAGGACGACAATTTCTAACATATTGAATATGTTCCCAAAGTTCCTCCTTTCCCACAAGATCAACAGGTGCATACACATTAGTAACCATGATTACCTCTCCTCAGTCTAGAGCAGAAACTACCATAGAGAGAGCTGAGCGAGAAGACATCCAGCCAAGAGGATAAATTTTTTGAGGATCCCAAAATATAGCTAAACCACCAGCACTACCTGTTGCCCCAACACACTGGCATTGGCCATGAGACCAAATACTAGAGAGATGTTGGACAATAGACTCCACAGAGAGCTTAGTCTCTTGGATACAAAAAACATTAGGACTATGATAAACCACCAAGTTATGAATAGCCTTTTGTCTAGGGATGCTATTCAACCCCCTTACATTCCATGAGAGAATAATCATCATTGGGTAGATTTGGGAAAATGAGAATCCAAAGGTTTCACTGAACCAGACTCAATCAATATATCTCCTGTGAGTTTAATCTTCTCTTGGTCTGTTTTGCGCCCACTCCTTAGAGGGGGAGAAGAAGAAGCCCGCTTAAAGGGTCGAGGCAACAACCCCAAGGGGAGAGGAGATCCCTTGCCCTTACCTGATGGTAGCACATCCTTAACCAAGTCAGCCAAAACAACATCATCATCTTCCAACACTGCAGGAGTCACCAGAGCCGTTGTCATAGGAGCTATAGGAACCTCACAATTCTGATATACTACAACTTGAGATGCTCCACAAGCATCATTAGGAATAGATCTCTCATCTGGGCAAGCTGGATCAAAAGAGATAGGAGGAGGAATACCCTCCTCTAGAACCATACTATCTAGCACCTCAAAACGGTTAAAACCTGAATCAGATAATCTTTCTTTCAAAGGTCTCTTTTGACCACATCCCTTAGCTCGAGGATGAACAGGGGTAAATCCATCCTTATCTTGCATTGGAGCCTTACCCTTACCTGTAGCATCTTGTGGATTCATCCCCTCGGTAGTATTAACCATTTGAGATTGTCCTTTCCCTGTAGTATCTGCCAAACCACCAGCATTTCCAGTTGTAGACTGATCCACTCCTTTGAAACTCGAGTTACGGGGGCACTGCCGTAGTAAATGACCATACTCATGACAAATCCGGCAACGGAAAGGAAGGGATTCATAATCTAACTGCTGCACCCAAGAAGAATCCCCCAGACAAATTTCCAAAGAATCTGGTAATGGGTTATTCAAATTAATTTCAACACAAATTCTAGCAAAAGAAATAACCTTTTTATCGAGGGTTTGATGTGCGATCACAGCTGGCTTCCCCAACAAAGTAGCAATTTGTCGAAGGATGTCTTCACGCCAAAATTCCAAGGGAAGACGAGGCAAGCGAACCCAAACTGGCACTGTTGAAGGGAGATCCTCAGTAGAATTAAAACCTGAATGCCAAGGTTTGACAAATAACCCCACATTGTTGTAGAAATAAGGGCCTCCTTCAAAAACACGATCATGATCAGACATGCAAGAGAATACAACAAAAAAAACTATTCCCTGCCAACATAATCTCCATATCGCCTTCCACCTGCCAAGAGCGGTGGATCCATGCCTCAAGAGCAAATAGGGAAATCTGGATTCCAAGAAATTTGCATATCAAAGCATGCTTGGTCCAATAATCAATGTCCTCCATTACAGCCGTTGGAGGAATAACCAGAACAGGGCGATCATGGTTACGCGGAAGACAACCATTAACTTTTTCCAACTTGGAGCTCTCCCCTGAATAAAACGATTCAGATCGCGTTGAATGCATAGTTGGAGAAGAACCATCTATTCTCACCAACGGAGAAGAAATCCCAGGCCCTGCCATGCAAACAATAAAACCCCCAATCCAAAATTGACTGCAGAAGATCTCCAAAAACACCGACGCAAGTTATGTCCAGCAGCTAACAATCCAAACATAACAGAAAAATAGTAAAAATCAAACACCAAGAACAGGCTAGGGGAAAAACCCTAGCCCAACCGGCAGCCAACGCTTCTCAGAACTTGCATGGTTTGTAGGATGGATGCAATTGACATTGAATCTATAACTAGACTAGATATTGCATATGTGGTTGGTATTGTATCCAAGTATATGACAGATCCACACATTGAACATTGGAAAGCAGCCAAAAGAATATTAAGATACATTAAGGGTACTTACTAGCTTGGCATCGAATATAAATATGGAGGAGAGCCTACTTTAGTCAGATATATAGATTATGATTATGTAGGTGACATTGATGATAGAAAGTCAACTTCAAAATATATATTACATCTTGGATCGGGACCAATTTCATGGAGCAGCAAGAAGCAATCAATGGTGTCACTTTCATCTACTGAAGCTGAATATATTGGTTCATCAAAGGCATCTCAAGAAGCATTGTGGCTGAGATGATTACTTGAAGAATTACACCATCCACAAAACTCTCCAACTACAATATTTTGTGATAACCAAAGTACTATCAAGCTAGCGAAAAATCTAGTATATCATGCAAGGTCCAAGCATATAGAAGTGCATCATCATTTTGTTCGAGATCTAATTGAAAGTCAAGAGGTGCAGCTTCAATTTTGTGGAACAGAAGATCAACTTGCTAATATATTTATAAAAGCATTATCTATTGTAAAATTTATGAAATTTAGATATCTATTGCAACTTAAAGATGTTTATACTCTTTGCAAATAAACATTATGGGGGGTGTTAGAAAAATGTTTATTTGATAGCTTAGTAGCAAAGCATTAATTATAAAATCTAGAAGTCTCTATTGTACAGTCCAAAATTCTAGAATATTCCCCTTCTTATGCTTATAAAGGCTATTTAGAACTTTCTAGAGGTATGATGAGAAGATTATAATTTTATAGTCTCTATGGTCTGTAAACAAAACAAGAAATACAAGTGCAGTAAAGATTATAGTCTTTACAACTGTATTATTTTACTTTCCTCTATTCTGCTCTTATATCTTGCTCTATTTTATTTGTTTGTGCTGCTGTTATATCCATATCTCATTACTGGTGTTTCTTGGAACTCAAAGAATTGGTCCACTCGAGCAAATCATTCCATTGGGTCATCCCCAGAAAACCTTGGGAACTCAAGCTTGGCTTTTTGGAAGAAATGACCATACGACCTCCATCAGACTCATCCTTGTTGTTACATGAATGTCTTTCTTTTTCATGATGGTTATGGCTAGAGCTATCCTTGTTTGAAGACAGCATCTCAGACATACAACCAAGCCTTGACTCCAGATGATTGGACTTGTCAACCATTCCCAATTCCATTTGGTGCATGCCACCCTGAAGTCCTCCCAGCTCAGCTTTCAAGTTCTCAATTCACTCTTTGTTGCTTGCCATGAAAAAACAATGTAGCTCTGATACCAATGATAGGTCCCAATCAGAACTACAATAGGTTGGGTTATGATTATCCTCTTAGGGTGAGAACAAACCACAAGGTTTTTTGAATGAAAATTTGCTAAGTCATTCTTATTCATGTTGGCAACCAATAAATAAGTCGTAGCTTAACAAATTGTTGAAATCCCAGTACACAATGCAATAGAATTGTAAAACAATAACAAACATAACAACTATTCGAACTAGAGGGAAATCTCTCAAAAGACTCAGTCTACATGCAATGCTCTGCCTCAGACTTCCACCTTGCATGCAACATGCAACGTCTCCACATTTTAAGCCATCCCAAAATACTTGGGATTCTTCTTGCCACGTCTGCTACTTCTTCGAGGCACTGGCCTATCAAACTACTTCCTAAATAATCAATAAACTAAAATATATCTCCAAGGATTAGTTAGCAAAAGATGCCTTGCATTTTGGCATTTCATTCATTTTAGTTGCGGGGCAGAGTTGAGTGAAACTAGATGTGAAAAGATCGGGCAAAGCATTGAAAATTTGTGCATGATAGTGAAAATCCTTCTTTTCTTACTACTTAATTTTTTTGTACTAATGGAGTGTCGTTGAAGAATTGGAAAATGCATTGGTAGTGCATCTAGAATAAAGGTTGGGAACAGAGTACCTACTCCAATAAAGCCCGTCAGCAGAATGTGGATCTTCTCTACTCGCACTCTGAGGAGGGGAAAAATATGTGCTCAAGAATTATTTTGAGTCATATCTAAACCCCAAAAATACAATATGATCTAAATTCCAATTAAAATAAGTATTGCAAGAGTAATTACACCTAACACCCTGAAACACATTCCCCATAGTCACAAAAAGCATCACGAGCGCATATGATTGCCATTTATGTCTTGAATTTTTCTAAAGAGGCAGATCATAATACAACCCAAACAAATAAATTATGAACATTTTTTATGTTTGTGTTTTCTCCTTACGAGCATAAATTTAAATGGCAGACATCTCTGATTGAATCCTTCCTTAATGATTGAACTCTAAACATATTATGGAAAGCTGGAAAAAGTAGCCAAATATTTTAGGGCAAAATACAAATTCAAGAGATACATATTTTGGATCCAGGTTGGCCACCTGGCATAATGGGCCAACCCACCCAATTCTATCATATCTAAAAATAAGCACTTATAGACTATTTTTCATCTACAATATTGATAAATTAGTAGAAGAAAAGAATTAAATTTCCACACCTCAATCTGTGGATCGATTCAGCAAAGTGACAACTATCTATTGTTTATAAGTTCCAAATAAACTAGTGGAAAACTGGAAAACCAGCAGCACTCAAATAATCACCATATCAATGCCATGGTGGAGAGAGAGAATCAGTGTGTTGTGGTAAAGATAAGGGTCATCCTCTATGTAGCATATTGAGGTGATAAACCCTCCTCCAAAATTCCATTGTCAAGCGCCAATCAGCTCTGTGTCAAGTGCCAGCCAGCTCTGTGGCAAGTGGCATTTTTCACCCGGTGCAATTACGGTAAATCGGTTCTGTGGCACAACCACATAAATTTTTGAACTTCGGCCTAATGAACTTCTGACCATAGATGCATTTTTGAAGTTTTTAAACTTCAGAGAGGGTACGCCTTCTGCGTAATAATTCCCAAGTAAAAAATGGTGTGCTTTAAATATTACCAAGTCAATATATAAATAGTGAAATAAAAAATGTTATTTGAGATGCATTTCTTTCCAAAAGTATGAAATAAGTGGGGAAAGACAACATACTATTAGTAATGCATATGGAGGGTTGAGGGGTTAGGTGAAAATAAGTTGCACCATAGCCAGTGCTAGATTTCACACACTACTTAACACGGTACTTAATGAACATCCTAACTTCACACTCATCAAAATCTTATGTAGAAATTTCAAATCACTCCAAGTGAATATCAGCATTCTAGTGTTTAACATACCACAAAGTTTTTGAAGCTCCTTTGATCAGCCTTCATATGGAAAGTTGTTGGTCTCAATCCTCCTAGTTCTTCTTTGTATCTAGCTACCTATACCCAAATCCTACTACCTAACCCATCCAACACCCAAAATTAAACTTCTATCCATCAAGCCTTTGTATAGGTCATCATTAGTGACATCCCATACAAAGAATCCTTTGACCCATTTATCCTCAGATGGCTTGATCTGTGAGATGCAGACATTGTCTTACATATGGTACATGATGGTATATCTCAACACCTTTCCAGTGGTTTGATTTTAGCTACAGACTTAGAACAAATCCTACATAGTTACGATCACTCATGGATCTAGAGGTTATCAACTAGCAACATCAACAATAGATTCATGTCTTGTATTCATCAAAAACATTCATGATTCCATCTAAATGTCCTAAAAAGAGCAAAAAAATGGCAAAAAGTACTGAGAAAATATTTTTAAAATAGCAACATCTAGTTCAAGGAAAACTTAAAAGCAATCTAACTCAAGGTACCAAGACACAAGTGACATCTAAATCCAGAGGCAACAATGACATGTAGGAAATCTCCTATGTAAGTGGGCAAGTGTCATCACATGAGCCAACTCTAAGGTTACCTAGGCAACCTGACTATACTCCAGCCCCCTAGTGACTCTATGGGGCACTAATATACTTTCATACTAACAAGGCATTCTAATGAGGAAAGGTCACAAACAAGCATCCTCTCTACTCCCATCCTAACCTATACTAGCACTAGAGGTATGAGCAAGGAAAAATAATGACTCTTATTAATTCATTTTACTCTCATTTAATGAAATGTTATCACTTATTAAAATAACCTACAATGGGTTACCATACAGGCTCTTTAAGGCCCCAGCCTCCATTGCAAGCCACTTCCCGATATCACATGTAGATAATCTACCCTAAGCTTAGTAAAAGAAAAAGGTCTCATACAATCATAAACCACATATAAGTTCTTAAACAAGCTACTGGAAAGTACTGAAATATCACTAATCAAAATTCACAAATTTCACCAATATGATCATCCTAACAAGACTAATCCAAAATCAAGTACACATAAACCAAATCCATGACATCACCTAAAAACAATAACTTGTAATCACCTCAGTCCTATACAAACTACTAAGAAGTAATCCAAAGATAATTGATCGAAGACTCAAAGGTTGTAATAAAAAACTCACACAATTCACCTCAGTTTTGCATAAGAACACTGGAAAGAAATAATCACCAATAGATCAAAATCATCATAGAAACACGTGACACATCACCAAGGTTGGGTATAAAAGATCATATATAAAACATCACCATGACATCATAGAAAAACTCCCAAGCCTCTGGTAAAAATCTTGATATTGGTCAAACCCTAAGTCAACCCCAAACCCAACACACAAGAAAACATACAACTGACAATGTAGTTCATAATTTCTACTTGGTTTTGAAAACACAGTTTGAGTTAATAGTAAGGTTGTTTACATTTCATTTTAAGTTTTTGATTTGAGAAAGTTTACAACTTCCCATATAAAAGAACCCATATTCACTTTTAAATTTGATCACCCAATTATCTCTAATTCACAAAAATCAATATCTCTATTAGGATTATAAAACAAATTAAATAATAATTATTAAATAATAATCAACAAGTTATTAATTAAATAAATAAATCTTACTAATAACCATATTCATTACTTAATAATAAAACAAGTTTATTTAAATTTATTGAATAACATTCAATAACAATTTAACTAATTAATAATAATATCAATTAAAATTAATTAAAAAAATCTAAAATTTTGATTTAAATATTTATTTAAAAAATTAATTTAATTAAATTATAAAATTTATTACATAAAAATAACCTATTTTTAAAACCAATAAATTAACATGTTTAAAGGTTCGTCGACCTATGCAAATGCTGCCACAACAATCTTCTACGATTGCATCAATGTATTGTTGTGTCAACAATAGTACCTACTACTGCCATAGTAGTGTACTGCTATGCATAGTAGCAACTACTGCTGGTAATGAAGACGCCGTAGGAATGGAGGAAAATAGGAGGAGGGGAGATGGGGTGTGGTGACTCGCCTCCCTCTCACAAATCAATTTTTATTTAATGAAACAAACAAACAATACTGCACCCCTTATGATTTCAATTTAAATCAATTTTTTGAAATTATATTATTATATATAATTTTATAATTATATATATAAATCTTATTTTTATTTTTTTGAAAATCTTTCCAAATAAAATCTAATAGAAGAATTATGGACAATCAATTGAAACTATAATAAATAATCTTGATTTCTTTTCAAAACCCTATTCAAAAACAAAAATTTCTTAGTCGATTCTATCTACGAATTACCAAATTAATCAAATGAGGGTTTCAAATTCACAAATCATATATAGATAATCTCAAAATGAAGAACCATGAATTTTACAACAAGAGATTCAACCCAAACTTAAAACACAAACTACAAATTTATCCAAACATGAAGAAGACAAAAATTTGAAGAATGGAAAACCACTGTACAAATAAACCCACAAGATCCTACCTAGATCTGATGCTAAGATGACAAATGCATAGAACATGCAAACAATTCCCTTTTTTTAAACCCTTCTTCTCTAAAATTGCTCCTCCAAAACCTAGTTATTGAGAAATAAACTCTAAATTGCTAATAAAGAGTTTTCCCCAAATTTAAGGTTTTGATTGTGCAATCACACAAAAATTCCTTTACTTTTATTATTTAATTATATTTTAATTTTCATGCACAACCTTTTAGCCATTTAATAAAAATATCTTTATTAAATAATTATTTTTCTCTCTTTAATTATTTCTTGAGACATTTTTGATAAAAATATTTATTAAGTAATAATAATATTTAGCATTTATTTAAAAATGAACTCCTAAATATATTATTATTTAATTAATAAATATTATTATGCCCAAAATTAGACTTTAACTAAATCTTTAAATTTAATTTTTTTATTTAATTAATTTCTCAATTAATTAAATATCAAATTTTTCTTATAAATTTTTTATTAAATTAAATAATTAATTATTCTTTTAATTTGATTTAATTATAATAGAGAATAATCACAGACCCACAAGACTAAAAATGAAAACCCATAATAAAGCACAAAATATTAGATCGAGCTCAAGGGTTAAAACTATGAATTTATGACACTTGATGAATTTGGAAGCTAAAAAACTCAGGTAGTTGTCCTACTTTCTAGGACAATTGGCTTAAGGATAGGATTCAGACTCAAGAGTTATCTCCCTTCTCTTACCATTGAGATATTTGAGATAGGGTACGCTCATGTTGGCAATTCAGAGAAGTCAATACCCGGTACCTGCAATCTGCATAAAATCTATGTATGTATATACACATATATTCTAAACTAAGCAGGCAATGGTAGGAAAATGTGCATCATGTAGATCCTGACTAGCAGGTGACTATGACTCCCTCCCTCAACCATATCAAAAACATCATACATAAAGTAAAACATATAGGTATGCCATACACATGCAAGTATGGGGTAAGTATCCATAGAAAACACATATAAATAATCCATCTAGCTATCATCATGAAATAATTGGAATCATTGTATACTATCATCATCATTGAAGAACAATCATGCATACATGAAATAACTAGTATCAAGGTCATTCATCATTTAATCAACTGGGTATGAAATAATATGCAACAATATGGAAAACAATGTCACTGATCATCAAGCATAAACATAAAGCTAGCATAAAAGAGTTTGGCAATAATAACTGAAAAGAAAACTAGGGGTAGGCATTACATCTTCTGCTTCAATTGTAGAGTTAGTACGAGTTCATATTTGTTTATTTGATCTCCATGTAATAGTAGCTGATCCTAGAGTTATCAAATAATCAAAAGTAGATAGCCCATTCTCTTTGTCACCCTCAAAATTTGAGTCAGAATAGCCAGTAAGATAAAAGTCTAAAACTTTTGAATACTTTATGTGAAGAGTTTGAGTTCCTTTTAGATATTTTAAAACTTGTTGTGCTGCAATACAATGCACTTCACATGGTTTATACATAAATCAAAATTCCTACTATAAAGGTAATGTCAAGATGAGTAGTGGTGAGATAAATCAAACTTCCAACAATTTTTTTGTACTTGGTTGGATCTTCAAATTTTTTTCCATTGGAGTGGATACAAAACTACAATCTTTCATGCCAAATCTGCATAATAACTCTCCAATATATTTTCTTTGAGAAATAAAAATAAACTTAAGATTTTGAATGACTTCAATACCTAAGCAATAATGAAGTAATCCCAATTCATTCATATCAAAATACTTTTTCAACTCTCTCTTAATGGATCCCATATAATCATCATTATTGCATGTGATGAGAAGATCATCACCATATACAACTAGATATATAATTGATCTACCAATTCTTCCAACAAAGAGAGTTAGATCATCTAGAAAAAAATTCTTGTAGTCTAATTTTAGGAGGTGCTCAGTTAATTTTTCATACCAAGCACATGGTGCTTCCTTCAAACCACATAAATATTTTATCAATTTACATACCATTTGTTCCTGACCTTTGATAACAAAACCTTGAGGTTGCAACATATAGACATCTTCCTTTAAATCTCTATACAAAAAGGTTGTTTTAACATCCATATGATGTATATTCCATCCTTCTTGTGCTGCTAAAGAAAATAATGCTAGGATAGTTCCCCACTTTGATGTAAGAGAAAAAAATTTTGTGTGATCAACACCTTCTCTCTGAGCATATCCTTTTGCTCCAAGTCTTTCTTTGTGTTTTTCAAGTGAACCATCAACTTTATATTTTTTCTTGTATACCCACTTGTAGCCAATAGGTTTGGATCCAATTGGAGGGTCCACTAACCTCTAAGTTCCATTTTTTATGAGAGCATTGAATACTCTCTTTGTATTGCACTTCTCCATGCACCACTTCTTGTTTCTTGAAATTAAAATAGTTCATCAATAATAGAAAAAAATAATTCAAAATCTTCATACATTTTTGGAATTTTCTTGGTCTGCATTGATCTATGGATTGATTGTTATGATGTTTTCTCAATCTCAAGAGCCTTTGAATTAGATTCTTCATGTGCTAGTTTATATTCTTTTTCAATAGGTTCTTCACAAACAATTTTAGATTTTTTTAAACTATTCTCTTCTCTTTCAATAGGTTCTTCACAAACTATGTTAGATTCTTTAGAATTATTCTCCTTCATATTGTCTTCAATCTCTATAACTTCCAAAGATTGACCTAGAAAGGGAATCCCCCCTTCAAGAGTTGAAAGTTCATTATCCCATTCATGATGGATTTTTTTTAATTGAAATCTATCAAGATGAGCAAGTTATTTGTCAACAGTGTGTGCATCTTTTTCAAATTCAAATATAACATCTCTAGAAATAACAAAAAAAAATTGTTCTCCTGGTCATATAGGCAATAAGCTTTGGAAGTAGAAGAATATCCCCAAAAAATGCATTTTCTACTCCTACCTTCTAATTTATTTCTTAGCTGAGCAGAAATTAAAGCATAATAGGTGAAACCAAAAACCCTAAAACGCTTGACACTTGGAAGATGGCCATGCCACATTTCAAAGGGAGTTTTACTTTGTAGTATAGTAGAGGAACTTATGTTCTTTATGTAGATAGCACAGAGAACTGATTCTCCCCAAAATATTAATTTAACATTTTTGAAAAACATCATAGATCTTACCATATTTAGGAGTGTTCTATTCATACATTTTCCCACAAAATTTTTCTATGGGTTATAAGGAATAGCATATTGATCCTTAATACCATTTTCCTACAAATATTTCTCAAAATATTTAGAAGTGTACCCAACACCATTATCACTTCTTAGGGTTCCAATATTGAGTTGAGTCTCATTTTTATCTAGAAATGGAAATTTTTGAAGGTATCAAAAGCTTGAGATTTTTCTTTTAATAAAGAAACCCAACACATCCTGGTGTAGTCATCACTAAAATTCATTATGTATTTGTTTCCATTTACCAATGGAAAAGGCATAGGGCCACACAAATCTGAGTGAATGAGGCCTAGCTTTCCAGAAGCTCTAAACATAGAATCATGAAAAAGTTGTTTACTATGTTTGCGTAAAATGAAAGCATCACATTGAGAAATTTACTTTGAGATTGTGGGAAGTCCTCAAATTCTATTTTTATTCATAATCCTAAGACTATCATAGTTAATGTGACCAAATATTACATGCCATAACAAGCTGGAAGAAAAATTACCACTATGCCATGAAAAATTTATATAATTTTGAGACCTTGATGGTAATAGTTTACCATCTTCCACTCTAGCTATTACAATCATATGATCAACATCTCTTCTAATCTCAATAATACCATCAAAGATATGTATTGAATGACCTTGTTGTCTAATATGCACAAGTGATATTAAATTTCTCTTCAATTGTGGAAGATAAAGAACATTAGAAAGTATCTAATCAACAAGACCTGGTAATTTAAGTCTAATAGATCCAATGCATGAAGGTTTTAACTCACATTTTTTAGAAAAATATACAGCTCCATCCACTTGATCATTGAATGTCTCAAAAACATCTCTTCTAAATTTCATATGACATTTAGCTCTAGTATCTAACAACCAAGTATCATTCAAAGTAGAATTTGAAGTACTAAAAACTTCTTCAATCCCAACATTACAATGTTCTATAACATAATGTGTAGATTCAGGAGGGCTACCTCTATTTGGTGGCTTCTCCTTCTTGTCACAAATCTTCTCCCATGGAGTTTGGCAAAGATTGACACTACAACCCATTTTTCCACATCTATAACATTGTATAGATTCTCTCTTTTTGTTGATAATCTCTATGCTAGTGTTGTGGCTAAGAATATTGTCTATTACCTTGATAATTTAAACTCCCCCTACCTCTAGAGTGTCTTCTTCCATTACCTTTGTTTCTACTATCATGTCTAGAAGACTCAACTTTGGATGTTTTCCCCTATTGTTGTTGTGCAAGACATAAATTCTCAGCATTTGAAAGTGATTCTTTCTTCCCAAATACTTTTACTCTCTCCATAATCTTCTCCACAAGTTTTTAAAATGTTATATCTTTCATCTTTTCACTAGCTTGAAGAGATTCAAGATAGTGTGAATAGGTAAGATAAAGAGCTTTAATAAAACCAGTGAGGTGTAGATCTACTTTTACACCCGTGGCTTCAATATCATGAAATAAAGCCCTAGTTTTAGAGGCTAATTTCATTGGATCATTATCTTTCATTTCAAAGTTGAATAACTTCATTAATAATTGAATGATTTCAAGTTTCGAATGAGAATCATATAGATTTTTGAGTTTCTTTAATGCTGCAAATGCACTCTTACAAGAGATTATATGTCTACTTACCTCTTCAGTAATGGAGGCAGCAATGAGAGCATAAGCCTTTTTGTCTTTATTCTTCCAGATGACAAGTTCTTTTTCGTTTGTAGGCTGCTCTAGCTCTTCATTTTCATCTTTGTTTTCACAAACATCATCCCACAAATCATTAAAAATAAGAGTATTTTAAACTTTACGAAATCATTCATGGTAATTCTCTTTTCCATAAAGAACTATCCCAACAATTGAAAGTAAAGAGTGCATTGGAATCATTGTTCAATCTAAATTCTTTCTTTTCTCCAACAACTTGGCTTTGATACCATAGTAACAAGCTCAAGAATATGAAATGAAATGCACAAACACTGACTGATTTATTATTAAAAAGAAGTGAATATATACAACTTAAAATAGTTCAGACAGTTCAGTAAAACTATATAAATAGTTACATAATTAAACTACCAGAAAACTACTTCCTAGCCCCATTTGTTTGCTGGAATTAATTTGGAATAGGGAAACGAGAATAGGAAAATTGGAATAAATCTATTCGAATTTTGGCCCAAAATGAGAATAAATCGAATTCCAAAAAAAAATTAGAATTCGATTTATTCTCATTTTGGGCCAAAATTGGAATAGATTTATTCCAATTTTCCTAATCCCGTTTCCCTATTCCAGGTTAATTCCAGCAAACAAAGGTTAATTCCAGCAAACAAACATAAACCACCTAAAGATTAGCTAGCAAAAGACGCGGAAAGATCGGGCAAAACATTGAAAATTTATGCATGGTAGTGAAAATCCTTCTGTTCTTACTATTTAAGGTTTTTGTACTAATGGAGTGTCGTTGAAGAATTGGAAAATGCTTGCTATGCATTTGTCCTCTACTCTCAAATATCAAATTTATGAGTCTCAAAAGTTATGTGTTAGTGCTTCTAAAACGGAGGCTGCGAACAGAGTACCTGCTCCAACAAAGCATGTCACCTGAACGTGAGATCTTCTCCACCCGCACTCTGAGGAGGGAAAAAAGATGTGCTCAAGAATTATTTTGAGTCATATCTAAACCGCAGAAATGCAACACTATCTCAATTCCAATTAAAATAAGTATTGCGAGAGTAGTTACATCTAACACCCTAAAACCAATTCCCAATAGTCACAAAAAGCATTGCGGGCTCATATGATTGCCATTTATGTCTTGTTTTTTTCTAAACAGGAATATCATAATACAACCCAAACAAATAAATTATGACCATTTTTAATGTTTGTGTTTTCTCCTTACGTGCATAAATTAAAATGGCAGACATCTCCGATTGAATCCTTCCTTAATGATCGAACTCTAAACATATTAAGGAAATCTGGAAAAAGTAGCCAAATATTTTAGGGCAAAATAGAAATTCAAGAGATACATATTTTGGGCCGAGGTTAGCCGCCTGGCATAATGGGCCAACCCACCCAATTCTGTCATATCTAGAAATAAGCACTTACAGACTATTTGTCATCTACAATATTGCTAAATCAGCAAAGGAAAAAAATTAAAATTCCACACCTCAATCTGTGGATCGAATCAGCAAAGGGACAACTGTCTGTTGTTTACAAGTTCCAAATAAACCAGTGGAAAACTGGAAAACCAGCAGCACTCAAACAATCGCCGTACATAATTCTTTAGAATCATGATACTTAATTAAAAAAATTTGTACAATGTCTATTGTAATTTATTTAAATATAATCAAACTGAAAAAATAATTGTTTGTATTGTTCGAAAAATATATGATATTTCACATTTATCAATTTTTTTAATTTATCTTCACACATTTTTGTTCTATTAAACAATATGAAAAAACAATATTGCCGCACATTCAACCAATCTTGTTGATTTATGGACATGAAGCTCATTAACACATTATCATAAACCTACAATAATAGGTGCTCATGAAAGGTATAATGTAAATTGATTTGAATTGTATACATCAAAGTTCTAGTATTCATATAATAACTGAAACTTAAACAAAAATATAAATTGTTTCAAAACAGAGTAGAATTCTCATCAACCTTTGATTTCTTAATAGCTCTACATGCTTACATTATTCATATCACCATTTATAAAAGCTATTAATGCTTCTCGAGCAATTGTTGCACCTAGATCTACCCACTCATTAGTTGGCATATTTGTTCCACTTTCATAAAATACATCATCACATGTATCATCTTCATCTTCCACATTTAATGGCATGTTATGCAACATACAACAACAAAATATAATTTTTGGAAGTACTTCCAAATTTGGATGCCACATTTTTTATTTCAAAATCTGCCATTTTTTTTTTAGCCTCCCAAGTGCATGTACTACCACAATACATGTTGATGACAACTTAAAATAGTATTCTCTTTGACTAGTTGTTAGACCTCTACTGAAAGGTGTAATTAACCATGGCAACAATGGATATCCTCCATCGCCAATAATGTACTCCCTCATATTCAATGATCCAATTGATATTGAATGCCCATTTAATCTCTCCCCACCTTCACACATTCTATAGAACCTTGAGTTTCATAGAAGTCTAGAATCATTTACAAAGCCAAGACATCCTATAAAAATATTCATGAAATACATATTGTTTTCAACGATTGCTTGTAATGACATGCTATAATTATGGTCATGATCAAACCAATCAGAAGCACACTCATTAGGCAGAAGATGAAATTGAATATGAGTTACATCAATCACTCCACAACAATTTGGAAATCCTCATTTTTGACAGAAACCTTCTTTCACATGCTCAAGTGACATCTGGTTATTAGGCCAATGGATATGATTTTGATATTAAGAATAAAAGACATTAATGAATTTATTTACAATTCTTACCACAGTGGACTTACCACAGCCAAACAGTTCACTAATGTTAAGCATTGTCATTCTAGATGACAATCGTAAAATTGCAATAGCAACCTATTTCTCAACTATCAGTACCCTACTTTTTATGCTAGTAGCAATTGAATATGGTATTACACCTTGTTTCAACTCATCGTTCAAATTTTCACAAAGATTTTTAAACAATGCATAAGGCAACCTAAAAATGCTACGAAAACATTCATCATCACATCTAACTTGAAAAATATAGTGGTTCCACCAATGTAAAGAGAGCGGCTTGACATACCACTCACTTTGAATTCTTCCTTCCCACTAAGAAACAGATAAATCATTTCCAATAATCTCACATTCTAGCTCAAAATTGATTGCATGAAGGACTATTTTCATGTCATTTGAGTCCATTTTTGTCAATTGTATCATTTTAGAGAAATCTACTCTACGTTTCTTATAATTGTTCTATATAATTTTTGAGCTTTGAGTTTCATTCCAAATTTGTAATGCCAACTGGATAACATTTGACGCAACAGCAAGAAGAAATTTCAATTTTTTGGCTAAATTGAAAGTCATTGTGTAGTAGTTAAGTCCACCCTACCAAAAACAAAATACAAAAAAATATTAACACTCCAAAACTTACATTAAAAATGGTAAGAAATACATTTTTAATATGAAGACATAAAAGAAAACAATAGATCAGAAATAATAGCTCCAAATATTATATATCAACATGGAATCATAAATTGTTATTAACCAAAAACATACCAAAAAAAAAAGCAATTATTTTCCCATTCCATGCCATTTAAGGTTATGACTTCTTGCTGGATTTTCCATGCTACTAATACTTTATGAAATATATATGTATTCATCCATGAATAATTCTGATCTAAGTTTGATTATAATCACTGCAAATAGCTACATAAATAAGGCATCTAACTCTACTTCCTAAGGTGCTTCCTAAAAATGCACATGGTAATTGGCTCCCAAATAATAATAAGTAATTAGACTCTATGTACCTAGGAAGAAACTTATGACTTGTCATTGTAGTTCCTATTTGCAAAATTAGATTTAATGCTTTTTGACCAATGGCTATACTAGTTTCAAATTTTATCCTTTTAGAGCTATGGTTGTATTGGTTTCAAATTTAATGCTTTTATAGCTATGACTGTACTGGTTTCAGATATAAATCTTTTAGAGCTATGACGGTGCTGGTTTCAAATTCAATGTTTTTAGAGATTTCTCTATTTTAGAACTCTCACAATTCCCAACTCTATTCAGTAAAGGATTTAACTAACAATAAAACTTTTTGATTTTACTTCAGTGGATCAAAGCAAATACGTTTGCAATTAAATAGAAATCTACTTTATTTTGTCAGCATTAAACTTCTCCCCATCTATGAACACTCCCAGAATTTCATCTACAAAATTAAACTTCTCCCCATTTATGAACCATCCCAGAATTTCATTTACAAGTATACAGACAATATAAGAACACCACTCAATAAAGAAGCTTTCAAAAAGATGACACCAAAGATCCCAATGTAGAAGAGTTGCTAATGGATTGCATTCCACTCAAGAACCATGTAATAGAATATAAAATTCTAAACTTATATTTAACTAAAAATCAAGTACAATTGTTCCATGAAAGTAGTGCACAAGACGAGCAAGTGCAATGATTTCAAGTGTCAAAAAAAATATTATTTGAATGTCATACAACACTATAACCTATATAAGTAATAAAATTAAGCTGAATCATTTTTTAGTTGAAAATGATTTAGATATCTTAACCATTGCTTGGCCTATAGAACTAAGGGCAGCAACTAGGTTCATTTTCACATTGAGTTTTTGTTCTTCCAATTTGATAAAATTTTCATCATTTTTTTCTTCTTTACTCAACCGCCTTTCCATCAGACCATAGTCTTTTTTGTGAAACATCTCCATCAAAGCATAGTCTTTTTCATGATGTTTCATGTGGCCATCTTCAGCAAGTTGTAATGTAGAAACAACTAGTTTATTGTTTTCAAAAATTGCATCTTTCATGCCAGTTGTTTTCAAAGTTACCTTTCATTTTTCCCTCATGTATCCCTTTTCACTTTCATTGTTAGTATGTATTGACCCTTGACATGTTCCATTCATTGTATCAAATTCATCCATTGGAGAATTTTCATTTGGGATAGTGTTTTTGTCACTGAATGTATTGGTGTAGAAAGAAGTGTCAATAGTAATATTTCTGGGATCATTAACTCTATCAATCCAAAAATTTGTCTCCATTGCATCCATAAGCTCCTTTGGGAAGTTTGATGGAAGTCTTTTTTCTACTCTTTCCTTGGTTGTCATAGTCTAGTAACTATCATGGCCAGAGGGAATATGCAACTCATAATGTCTTACTCTCTTGTAGTCTAGTAAAACATGCTCCCAATGGTCTCGACATTGATTTGTTGTTCGAAAGACTCCATGATGAGAACAATATTCCTCCACAATTTTCCACTTTTCAATAGATGTTGTAGCCTTCTTCATTGGCCCACCATTTGAAAGTGTGTCTTTCTCATTGCACTTTGCTTCTATGAGGACTATGGTGTCTAAAATGATCCATTGTGTCCTTCCTTTCTATGTAGAAGAAGCCATGCATGTTTTCTTTTTAGCTTTTGATTGTTGTTCAAATGGAGTACATGGTATTGTTTCCTCATTTTCCCTCTCTATATTTTGAGAAATATCAAAGCTGAATGTTCCATTCATTGTCTGAGAGCTTGGGAAAAAACCAATGAATTCTTTATTAATAGAATATTATCATCATCTTCTATATCATTTTGGGATAACAATGTTATAAACCTCCTAAAACCACTCTTCATTGGTATTGGGGGATGTATATTTCTGTCCATTTCCAACAAAATATCTTGCTCCACACTGCAAATAAATGATGAAAAATTATATTTTTTTAGTAAAAAGATTGGAGTGACAGACATAAGTTACATAAGGAAAAACTAGTACGATTAAAAACTTTGAGTTTTGTATAACTGACAAGGTTGTCATCAGAATTTATATACAAAAGAGCTAAAAGTGACAAACTAACACAATGTTTAACTTTAATACATTGGCATAGGCCCAGTGAACTACAAAAAGAAGTTCACAGTACCTTAGGTTCATAGCAATAATCAAGCATACCGTAGGCTCATACCAATACTCAAGCATTTCTGTTGACATCAAAAATTGTGTTTTAAACTTGCTCACTAGGACCAATACTTCTATTGATCATCATTCAGTCAATTTACTGTTATGTTGATCAATTTTCAGCCAATTTGAACAATCAAAACTATAGTTTGAGATTTTCTTGCAAATTAGATTTTTGTTGTTATTATATAAATAATTTTTTTACTATAAGATACATACCAACATTATTTTTGCAATCAAAATCACTTATTATTTTTGCAAGCAAAAACCTTCAACACAAACAAATATCTATCATTAAAATGATTTTTTCTTGGCCAACATCCCATCATGGGGAGTCCACCATCATGTTTCTTTAGGTAAATCAAAATAATCATTACAACTCCAAGGTTGCTAGTTGAATGAATCATGTGTCATCTTCTTAACTAGATTGGTAACTATTTGATTCTAGAGTTCATCTTATAATTTGACACCTTCCTTATATTGTTTTATGCCTATCTAGTTGTTGTATTGCTCAAGGATTCTTGTTGTAATAAGCAAGGTTAGCTTTTATCAATTTTTTTCTGCATAGCCTTATATTGCCCTCTACCCTACAAATTTTTCAATGATTAATTCCATTTACAAGTTGGAAAACCTTACTAGAAGGTTTCCTGGGCTCTGACATATGTAATTACTCTATAATATTAATATGATACATATTTGTAATCATTTTTGGTACAGTGAATGAAGATATTCATATTAGTTGTGTACTTTCTCTTTCAACACATTTCTATATGAGGGCTTGGTGTTGGCTCTTTTAATAAATCAACCTTTCTAATAATCAGAAGGCTACTGCTTTTGTGTAACTTAAAATTTGAACTATTTAAAGTTACCTAACATGTAGAGGCTCCTAAGGACACCTACTACTCTTTGTAAATAATGGTCAAAAATAGTGATTTCTCATATGGTAATCTTTTAAGACTTGACAGTCTCAGTATGTTGATTGTGCGAAGGATGCATGATAGAAGTTGTAGGCTTAAGTTGTCGATAATTGTTTGTTATAGTAGAATGTGCATTGAAATAATGTACTTTCTCTGGTTTAAAAAAATAATCTTCTAATCTCTTATTTGACTGGGAGAAAGTGCATTGAAATAATGTACTTTCTCTAGTTTAAAAAAATGATGTTCGGATCTGTAACGCCATGCCAAGGGATCCAAAAGAATTAACCTAAAGTTTTACAAAGTTTGCCAACTTTTTTTTTTTTAAAAGAATACAAGAAAGATAATAATATGCATCAAGCACATAGTAGTGGAAGAAATAACATACAATCAACTAAAGCATACATAATAGGTTACCTTTCTTAAGGATCCCAAGACATTGAATTACATATAAAATTTAATCTAATACTAAGTCCATCAAAACCACATCCACATGAAAGAATAATTATAAAGTCCAATGTCCATTTAAATAATATACATTTGTTCTAAATGCCTCTTGGAAAATTAAATTCGGAATGCTCAGTCATCCATTGTACATGTCACAGGGTATGAAAGGCTAAAAGAATATTCATATGTAGAAATAGAAATACATCATCCACCTCAGATCCATGATACAAAGTACATTAAAATACATGAAACCATCCACCATAAATGATACATCCATCCTACATAAAACACAACTATCCATCATAAAACACAACTAACTAAGTACGAAATTCCTCCCAACCGTCAATAGCATCATAAGACCATCGTGGGCCTTAGCCATCCCCTATGCGTACCATCCCAAGCCACCAATCAGATTTTTGGTACTATCATAATAGGGATGTCACTACTAAAACATGCTACAACATAAGCATATGGAAATCTAACATGCTAGAATAAAGCATAAGATGATCCTACAAAGTAGATAACATTGCTTGTCCCATGCTAATCATCAATATAAGGAAATGCATTAGTAAATAACATCATCTAAATATGATAAAAAAGTATCCCAAGAAGCTCCAGCCACAGTGACTATGCATGGATCTCAATGGTAAAAGTAAAAAGCACTACCATCCCATCGCGTGAAACCTAAATGGCCCACTCCCACCATGCTAAAGAGATAGTCTCAAGTCCCAAATAGGATATTAAACCACATATCAAAATACTCTCTAAGTCCAATAAATCCTAAAAGTATACTAACTCAAAGGTTCTAAGATTGATCAACATCTAATTCCCAGAGGCACAGAAAGACATGTAGGGAATCTACTATGTAAGCGGACAAGTTTCATCGCATGAATCATGTTGGAGTTACCCTGGTAGTCTCTTAAGAGTCCAAGGTCCCTAGTGATCCCTATGCTACCACTAGTATCCTCTCATACTAACAAGGCATACTATGGAATGCAAGGTTGCAACCAAGCATTCCCTCTACTCCCATCCTAATCTGTACTAGCACTCGAGGCATGGGCGAGAACATACAAAGACTCTTATTAGTTTTATTTTAATCTTCATTTAGTGTAATGTTTTCACTTATTAAACAACTTACAATGGGTTAACCTCGGAGCCACTTTGGGCCCCTGGACCCCATTGCAAGCCACTTCTTGAAACTACATGCTGATAACCTACCCTTGGCTCATAACATCACAAATCAATAATCATATTTAAAAAAATCACCTCAACCATACACAAGTGATTGGAAAGCATCAAAAGATAATCATAATAATCACATCAGTTCTCTACAAGCAACTGGAAAGCGTCCCAAGATAAATCACAATATCCATCAGTTCTCAACAAGCAACTAGAAAGAATCAAAGATAAATCACATTATCCATCAGTTCTCAATGAGCAACCAAAAGTATCCCAAAATAAATCAAAATACCCATCAGTTCTCAACAAGCAACAGAAAAGTATCCCAAAATAATACTAATTGAAGGCTCCAAAATGGTCAAGTCAAACATGTCACAACATAATATCATCAATAACATAGCAACTCTTTAGTCCTATCATAGCGACTAGAAAGTAACCCAAATATAATTCATTGAGGACTCAAAAATAGTTAAGTCAAATATCTCATAAACATACACCTTAGCTTCACACAAGAAGACTAGAAAGCAATAACAAACAATTAAATACAAACTCATCACAAAGCATATCATCACATTACCATGGTTGGGTTAAAAAGATCAAGATCACACATCAGCATGACATCACAAGCACATAACCCCCGAGCCTCTAGTAAAAACCTAAGATTGGTCAACACTAGGTCAAACCCCAAAGCATAGAAAATACATAGAAAACATAATGGTCTTATAGCTCGGTTTGATTTTAAAAAACATAAAGTTTTGAATTAAACAATAAGGTTTAAGTTTTCTAGTTTTCATATATGTGAGATTCGAGCTTAAAAGATTACATCTTAATCCTTATAGTTTAACCCATTTCCCATATTTGAATAAAAGGTACTATTACGCTAATTCGATTTAAGTCTATTATCCCAAAACAACCTAAGAATATTTGTATGATTAAATCACTAAAATAATACATATTGATTTTGGAATAAACTATAATTTTATTAAAATCAACATCATAATAATAGTTGAATAATCTAGAACTTTAAAAAAAAAATTTCTAATATTAATTAAACTTTAATTAAAATATATTTAATTAAATTAATTAATAATTATATACATAAAACTATATTATTCATAAATTAATAATTTATCAAATTAAATTTATAATTGACAATTTAACTTAAATCCTTAATAAAATTTATTTATAAAATTTAAAATTAATAATTTAATTTTAACTTTTTAAAATATTAATAAAAATTTACTAAAAAAAAAAAAATGGCTTTAAAATAAATGTCGAACCTTATAAAGGCTAGCTATCGTGCAAGGTAGGCCTACTAACACAGGGCCTGCGATAGCCTTGTTGACACAGTCCCTACATCAGCAGTGACTGCCAGCGGCATCAACAAAGGGGGGCATGTGTTGAGGTCTCCCCCTCACCACCCATTACAAATTATATATATATTTTTATAAATTATTATTTTTAACATAAACAACCCAAACTTTCCCATATAAATATATTATATATATTTTTATAATGTATATAAATGAATTTGTTTATAATAAAAAACATCCCCCTTCCTTTATATATATATATATATATATATATATATATATATATATATATATCAGTTGCAAATTTAGTCTGATAGAAGAATCACTATCAACCATACGAATTTTTAATTTAAAATTCAAATCTTTCCAAAATCATCTGATAAAAAGGTTCGATTAACATTTGAATTTCTAAATCAAATTTTCTTTTAAATCTCAAACCCTCCCAGCTTTCTAATTTCTTTCAATTTGCAGAACGAGGTTTTCTAAATAGTTTTTCAATCTAGATCTATAGATGGAATTGAATAACAAAAGATTTAGAACAAGAGAGTGATAGATTCATGCAATGAAATCCAAAGAATTAGTCTCAAGAATCACGAAGAAGATAGGATTATCTAAATAACATAATTTAACTAGGTGCATAAAACTCAAGAACCTACCTAGTTTTGATGCTAGAATCGTAATGCCCAAAAGATTTACGAGGGAATTCGCTTATATCCAAGAACTTTTCTCTAACAATTTTTCAAAATTTCTGTTCCAAAATTCGCTTCCAACTTTTCTTCCAAAATTCACGTCCCACAAAAATGAACCCTCCAATTGTGATAAAGAGTTCTCTCCTTAAATCGGGGCACTAATTGTACGTTCACCTAGAAGAACTCCGTGCTCACTAGACTTCAACTCCTATTAAGTTTTATTTATCTTTCTTTTATCTTTTCCATGCACATTCATCCATTAATTAAATTACTTTATTTACTTTTCACTTGACTTTGCTTTTATGTATTTATTAAATTTAATCCCATGCACACTATATGCAGTTAAAATATCTTTATTAAATTCACTTGTTTTATCTTTTTTAATTAATTTCCTATATTTTAATCTCATGCACGCATCATGCAAACTTAACACTTTTAATAAATTAATATATTTTCACTTTTAAATTTATTTTCGAAACTTAATTGATAAAATATTTATTAACTTAAATAATAATATTATTTAGCATTTATTTAAAAATGAACTCTAAATATATTATTACTAAATTAAATAAATATTATCACGTTCTAAATTTATCCTTATAACTTTTATCTTCAAATTTAATTCTTTCTATTTAATTAATTTTCCAATTAATTAAATATTAAAATATCATAATAATTTTTTATTAAATTAAATTATTAATTTAATCCTTTAGTTAGTCTTAATTAATAGAAAAATCACCAAAGACTCATAAAGTAAAATATGAAAACCCATCAGGCAAGAGCCTACAACACAATGGTAACTTGTGAGCCTCTTATGTGAGAGGTCTTGGGTTCAAATTCACTTAACACATAAAGTAATTAATTACAATAAATAATAATAATTAATCTAGGCTTCGACCGTTTATTGATCCAAAAATAATAATATGAAAACCCATCATAGAAAAACACATACAGCATCAAACTAAAGGGTTATATTCACGAATTAATGTCATTTGATGCATTCGGAGGGTACTCGACTTCGATACTTGTCCTAATTTTCAATTAGGAAAAATGGCTTAAAGGTTTAGGATTTGGACTCAAGAATTTATCTCCCCTCTCTTACCATTGAGATAATGTAATAGGGTACGCTCATCCTGGCAATTCAGGAAAGTCAATACACGGTACCTATAACTTGGATAAAATTTACACATGTACAAACACAATATTCTAAGCTAAACAGGCAATGGCAGGAAGTGGTGCATCATGTAGATCTTGACTAGCAAGTGACTATGACTCCCTTCCTTAACCACATCAAAAATGTCATACATAAAGAAAACAAACACACACACCATACACATGCAGTATAGGGTAAGTATTCATAAGAAAACATGTATGATAATAAACCATCTACCTAATCATCATCAATAATTGAAAACATTGTAGTAATCATCATGCATACATGAAGTATAGAGTATCAAGTAATCTCATCATATAATCAACTAAATGTAAAACAATATCTGATAATCTCAAAGCAATACTACTAGTAATCAAGCATAAAACTGGCCTAAAAGAGTTGACAATGATAATAGAAATGCAAACTAGGGGCAAGCACTATAGGATCTCTCATGTTATTGGAAATAATTTTTTCAATCACTTGGGAAGAATTCTTGACATTGACAATTTTCATTATAATTACAGGTATCAAAAATAGGGGTACCATGGTGAAGGATAATGATTAGGGTGTTTGTAGACTTGTCTAACTTTAGTAAATTGTAGTGTTGTAAATTGTACCCTTATACAATTTCACTCATTTGGGCTTAATCTGGTGACTTTCCCTCATGTTTGCATCCACTAGCAGGAATCTGCTAGTGCTCCCACAAGCATTGTTTGCATTGACAATAGTATACGTTAGGATTATCTAGGCCATATTATTAGGCTTTAAGGCCTTACAACCACATAATCTATTACTTTTGTGAATCAACAATCTATAATATTCTTTAGCTCAACAAATATAAGAGTGAACATGTCTTTGTCAATGTCTCGTGCAATAATTTTTAGAGACCTATAGATGTCTTCCCACTCTCTCAATGAATGAAAACTTGCTACTTCGAGGAACCTAGATTGCCAAGCTAAAATTTTACATCCAAAAAGACAATTGGGTCTTGCCACAACACTATCTGACAAGAAGAGCAGCAAGAATAATATTAATGCCACTCTTTCTATTGGTTTGTTCATGAAATTTGGGCTTATAGGAGTGAAGGGAATAGGTACATTGGTATACACTAGGGCATTGAATTTTTTTTTATGGTGTGTGGCACAGGGAAAAGGATACACTGACCAAATAAATGAATCAAATCAACAAAATCAAAACAAATCACATAGAACCCAAGCTGAAAACATACCTACATAAAAAACCACACTTGATACATTCTCCCTTGACAAAAAAAATGTAAATGCACACACATAAGTCTAAAAAACTAAAACATTTTATAGAGAATGCACTATAAGGAGAAAGTAGAAATAATATACATTCACTAGGAGTGGCACTAAATCAACAAAGACAAAAAAAATAAAATTAGCGGGTACCTTTCTTCCACTTTTTGTGTCATTTTCCTCTTTGTTTTGTGCAAGCACGATCATGTACAAGCAACATTTGAAATATTTAAATTATAAATTTTTCTATTTAGATTTTTTGGTAGGATGATTCAGTTTGGATGGAAAATGAAGTGTAGGTTCTTGCCAAGTGGCAGAATTCTTCCTTAAGCTAGTGGGGCTATTTCTAGCCCCACCCCATTTTCATCTACTAAACTAAAAAGTAGGGGCTCCTATTTAATAGGAAAAGATTCCAAATTAAGCTTTAGCCCCCCCCAATAAAATAATCATGGGACCTCCAGCTCCTTAAAATATAGAGCCCAAGCCCCCCCATGGGACCCCTGCCTAATAGTCCTCATGGTAGGTGGTCTGTGGTTTTGGCAATATCCCATCAAACACAGCAATGACAAACAACAGAAAAAATGGCTAATTAATTGAAAAGAAATAGATAGATGAATTCATTCTGGTAGTCTTACATTCAGCCTAATGAACTTTTGACCAAAGATTCATTTTTGAAGTTTTTAGGGTGGTGTGCTTTAAATATTATCAATTCAATATATAAATAGTGAAATAAAAAATGTTGTTTGAGATGCATTTCTTTCTAAAAGGTACGAAATAAGTCAGACAAGACAATATACTATTAACAATGCATATGGAGGGTCTAGGGGCTAGGTTAAAATAAGTTGCACCATAGCTGGTGCCAAATTTCACACACTACTTAACCCAATATTTAATAAACACCCTAACTTCATGCTTATCAAAATCCTATGTGGAAATTTCAAATTGCTCCAAATTTTTTACAATGGCTTATTTGATGAGGCTTCTACTTATAACTAAGGTTTCAAGTCCACATCAACCATTATAATATCACATTAGCATGCTTTTTACCAAGTTGTCCAAAACAACAAAAATAAAAAGTGAGACCAATGGTTGTGCTTTAAAGGGTACCCATTCTTTACCATGACATCTATCAGTCAAACAATGGAGCTTGAGCCTAATTACTAGCCAAGACCACCTCGTATGCCATGTGACTCTAGCTTTTATAAAATTTAAACACCATTTGATACAAATGACAAAAGAATTCTTTTTCCTATCGAAAGTTTTATTAGCCTATGCTCCCATGCACCCATTATTGTGAGGAATCACCTGAGAAGTTGATATTCTAGGACATTGAACCACATGAGATTGTTGCACTTCACATTTTTCACTGAAATTTGACTATATAAGTTAATTTATGAGATGACATACTAGAGAAGAGACTGCAAATTGCAAATTGTAGTGGGAATCAACACTGGCTAGCAGTTTCTGCATAGATTTAGACTAAAAGTGTTAGATAGTCAATTTTGACTTATTTTTTAAGCTTATTTTCTAACTTAGTGTGTAATGTTCAAGGTAGACCGATATGGATTCATATTAAATAAGACACACTTAGTTAAAGCTTTCACTATTCAAAGAAATGTGGTTTGTAAAATAAAATCTTAATTTAATCCTTCTCTTCATTATGAGAAAATAATTTAAAAAATAAAATAGAAAACACAAAAAGAAAATTAGCACAAAGATTTATATTGCAAATATACCCATGTATTTTATCTTCAATGCATATGGTTCTCCTCTCTTGCAATCATCGTCCATGATTATCTGTCTCCAAGCATTTGCACATTATTTGTTGGATGTGAATGTTGAACTTTAGTTTCCAAGCACACATGGGTAGTAATCTATCCTAAGGGTGTATTAGATATTTGTAATTCATCAACTTTAATATTTTAATTAAAGTTCTAATAGGAGAAGAAACTTAGTAGTCATCAAGAGTTTGACGATAGTGAGGATTTGTGATACATATCCTCTAATTACCAATTTCAACAAGAGTTCGAATTGAGCTAGATTCTCTAGTTTTGTTCAAAATCATAGCTATAGCATAGCATAGAAAGTGTAGAGGCATAAAGAAGCATATGGAAGGAATCAAAACACTTAAATGATAAGCAAATAATTATTGAGAGGGGTCACTTATAATTTTGCGTTACATATTTTGATTATATTTAAATTAGTAAGAAGAATATTTTTTGAATTTTTTTTATTCAATTCTAAAATAATTCATTCTTATTTTCTTTGTACTAAGAATAAAATACCTTAAAAAAAAAATTATAGTAAATTGTAAAATATTTTATACATTATTAATTTCAATAGTTCTTATATACATCCCTCAATATAATTATTTTAAACCTATAAATAATAAAGTGGGAATCTATTTATTTTTACAAATTTAAAAGTACAATGTGAAATGAAGAAAAATTAAAAATAATTTATTTTCAAAAAAAAAAAAAAAATATGATAATTATATTTATTTTATAAACTATTCTAAATATTGATTTATTTTAAATATTTAATTAGATATCTATAATTTTAATTTTTGTTTTTTAAAGATATATAGTAATGTTTTTAACATATTTTTATTTGAAAAAATACTAATATATGCTTTTATCATTATCATTATATTAAGATTTTGAAAACCTAAAATCTATTAAAAAAAAATATTCAAAAGGTCTTAAAAAAAGTTATAAACTTGGTTTAAGAAAAACCTTAGCAATTTTCCATAAATGTGCATAAATTTTCCAGAATTGTGCAAAAGTGTATATGACTTTCCAAAAAGCATAGTGTGTTGATCATGCTCAAAATTTGACATAATTATAGAAATTTTTTACAATAGATTTAGTTGATAAATAAGAATTAAAAAGGTGCAAATTTTATTATTGTGTAGTAAATTTAAGCTTTTACATTGTTGGATTTGATTTAGGCGCAGAGTGACAGTTTTTTACTGGTTTTCTATAAGAGAGAGAACAGGAGCTTTGTAGTGTAATTTTCTTCATTCACTTAGAGATTGGTGTAGAGGCACCTCATCATTTGAATCTTTTGTTCAAAGTTTTATAAATATTTAAGGCCTTCAAAATTCCCTTATACAATGACAAAGTTTTATTGTTTAAAATTGTAATGTAATGTATTCAAAATGGAAGGATTTCGGCCACCAATGTAATTAATAAATTACCATAGGGAAGTTGATGAGTTTTTTTTATAACTGTCAAGAATCCGAACCATCCTATAAGACTTCATAACTACCTCAAATGTTATAAGAGGAATAGATTGAAGGGACAGAGAGGAGAATCGATAAGGGCAAAAAAGATAATATTTTGATAGAGAGTGAATGAATAGAAGGAAATGTAAGTGGCTCTCTAGCTGCCACCAGAGAGCCAACCATTTTGTAGTCTGCAGATAGTTATATGTAGTGAAAATATGTGTTGTTTTTAATGGTGCATCAGTCTTCTTATCAATTCTTGCTAGGTTCCCTATGCTTTTGGTTCAGTACGGTATGTTTTATGTCAGGTTTGTGATTGCTCCCCATCAGATTGGTATCAAAGCTCAGAAGATTCTGAGCATGTAGATGGAAGAAAACCTACACCAGGCAATGTTGGGTATGTTGATTCTTGTTGGTAAGCTTCATGGTTGCAGGTGCTTATCCATCAAGCTACAAGTTGGTGTTAGTTTTTGTGTGGGCAGACATGAGAGGTTTTTCATGACCATTCTCCAATAGGGATGAGGCTGGGTAGAAGGTGCAAGGCACAAAGAAGGTGAGGCATATTCCAAAATCCACTATTGGGTGAGATGGGTGGTCTGAGGTTTGCCAAAAGACCTAGGGTGAGAGGCAAGAAAGGACTCCTAGGTGAGACACAAGGAAGCGACATTAGAGGGTGGACTTGAGATGTTTGGTAAAGCACAATGGATGGCAACCACTACAAACTCCATGAATAGGAGTTAAAGCTGAAAGAGGTAAGGAAAGCAGAATAGCAGAGGCATCAGTGCAGATGAAGAGACCAAGATGTTGTAGAATCTCACCAATACATTTCCATGGGACATGGAAATTTTTGAAGCGTGGGAGTATGGTGCAGAGGCACCTCATCA